>OZ030005.1:21858026-22458026 GCA_964023405.1 Apodemus agrarius
AAAACAAAAAACAAAAACAAAACAAAAAAAAACAAAAAACATGCATACATATAAAAGAAAAAAAATCTTAAAACAACAACTCCCAAGACGATTGCTCAGCGGGTAAAGGAGCTACAGTCAAGCCTGATGACCCAAGTATAATCTCTAGGACCCATATGGTGGGAAGAGAGCTGACTTCCACAGTTGTCATTGACCTCCATATCTATTCTGTGTACACTGGCACATATACACAAACTAAAACAAAACAAAGCACTCCTGCAAGTCATCTTCTGACCTCTACGACATGCCCATACGTATAAACACAGACACAGACACACACACACACACACACACACACACACACACACACACACAAAGAATCAAGTTGTTAAAAGTTAGAACGTACATAAAAAAAGCATAGAAGATTTTATGCAGCTTTTTTTAAATATTTTTTTGAGACAGGGTTTCTCTGAGTATCCCTGGCTGTCCTGGAACTCACTCTGTAGACCAGGCTGGCCTTGAACTCAGAAATCCGCTTGCCTCTGCCTCCCAAGTGCTGGGATTACATGTGTGCGCCACCAATGCCCGGCTTTTATGCAGCTTTAATATAACTTTTATAGATGTATTTATGAAGAGCACAACAAATAGATGTACAATGGACAGATTTGGGGCCTTCTCCACTATATTAACCCAGGCTCTAGAAAGCTCTATTCTTCTTTCTGGCCCATTCCCTCAATCCCAAGTGCTAGGTCCTTTGTGGAATGGGTAAGAGGAAACAAGATGTACAATAATGTAAGTGAACACTAATTAGCACAGAGAGCAAAGTAGGAGATGATGTTCTCACAATTCAGATAAAACAACAGAGAAGCACCAGTCCCTACT
Source organism: Apodemus agrarius (assembly GCA_964023405.1). Classification (NCBI taxonomy): domain Eukaryota; kingdom Metazoa; phylum Chordata; class Mammalia; order Rodentia; family Muridae; genus Apodemus; species Apodemus agrarius. The sequence continues at coordinate 21,858,888 of OZ030005.1, forward strand.
GGCCCCAAGCACTTCCTGCTTTCACTGTTTCCCTCTACCCAGCTCCATGTATTCAAGTCTTCCTGAATTTATGTGTTCTCTTTCTATAACATCACCACGGGATTTCTGCCAGTCATCTGAGATATAATAAACAGCATAAAGTAGCAAAATTTACAGTTAAACTTGTGACCCCAAACATCCAACACATGTGTGACCAAGAGTAAAACAACCCAGATTCTGGAGTTCTTGGTGTGAGTTTAGCTTAAAAACATGCAGAATAGAAAGCAGGATTAATTTCACGAAGTACAAATTGAATAATTATATGAATTGTGTAACATACTGACAAAAATCAGAAGTACTACAGGGTAAGAGGTTTGTTTTATTGTTTGGTGAGGATGACACACACTGCCTGAGTTTGAGCATAAACCTGTGGAGCAGCATGTCCAGGCATGTCCAGATAAGCAGGTCTTAACACACTCAATTTTATCACTAAAAGTAATTCGTGCTAGGAAACAGGGGCGGATTCACCTTAAGGTTCTACAAAAAGATTACCTATGTGTGTAAAATCCAAGGAGAAAGTGCAAGAAAATTCACTGTTCTGTCAGCGACCCTTAGTGGTGGAGGAAGGTAGTGGAGCTTTGAGTTCATCTTTATTTTTATGATACTGGAGACCTAAAGTCCCCTAGATATTAGGCAAGCATTCTATCATTAAGTTTTATCTCTAACACAGGTGGTGAGTTTTGGAAGATACTGTTAAGATAAATTTACTTATTATTTCACATATTATTAAATTGTTTTTATTTATGTATATGATGTGTATGTGCCTGAAGAGTCAGAAGAGGGTGCTGGATTCCCTGGATGTGGGTGGAATTATGAGACACCAGGTGTGGTGCCAGAACCAAACCCTGCTCTGTAAGAGAAGCAAGAGCTTCTGACTGCAGAGGCATTTGTACAGCCCCTTATATAACCTCCCCATAAAAATATGGCAATTATTGAGAGAAGAGGTTCACCTGTTTAAAATGTATCAAGTACTCCACAACACATACATATCTAAAACTACACAGAAAGCAACAAGTACACAGGAGGTGAAGGAAGAAGGCTCTTTTCAGCCCAGGCCAAATAGCACTCACAAACAAGTACAGGAAAAATAAGAACACTTATACACTTAAAAATAGCATACTGAGGATGGGTGGTGGTGGTGTTCACTTTTTTTAAAAAAAGATTTATTTATTTATTTATTATATGTAAGTATGCTCTACCTGTCTTCAGACACTCAGAAGAGGGCATCAGATCTCGTTATGGGTGGTTGTAAGTTACCATGTGGTTGCTGGGATTTGAACTCAGGACCTTCGGAAGAGCAGTCAGTGCTCTTAAAACACTGAGCCGTCTCTCCAGTCCCAACTTTCATTTTTTAAAAATAAATCTTTAAAAAATTGTATTTATTTGTTTTATATATGTGAGTACACTATAGTTGTCTTCAGACACACCAGAAGAGGGCATCTGATCTGATCCCATTGCAGATGGGTGGTGAGCCACCATGTGGTTGCCGAGAATTGAACTCAGGATCTCTGGAAGAGCAGTCAGTGCTCTTTATTTTTTTTTTTTTAAAAAAAGATTTATTTATTATTATATCTAAGTACACTGTAGCCGTCTTCAGACACACCAGAAGAGGGCGTCAGATATCATTACTGGTGGTTGTGAGCCACCATACAGTTGCTAGGATTTGAACTCAGGACCTTCGGAAGAGCAGTCAGTGCTTTTAACTGTGTTTGCCTTTAATCCCAGTAGTCAGTGGGGGGGGGGTAGGGGTGGGGGAGGGAGGCTGGGGGATCTCTGTGAGTTTGAGACCAACCTGGCCTACAAAATGAGTTCCAGGACAGCCAGGGCTATATACACTTTCAAACCCTGTCTCAAAACAAGCAAACAAACAAAATCCACCCCAAAAGCATAATGAGGTGTCTAACAATAAATACAAAGGTTACTTTTTAATCATCACCTATGTTATATTTTACACTTGGAATAGTTTTAGATTTTGTTTTCCATTAATAGATTGGAAATTAACAAAAACATAAATATTGCCAAAAAATATAAAACCTTATTAATCAATAATAATGAAGAAAATAGAAAGTTCTTAAATAAGTACTTCATTTAAAAAAGCAAAAAGGGAGGCTGGAGGGATGGCTCAGCTGTTAAAAGCCCTGACTGCTTTTCCAGAGGTCCTGAGTTCAATTCCCAGCACCCACATGGTGGCTCACAACCATCTATAATGGGATCTGATGGCCTCTTCTGGTGTGTCTGAAGACAGCAACAGTGCACTCATATAAATAATTTTCAAAAAAAAAAAAAAAAAAAAAAAAGCAAAGAGGTTGGAAGGATAGCTCAGGGATTAAGAGCACTTATTGCTCTTAAGACATGACTCAGGGGACTGGAGAGATGGCTTAGCAGTTAAGAGTCCTGACTGCTGCCGGGCGTGGTGGCGCACACCTGTAATCCCAGCATTTGGGAGGCAGAGGCAGGCGGATTTCTGAGTTCGAGGCCAGCCTGGTCTACAGAGTGAGTTCCAGGACAGCCAGGGCTACATAGAGAAACCCTGTCTCGAAAAACCAAAAAAAAAAAAAAAAAAAAAAAAAAAAAAGAATGAAAAGGGCTGGAGAGATGGCTCAGCAGTTAAGAGCACTGACGCACTGACTGCTCTTCCAAAGGTCCTGAGTTCATATCCCAGAAACCACATGGTGGCTCACAACCATCCCTAACAAGATCTGATGCCCTCTTCTGGAATGTCTGAAGACAGCCACAGTGTGCTTAAAATATGATAAATAAATCTTAAAAAAAGAAAAAAAAAAAAAAAAAAGAATGAAAAGAAAAGCACACTGTGGTGTTAGTTCATTTTCTAGCTTTTTTCCCAACAGTAACAACTGAACTACTAGACACCAGCAAACTTAGAAAGCAGACACTGGGAGAGTTTAATTAACCAAACTACAGATCTTACTCAAATGTCACTACTTTCTGACAAGCATCCTCAGGCATATATTTATGTAGAGGCCAGCAACAGTCTGCGACATGTGCAGACTTACAACAAACCCACTCCCCCTGGGATCAGTCCTCTGAGGTTCACAACTCCCACCTTTTTTCATTTTAGTAGCAAGTATGCATCTCTGAAGTGGCCCCTCCTATTGAGATCCACAGCACATGGCCTTCAGGCCCAGGTGACTTACCTACTTGCCTCTTGCTGTCATTTCTGAGCTGCTCATTTTCTGGCCTTGGGACTTTGTGCACTTCAGCTATAGAAAGACATGCAAAGTAATAAATCAATTTAGAATATATAACCAAAAACGTTTGTAATGTTAAAATGGGGAGATGACAACACCTGCAATACCCACAACACATACACACCACTGACACACGCACACGCACGCACACGCGCGCGCACGCACACACACACACACACACACACACACACACACACCCCACTTTGAATCAAATTTGAAAGACTGAACACTATTAAAATAAAGTTCAGCTTCAACCTGCTAGCACCATTCATATAAAGTAACAGTCCTGGTGTCATGAGGAGATGGAGAGTGGTCACAGTGCAGGAACAGGAGACAGCTCAGCTCTACCTCGCCTGTGCTCTTGGTTGTCTATTGCTTTCTGGCTGGTAGGTGGCAAAGGCCTGGCTGGTACAGGGCTCCTTCTCCCAACAGGTGCTGGAGCCGGTAAGTGGGCCGAGGCGGTCTGTACTGCTTGTTCCATGGTTGGACTTTTTCTCAAAGGGTCTAACTGAGGGCTTGATCGACCTATAAAATGTAACCAAAAGATAATAAACTACCCTAACTTGGGATTTCAAAACCATCTAGACCTCACAAAAGGTAAGTACAGAATTTTATTTTGCCAATTTAAATCCTTAGCATAAAACTGAATTCATTTTATTAAACCAGTGTTTCAACCTGGTTATCTTCAGTGGGCTGGTTATTAAGCTAAAGAAACAAAACAAAGCCCCATAACAACAACAACAACAACAAAACCCCCAAAGTAATACTATCGTCATGACTTTATCTGCCTGTTTGTACCTGTAATAGAAATATCAGCAAAGATCACAGAGTAGGCATGTCAAATGGAGGATTTCTTTTCTTTTCCTTTTTTGGAGACAGAATCTCATATAGCCCAGGCTGGCCTTAAACTTCTGATCTTCCTGCCTCCAACACCTAAATGCTAAGATTGCAGTTGTGCATGTCCATGTAAATAATTAAAGCAGGAAGGTCTGTCACAAGAATGTAAAGAACAGTAAAGCACGGCAGAAGAGGTTTTTGTTTTTTTAAAAAATAGTATTTATTATTACTGGTTTTGTTTGTTTTGTTTTGTTTTTTGTTTTTTGAGACAGAGTTTCTCTGTGTAGCCCTGGCTGTCCTGGAACTCACTCTGTAGACCAGGCTGGCCTCGAACTCAGAAATCCAACTGCCTCTGCCTTCCAAGTGCGGGGATTACAGGGGTACGCCACCACGCCTGGCTCTTTTATTATTATTTTTAAAGACTTATTTATTTTATATATGTGAGTACACTCACTATCTTCAGACACACCAAGGCATCAGACCCAATTACAGATGGTTGTGAGCCACCATGTGGTTGCTAGGAATTGATCTCAGGACCTCTGAAGTGCTCTTAACCACTGAGCCATCTCTCTAGCTCAGCAGATGGGTTTTTAAAAGACTTACATGAGCCGGGCAGTGGTGGTGCATGCCTTTAATCCCAGCACTTGGGAGTCAAGATTTAAAAAGCCCGGGAGGAAAAAAAAAGCCTTATGAGAATTGCAGAGTGGTCTCACCTCATTCCTAAGTCTCTTACTATGTCTCTGCTTATCATAAGTTTCACTTACCAAATTCCATTTTTCCTTCTATGAGGTCAGAATGACATTAAATACTCTACTCATGGTTTTTGTTTCTGTAACATTTGCTCCAAATTTCTAAAGATCTTAGATTCCATGGTACTGTACTAAAATAGGGGATTTTGTTTAAAAATGTTCGTTTTAAAAAAGAAAATCCCCAAATATGCTACAGATATCCCCAGACTCATTCACCTGGGGAAAAGGGAGAATGCTGACCGATCTCTGATTGTGGAGTACTCAGAACCCAGGGATGATGCCCCAGGTACTCCATGTATGCAGTAACGATGTTTACCTATTTCCAGACATTGATGGCAAGTTACTTTAGTGAAAAGTTTAGTTACCAGAGAACACTGAAAACATATGGTACTATACTGTTAGGTTTTCACTCTTTATGGTTATACTGTTTTGACTCCTAAGAAACAGTTTATAATACTCATAAAGGAAGTGTTAAGTGCTGTTTGAGACAGGGAATGGCTGAGCTGCTCAGGCTGGCACTGAAAATCTGGACTCAAACCATCTTTCTGCCTCAGCTTTCAATGAAGTTGCCTATGCAGCAGAGGTCATAGGCTATATTACTGTGCAGAGTTTTCAAAGAGTTAAGTTTATTTAGTTTCCCCCTTTAGACCAAGTCCTTGTTAAGTAGATAAAGCTAGCCTTGAACCCACAATATTCCTGTCTCAGCTTTCACTGGGATTACAGGTGAAATCACAAGCAACTTGAAGTGTTATTTACGATTGAGAAAAGCCGCCGGGCGGTGGTAGTGCATGCCTGTAATCCCAGCACTCTGGGAGGCAGAGGTAGGCGAATTTCTGAGTTCGAGGCCAGCCTGGTCTATAGAGTTAGTTCCAGGACAGCCAGGGCTACACAGAGAAACCCTGTCTCGGAAATCCCCCCCCCCCCAAAAAAAGATTGAGAAAAGCCTATCGCTGCAGATTTATAAAATCTTTTATCATTGCTTTCCTGAGCAGAAAGCCTGTGACTCTGAAGTAGTACAGCAATAAACACAGGGGGAATGAAGAACAAGTTACTGACTCATTGGCTGCATATTAATTTCCTTTTCCCTAACACCTTATTAATCACAGTGTTAATTTCGCTACAAATAATGAAATGTAGTGTATATGACTAGCAATAAATCCAGAAATAACTTCAGAAAATGCAAAACAACCTTCTTGAGTGAAGATCACATTCTTTTTTTTTTTTTTTTGGTTTTTTTTTAGACAGGGTTTCTCTGTGTAGTCCTGGCTGTCCTCGAACTCAGAAATCCGCCTGCCTCTGCCTCCCAAGTGCTGGGATTATAGGTGTGCGCCACCACGCCCAGCCCTGAAGATCACATTCTTAACATAGAGTTAAAAAAAAATAGTGTTGTTTTCTGTGAAATTCAGAAACTTTTTTTTTTTTTTTTTTTTTTTGGTTTTTCGAGACAGGGTTTCTCTGTATAGCCCTGGCTGTCCTGGAACTCACTCTGTAGACCAGGCTGGCCTCGAACTCAGAAATCCGCCTGCCTCTGCCTCCCAAGTGCTGGGATTACAGGCCTGCGCCACCACGCCCGGCTCAGAAACTTTTTTGAGACAGTGTCTCATTGTGCAGTCCTGGCTAGCCTGGAACTAACAGATCCACAGCTTCTGCATTCAAAGTGCTGGGATTAAAGGTGTGTACCACCACTCTCAGCTTTATTATGTTTTTTGGAAAAAGATATATTTTATTTTTGTTGCATAGTGTGTTTGTGTTGTGCACCTCAACATGAGTGCTTGAGAAGGCCAGAGGGTGTCAGGTGCCCCTGGAGCTGCCCTGAAGTTTGCTGTGGGGCTGAGCTATCTGATACAGGGACTTTGCCAGAGCACCAAGAGTTCTTGCCGAGCCACCTGTTTAGTCTCTGAAATTCAAACATTTTAGTTGGTGAAATTAAAATGAATTCTTAGTCTTTCTGTGTCACAGATTTATATAAATATCTAATCGAAATACTTATGTTTTCAAATCTTCAGTATGAGTGAAGGAATCCAGTCTTACTTTTTAAAACTATAACTCATCGTCACTTATGGAAATAACCAACCTTTCTCCACTACAATTTAATCTAGAAATCTTTTTTGTTTTGCTTTGTTGTTTGAGACAGAATTTCTTTGTGAAGCCTTGGCTGTCCTGGGTTATGTAGATCAGGCTAGCCTCGAATTCAGAGACCCACCTGCCTCTGCCTGCCAAGCACTGAGACTAAAGGTGTGCATCCCCACTGCCCAGCCTAACCTAGAAATATTAATCATCTACTTAATCCCACCCCTTCCCCCATTCCAGCTGTCCTGAGGACCAAACCCAGATCATCACACAGCTAGGGAGTACTCTGTACCACCAACTATTACACTTTATATTTATAGCAGAGCTGTTTCCAACACTGTACTTTTTTGTCATTTCTAAATTAATTCTTACAATTTTATTATACCAAGTAGGTAAGCTTGTTATTTTTATTTTTCAAGTATGTTCTGATGTATGTCCAGGCTTATTTATTTATTTTTTACAATTTGTTATTTTCATGTATATAGCGTTCTGCCTGCTTGCATGTATGTACCATGCACACTCAGTGTCCACACAGGATAGAAGAGGGGGTTAGATTCCCCCGACACTGGAATTATGCATTATTGTGAAAATTCTTATGGGTGTTGGGAATTAAATCTGGGTCCTCGGGAAAAAAAAGCAACAAATATTCTTAAGCGCCCCCCCCCTCCCAACTACTCAAATTCTCCCTCTCCTCTCCTCCCCCCCCTTGTGTTTCTAGGATCTATGTCAGGACATCAGGTTTGGTGGCAAGTCTACCCTCTGAGTCATTTTACCAGCAATCCAAGTTTAATTTTCCCGCTCCATTAAAAAAAATTCCTTTTACTTTCATTTTTACTTTAAATATAATCAATTTTCTGGTTTATTAAATTCTACTGTTCCCATTTAAATTTAAACATCATGAAAAGACTTCTCAATACTGATTCTTTTTTTTTTTTTTTTTTTTTTTTGAGACAAGGTTTCTCTGTGTGGTCCTGGCTGTCCTGGAACTCACTTTGTAGACCAGGCTGGCCTCGAACTCAGAAATCCGCTTGCTTCTGCCTCCCAGAGTGCTGGGATTACAGGCGTGCGTGCCAGCCCGGCCTCAATACTGATTCTTATCCATGAACAAAGTATGCTTCTCTCATTACACGAAACTTTCCTCATAGAAGATTGTTACATTTCTTAACATATTTCATACATAATTTTGATTTCTCATTATTGAGAGCTGTTTTCTTTTATCTCCATTATAGCATGTAGACTATATTAAGACAAATATTGACTTGAATTTTTTTATTCTTATTTATGTGTTAGGAGTGTTTGCCTGTGTGTACGGAAATGCACATGTGCAAAGCCCTCAGAGGCCATAAGAGGGCATGAGACTCCCCTGAAAATGAAGTTATAGATGGCCGGGAGGCACAATAGGCATGTTGGGAACTGAACCTAGGTCTCCTACAAGAAGAGTTTTTATTTATTTATTTTTTAGAGATTTATTTTATGTATATGAGCACACTGTAGCTTCCAACACACCAGAAGAGGGCATCGAATCCCATTACAGATGGTTGTGAGCCATTGTGTGGTTGCTAGAAATTGAACTCAGGACGTCTGGAAGAGCAGTCAGTGCTCTTAAGCGCTGGGCCACCTCTCCAGACCCCAGGCTGCTGCTTCTTATTATTATTATTTGGATTGGTTTTTTTGAGACAGGGTTTCTCTGTATAGTTGTGGCTGTTCTGAAACGCACTCTGTAGACCAGGCTGGCCTTGAACTCAGAAATCCACCTGCCTCTGCCTCCCAGAGCGCCACCACTGCCCGGCTTTTTTTTTTTTTTTAAAGTAAAGAACAAATATACATTTACATTAGCCTAGAAAATTCTGAAAAAACACATAAAATGAAAATATTCTCATTTATGGGAAGCAATATTATGTCTTTTTTCATTCCCGATGCTTCTATTTCCTAGTCCCTTATAGAAAATCTTTAAGATGTTTAAAACAATTACATACGTATATATTTACATTTTTACTTTTAATTATGTTTGTGTGTGAGGGCATGTTTTAGTGCCCATTGAAACCAGAGATTATCAGTTTAGATCCCACTGCAGCTGGAATCATGGGCAGTTCTGAGCTGTCCCATGTGGGTGCTGAGGACTGAACTCAGATCCTTGGCAAGACTAATTAATTAAGTCCTCTTAACTGGAGCCATTTCTCCAGCTCCACGATCAGTAAGTCAGCTGCATGGACAACACTGGCTACAATGACTTCAAGGCTCAACAACAAAACATACAGGGTTACCCATATTAGCATTGGCCTATTTTGATACTCGTTAGCTTTGCCCTGTGATTGCTCTACCTTTATGAAGTGACCTACACTGAAATAATGAACATAAAACAATGGCCCTATCATACTGGTGGTAGCAATGGACACAGCACAAACAAGGCAGCATGATTAAAGATTATAAGGAAAATAGGATCCTTTAAGTTTATTAAATTAAAATGTCTAGGCTCTAGGGCGTCTACCAGTCCAGATCTCATTCAGGACCTGCATTTTCAAAAGCACTACAAGATGTTTCTTTTGTGGTAATCACAGAGACAGAAATGGTTTTACATCCTGTGGGGTGTTAGGTAAGATTAAAAAAACATGCACATTAACAGTTTATTTCTTTGGATGCATTATCAAATTAACCTACTACAGTTCAACCTTGAGTAGCAAATCTGGGACTAATCTGCTTTGTTAAACAAATGTTAAACAATGCATATTATTTCAATGTGTAAAAATTAAAAAATAGTAGAAGCCATTCAGCAAAGCATTTATTGTAATTATAGTAACTAGGAAAAAAAATCCTGAACCAGTCAAGTATGTTGGCACATAACTGAAATCCTACCACTCAAAAGGCTGAGGCAGGAATATACTGATAATATACTGAGTTGGCCTAAGATAATCAGTGAAACCCTTGTCTCAAAAATTTAAAGAGGCAAGCTGGGCAGTGGTGGCGCATGCCTTTAATCCTTGGGAGGCAGAGGCAGAGGCAGAGGCAGAGGCAGATGGATTTCTGAGTTCGAGGCCAGCCTGGTCTACACAGTGAGTTCCAGGACAGCCAGGGATATACAGAGAAACCATGTCTTGAAAAACCATTAAAAAAAAAAAATTAAAGAGGCAAACACCAACATGTTGTTTATAAACCTTCAGAGCAAAGCAAAAACTACTATAGAAGTTTGGCAAGTACTCAACGGGCAGAGCAGCTTACCTTGGGCTAGCTGTGGTTTTACAGATCTTGTGTCCTGTGTGAAGGCCGAACCAACTGCATTGCTCTGGGATAAGGTACCACTATTCGATGCTTCTGTTCCAAAGGATGTCAAGGAGCTCCCAGCTTAAAAAGATTTTAAAAAGATTAGCATTTTCCTGATTGTCTTAGTACCCACTCTGCACTTTAAAAATTAATAATCCTGAGCTAGAGAGATGGATCAGAGTCCCCTTCTGGCCTGCAGGCATACATGCAGGCAGAACACTATACAAAATAAATAAATAAACCTTAACATTAATAATCCTTAAAATTGGGGCTGGAGAGATGGCTCAGCGGTTAAGAGCACTGACTACTCTTCCAAAGGCCCCGAGTTCAAATCCCAGCAACCACATGGTGGCTCACAATCATCTGTAATGAGATATGACACCATCTTCTGGTGTGTCTGAAGACAGCTACAGTGTACTTACATATAATAATCGTTAAAATTATAAAAAACAATTTGGATTTCCGCTTATTTCCAGAGCAGTCAACTCCAGTTTTTCAACTACTAATCACTTCAGCCATGCTGTTTAAGACACTTTGCTGTTCCCCAGAACCCTCCTAATTTTCTACTCATCAAACCCCTAAAAATGGACCATCAGAATGTAGCAGTCTCACACATGGGAGCATTCTCACCCACCCAGGTATATTCTAGTCAGGTGTCTGCGCTGCTCAGCTCTGGGAAGACACCAAATATCACCTCTGTAACCCTAGGAAAGTAGTGAGCATTTTAAAAGACCCTACTTACGTAAGTTGCTAGGCAAGGTGAACATGAGCTACTCTGAGGGTGTGCGCTCTGACCACCTTGCTGCTGACAGCTGGAGTGCCAATTCAATGCCAGCTAACTGTACCTTGTAATCTTCTCACCATGCCCTCTGCTCCTTGACTCAATTCTACTACTGATTCATGTCTGTGACTCTCCTCAAACAATAATCATTACTGTCTTAGTCAGGGTTTCTATTCCTGCACAAACATCATGACCAAGAAGCAAGTTGGGGAGGAAAGGGTTTATTGAGCTTACACTTCCACACAGCTGTTCATTACCAAAGGAAGTCAGGACTGGAACTCAAGCAGGTCAGGAAGCAGGAGCTGATGCAGAGGCCATGGAGGGATGTTACTTACTGGCTTGCTTCCCCTGGCTTGCTCAGCCTGCTCTCTTATAGAACCCAAGACTACCAGCCCAGAGATGGCACCACCCACAAGGGGCTCTCCTTCACTTGATCACTAATTGAGAAAATGCCCCACAGCTGGATCTCATAGAGGCACTTCCCCAAGTGAAGCTCCTTTTCCTATGATAACTCCAGCCTGTGTCAAGTTGACACACCAAACTAGCCAGTACAATTACTATTTGCTATGTAAGCCAGGCTAGCCTCAAAGTCTTCCTGCCTCAGCTTTCTAGGTCCTGGGGTAACAGGCACGAGCCTCTCTTTTATCCATGGCTTGAGAAGGGTCAATTAAGATTTGTGGTTTCTATGGAGATACCCAGATCCTACAGCACCATCTGTTAAAAAATGGTGATTTTTTTTCCACTGAGATATACAGGTACTTTTATGGGAAAATCAGTATTTGATCAGTATTTGGGTGGATCTACTATTCTCTATTTTTTTTTTTTTTTCCGAGACAGGGTCTCTCTGTGTAGCTCCGGCTGTCCTGGAACTCACTCTGTAGACCAGGCTGGCCTCGAACTCAGAAATCCACCTGCCTCTGCCTCCCAAGTGCTGGGATTAAAGGCGTGCGCCACCACTGCCCGGCCTATTCTCTATTTTTATTATCCATATTTGTCTATGTTTATGCTAATAATTCACAGCTCTTAATATTCTTTGTAATTCTTGAAATAGGGTGGTATAGACTTTAAACTTCTATTTTAAAAAGACTAATGGGATTTTGACTTGAATCTTGAATCTGTGAATCAGTTTAGGAAAGTGTGTCACCTGAAATGTTTTGACTCTTAGTAAGCATGGTGTCTTAGTCAGGGTCTCTATTCCTGCACAAACATCATGACCAAGAAGCAAGTTGGGGAGGAAAGGGTTTATTCCGCTTCACTTCCACACAGCTGTTCATCACCAAAGGAAGTCAGGACTGGAACTCAAGCAGGTCAGGAAGCAGGAGCCGATGCATGGAGGGATGTTCCTTACTGGCTTGCTTCCCTTGGCTTGCTCAGCCTGCTCTCTTATAGAACCCAAGAATACCAGCCCAGAGATGGTACCACCCACAAGGGGCCCTTCTCCACTTGATCACTAATTGAGAAAATGCCCCACAGCTGGATCTCATAGAGGCACTTCCCCAAGTGAAGCTCCTTTTCCTATGATAACTCCAGCCTGTGTCAAGTTGACACACAAAACTAGCCAGTACACACGGATTAGCTGTTTATGTAGAGTTTTAGTCTTTCAGCAGTTCTGTGGTTCTCTGTGGAGCAGGGTGACCTCAACTTCAGCATTCATTGCATTCTGGGTCAGATAATACTTTGTTATTAGGATCTGTCCCAACACCCTAGACTCCCTATCCACCATATACCAATACAGCCCTACTTTTAAAAGAAAAAAATGGATTCCTGGTCCTTCAATATCAAATGTCCTCTGGAGAATGTGGGCGGTTTGGTTCACGTCCAGTGAGGGAAACCACCACAGAAGTCCTCGGCATCTTTCCCTCCTGGGTCTGTGGAGTTCTTTACTGCCCTACTGTTGTAATCAGTGCTGTTACATATTTCAATATTCAGTTTAAATCAGATGACACCAAATGTGTTCTGCAGGTGGTCTTTGTGAATTCATCTTTGATCTGTTACTGATCAATCAGTTTGCACTATTTCAAACTATTTATTCATTTGAAATACCTTTATAATTGCAAATTCTTTTTTTTTTTTTTTTTGTGGTGTATGTAACTTGTCTGTGGCCCCTGAGAGGATCAATGATTTCTACTTGCAGAGAATCAATGTTCACCAACGGTTAGGGCTCTAAAAGCTAACATACATTAAGGATTGCATTTTACTTATTTTGTTTTTTGAGATAGGGTCTCACTGTGTAGTTTGGGCTGATCTGGAACTATATAGACCAGGCTGGATTCGATCTCAGATAGCTGCCTGTCTCTCCCTTCCAGGTGCTGGGATTAAAGGTGTGCAGTGCCACATCCAGCCATTATGTGTTTGTTATTAGTATGTATGACTGCCTGTTCTTTTTCACTGTCTCAGTGCCTTTTTCTATTCTTGCTAATTAAAAATTAATCTACACAAGGGACTGGAGAGATGGCCCAGCAGTTAAGGGTACCTATTACTCCTGTAGAAGACCTGAGTTCAGCTCTCAGCCTTCATGTCAGGTGGCTCACAACTGCCTGTAACTCCAGTTCTAGAGGGTTTGATCCTTTTCTGAACACCCCCACCCTTTCCAAATAGAATAAATCTTTAAAATATTATTTAACACTGGAGACCTAAGAGAACCATCAAACAGTTGGCTGATTAACCAACTAAAATCCTATTTGGTCAACATTCTGCCTGTTAAGAGTACTGAACTTCAGCATTATCATAGCATACCAGGAAACCTGTGTTAAATTATTCCTGTTGAAGGGCTGGAGAGATGGCTCAGCAGTTAAGAGTACTGACTGCTCTTCCAAAGGTCCTGAATTCAAATCCCAGCAACCACATGGTGGCTCACAACCATCTGTAATGAGATCGACACCTTCTCTTCTGAAGTGTCTGAAGACAACTACAGTGTACTTCCATATAATAAATAAATCTTAAAAGAAAAAAACAAAAAAAATTATTCCTGTTGAACTTATCGACTGGAATAAGCAAACTGATAGCAAAGAAAGGGTAGCTCAGTGTGATTTATTTATTTTTGAAGGCAGCTATCTACAGAGCTTTTTTTTGTTTTGTTTTGTTTTTTTTGTTTTTTTTGGAGACAGGGTTTCTCTGTGTAGCCCTGGCTGTCCTGGAACTCACTCTGTAGACCAGGCTGGCCTCGAACTCAGAAATCCGCCTGCCTCTGCCTCCCAAGTGCTGGGATTAAAGGCGTGGGCCACTACCGCCCGGCTAGAGCTTTCATATCTAGATCCTCTGCCTCAGCGTTAGAGAGGTGGCTCAGCAGTAGAGAACATTATTGCTTATGCAGAGGTCCTGGTTTGGTTCCCAGCACCCACAGTCCTAGGGCATGTGATGCTTCTCATGATGGCATAGGTTACTACACATATGTGCATACATAAATGCATTCAAGCAGGCAGAAGGAAACACACAATTTAAGTAAATAAATTAAAAAAAAATCAATCAATCATCAATCTTTAGCCCCTCTGCCTCTATCTACCTCAGTGCTGGGCACTCAAGCATGCAGCGGCCCTCCCAGTTACTGTGGTGCAGCATCAGCCATGCACGCAAGGCAGCACTCTAGTAACTGGGCTACATCCCAAGACACTGCTTCGTACTACTTTTTTTATTGGGCGCAAGGGTAAAACACCCTTTTTACATGTTTATGGGACCTCTGCATTTTTTTCTTTTGGGGGGTGACCAGGGGAGGAGAAACAGGGTTTCTTTGTTTAGCCATGGCTGTCCTAGAATTGACTCTGTATACCAGGCTGGCCTTCAACTCAGAAATCTGCCTGCTGGAACTAAATGTGTGTGTCACTATGCCTGGTTTATATTTTTTAAAATATGTTTGTATGTGTCAAGGCCAGAGGTCAACATTGGGTATCTTCCTTAGTTGTTCCTCACCTTCTTTTTAAACTGAAATTACCAACTCATCCAGGGATTCATGGATCTCTGCCCCTGGCCTCTATCCTCTCAACTGCTGTGCCTAGCTTTATGTAAGTAATAGAGATCTGAAAATCATTAGTAAACTCGTAGTCCTTAATGGCTAAGTTAACTCTCCAGCCCTAGACATTTGTGTTGGTCGTACTATATAAGACACTGGGTATCAAACCTGGGTCTTGTATAAGAGCAGTATGTACTCTTTATATGTGTACACTGTCGCTGTCTTCAGACACACCAGTAGAGGGCACCAGATCCCATTACAGATGGTTGTGAGCCACCATATGGTTGCTGGGAATTGAACTCAGGTTCTCTGGAAGAACAGTCAGTGCTCTTAACCTCCAGCCCCAATATATATTCTTACTTTTGAGACAAGGTCTCACATATTTTATATTTTAGACAAGCCTCAAACTTGCTGTTTCTGAGGATGATCTCAAACTTCTAATCCTCCTGCCTCCGTTTCTCCCAAGTGCTAGGATTATAGATATGGTGCCCAGTTTATAACATTACAACATAAATACTTATAATCTTAAAATGACATTTTCAAAAGTTTTGGCAAGTTTTCTATACCTTTGTAATTAAGAAATTGAGACAAAAAAAGAAAAAAAAAGAAAAAAAAAAAAAAAAGAAAAGAAAAGAAAAAATAGCACCACATACCAACACCAACAGCACCAAACTGCTGCCCAACTAATGTACTTGGACTGAACTGACTGTATGCTGGCATCCTGCCAAAAGGTCCATAGGAACCCACCGACTGGAATGAAGATGATGATGAACCTAGTGAAGACTGAAAGAAAACCACAGGTTATTCTAAATTCAAAGCTACATGTATATAACAAAGATCAGGTATTTTTTAAAGCTTTTTAAAAACATGCTGAGTTTAACTGTTAGACAGAAAGGCAATTATAATGACTTATGTCTACTTATACCAATCACATTTAATGCTACTTACAAATTCTTTTTCTGCCGGGCGTGGTGGCGCACGCCTGTAATCCCAGCACTCTGGGAGGCAGAGGCAGGAGGATTTCTGAGTTCGAGGCCAGCCTGGTCTACAGAGTGAGTTCCAGGACAGCCAGAACTACACAGAGAAACCCTGTCTAAAAAAAAAAAAAAAAAAAAAAAAAAAAAAATATATATATATATATATATATATATATATATATATATTCTTTTTCTATGATAAATTCCTCTTTTGGGTTTAGTTTTAGGACAGATTTAGAATATAAATGAACAGCGACTTAGGTTCATAAAGTAACTGCTTATTTGCTAGGCTTAGAGGTGACAGCACTCAGGAGGCAGAAGCAGGTGGACCTCTGTACGTTTGGGGCCACCCTGGTTTACATGGTGAATTCCAGGATGACCAGAGGTACATAACAGAAAAACTTGGTCTCAAAAACAAAAACAGGCAAGCAAGCAGAGACCTTTCAGGAATAATGGGTTGTAGTATCATATCAACATAAAAAAAACTTGTCATTTACAAATTTCCTTTAATTATTTCACACCAATTCATTTGTTTAGTGTGTACTGTTTATGCATCCATGTATACAACTTGCTAGAGGCAGTTCTCTTCTTCTACTGTGAGGGTTCTGAGGACTGAACTCAGGTCATCAGACTTGGTTCCAAGTTCCTTTACCCAGTGGGCCATCTTTCCAGACCCTTTTTGTTTTCAATTACCAGAGGCCTGTTGCTGAACTCATAGAAAAGGACGCAGATACAAACATCCTATATAAAACTATTTATGTTTTAAGATCTTTAGACAAAGTCAAGGACCATTTTATAATGAGCTGTAATATGATGGTTTACCCAGTCAACTTGACTGTTCTGAGATGTACTTAGACAATCAGTAAAGTATATTCTATGAGAGCCTTCTCCAGGGCAAGACAACTGTCCTGAACATGAGTGCCATCAACAGGCCTCAGATCCAGATGGAACAAGAGACTGAAGGATGAATGCCCTCTCCCACGGACATGCTTTTCCTGCTTCGTGGCCTTCAGGAGGAGAGAACCCTCAGCCATATGTTCCTGTTGCCATGGCAGTGTGCCTACTCTCAGACCTCAAACAACAGACCTAACAAGGTGAACTAAAGGTTCTGAAATTATAAACCAAGATAAAAACCTTTCTTCCTTTTACTGTAATGAAGTGATCAACTTACTAAATTAAAAAAATTATAAACACACAATTTATAATACACATATATTGCAAACATTCTACAATACAAATATGAATTCTGTTGAAGACTACAGGGATATAAGCTAATTTAGGGTAAGATCTTAAGTTAAAAAAAATTTATGCCAGGCAGTGGTGGCACACACCTTTAATTCCAGCACTTGGGAGGCAGAGGCAGGCAGATTTCTGAGTTTGAGGCTAGCCTGGTCTACAGAATGAGGTCCAGGACAGCCAGGGCTACACAGAAAAACCCTGTCTCGAAACAAACAAACAAACAAACAACCACACAAAAAACCAAAACCAAAAACAGAAAAACAAAAACAAAACAAACCCCACACCATTTATTGTTGTGTGTGGGAGGTGCTTTGATGTGTAGAGGAGGTGGAGGCTAACTTGTGGGAGTCAGTCCTGTTCCTCTACCTTGTCTGTCCTAGGGATAAAGCTCAGGTCACTAGGCTCGGCCCCTTGCACCTTTACTTACCCAGCTATCCTGCTAATTCAGATCTTACCTTTCGTTCTCTGCTAATAAGAGCACATGCCAGGGACTCAATACACATCGTTGCATGGGTGAAGAATTATGGTTGGACGAAGTCCATCAATACCATTTTGATTTATGTTCACCTATGTTTTTCTGTTTCCACAAAGTTCATTACTCAAAGTAGGTAACTGAATGATGTATGGAAAAGACACTAAATAAGGTGACAGCAGGGGCTGGCATGGGAGTCACCTCTAGCACAGCACTGTTTCTTCTTTCTCAGCTTAAAAGCTCATGTTTTGTTAAGGTTACTTTAGACTTTGTTGCCCCAAGATAAAAATTAAAAGATAAAAATCTAGGAGCCGGGCATGGTGGTGCACGCCTGTAGTCCCAGCACTTGGGAGGCAGAGGCAGGTGGATTTCTAAGTTCCAGGACAGCCTGGTCTACAGAGTGAGTTCCAGGACAGCCAGGGCTACACAGAGAAACCCTGTCTCACCCCCCACCCCCCAAAAAAATCTAGTCTACAAGGATGAAAGTTGTAATTTCTTGTCAAAAAGCTTCTTTTAAAGTTAGAAAAATTTATTATCAAGGTACTTTTATTAAAAGTTTTACTTTAATAAATATTTCATATATCTTCTTTTTTCTAACACTGGGACTGGAGACTAGACCCAGGACTTTGTTTATGCTCAGGCAAGCACTCTACTGAGCTATGGATGCTCTTTGCCTCATTTCACTTAGATGGGCTAATATTTTCCTTTGATAGTCAGAAGAAAAATCCTAGGAAAGATATACTTTTAAAATAATTTGTGGAAAATTGAGACTTTCCAATGCATGACTTGTTGAAAAACCAACATTTGAAATAAAAGACTTATGACAGGAAATAAAGATTATAAATATGATGTAGCCAAGAGAAAACACCTGTAAAGAGTATATAATCTCTGTCTCCTGCTTTCCCCTCACCTTTGCTTGCTTATTTTAGTTTCTAGGTCTGTCTGTATAGCCTAGTCTGGTCCCGAGGTCAATTATGTAGGGGAGAAAAGCCTCAGGCTCCTGCTGTGCACACTACTGCTACCTCTGAAGTGCTGGAACTGCACCATGGGCGCGCCTGCCCAGAAGGCACATCTGTTTTTAATAAAGATGCAAACCTCAATTCTAAGAACACTTTGGTTAACTAATCTGCCATGAGGTGGCTGGGCAAGGGAAAGATGCCCGCCCAGCCTCGCACCACTTCAAGACAGGCAAGAGAGCAGGAGAGCTGGCCCTGCCCCTCCCCGGCTGCAGCACTGGGGAGAGCAGGCCTTGCACCTTGCCTGGGCAGCACAGCAGAGCTGACCCAGGTAGATGGGTGTGGGTGTGGGTAAGCTGGTTCTGGGGGGTATGAGACCAAAAGAGTTGGCCCTGGCCCTTGTTGGCTGCAGCATTGGGTGGCCTAACTAGGGCAGTGCTGGAAAGCCTGCCCTCGTAGTGTGGGTGAGGGAGAGCTGTTGGGCTGACCAGGGCTCTGAGCTGGCCCACTCTAAATCTACTCCATTGAGAAATTGCTGGAGTGTGTAAAAAGGCCACTCCTGCAAGGAAAGATGTATTTCAAAAGGGTATACTGTGTGACACATTACAGCTTCCATGACAGAATGGTTTTTTTTTTTTGTTTGTTTTGTTTTTTTGAGACAGGGTTTCTCTGTGTAGCCCTGGCTGTCCTGGAACTCACTTCTCCTTTTCTTTCTTAAGTGAGGCCCTGGCTGTCCTCGAACTCAGAAATCCGCCTGCCTCTGCCTTCCAAGTGCTGAGATTAAAGGCGTGCGCCACCACCTCCTGGCCCACAGGATGGTTCTTTTTTTTTTTTTAATTCTATCTTATTTTATTTCTTTGAAGAGGGGAGGTTGCAAGGGCAGAGGGAGGATATGAAGGGAATGAATGGGACTGGGGTGCATGATGTGACATTCATAAAAAAAATCAATAAAAATTCATAAAGAATTCAATTAAAAAAAGAATACTTTGGCTAATTTTTAACTTTCCACCTTACAGAATTTATGTTGAAACCCTTCTATGTTTGTGGTATCTTGTTATATAGCATTGCATACGGCATACTGCAATTTAGCACCTCTTCCATCTAAACTAATTATTTTACCCCAGAGTAGCTAGTATCACCCTGGTTTGTAGTATGAACCGTTATCTGCTTAGTGTAGAGGCACAGGTCCTGATTCTGGAGTCTTAGTACCCGAATCCACTGAAACTGTGGTTCCTCTTCAATTTCCTCACTTAAGAAAGACAAAGAGAATTGAGTATCAAGCTGCAAGAGTTCCGGGAGGACCAACTTTAGGTGTAGTGTCTGTGCTTTGTATTAAAGTCTTATGCAGTTAATGGTCAATAAATGTTAGTCATGGTAACAACACAGTAGTGCTGAAACTAGAAAATATTATAAAATTTATTTAAATTCTTCAGCTACTTATCAGTTTCAACTTAAGATCCCCAAAGAAACCTATAGAAGAGCATTATTCTAGTAATTTTACGTATTTAAGTAACTCCTAATTAGTAGGTTACATGAAGGTTCAGGAAAGGCAAAAGCCTAGCCTAGCAAGGTGCAACTGTACCTCTGAAAAGCAGTTTTCTTCAGTTACCTGAACAATAGCTGGGTCCTGAGGCAAAGAACACTGTGGCTTGGGTGGCTCACAAACAGTGAGGTCTTTAATATCACTCCCACGGAATATAATATATTCAAAGACTTCATCTCGAGGCGGTATTGGACGGTCTGTTGGTCTGTCTTCTGTCCCAAAGGATCGAACTGGTAAGAAGATAGAAGACATGAGATGCATGCTTGCTACTCACTGTATTTAGGCAAGCCTGAGGATTCTGTTACAAATACCAAGCATCAGTTCTCAAACACCATTCATAAGAAAGTATTTATTACCATATAGTCAAACATTTTTAAAAGAATACAACAGAACATATTTTGCTCAAAGCAGAATGTGTTCCATTTAAAAGCCTAGTGTCACGAGGCTGTGTTCTCACAATTTTACTTCTATTTTTGGTGGCTGTTTGTGGTGAGGTATGAGTAAGTCCTTTTTTCATTACTATTTATTTTTAGTGTCTTCATTCAGCAAAATAAAGATCTGATAATTTACATCTTAGTTCTTAGTTGGGAAAGGGTGACAAAAATTTTCTAGTATACAAAACCCAAGGCAAGGAGAAACTAGTGAAGGTAGCATCTCCCTTGGTGAGCAGTAAGTCTTCCAGAAGCTGAGCTTCCACAGGCAGGATGAAAATGCCTGTCACCTAAAATAGCTGCGCTCAATTAACTCTCAGTATTTAACACTGAAGATAGAATTAATCAAAGTTAAACTGTATTTTACATGCACTCGAGCTGGGTATAAATGAAGAACTCCACTGAATTACTGAGAAGTGTTCAGAATTTGCATTTGAAGCCACTCCCAGGTCTCGTATACTAGTTTTATAATTACTATCTTAAGAAACTACTGGCTGGGCGGTGGTGGCGCACGCCTGTAATCCCAGCACTCTGGGAGCCAGAGGCAGGCGGATTTCTGAGTTTGAGGCCAGCCTGGTCTACAGAGTGAGTTCCAGGACAGCCAGGACTACACAGAGAAACCCTGTCTCGGAAAAAAAACAAAAACAAAAAACAAACAAACAAACAAACAAAAAAAAAAAAAAAAGAAAGAAAAAAAAAAAAAAGAAAAGAAAAAAAAAAAAAGAAAAAAAGAAAAAGAAAAAGAAACTACTGAAAAGCCGGGCGGTGGTGGTGCATGCCTTTAATCCCAGCACTTGGTAGGCAGAGGCAGGCGGATTTCTGAGTTCAAGGCCAGCCTGGTCTACAGAGTGAGTTCCAGGAGAGCCAGGGCTACACAAAGAAATCCTATCTTGGGGGGGGGGGGGGAGAACCACAAAACTACTGAAAATGTCAGCATCCATGCGATGTTCCAAATAAGAAAGCTTAACAGATCACAGACTGTTCATGGCAGGAGTGCATGGAGGCCAGATGGATTTGCAGTTTTCATAAAAGTGATCCACAGCTATATTGAGAATGAATGCTATTTCAGTTTAATAATGTCTTGTTTTCTTATTCTAAAAATTCCTAATACATATGAGGATGTTTCAAGAAAGACTACAACATTATTAGGTTTGCAGAATGCCCTTCTCTAAAATGTAAAGAGATGAAAGTCAAAGGGAAGCTCAAAACAAAACAAAACACGCACGCACGCATGCACACCCAAAACACTAAAACAAGCACCAGCTCTTGTCTATAATCCCAGCAGTTGGGAGGCTGAGGCAGAAGGACTGCCCATAAATTCCAGGTTGGCCAGGATTATAAGACTCTATCTTAGAAGACTTAAAACAAAACAAAACTAAACAACAAAAACCAAACCACACCAAACACCTAAACAACCAGGCATGGTGGTATACTCCATATTCCTTTAAATCTATGTTCAGGGGAGCAGTCTTAGCTACAGCGAAGGAGACCTAGTCTCAAAAATGACAATCATCTAGATAGACTTAGTCTAAACTGAAAGAACAAGGGTAGAATGCTTTGCCCACTCTTCCTCCAAAGAAAATCTCACTAGCAGACTCAAATAGGTAGAGGGAGGCCAGGGCACAGGTATGGTAAGAAACACAGAAGGCGTTAGCTGAGCAGCGCGCTCGTCAGCCCATCTGTTCACGGTCAATGATGTCAGTAGGCAGAAAGCATGGTGCACATCCTCCCCCACAGGTAATAAAAGTAAAAAGGGTTAGACTTTGACCTTTGAAAAAAGAGATTTGCTTTATTTTAAATTATGTGGATTTGTATGTGTTTATACATAAGTATGCACATATGAGTACAAATGCCCATGGAGGGGAGCAGAGGGTATCACATGCCTTGGAGATAAAAGTTACAGGTGATTGCGAACTATCTGATATGGAGTGCATATGGGTCCTTTGCAGAAACTGTTCTTGCTTTTAACCACTGGGCTATCTTTTCAGTTTCCACTTCAACCCTTTTTATATGAAAGGATGAAGACCAGAAAGCAGACTCCATCTTCATCACCACCACAATGAATAATATCCCAGGTCTCACAGCTGCCATTATCTTGTTCTAAAGTACAGTAAGTCAAAGGCCCTTCCATAAAATCAGAGAGCTCAACTGGCTTCCCTTCAACCTGTATTCAGATGAATCCATGGTGAATTACAGAAACAAACAAAAAACAAATCAACAACAAAACCCTAAACTTCTTTCCTTGTTTATAAAGGGAACATATACTGAATGTGTGTGAGAGAGGGGCAAAAAAAAAAAAAAAAAAAAAAAAAAAAAAAAAGAATGTAGCAATGCTGGACGTAGTGGCACACACCTGTAATCCCAGCACTTGGGAGGCAGAGGTAGGCGGATTTCTGAGTTCGAGGCCAGCCTGGTCTACAGAGTGAGTTCCAGGACAGCCAGGGCTACACAGAGAAACCCTGTCTCAGGAAAAAAAAAAAAAAAAAAAAAAAGAATGTAGCAGAACAAAGGACAAAAAACTGAGCAGACTCTGTTATAGATAAAAAAAGTTCTAGAACAACAACACACAAATGTTAAAACCCAAAACACTTGAGGTTTACATGGTGATATAATAACAATACTGCCCCTGGGTCTGTTTGTTACAAGGTAAAACTTTTACAAGGATCTGCCAGCTAAGAGACCTCAAAACATTTCTAAATAGCACAAGATAGCCAAAGGAAACTGATATAAACATATCCGAGGAAAAATATCCCCAATATTGTCCTGAGGTTGGGTGTCATAGTTACTCCAGCACTCTGGAAGCTGAAGCAAGATTCAAAATATGAGGCCAGTAGGAGTTACACAGTGAGACCATGCCTTAAAGCAGGCCCCACTGTCAATCTGTTTTCTAAATACATACTCAGGATTTGAACCATACTATTGCCAACTAGGTGAAACTTTCCAGAAAGAGTACCTTTCATGTGATTAATAAACAGCGAATCTGCTATGTACAAAGACAATGATGTCTTGTAGGGAAACAGAAAGATAAAGCTTGATAAGCACAAAGCTAGGTAGGTTTAAGCCTGCATTTCCTCTTCTCCAACCTCTTAAAACAGTGCAACTGATCTCACCAGCACAGCTTCCCACTTCAGACTATCAGCCTTTACAAAATGCTGTCAGTATAAACTTCCTAAATTAGACCCTGATAAGTCATTATTGGTGACTACTTTTTAAGGTTTCCTACAGCATAGCAGGAAAAACGTTAGCCTGCCATTCAAATGAGAAACGAAGCAGACGTGGACGTGGAAGCCAAGAACAATGGGTAAGCGTGAACTCACGCCTTATACAGTTGTAGACTCCCCTTATGTACGAGGACAAATTAGAATTAACAGAGCTTGAAAATATATCAGAGGGAAACCCAGGAAAGGCAGGGGTTTACAATAACTTAATAGGGAGCACAGTAACATTGAGCACTAACTAGCAGGGGTTTGAGCCTTTCCTTCTCCAATTCTAACTTAACTACTCTACACAAAGACTATACTGGAAGTGGCTATTCCTTTCATAAAGAATAACAAAAATGAGAAAAATTAGGATTAAAGGAAATCACATGAAGATCATCTGAACTGAGATTCCAAGATGATTTTGGGGTAAATGGGTGAACTCCCCGGGGTACAGATACACATGTAATGAAATTTTAAAAAGGGGGCAGGGAGATAAGCAATGTATTGAACAAAAGAGTAACGATCACAGTAAGGCTAGTTTCCAGAGTGAGGTGACTTGAGATTTTATGTGCTTTAGCACAGTACGTGTAGAAGAGGGACTAAGGGGGCCAGGTAAGAGGTGACAGGGTCTTGGATAGGATGGCTACTATAGAGATGCAGTCAATCAAAAGGCATCTCAATAGGTTATGGCTTGAATATGAAATGTTGTGGCTGCCAGATGATGAGCTTTGGGAAAGTGATTGGATCTTAAGGGCTCTGACATAAACAATGGATGGATCCCTCCATGGAGTCACAATATGACAACACTACTGGGAAATCTGAAAAGCAAGTAGGATCTTGTTGGAGGAGGGATCCCTATGAACATGCCCTGCGAAGACCTATTTTGTTCCTTGCCTCTTCTCTATCTGCTTCCTGTCTGCCACAGGATCCTGATGCTGAGGCATTTGTACTGTCAGAGGCCTCAAGCAAAGGGGCAAGCTGACCATAGACTGAAACCTCTAAATCATCTTTTAAATAAAAAGGCTTCTCTAACATGTAACCTTTAAGGAGAAGGGACAAATTTTAGGTGCTGTTTTTTTTTGTTGTTGTTGGGTTTTTTTTTTTTTTTTTTTTGGTTTTTTTCGAGACAGGGTTTCTCTGTATAGCCCTGGCTATCCTGGAACTCACTCTGTAGACCAGGCTGGCCTCGAACTCAGAAATCCGCCTGCCTCTGCCTCCCAGAGTGCTGGTCAAGGACAGACTGGATTATGCAGCAAGTACCCAGTCATCCAGAACTACACAAAGGAAAAATATTTAAAACAATGTATCTGTAAAGAAGAGAACTACAAGCTGGGCGGTGGTGGCGCACGCCTGTAATCCCAGCACTTGGGAGGCAGAAGCAGGTGAATTTCTGAGTTCGAGGCCAGCCTGGTCTACAGAGTGAGTTCCAGGACAGCCAGGGCTATACAGAGAAACCCTGTCTCGAAAAACCAAAAAAAAAAAAAAAAAAAAAAAAAAAAAGAAGAAGAAGAGAACTACAATAAAAATGAACAACCAAAAAAGAAGCAAACATTTTTCTGGTCTAAAGAAAGGATAATTTCCTTGGCTCAACATGGAGATGTAGTACAAGATACACTGTTGAAAGTAAGTCCCGAACCCGTGCCCATAAAACATATTAAAACTGCCACCTTGCCGGGCGGTGGTGGCGCACGCCTTTAATCCCAGCACTTGGGAGGCAGAGGCAGGCGGATTTCTGAGTTCGAGGCCAGCCTGGTCTACCGAGTGAGTTCCAGGACAGCCGGAGCTACACAGAGAAACCCTGTCTCGAAAAACCAAAAAAAAAAAAAAAAAAAAAAAAAAAAAGAAAGAAAGAAAGAAAGAAAAAGAAAAGAAAAGAAAAAGAAAGTCTCAACAGCTCAATAGGAAGCTGCCAGAAAGCTCACCAATGATATGATTTTTCTTTTCTTTCTTTTTTTTTTGAGACAGTATCCACCACTGGCTGGACTTCAGCTTGTGGTGATCCTTCAGGCTCCGCATCTCCAGTGCTGGAGAGACAGGGAGGAGGACTACCAAGTGCACCTAAATAAGATGTTCTCTACACAGAAATGAAAATCAGAATGGTGCCAAACTTATTTGACAAAGCGAATGCTAGAAAAACAACAGAACAATGTTTAAAAGTCTATGGGAAGAGGAGCACCTAGAGAGCTGGCTCGTTGGTATGATGCCTGCCTACCTTGTGTGAGGCCCTAAATCCTACTCCCAGCACTGGGGGAGGGGGTGGAACCCAGAGACAGAAGAGTTGGTAAGGCAAGCTACCACACACACATGAAGAGTAATAAGACATACGCAGACATATACCTCAAGAGTCTAAAAAAATTTCTCTCCCTCCATTCTCTCCCATAATTTCTGTTAAACAAATTCTTAGGCATAGAGAAGACCTCTCTTCCTGAATTAACATTACACAAGACAAGATTCATTTATAATATCAGGGGACCAAAGATCCCGTGAAATCCACACAATAACTCCATGTTAGGAATCCATTAGCCAGGGCTGAAGAGACAGCTCAGTGCTTAAGAGGGCTTGTTGCTGGGCTCCTAACACATGGAGACTCATGACCATCTATAACTACAGTTCCAGAGGACCCAATACTTTCTGACTTTAGCCCTAAGTACATATGTGACGTACATACATACATGCAGGTAAAACTGGCAATGAGTTGGAGACTCCAGGGTAATTATTTGAATCATTGCTTTCTAAAATACAGTTCTGAATTAGAAAACCAATTAGTATAATTTACATATTAAAAGCAAAGGAATTGTAGCTCTGTAGTAGTGGTGGAATTCAAGGAGAGTGTATATGACTAACCAGACACAAAGAAACTTTAGGTTGATGGAACTGTTGCAAAACCAGATTCCAGCTCTGCTTCCTCATCTACTAAGGTGGGAGGAGTCTCAGCTGTACACTCCTGCCACATCACCTTAAGGTAATCCTTCTTTTAAAAGGGGGGGGGGGTGATTACTGCTTTCTATACTTAAAATGGATGAATTTTATGGCATAGAAACTATATTCAATGATTTTGTTAAAAAAAGAAGAAAAAAATTATAGCTGCTGAATAGTACTTAATACAATTTAACTGTTGGTTATGGTGGTTAATACCTATAATCCCAGCATTCAGAAAAAAAAGCTGATTCAGACAGGTTCAAAACCAGCCTCGTCTACAGAGTTACCAAGCAGCCAGGGCTTTATTATGAGACCCTTACTTTGAAAGACAAAAGACAAAAAGGACACACCCACTAATTCCTATCAACCCAAAGCATAACTTGAGCGGCACACACTGAGCATCCAGTGCTGTCTATCCCCACCACATTCCATCTGCTCTCAGATGTGCCTAGTTTCTCTGGAACCAGCTTTACTATTTATTTTATTGTCTCTAGAGATCAAGAAAGTAACCAGTTATATAAATGAAGAAAGAACTTGCTGGTCTGAGCACTGTCTAAACAAACTGGGCTAACCCTTTAGTTTTTAGCTCTATTGACATTCGTCAATTACTTCACAGTATTTTAGTTTCCTCTGTATCTGCCAATGCCAATTCTGAGCCTTTTGGGGGCCTTTTAGGGGTACAGATCAGATCACTTCTTTGCTTTCCTTCTACCTACTTAGCTTACAGATTCAATTCTACTAAGAATTTGTTTTTTAAACTCATTTACTTGCTGTTTGTCCTCCAAAATTTTGTTAATGCTAATACTCTACTCCAAACCTACTTGGTCTTTTGTGGATTTGTGAACTTAAAAAAAAAAAAAAAAAAAAAAAAAAAGATTTATTTATTTATTTTATGTATGCAAGTGCACAGACACACCAGAAGAGGGCATCGGATCCTATTACAGATGGTTGTGAGCCACCACGTGGTTGCTGAGAACTGAACTCAGGACCTCTGGAAGAGCAGTCAGTGCTCTTTTTTTTTTTTTTTTTTTTTTTTTTGGTTTTTCGAGACAGGGTTTCTCTGTGTAGCCCTGGCTGTCCTGGAACTCACTCTGTAGACCAGGCTGGCCTCGAACTCAGAAATTCACCTGCCTCTGCCTCCCAAGTGCTGGGATTAAAGGCGTGCGCCACCATGCCTGGCTTCAGTCAGTGCTCTTAACTGCTGAGTTACCTTTCCAGTCCTGGATTTATGGCTTTAAAAGTGCTCATCTTGTGCATTTTTTGTTAAGAATTAACAGGAAGTTAAAAAAAAAAAAAGTCTACTATCTAATTTAATGTCCTTCCCCAGCAGTCTACATTTTTACCTTGACTCTTGTTTCTTTTTGTTTTGTTTTATTTGTCTCTCTATACAGTCCTGGAACTTGCTATGTAGTCCAGGCTGGCCTTGAACTCATAGAAATCTGCCTGCCTCAGCCTCCCTAGTGCTCGAATTAATGACATCTGCCACATGTGGCCTTCTATTGACTCTGTAGCTCATTTGGGAGTTCTTTCTTGTGGTTGGTACTATAGTTTAATCTCCCAATGATACAACATAGAAACCAGAAGTGCAGTTAGAGAAAACAACAGGGAGAGCTGAAAGGATCGCTGTGCTCGCTCAGGTGGAAGGGGTGGAGGTATGTATGGTCTGTCCTTACTGACCAGCAGACATGTTATGTGTGCACACATGTGCTACACACTGCACGAAGTCAGAGGACAACCTGAGAAGCTGGCTCTCTCCTTTATTCACATGGGTCCCGGGTTATACGCATTGATTCAGGTCATCGGGCGAGTGCCTTTAAGCACTGACCCACTGGCTCTACTGTTCACTCCTAAGCTGATACATAAGAACATAGAAATCACACATATCAATAGGGTACCATGTACTGTTTTGTTACATGGATCCTAACTGTGTAATATTAGAGACCTTTCCACTTTATTTATTTATTCATTCTGGTTTTTGGTTTTGGGTTTTTTTTTTGTTTTTTTTTTGTTTTTTCGAGACAGGGTTTCTCTGTATAGTCCTGGCTGTCCTGGAACTCACTCTGTAGACCAGGCTGGCCTCGAACTCAGAAATCCATCTGCCTCTGCCTCCCAAGTGCTGGGATTAAAGGCGCGCGCCACCATTGCCTGGCTTATTTTGTTTTTTTGAGACAGCGTTTCTCTGTGTAGTCCTGGCTGTCCTGGAACTCACTCTGTAGACCAGGCTCACTTTAATTTCTTTATTGTCAAACTTCCAAAATCTTGTTTCCAGTCTTTTGAAATTTGTAGCACATTACTGCTATCTGTTGCATGTTGTGTGTTTTTCTTTGCTGAGTTAAAGATTTATTTATTTATTTATTTATTTATTTATTTATTTATTTATTTAATGTATATGAGTGCATTGTAGCTGTCTTCAGACACACCACAGGTGGGCATCAGACCCCCATTATAGATGGTTGTGAACCACCATGATGTTGCTGGGAATTGAACTCAGGACCTCTGGAAGAGCAGTTGGTGCTCTTAAATGCTGAGCCATCTCTCCACCCCCCCCCTTGCTGAGTTAAAAAGAAAGCAAGTTAACAGACTCAAAGTAAAAATGAGGTACAAATGTTGAAGGTCTGAAGAAAAGGACTGCTGAGGTGTGTGAATTCAAGTAAACGCAGAGTGAAGATGGTTATATAATGAGAGCTGTGACTTCTGCAAGCTCATACGTACAAGAGAAGTGTGGGGAAGAAGAAGGCACAGTTCTCTGACTGGAGCATAAAGAGGACAAAGACAGTGACGAGGTGAGTGAGAACGAGGGGCACAGGCACCATAGTAAAGAAGAGCCTAACGGATGATAAAAGTTGGGATTTTTAGCCACAAAGCACTTAAAAATGCTCTGCTATTTCATTAAGTAGCTGATTAATTTTTATGCAACACTTCACACAATTATCAGGATGAGTAAAAGGTAGGCATTACATCCCCATGGAAAAGATAAAAGATGCAAAGCCCTTGTCCATGGTCAAGGAATATTCTGTATGCCAATCAACCTGTTGGGTCACATGCTCTTCCAGAAACACAGAAAGTCTGACCAACTCACACTTTATCTACACAAAATATGTTAATATAATCATGTTTCAAAATAGCTGAAGTATTACTCTATAGCATTATGAAAGAAAATAAGGAGCTGGGTGGTGGTCTACAGAGTGAGTTCCAGGTCAGCCAGGGATACACACAGAAACCCTGTCTCGAAAAAAACCAAACCAAACCAAACCAAAAAAAGTTAAAGAAAATAAGGGCAAAGTGTTTGTGGAGAAGAACTAAATTCAAGTTAAATTACCGTCCGTCCTTCTGTTTTAGTGCAGCACTGAATTAGATACAGCTCCTGCTCTTACTGAGTCAATAATGTCTCCCTGCTCTCAGTCTTCACCTCTATTATTTTCTTCTGGTGTACACTGTTTTTTCAGTATTATCCTACAGAAAGTCATGGCTCATCTTATCCATCTTGCAAGAAAAACAGCACAAGTTCAGACTCTTAGAAGCATTAGTTTAGACAACTTCACTAAATAGAACATTAGAAATCTGAGCTTTAAATTTCATGAGATCTTTGCTGTTTAAAGTAGCAATTTTGTGAGTTGTTAGATTTAGATTTTTCCATCATGCAAGTTGCTGCCAATGGTGGTACATGCATTTAATGTCAGTGCCAATGAGGCAGAGGAACGTAGATACCATGAACTTGAGGCTAGCCTACATAAAGAGACCCAGTCTCAAAAGGTCAATAAATACCTCACAGGAGCTTCCGGTGCTCTCCCGCTCCCTCCACTGGGGCAGTGGTTTATGACTATGGGGCCAAGGAACAATCAGGAGGATAAGCTAGCCCAGTTGACAAGACTCAGCAGATGATGAAAGACTTTGTTAACAGTTTACCACTTTTGTATGACACAAATTCCCTCAAATTTAAGGGCAACTCATTTAAAAGCTACTGACTTGCCATTCTTTCCCTCTGCAATGGCAACCTGAATAACTCCCCAGGACAGCCAACTAAACATACAACATTTTTCATTTATGTATGAATTTCTCTCATCTTAACACATCGGACTTATTAAATGTATTCATCCATATGTGACGTGTAAACATACTTGAACTACTCCACAAATTATTTGTGCCTATCCCTTACTTTATAATTTTCTTCAACATCCAAATCTCATTCTTTTAAATGAAAACTTAAGTCACAGAGTATAAGTTTACCTTCCTAATAATGTCTATTTTGTTATTAAACTTCTTTTACATACCCATTCATGGAAATTCACCAATACTCTCATTTAGGGGATAATATGTTTTAATTTTAAAAAATTATGTGTATTGATGTTTTCTTGTTATGTGTACCACATATATGTGCACCACACATAAGGAGTCCCTTGGAGGCCAGAAGATGGAGTCAGATCCCCAGAGACTGGAGTTACAGATGGCTGTGAACTGCCACCTGAGTGCTGAGAAGCGAGCCCAGGTCCTTTGGGAGAACAGCCAGTGCTCCTACCCTCGGAACCATCTCTCCAGTCCCAGACATTTTAATTTTAAAAGAATAACACAGGATTACAAACTGGAGGAGCTGCTAAAAGCAGCTGCTGAAAACACCATGACCCAGATTATCTACAAACACACTCAAAGGCATCTGTTCATGTCATTTCAGATTGCCCTTTAAGACTTCCTGACATTTACTTAGGGTGTTAGGATCAAAGGCCAAGAAGCTTATCTGGGCTTCACCTTCTAGAAGAAAGTTAATGTATAAAAATTCTAGCAGAATACAAGGGAAACCAACCATTACAGTCCAGCCTCATTGGGCTTTCACTTTTTTATTATTGTGGGCCTACACAATTTATTACCCAAACTGGAACATTAAAAGAGCAATGCTTTTAATAATGACATTTAAACAAGCATCAATGATGACTTTCAATCAGGCAAAGTTACAGGTATGGTCACCCTAATTCTATACCATACAAATGTTAACTAGTCAAAATATCAAAAGAATTATATAGTTCCAGGCATATGTAAACTATATGTCATAGCCACATAAAAGGCCTAAATCATAATACAAACCATAAAACCAAGTGAATCCTTTACTTAAGCTAAAGAAAACCAGTTTTAATTGCATTGTAGACCTGAATGTGAAAAAGCAAAATAAAATGCATTCCAAAAAGATAAAGTAAAATACATACATATATACATGTGTGTGCATATATATAATAAAAAAACTAATTAAAAAAGAGAATAAAAAAAGATAAAGTATTTCCATAGTATTGGATTAAGGAAAAGTAGGTTATTAAAAGAGATAAAGGAGCCGGGCGTGGTGGCGCACGCCTGTAATTCCAGCACTTGCGAGGCAGAGGCAGGCGGATTTCTGAGTTCAAGGCCAGCCTGGTCTACAGAGTGAGTTCCAGGACAGCCAGGACCACAGAGAAACCCTGTCTCAAAAAAACCAAAAAGAGATAAAGCCCAGCGGTGGTGGCGTACGCCTTAAATCCCAGCACTTGGGAGGCAGAGGCAGGCGGATTTCTGAGTTTGAGGCCAGCCTGGTCTACACAGTGAGTTCCAGGACAGCCAGGGCTACACAGAGAAACCCTGTCTTGAAAAAAACCAAAAACCAAAAACAAACAAACAAACAAAAAAAAAACCACAGAAATAAAGAAAAAGAAAAGAAACACGACCCACCTAGCCCTAAAAGAAAAGCTTAATAAACATGCCCAAATTAAAATAAAGATCTATCTACAATAAGAAACCACTACACAGGAAAAGACACTTGCAATAAATACACTCAAAGGATGCGTTATTAGAACGCAAAATTCCAGAAAATGATGTGGGAAGGTAAGTGATGACTTCAAAGGCACTTAAGGAAAGATGAACATCAAATGGCTTAAATATGGAAATACCTCCAAAACTCACTAGCTGACAGAGAAACAGGGACTAAAAACACATTCAAGAGGCTGAAGTAGTTAAGAGCACATCTGACTCTCAGCAGCACCCACATCAGGTGGCTCAGAACCACCTGTACCTCCTGCTCCAGAAGTACCCATACCTCTGCTCTCTGTGGGCACCTGCACTCAAGTAAACATACCTTCCTCCACACGCACCCAATTAATAACAAAATAAATAAATACAAAATACACTGACCTACCTACCCATCAAACTGGTGAGAATTAAAATATGTCACTCAGTACTATTGCTGGTGAGACATATGGAACAACTATAAGTCTTACTGTTGAAAATAAACATGCATAAGCACCTACTAGAGAAAATTACTTTGCATTACTTAGTAAAGACATATATTCCCTATGTTCCTGCAACCAAATCCTAAGTATGTGTCCCCTCCAGAAAATGATTTCAACAATCAGTGCATCCATACATTAGTTTTCCTAAAGCATTGTTCTCAATAGCCCCAAACTGTAAACAAACTAAGTGTTAACTGTCAAACAGCCAAACCTGCGGGAGTTAAAAGCTAAAATTTACACACACACACACACACACACACACTACAAAGTTCAAACTGTTGTGCTCATAACAGCTGAACCGTTTCTCCAGCTCTTTGATAACTTAAGATTATTTTGGGGCTGGGGATCGGCTCAGGGTTCAGAGCAGCAGTTTCTCTTTCGTACTCCCTACTACTTGTAATTCTAGTCCCAGAGGATCTGAGGCCCTTTCCAGGCCTCAGTGGTCACCAGACGCACGTGTAGTGCACACACATACATGCAAGCAAAAATCCACACACATAAAATAAAAATAAACGTTAAAAAAATTAAAGTTATTTTGTGCACATCTGTGGAGTTCAGAGGACAATTTGCTGAAGTTGGTTCTCTTTCCACCATTTGGATCCTAAGAACCAAACTCAAGCCAGCAGGCTTGGGGGCAGACACCTCATAGGCTTTAGTCATCCCTCTAGTCCCCAGCTTCTAATTTTGAAAAATAAAGTGTTAAGTACTGGATACTAAGGGGAAAATATATATATCAATACATGGATTAAATAACAATGTTATAAATATAAATTAACTGATCATGCCGGGCAGTGGTGGCACATTTCTGAGTTTGAGGCCCACCTGGGCTACAGAGTGAGTTCCAGGACAGCCAGGGCTACACAGAGAAACCCTGTCTCGAGGAAAAAGAGAGAAGACAGGAGAGGAGAGGAGAGGAGAGGAGAGGAGAGGAGAGGAGAGGAGAGGAGAGGAGAGGAGAGGAGAGGAGAGGAGAGGAGAGGAGAGGACCACTGACAATTTAGGGCCAGTCTGAGTTATATAGTGAGTTCTAGGACTGCCTGGGTTACAAACCAAATGACCAACAGACCAACCCAGGGGAAACAGAAGAAAAAAAGAAATCCCAAAAATACATTGGCTCAGCTGTTGAGAGCATATCCTCTTCTACCAGAGGACCTGAGTTGATTCCCAGCAGTGTGTGTGTGTGTGTGTGTGTGTGTGTGTGTGTGTATCTGACACCTGTGGCTTCTGCCAGCGCCAGTATTCACATGCACTTAGCACCACATAGACTACACGCATATAAATAAAAAATATTTCTAAAAAAGTTACTAAGCCTGGCTAATGCTTTGCAATCCTGGCTTATAGGTGGAGGACTAGGAATTCAAAGTGGAAGCTGGCAGGTCAACACTTCAAAGTCATCCTTGACTACCTATCCAGCTTGAAGCCAGCCCAAGCTACATGAGGCCATGCAAATAATAATCCCCAAGCCTCTACAAAAACACTCCAGTGAGAAATACTGTTCTCAACCAGTGTGTAGAACACCTGGTGAGAACACCAAGAACCTTAGAGAATTTTATCTACTCTTTAATAAAGTCATTAAAACTAACACCATGAAGCAAAACCTCCATCTGTAAGAACAGATTAGAAAAAGGCAAGCAAAACTTAAGGACCCCACAGTCAACTCTTGTTTATTTCTGAGGCAGCTTCTCACTCTGAAGTTTTGGAACCCCCTAAATTGATGAGGGTTGCCTGGAACTCAGACCCACCTGTCACTAACCTCCTGAATGCCGGCACCAAGACCTCTACCACCAAGCCCAGCTTCACACCATTAGTCAAGGCTTCAGTAATTACTAGGGAGAATCACCCAGTCTTAAGTATAGAGAGCGTCTACAGAGATGAAAGCAGGTTCTTTAACAGGCAGTGTGTTACAACACTCCATAAAGCAGAGAGAACGTTATGGGGTAGGCCCTGGCTTCTCAGTTTTGTCTTCTTTGAGATGGGTTCATGTATACCAGGCAGCTCTTGAATGCCTGACCTCCTGCTTCTGCCTCCCTGGTGGGATCGCAGACACTCACACCCGGTTTTTCTCCCTGGGGAGCCAACCAGGTTTTGTACATTTAAGCAAGCACTCTATCAACTGAGATGACCTAGCTGTATTGCTGTAGCAGCCCTGATTCAAGAAGCCTTTGGCATATGGGGGACTACAGGGAGAGTGTCACAGCATCCAGCCTCACACTGCTTTTTAAAAAGCAGACTCCTTGACTTTTCCGTATTTACGGATTTTTTTTTAAAGTAAATTGCCAAAAGTTACGTAAGTATCATCACAGTGGAACTGTGGAAAACATCACCCTAATCTTTTATAGCGTCTTTTTGTAAGCTTTGTTTTTGTGGTTCTGGGGAGGGAACCCAGATCTCTCACTTGCTAGGGAAGAGTTGTCCATCAGGTCAAACCCCTATTAAGTATAATTCAACAACTTAAGTTTTCTTCCCCAGGTCGATTTGGCCCAAAACGGAAAATGTTGAAAGAAACATCTATTTTTTTTTTTTTTAAAAGGGGGTGTGTGTGTCATTAAAACTTGTTGGGTAATGTAAAGAGACTCTTTCATTCAGCTTAACAATCGGACACGCTTTTAGAATTTTGCTATCCCTGGAACCTCTTTTCCTAGCGTACGCAGTTCTTAACAATTCCACTAGGTGTGGTGGGAAAACAGACCTCCCTGGTATCAAAAACTGTTATAAGACTTCCTCTAAAATCAGA
Source organism: Apodemus agrarius (assembly GCA_964023405.1). Lineage (NCBI taxonomy): Eukaryota > Metazoa > Chordata > Mammalia > Rodentia > Muridae > Apodemus > Apodemus agrarius. Next base: position 21,894,493 of record OZ030005.1, read on the forward strand.
AGCTCACGTTTATTTTCTTTCTGCCTTCCTGGCACAGTGAAGGTCTAGCACGCGTGAACGGAAACAAAACCCACAAACTGACTGTACGGACTATGGGGTAGGTAGGGGTGATTCCCCCCCCCCAACTTCCTCTCTCCGTGGAATGCGAGTACAGCGGAGTCGGTCGGCGCCCCGATGGTACTCGATCTGAACTGTGTACCAGAGTCCCGGATCATCAAAAACTTGAACTTTCCTTTCTACCAGGGTTGCAGAAAATTGGCCCGTGGGGACAGCAAGCGAGCATTTTAACGCGCACCCTTCGGTTGCATAAGAATTCCGGCTTAACAGGTAACAATCACCGAGGAGACAAACGGGATGCAATCGGGCTCGCTCGACGGTACCAAATGGCCTTTCACGATCCCAAGTCTGCGGCGCAAACCCAAAGTTTGGAGCACACTCCTTAGGAGTTCACTCGAGAACCGTCGCCACCAACCCCGACGAAGAACTCCGAGAAAATGGGTGCCCGGGGAATCAACACATCCGCGATTCAAATCTAGGTAGGCGTCCAGATTCTTCGACTCCTCCGGCTTTGTTCGGCGCTTCAGAAGACGGAACGACCGAATTTCGGTCTTTGGAAGACACGAACCTGGGTGTGTTCTCCGGCTGGTTCCCGGGACTTTAGGATCGCCCCGCCCCGGGCGCCGCGCACTCCTTCCCCGGATGGAAGGCGCGGAGCTCCGGGGGAAGGAAGAAGCCCGGGGAGCCCGGGGAGGCCGCAGCCTGGCCCTTGTCGCTCGGGGGCCGGGAGCGGGGCCCCCCAGGACCGCTGAGGGAGAAAAGCGCGAGGGCGGCGGGGCGCTCGGCCCGCGCCCCCCAACCCCGAGGCCCGCCCCGCCGTACCTTTGGCGAGGGCTACAGTGGAGTTCTCGGTGTCGATGGTGTAGAGGATGCCCTCGTAGCGGATCTCCGCCTTGGAGATGAGGCTGATCTTGCTGCCGATGTAAGGGGTGCCCCCGCTCATGGCTCCGCCGCCGTCGCCCGCCGCTCACACACAGGCAGATCCCGCGCTGCGCTCGCCGCTCGGCACGCCCGCCCGCCCGCCCGCTCGCTCCGTCGGCGCCTCACAGCAGCCGCCTCAGAACCAACATGGCGGCTACGCCGGCTCCGCTTACCCTCCCCCAGCCTCCCGCCCTCAGACCGCGGCGCGGCGGCGGCGGCGGCGGCAGCGGCGGCGGCGCAGGGCATGCCGGGAGGGCGAGGCAGCGTGCTCTCTCGCGAGATTCAGGGAGCTCACGGGCCGTTCCGGGCTCTTTCCGCGGCGGCCCAAAGTCCGCTTGTCGCTACTACTCGCTTGGCTTGCGCTCCGGAGGAGTTTCGGAGCGATGAAAGTTTTTCGCGGCGCCTAAACGTCGCGTGAAGGCTAGACGAGGGCTCATCCCGCATGGTGACTGCGGCCTCTGCCATTTCTAGGCGGGCTGTACTTTGTTACGAGCCCTCCTATGTCCTGAGCCTGTTTCCGCGGGTCACGGAGTTCTCACTGTCAACGCCAGAGCAGCCATCTTCGCCTAAGGAGTTTCACACCCCAAGGGCTGCTGCTCCAGGAGGCGCTGGGACTCGGGCCCCAAAACTCTTTTTCCTTCCTTTATAAACCCTTTTTATGCGGCTTGATCCGGGCTTCTAGCTTTTAAGATGCTCCTGGTCACTAACTATGCGAGAAACACCAGTCCAAGGCTTTCTCTGCAGCTTTGATCACTTTCTTAGTAACGATCATATCTCCGATCGGAAGTCAAACTGGCATCTTAAAACTTTGCATCCGGAGGTGTAACTATTCGGTTTTATTCCAAACTCGTCCCTAGCTTGTTTTCGGAGGTAACTAAGAACCGGGACCATTTACTTAGCTACTAAGACCCCAGCCCTGGATTGTCCTCGGTCACCTCCACACCTGCCCTCACTGCAAATCTTTCAGTCTGGATCATTTCCATCTGAACAGCTCTAGAAGACGCCTCAGTTACTCCGGCTGGCATTATTGGCAGTACTTGCCGAAGAATTCTCTTCTCTTCCCCCTACTAGGTTTTTCTTAACACAGTAGTCAGGGCGGGATCATGTTCGAGTAGCTAGGAGATGGTGAACGCTTGTTCAAATCAAGATTCATCCGTCTACTCAGTACTCTCCACAGATTACATGTGATACAAAGTGAAAACCAGACTTCCTAGTTTGGCTTGCATGAGGGCATGCATGATTTAGCGTCTTGTTACACAGCTCCATACTGTTCCAAGCATCCCTTCTTCACACGGCTTTCACAGGTCAGTACACTCTGCTTTACACCCCTCTTCTTGGCTTGTCCTCCCCCCACCCCCCAAAAGCATTTATCTCTCCTAGTATGTCTGTTTAGTCATAGGTGTTTGTCTCCCTTCTAGAACGCAAATGTTTTGAGGAAGGGATTTTGAGTTTGGTCGCGGTGCGCGTAGTCCTCGGGGCCAAGTGTAGCAGCCCGCCCAGGACAGCTGCTCGGCAGACATTTGCCGCAAGAGTGAACAACTGGGATAAGAGCCGAGCCCAGGCAGCGAGCAGGATGTCTGGTGAGCTGGGCGAATGCACGGCGGTTATCTGGGTGTTCCGGGAAAGCAGGAGAGAAGATCGATGAGCTGTGCTGTGACTGGGGCACAGTGGCTTCAAGGGAGTCCCTGCCTCAGCTCAAAGTCATTACCTCGGCGTGCAAACTTACGTTTGGACTCTCCTTCCCGTTGTAGGTCTCAGGCCAAAGTTGCCTTCTCCTGCTTCCATAGTGAGCACGTTCTTTCCCTTGTCAGTTTCTATAAACTGATGATAGCCAGCCCTCAAATTTACATCTCTCCCATCTCCCGGCTGCACACGGACCACACCACTGCCGTCTCTGTTGGTTTTTCTTCCATGGTGTTAGCCAGTGATGGACTGCGGGGCCTCATGCATATTAGTTAAGTGCTCCACTACTGAGCTGTACCCCCTGTCCTAAGTACATAGAACATTAAATTGCCAATTTGATAACTTATCCGTTACTGTATCTACCTCAGCCCCCAATATACTGCCTTTATCCACGGCTCCTAGGGTCTTCAGTGGTCCAAGGTTTGCATCTGCTGTGGTTTGACTATGTCTCCCGAGAGAATTCATGTAAAGTTTAATCCCTACTGGGGCAATATTGAAAAGTGTGTGTGTGTGTGTGTGTGTGTGTGTGTACATGTACCATAGCTCCCAGGTAGAGGTAAGAGGCCCACTTGCTGGAAGAGATCAGTTCTGTTCTTCACCACTTGGGTCCTGGAATCAAATTAAGTCATCAGGCTTGGCAGCAGGCAGCTCTCACCCATGACACCATCTTGCCAGCTGACAAACAGAACCTTTTGTTGTTGTTTGCTTGTTTCAAGGCTAGGTCTCACGCTATTGCTCTGGCCTAGAACTGCAGACCACATAAGCCTTGGACTCACAGAGATCTGCCTGCCTTTGCCTCCCCAGACTGGGACTGAAGGAGCTTTTGTCTTCATAAGTATTTGGGAGGGGAGGTAGCATGCATACACACTGTGCTGACTAGTTTTATGTCAGCTTGATTCAGGCTAGAGAAAGGAGGGAACATCAATAGAGAAAATGCTTCCATGTGATCTGTCAGACATTGTCTTAATTACTAATTGATGGGGGAAGACCCAGCTCATTGTGGGTGGAGCCATCTCTGGGCTGGTTGTCCTAGGTTCTAGAAGAAAGCGGGCGAAGTAAGCCATGGAGAGCAAAGCTATAAGCCCCACCCCTCCATGGCCTCTGCCTCCAGAGTCTAGTCCTGACTTCCCTCAGTGATGGAATGTTACCTAGAAATGCAAGTGAAATAAATCCTGACCTCCCCAAGTTGCTTTTTGGTCATGGTGTTTTATCACAGCAGTGGTAACCCTACCCAGGAAACAGCAAAATCTTTTCTGTTGTTTTGAGACAGAGTCTCTATAGCCCTGGCTGTCCCGCGTGGAATTTGCTGTGTAGATCAGGCTGGAACTCAAAGGGATCCTTGTGCCTCTGCCTTCTGAGTACCGAGAAAAGGCATTTGGCACCACACCCAACTAGGCTTTAAATATCATGTAATTTTATTTCTAAATATAAAGTCCACACTTGTGTGTGTGTGTGTGTGTGTGTGGTGTGGTGCTGGGCATTGAACCTGCAGCCTTATATGTGTGTGCAAGATCGGTACCACTGAGCTCATTTCCAAACTCTTGATCTCAATTAGTCTTTCTTGTACTGATCTTTTAAAGATTTTGCTTTTATTTATATGGGTGTTTGGCCTATATGTATGTGTATGTATGTATGTATATATGTATGTGAAGTATATGCAGTGCCTGTGGAGGCCAGAGGGGTGTTAGATCCCCGGGAACTGGATGTACAGACTGTTGTGACCCACCATGTGGTTGTTGGGAACGGAGCCAAGTCCTCTGGAAGAGCCGCGGCCTTCACTGTGGAACTCTCTCTCCTTCGCTGTGGAACTCTCTCTCCTTCACTGTGGAACTCTCTCTCCTTCACTGTGGAACTCTCTCTCCTTCACTGTGGAACTCTCTCCTTCACTGTGGAACTCTCTCTCCTTCGCTGTGGAACTCTCTCCTTCACTGTGGAACTCTCTCTCCTTCACTGTGGAACTCTCCCTCCTTCACTGTGGAACTCTCTCTCCTTCGCTGTGGAACTCTCTCTCCTTCGCTGTGGAACTCTCTCTCCTTCACTGTGGAACTCTCTCTCTCTCTCCTTCACTGTGGAACTCTCTCTCCTTCGCTGTGGAACTCTCTCTCCTTCACTGTGGAACTCTCTCTCCTTCACTGTGGAACTCTCTCTCCTTCACTGTGGAACTCTCTCTCCTTCACTGTGGAACTCTCCCTCCTTCACTGTGGAACTCTCTCTCCTTCACTGTGGAACTCTCTCTCCTTCGCTGTGGAACTCTCTCTCCTTCGCTGTGGAACTCTCTCTCCTTCGCTGTGGAACTCTCTCTCCTTCGCTGTGGAACTCTCTCTCCTTCACTGTGGAACTCTCTCTCCTTCACTGTGGAACTCTCTCTCCTTCACTGTGGAACTCTCTCTCCTTCACTGTGGAATTCTCTCTCCTTCACTGTGGAACTCTCTCTCCTTCACTGTGGAATTCTCTCTCCTTCACTGTGGAACTCTCTCTCCTTCACTGTGGAACTCTCTCCTTCACTGTGGAACTCTCTCTCCTTCACTGTGGAACTCTCTCTCCTTCACTGTGGAACTCTCCCTCCTTCACTGTGGAACTCTCTCTCCTTCACTGTGGAACTCTCTCTCCTTCGCTGTGGAACTCTCTCTCCTTCGCTGTGGAACTCTCTCTCCTTCACTGTGGAACTCTCTCTCCTTCACTGTGGAACTCTCTCTCTCTCTCCTTCACTGTGGAACTCTCTCTCCTTCGCTGTGGAACTCTCTCTCCTTCGCTGTGGAACTCTCTCCCCTTCGCTGTGGAACTCTCTCTCCTTCGCTGTGGAACTCTCTCTCCTTCGCTGTGGAACTCTCTCTCCTTCGCTGTGAAACTCTCTCTCCTTCACTGTGGAACTCTCTCCTTCGCTGTGGAACTATCTCCCCAGGCCCTACTTGTACGTATCTTAACCAGCTATTCACCCCAGTAAGTATAGTCTTTTTCAGTTCTAGAATATGCAGTTAGGTTATTTAAATTTAGCCGGGTAGAGACCACACTGGTAATTCCAGCACTTGGGAGGTAGGAGAATTGTCAGTTCCGGGCCTGAGCTACAAAGGGAGACTCTGCTGTCTCAAGAAAACAAAACAAAACAAAACAAAACAAAACAAAACAAAACAAAAAAACCAAAATTGATTTTCTTTTCCTCCTGAAATCCTTCATCTTTTTGCTTATGTTGTCTATCTAATGCTCTCGTTCAATAGCACATAATAAATACATATAAAGTCATTGTTAATTCTAATATTGCAATCATGTAAATTTCATTTTCTTCCTTTACAACTTATGCTAGATAGATTATTTAAAAGAACTAAAGTGACTAGAGTCAATTTTTTACCAGAGAGGACAAGCCTATTCCTTTCCTAGTCAATAGGGTTAGAGCAGTTGTGTGACTTTTCCTGGGCGAGATGAACAAAAGCCTAATCCTGTCAGAGTGTTATCCACAGACCAATGTAGCTCATGAACACATGGGCCCGCTTGGACTTACAGGAGCACAGGTGGTCAAAGGTAGCAACATCACTGAATCAAGTTGATCCCAGCTCTCAGAAATGCATCCCCAGTGTTCCCTACCTGAGCTGCAGGAAACCACTCAGAAGACACTCCCCTCAACAATTACCTGCTGTGATAGAACCTTCGGAAAGGCCTTGTGAGTCGCCTTGCTTTCTGAGCTTCCTGAGACATGTAAGCTTCAGGAGCTTCCTGAGATTGTGTGTGCTTAGTTTGGGGAATCTTCTGAGCCCTCTCTCTTCCACAAAGGAAATAGATATGCAGTAGAAGTTGTTTGCTTCTGTCTACCTGGGAGTTGAGCTGAGCGGGGTGGGGGGGGTGGGGGGGGTGGGGGGGGTGGGGTGTGTGTGTGTGTGTGTGTGTGTGTGTGTGCAGGTGGTGATGCGCACCTGTAATCTGCTGTTAGAGGCACAACAATCTGAGGCTTGTGCTAGCCTGGGCTACACAGTGGGTGGATGGGTGGCCCAGCAGTTCAGAGCACTTGTTTTTTTAGAGGACTCAGCTTCAGTTCACAACACCTATGTGACGGCTGACAGTATTCCACAACTCAGAGGGCACCAGGCATGTGTGTGGTGCACAGACATACGTGTAGGCAAAACACTCAGACACATAAAATACATCAAAAAAAGTTAAGCCTTTAAAAAAAATAGCCTTTAATCCCAGCACTTGGGAGGCAGAGGTAGGTGGATTTCTGAGTTCAAGGCCAGCCTGGTCTACAGAGTGAGTTCCAGGACAGCCAGGGCTATACAGAGAAACCCTGTCTCGAAAAAACAAAACAAAACAAAACAAAACAAACAAACAAACAAAAAAGACTATGTAAAAGGAACTATTTCCAGCTTTAAAGATTGTGTCTTAACTCACAGGATCAAAATAAGTTGTGAGGAGTACTTCTTACCACTGTTCTATGTTTGGTTTTTGAAAATAAACGTTCTGCCCCCAATCCAAGCATTTCAATTCCTTTCTTGTGTGCAATGTTAACTGCAAATTTCAATTGCCAGTTGAGTAGTTGTGTGCGGAGTTTTCTTGTTCCTATGTGGCAGACACCCATGGCTTTCTCATTCACCCCATCTGGGCCTCCAGTGTGGTGTAATTATCCTGAAAAGCCAAGATGTGTGAGAGCTTGGCTTGATTACTCTAATGGCACAGTGTTTTCACAAACCTCTCCATTCCTGAATAATTATCATTATCATATTTATGTGTTTAGCCAAAAGCTTAATTGGAAGATTCCAGAATGGAACAACGCTACACAAGGAGAAAGAAAATCTCTCAGTCATTTCACTTTGAAAAAAATATTTTCGGATTGAAATACCGCAGATAAATGCATGGGATTAAGCCGTCACATCACGACGCAGAGACAACCGGGATGTGTGGCACCCATTGCCGGCCTCGTCCCAGCTCCTTGCCAGGGAGGCGGGCATGCTTTACCCTGTCTGGTGGCATGCTGTGCTTGTGCCACCAGCTCCTTTCCCTTTTCAAGACTTATTTCTATTTATGTGCACGCACATATTTGCATATGAACTTGCACATGTGTACAGGTACCCAGAGAGGCCAGGAGAGGGCACTGGATCTCCTGATGCTAGAATTACAGGATGTGGTGAACTGCCTGATGTGGGTGCTGCTGGGGTCCAAACTCTACTTCTCTTTGTCCAAGCCTGGCGGCCATATTGAAACATATATGAGAATAAGATCATAAATAACTCATCTGGGGGCTCTGTGTTTGTAGTGTACTTCATTCACTGGAGAATGTCACTAGTCAAACTCCAGTGACACATTTGTATTGGCACTTTTTTTTTGTTTTTTGTTTGTTTGTTTTTTGAGACAGGGTTTCTCTGTGTAGCTCTGGCTGTCCTGGAACTCACACTGTAGACCAGGCTGGCCTCGAACTCAGAAATCTGCCTGCCTCTGCCTCCCAAGTGCTGGGATTAAAGGCGTGCGCCACCACCACCCAGCAGCACTTGTTTTTAAATCACTGTTCTTTTATTTATGTATGTGTGTATCTGTATTAATGGATGCCACTTGTGTGCATGTATGTGGGGATCAGAAGACGACGTTCTGTTCCCTGGAGCTGCAGTTACAGGAGGTTTTGGGGTGCCTAATGTTTGCGTGAGGAACGGAGCTTCAGAACTGCAGTCAGTGCTCTTAACTGCCGAGCCACCTCTCCAGCCCTCTTCTCGTTTCTTTGTTCATTTGTTTTTCTCTTATGGATTTTATGTTTTCTTAAGCCAAAGTTTCTCTATGTAGCCCTAGCTGGCCTTGAACTCACAGAGACCCGCCTGTCTCTGCCTGCATGCCCAGTCTCCTGTTCTTATTTTTTGAGACCAAATCTCAGCATGTAGTCCAGGATGCCTTGGAACTCCAGATGCCCCTGCCTCAGCCTCCTGAGCACTGGATTACAGCCCTACATCAATATTTTCAAGGGGTAACACGTTAGGCTATCACAATGCTGGATGAGCGTGATAGCAAGGGAAATTGGATTATAGCCACGTGGCACTTGAGAATACTGGGGTTTCTGGATCTATTCACAGCTCAGTGCAGAGGAATGTGGACAGCCAAGTCCTCTGTTATGAAATGTCAGAAACCAGGGCACATTTGACCTGGAAAGGATCTGTATTTGCTTTTGTGTTTGCATGCTTCCTCAGCAAGGGACAGGGGCAGGAAGAGGGCAGGAAGACTGTGGAACCAAGCACTGAGTACACAGGGTTTAAGGAGTCCTCATGCGTACAGCACAGTTCCCAGAGATGGAGCTCTGCTCTAACACACTACTGCTGTCGGCACAGGGATGTCCAGAGCACACGTGTGTTAGTGATAGCTCTCCGGAGAAACACATCCATAGGGTATATATAGATTTATAAGAAGAGGTTTAGTTAGGAATTGGCTCACGCGATTACAGGGGTTAAGGGATCTCACCATCTGCTGTCTGTAAAGCCAGAGAGCCAGTAAAGCATGTGGTATGATTTATCCTGAAGCTGCAGGCCTCAGGATGTCAGAGTGGGGGAGTGGGAACCGGGGTTGAATATTGCTCCAGTGTCTGTGATAAAAAAAAAAAAAAAAAATGCTCTGAAAGTACCAGAGGGGGCCTGGAGAGATGGCTCAGAGGTTAAGAGCACTGACTGCTCTTCCAGAGGTCCTGAGTTCAATTCCCAGCAGCTACATGGTGGCTCACAACCATCTATAATGGAGTCTGATGCCCTCTTTTGGTGTGTCTGAATAGAGCAATGGTGTACTCAATATACATTAAATAAATAAACAAACAAACAAATCTTTACAAAAAGAAAGACAAAGAATACCAGAGGAGGAAAGGGTTTATTTGGCTTTCATTTCAGATTACAATCCACCATTGAGGCAAGCCAGGGCCGGAACCTGGGAGGAACTGGGAAGACATGCGGCCTGCTGGCTTAGTCTCAGGCTCAGGCTTAGCTGCCTTTCTCACACTGGGCCGCCTTCCGAGGTATGGTGCTGCTCACAGTAGGCTGCCACTGTGTCTGTGAGTAATCAGTCCCCTAGAGACACATTCACAGGCTAATCTGTGTAGGCAATTCTCAGCTGAGCCTTGGCTTCTGGTCTGTGTCACGTCAGTTAAACTAGTGAGGACAGCTCTGTTCTGAGAAGGCGGGAGAAGAGGACCCCTTGCCCTGATCTGGGGATGGGGTAAGTGGAGAAGATTGGGAGGATGGAGAGGAAAGAATATGAGGTGCTAGTGAAAGAGAGTTTTCCTAGGGGAGACAACACACACCTACTTACCCCAAATCGGAAGTCACAGCAGATCAATGTAATGGTTACAACCAGCGTCTAAGTTGGTGAACTTTCAAGGTGGTATTAGGATTACCGACAGCAGCATGGACGACTCAGAAAAGCCCATCTCAACGTGAGTTGCCTACCCAGCAACCCACAGGGAACTAACAGTCCTCAGTGGTCTCTCCAGCTCAGCTGTCACCCCACCCCTGCCCCGCCCCGCCCCCGCTCAGGTGTTCACCCCTTCACTAACTAGGGAGGGACCTCAATAATCTTCCAAGTTTTGACTTTTCCCAGACATGACCTGAAGACTCTCTGAGTCTATCCCTGCCTCCTGAGGGAAGTGTCACATAACACATGCCACGCCTGTAAACCAAGCCCTGGAGGAGGCTGAGGGAGAAGGCTCTCAAATTCAAGGCCAGCCTGGCTACAGAATGAGACCCCGTATCAAAGAAAAAACAAAATGTGTACCTCCATGTCTATGTAAGAGAAAATGCCATAGCCAAACATATTCTTATATATAATTACTAGTCACTTATGTAGAAAAAGCGGAAAAAAAAAAAAAAAGAATCCCCAAAGCACAGCACAAATGTCATATGAAATACTGAGGAAATCAACTTATGATCTGTCTCAAGAGTTTAGAGAGCTTAGTCCGTGGCTGAGTGGCTCCTTTGCTCGGCCCGGCCAGGCAGCTCCTCGAGGCACAAGTGGGTGGCGGAGCGATACCAGGCACCTTGTGGCCAAGAAGGGGATGAGAGGAGGAAGATGGGGACAGGGTTCCACCACACCCTTGACGGGCATGCTTCCAGTGACCTAAAAATCCTCCCCACTAGGCCTCACCTCCTACAGACTCCACTAGTTCCCCAAAAAATGGCTCCTTGGGGAGCTAGCCTTCAGCACTTGGACCTCTGTGAGATGCTTACTTGGCAAACAAACTACAGCACTTGCCTCCCGGTGCTGTGGGCGTGGCTAATGGTTGCTCGCACAGACAAAGAGGCTACTCTTTATTCAGTGCACTGGTCCAATGTAAATTTCCTTCCAACCCCCTCTTACCAAAATGTCCAGAAATAGTGTCTTACTAGCATCTGAGCATCCCCTACAGTCAAGGCCACACCTAAAGTCAGTTGCTATGACTTGCCAAAGGCAAAGCGCGTCAAACAGCAGTAGTAATCACATCCTAAAGGAAAGCCTGGCGCGCGGAGAGACCAAGGCTACCATTAGCCATGCTCTTGTACAAGTAGTCTTTAACACTAGCTGGGGTGCAAATTCCTAGAAAGAGTTATTAGTGACTCGGAGTGGCCATGTGGGTGCTGAGGACCAAATGTGGGTCCTCTGCAAGGGTAGTAGGTGCTCTTAATGACTGGAGTCATCGCTCCAGCCCCTCAGCTCTTTTTTATGACAGTTTTTTGTTAGAAGATTAATCGACAGCCTGTCGGTGGTGGTGCACATCTTTGATCCCAGCAGTGGGGAGGCAGAGGCAGATGGATCTCAGTTCGAGACCAGCCTGGTTTACAAAGTTCTAGGACAACCAGGGCTACATAGAGAAATCTTGTCTTGAACACCCCTGCTACCCCCCAAAAGTAATTAGTAACTGATTCCAGTGTGCATACTTTTGGGGTACAGATCCCCATACTTTTGTCCATCTCTCTTGACTGTTGGGTGCATTCACTGCATGTGGTGATCTATGCTTGTTATTCCAGTACTCAGGAGAATGAGGTAGGAAGGTTCCAAGCTCAGACACAGCTTGGGCTGCTCCTTTTGAGGTCATGACCATACCCCACCCCCAATCTTGATAAAATGTTCTTGAGTTATTGAGAATACAAATAGTATGCCAATAGACACAATTAATATCAAATAGAACAGTAGAATGATCAATATATTTTTGCAAAATGCTTTCGTGAAATTTGTCTTAAGAGATTCAAAGTATCAAAACTACAAATTAGGGGGCTGGAGAGCTGACTCAGGGGCACTGGCTGCTTTTCCAGAGGTCCTGAGTTCAATTTCCAGCACCTACCTGGTGGTTCACAACCATCTGTAATGAGAGCCAGTACCCTTTTGTGGTGTGCAGGCACACATGCCGGCAGAATATGGTATATATAATAAATAAATCTGAAAAAAATGAAACAAAACAGAGAAAACCCAAAACATTTTTAGCTGGAGAGATGACTCAGCAGTAGAGTGCTCCCCGCTGGCTTGCAGTTTTAGCTCCCAGCACTCATGCATGAGGGCTTAGAACAACCTGGAACTCCTGCTCTAGGGGCTTTGGTGTCCTCTTTCGGCTGTTGTGAGCAACTGCATGCACACGAGTATTAATCCCACACAAACCTACATAATACACACAATTAAAAATAAATCATTTAAAGCTGGGCGTGGTGGCACACACCTGTAATCCCAGCACTTGGGAGGCAGAGGCAGGCAGATTTCTGAATTGGAGGCCAGCCTGGTCTACAGAGTGAGTTCCAGGACAGCCAGGGCTACACAGAGAAACCCTGTCTCGAAAAACCAAAAAAAAAAAAAAAAAAAAAAATCATTTAGATTAAAAGACTGATGTTGGTGCCATAGTGATATTATTTGGTTTCCCGAAGGTTCAGAATGTGTTGTCACTAAGCATATGTGGGTATGACCCAACCTGCTATAAATTCTCCATCTATGTTCTGGGTAAGGGGACAGTATTTTAAAGTCCTATACTGATCGGATAGCAGATACAGGGGCAATTGGGTTGGTGGGGATAGTGATAGTGATGGTGGCTGTTAAGGCCTGGGGACTGTTGCCTGCTTTGCCAGCCATCTTATGCTGTTATAAGGAAGCTTTCTCATGCCTGAGCTGATTGCATATTCTGTTACATTCTGTGCTCTGGTGTTCTTGGAAACCAGTCTCTATAGAGGTCAGTTAGAACTGCTTTGTATAGTTAGCTACAATAAGCTGCCCCCTGGACGCCAACCCAAGAGAGACATCTGCACCAATATAAGCCATTTAGTTAAACTTCCATTTTGAGTAAGGGGTCAAGTAAAGCTTTAAGTTTTGGAGACCTCCTTGGGAATTAACATCCTACTTGTCAGAAAGAGTCATGTGCACGGGTAGCTGACATCCTGGTTGGCAAGTTAAGACAGGAATGTTAGGCAAGGCACGTCCCGCATCACAATTAAATATCCCACCGAATGGGAAGAGGATAAATATACAACAAAGACATGTTCCGAAGGAGCTATCCCTAAATCCTGATTGGTGGAATAACTTGGCAAATGTTTATGGATTTCAGGTTTTCAAACCCTGTGCTAGTCTGGTTGGGAGTCACAGTTTAGCTCCTGAGTCTGAACTGCCTCCCCAGTTGATCAGTCTTGAGGTATGCATTCAATAAATCAGCACTGCTTACCTGAGATGAGCATCTGAGTGGTTTGTGCAGGGATTCCCAGACCTCAACAGTGGCTGTATTCAATGAATGAGAGACACCAAGAACTCTCCAAAGATTTTAATTCTCTTGCAAGAGAAATGAGGTCCTATATATCTCCCCCAACCCATGTGTTTTGAGGGAGTCGTATACAGGAGTGCAGTTCCTTAGGAGGCCAGAAGAGGGAACTGAAGTCCCTGGAGTTGGAGTTATAGGCAGTTGTCAACTATCTGACATAGGTGTGAGGCTCCTCAGAAAGAATCGTATGCCCATGACCGGTCTCTCTAGCCCCCAAATCCCCATGTCCAGACGATTTAGATAAGTTGCAAAGAAAAGATATTCTAGAGAGAGAATGTGGAAGGACTGAAGAACCACTAAAAGTTTGGGGGCTTTTCTGTTCTGTTTTTTAGAGGCACAGCACTGACTGGTTCTTGGCTCCAAGCTGGGTGGGCGGGACAAGCAGAAGGGTGGAGGCATCGCCAGGTTCTGCTCTGATCCTCAGGGGGCAATGCCGTTGGTGGCAGCTTTCGGACTCTCATGTCCCTGAACATCTGTGCGAAGGAGCACAGCATGAAAGTGATTCGTCTCAGTGTTCACGGTTTGACACAGGCAGTCCCTGTGCTACACAGCAGGGGTAAGGTACAAGTGGAGACCACACACTAGGTCTGACTGTGTACGGGCTGGAGAGGTGATGGCTCAGCCATTAGAAGCACTGGCTGCTCTTTCAGAGGATCCGGTTTTGATTCCCAGCACCCACATAGCAACTCACAGCTGTCTGTAAATGCCGTTCCAGGAACTCCAGGGCCCCGGTGTCTCCTAGGACACCAGGTATGCACATACACAGGCATGTACACATACATGCAAGCAAAGTAGCCATACACAGAGAAAAAAAAGCAATCAGTTGATAAGGGTGTTATATCCCTTTTACTTGTGTTAACTATACTTCAGCTTGTTCTGGAAAGCCAGGTTCGGAGGTAGACTCCTCAGACCCTCTGAGTTCCACTTCAGAGCCTGGCGAGTTGAAGGGAGGCCTCCAGGCCAAGCTTCCCACAGTCCCAAACACTCCGGCTGCTAAATCCGTCCTCAAAGCAGCCATCTCTTGGTCACTCAAAATCCTAGAGAAAGACCTATTGCAGTGGTAACGTCGTATCTCTCAGTATAAAAGACACGGGTGAGGCCCATACAGTCTAGAAATGAGTTTGGCATTTTAGGCATGGAATTCTGTTTGCTTTGGCTTTTGCTGGACAGGCATGAGCTAGAACCGAGGTCAGTAGGCTGGGTGTAGAAGTTGGGAGGATTAAGGTTTAAGATCAGTCTAAACAATACAATGATACCCCGCTTTAAAACACACACACACACACACACACACACACACACACAACCAAAGCAAATAAGGGGTGAAGAGATGACCTAGGGGGTAAGAGCACTTGCTGATTTTCTAGAAAAACCGTTCGATTCCCAACATCCACATGGTGGCTCACAACTAGAAGCGTAAGTCTAGTTCCAGGCTTTCCAATAACCCTCTTCTAATCTCCACAGGCACCAGGCATATAATATATACATACATGTAGACAAAACACCCATGCACAAACTTTAAAAACATGTATATATCTCATATGTGTCAGCAAACTCTGGTGCAGCAAACGTTATCCTGGTAAATTGCCATGTGCTGTCTGAGCTCACTGAGAAGCCTCACTCTGGAAGCAGGGTTTTGTCCTCACACTGTCCCTACAGATCCATGTATGTTTGTGACAGGGAAGGAAGAGAGCAGCAAACCCCATAGGAGGAAAAAAAACCATCTCCCTGAGAACAGCCAAAGGCCACAGTCTAACTCTGTTGCAGTAACTGAGCATGGGGTGATTTAAAGAACTAAAGGTTCATTTCACTCACATTCCTGCAGTGTGAAAAGTCTAACAGGGCATTGATGGGCACTTGCATGTGGGAAAGGCCATCCTGCCGGGCTGTGGCATGGCAGAGGGCATCCCGTGGAGAGCAGGTGCAGGCACGAGGCAGAGCCACACTGGCTTTCTTAGCAGGTCTGCTGTGGACATGACCCCTGAGCCTTAGGACACATGCGCGCTAACGAGCTCCGGGAGCAGGGCCGTCCCCATCTAACCACCGTTTACAAGTCCTTGGCTCGGCTCTCACTCTGTGTTTTGTTTTGAGACCATTCAGCCTTGTAGCCCAGGCTGTCCTCGAGCCAGTCTGGCCTTGAACTCAAAGAGATCCCCCTGCTTCTGGGTCCTGAATGCTGGGATTAAAGTTGAACTCCACCACCGTGTAGCCTCCTTCCGCCATGCCTGGCTTCTGGCCTGATCTCTTACTAATTCACAACAGGGATTATATTTTTCGCTTTTGTTTTTATGTTTAATTTTATGTTATGGTGTGTGTGTGTGTGTGTGTGTGTGTGTGTGTGTGTGTGCGCGCGCTCATGCTACAGACTGCATGGGGTGGTCTGAGAACAAGAAGCAGGGATAGATTCTCTCCTTCCACTGTGTGGATTCCAGGGATCAAACCCAGGAGTCTTTACCCTGTGCACCATATCAACAATCCTATTTTTGTTTTGTTTTGTTTTGTTTTTTTGTTTTTGTTTTTGTTTTTTCGAGACAGGGTTTCTCTGTGTAGCCCTGGCTGTCCTGGAACTCACTTTGTAGACCAGGCTGGCCTCAAACTCAGAAATCTGCCTGCCTCTGCCTCCCAAGGATTAAAGGCGTGTACCACCACTGCCCGGCAACAATCCTATTTTTAAATTTAAAAAATATTTACTTTTAAGTATGCATGTATGTGCACACACATGTGTGTTTGTGTGTGTGTACATGTGCCTGTTTGTCTGTATGTGACATGTGTGTGTGTGTCTGTGTGTGTGTGTCTGTGTGTGTGTGTGTGTGTGTGTGTGTGTGTAGTGCCCTTGAAGTCCAGAAGAGGTTGTTAGATCACCTGGAACTGTAGTAACAGGCTATGAGTCAAACAGTGTGGGTGCTGGAAAGCCAAGTATGGGTTCTTTGAAAAAGCAGCAAGTCCTCTTAGCTGCTGAGCCCTCTCTTCTTTAGACCCTTATCCTAAAAAAATATTTTAACACCGAGTTTCAGTAATCCAGGCTGGCCTTTTCTGTTTGGATTTTTTGTTTGTTTGCTTGTTTGGTTTTTTGACAGGGTTCTCTGTGTAGCCCTGGCTGTCCTGGAACTCACTCTGTAGACCAGGCTGGCCTGGAACTCAGAAATCCTCCTGCCTCTGCATCCCAAGTGCTAGGATTAAAGACATGAGCCACCACTGCCCAGTGAGAGAGGGTCTCTGCTGGGGTTCAGCCTCACAGGATGGAGTTCTCAGCTGGAAGCAGGGATATCTGGAAGGCGCATAATAAATATACACAGACGACTTTTTGGGTACAAGCTGACAGGCAGTTTTTCAAGGCTTAATGTTTCTCTTCTCATTCTCTCCTCTCTTTCTCTCTCGCTCATTCGCTCGCAGCGTGAGGCTGCGCACACACTCTGCATTCTCCTGTGCGCTTTTCTTTCCTTGTACTCTCTCGCTCATACACACCTCTGTGCGTTCCCCTTTCACGCACACACCCGCTCTTCACACACTCCTCACACTCTCCCTGCACTCACTCTTCACAAGCTCTTCTCATGCTCTCTGCATTCACTCGCTCACTTGCTCTTCTCATGCTCACTACTCGCTCTCTGCATTCTCTCTGCATTCTCTCTGCATGCTCTCTGCATGCTCTCTGCATGCTCTCTGCATGCTCTCTGCATGCTCTCTACAGTCTCACTACATTCACTCTGCATTCTCTCTCTCTGCATTCTCTCTCTTTGCATTCTCTTACTCTGCATTTTCTCACTCTGCATTCTTTTTTGCCTTCTTCTTGCTCCGGTCTTTTATTGATACTCCAAAAGCAGATAAAAAAGACATTGTATAATCATTGCCAAATCAAATTTAAAAGAATAATAACCACGTCCCACAGAAAATCAAGAATTACAATTGTTCCCCAAAGTTTCAAGCTTCCCTATTCCCAGGCCTATAGTCAAAATAATAAGAATTGCAAACTTATCATTATTTAAACTTTAACTATTATACTTCAGAGCTCCGAGCTCCGAGGCCAGCTACTTGTGTTTCCTCGTAAAGCTCTAATGATAAATGACATGGGCAAAGCTGCCAGGCAGTGGCCGGAAAGAATCAAGTCAACCCTTAACTCCGTAGATATGGTGCTGAAAAGAAAGTGGGGGTAAAAGTCTTTTTGGGCACAGCGTCCCCCAGAAGTGACTTTAGGCTTCTTTAAGCTCACAGGACCTGGGGCCTGAAGGCCCAGGCCTATAATCCCAGCTAATCTGGAGGTTGAGGCAGGGGGATCACACGTTCAAGGCTCTCAAAATAAGAACTCCAGTGAGGGCCGGGCAGGGGGCTTAGTGACAGAGCAGCGCTAGACTCACTCCAGCACGTCCAAAAATAAATCAATAAAATAAATAAATGCACTTGCTAGCTCAGAGATGACCAGAGCAGGAGAACCCAGGGCAGGGATCAGCTCACAGCAGGGCCAACTCCTTCCTGTATTCCTGGGAGCAAGCGTCTTTGTCGAAGGTCATTCAGAGAGTTCAAGAAAGCAGGTTAAAAACTCCGCTGGGGCCCGGTGGTGGTGGTGCATGCCTTTATTCCCAGCACTGGGAGGCAGAGGCAAGCTGATCTTTGTGAGTTCCAGGCCAGCCTGTGTGGTGGGTTGGCCTGACGCTGTTTGTATTCTGATGTTAATTCTGCATCCTCAAGAGGGGCTGCTCACCCTTAAGTCCCCCTCACCCCCAACTCCGCAGGGCCTTCTCCCCATTTTAACTGGTCAGTAAAGGCTAGAGGCTGTGATTGAGCCGTGGAGGGGAGAGGTGGGACTGGAGGTTTGAGAGTTGGGGCAGGTAGAGAGGCAAAAGAAGACTAGGGGGAAGGAGAGAGGCCTGAAGAGGAGGAGGAGGAAGCCATGATGGAGCAGAAGAAACTACAACTGGCAAGGGGTCTCACAGCTGGGGAATAAGTTAGTATAATGTGAGATCTGCCCGATGGAGGCGTATAGCTTATAATGATGATAACTGGGTTGTGTGTGTGTTTCATATGGGCCTATTTGGGTTGGAAATTCCAGCAACAAATTGGCACTCAACATGGGTTTTACAAATGAACTACCCCGAGATAAAAGTCCACCCCCCCTTTTCCCTTACCTAAGTGGGAATCTACATAGTGAATTTCAGTCCAATCAGGGCTACATAATGAGACCCTGTCTCAAAAAACAAAACAAACCACCCCTACCGGGTCTTTCTGAGGGCAGCTCTGATTTCAAAGCTCCATTCCTCACCAGAGACTCCCACGACAATTTCCTAGATGTATCCTGCAGGACCTCTGCAAGGGACGGGCCCATGGAAACAGTTCCAACTTCAGGAAACACAGACTAAAGTACTGATGGCAAATACGGCTCAGGGGTGGTGAGCTTGCTGAGCTTGTGCCAGGCCCTGGGTTCGAGTCCTGGCCTAGCAAATACACAGCCAAATAATCTCCCATTACAACAGACGAACAAAAGCTAATACCACAACATCATCTGGTTGTCAGTCAACGGCAGTTAACCATTTTTACTCAAAGCCATCTTTCTTAGCAGCTCAGTTGACACTTTCAGAGTCAATTACAATTAAATGTCTAGGTAGGGCATTTTGCTGGTCAACTCCCATAACTTCGGTTAATGGCTTCAATAGAAAAAGACCGTAAGCCGGGCGTGGTGGCGCACGCCTGTAATCCCAGCACTTGGGGGGCAGAGGCAGGAGGATTTCTGAGTCCGAGGCCAGCCTGGTCTACAGAGTGAGTTCCAGTACAGCCAGGACTACACAGAGAAACCCTGTCTCGAAAACACCAAAAAAAAAAAAAAAAAAAAGAAAAGAAAAGAAAAAGACAGTATATTTTGTGACCAGCATTGTTTGTGTACCAATGGGATGTGGGCCCCATACCCTACGCAATTGCCCATCAGTGCTTTTAATTGTTAGAGAGGTAGTCTACCACTGTTATTGTGCCCATTTAATTATTTATTGGTTTTGTTTTGTTGAGAAAGGTTCTCTCAATATAGCCTTAGCTAGCTTAGAAGTAAGTGGCTATGTAGACCAGGCTGACCTTAAACTCTCAGAGATCCACCTGCCTCTTCCTTCTAAGTACTGGGACACATCTGGCCTTACTGTGGTAATTTTAGAAAAAAAAATATCAAATAGTGTTATGTGATAGCTTTCCCCTCAATCCAGCTTACTACAGTGAAAATTACCCAACTTCCTTATAAAAGCATGCTTTGCTAGATAGTATATGTAAATGAAGGGTTTTAGTAATTTTTTTTTTTTTTTTTTTTTTTTTTTTTTTTTTTTTGGTTTTTTGAGACAGGGTTTCTCTGTGTAGTCCTGGCTGTCCTGGAACTCACTCTGTAGACCAGGCTGGCCTCGAACTCAGAAATCTGCCTGCCTCTGCCTCCCAAGTGCTGGGATTACAGGCATGTGCCACCATGCCCGGCTTGGTTTTAGTAATTCTTAAAAATTGTTAATTTATCTATCATCTATCTATCTGTCTGTCTGTCTGTCTATCAATCATCTATTATTTAAGTGCATGTATGTTTTGTCTGCATATATGACTGTCAAGGTGTTGGATCCTCTAGAACTGGAGTTACAGACAGTTGTGAGTTGCCATGTGGGTGCCGGGAATTGAACCTGAATTCTCTGGAAGAGTAGCCAGTGCTCTTAACCACGGAACCATCTCTCCAGCCCCAGGGTTTTTATTACTCTTAAGGAACAACTCTAGGCCTTTAAAATAGCCAATTCTGAGCTGGTGAGAGTGGTACATACTTGTAATTCTATCCTCTGGAGCCTGAGCCTGGAAGGCTGAAGTTCAAGGCCAGCCTGAGTTACAGTGAATTCCGGTCTGGCCTGGAGGACGTAAGAGACCCTGTCCCACCCAACAAGCTGAAAAAAACTAACCAATTTAAGCAATAGTCTCATTCCTGTTCGTTTCCACTAGATGGCAGCAGAGGACAGCGGTTTGACTGCGGTGTTGGGTTAAATTAGAGCGGTCATTATTTATTGTGTGCCACAGTGCACGGACCGAAGAGAGGTCAGAGGATAACCTCAAAGAACTTTCTCTCCTTCTGTCAGGTGGGTCGTAAGGCTTTCAAGCTTGGTGGCATTGAGCTATTTCACCGGTTCTAGCCTGCAGTTTTCTTCTGTTTTGTTTGCTTGGAAGCAAAGTCTCTACGTAGGCTGTCCTGAAACGCACTATATAGATCAGGCCCTCCCGAGTCTCTGAGAGCTGCAATTAAAGGCATGCTCACCATGCCTGGCTATTCTGATCTGGCTATTCTGATCTGTCTTTTGAGGCTCAAGCCGGCCTGGAACTCTTGCTTCTCCTGCTTCAGTTTCCTGAAGACCAGGATTCCAGAGGTGCAACGACCACGCCCAGTTTCTTTAACGTTTCTGCAGGGGGAACTTTCTCTAACCCTTCATCTGTGATTCCAGAGCCAGTAGCCCTGGGGTAGCCGTGCCTGTGCGTTTGCGCTCTGGCTCTGCCGGCTGATCCCACAGGAATCTGCCACACTGAGAGTCTGGACACAGTTGGAGTCCATCTGGAAGTCACACGTGCTCTTTCAGCTAGAGTCCCGTCACAGGTACAGGGTCTCTGAGTTTATCCACTCGCCCCTTTTTTTCTTCTTGCTCCCGCCTAGTACCCATCTCAGGTGCACGCTAATCTACCCCGGAAGTCCACCTGCCGCTGCGTTTCTATTCCTTTGGTGGACACTTGAGCAGTTTCTGTTCAGCATGGATTTGTTTTGATTCCGATCTGTGTCTGCCTTTCACACAGCGACTAAGGGTTGATGTATCTCCTCCTGCAATGCAGACTTTTCCATATCATACGAAAGGTAGGTAGATTCTTATATATATAATATATATATTATATATAATATATTTATATATTTATAATATATTAAATATTAAATATATATTAAATATTAAATATATATTTATTTAAAAAGAAGTGTCTCACTATGTAGCCCAGGCCAGCTTTGAACTCATGTTCCTCCTGTCTCTAGTTCTTTTACATTCTTTGGAGACAGCATCTCACTACATAAACCAGACTGCCTTCAAACTCACAAAGATCAGCCTGCCTCTGCCTTCTGAATACTGGGGCTAAAGGCGTGTGCCACCGAACCCAGCCTGACCCTAGCTCCTGAATTCTGGCATTACAAACGGGAGCCACCATGCCCGACTCAGTCCACTGGCCGAGTTGAATCAGGGGGGTCTGGAAGAACTAGGGTGTGTTGCTCACGGCTCAGCAGGGCCCATGGCAGAGTCTTCTAGGATCCAACCAAACAAGAATCCCAGTCCCGCTGGCGTCTTCCGAAGGAGCTGGGACAGGATCCACACTGGGAGCCAGAGCGTCGATAGTCCCAGCAGAGGTGCACAGATGGCCCAGATGATGGAGACAAGATCCGTGAGGGGCAGGTGTGAGAGGCGCCGGTGTGAGAGGCGCCTTGTCGCCCCCTGGCTAGCAGTTTCTTTGATAACAACTCCAGCAGGCAGACCTGGCTTCCAGATCCCCAAGGGGGAACTGGCAGTTAGAAAAGGAGCCCAAAGCTATGGCGGGCGATTCCTTGCCTAGATAAGTTAACTACTAGGGGGCCGTTTTCATCAGAAACACACATACCTTCTTATCTGTTCCCAGGAAGGGGTAGTTGGAAAAATAAAGGGCAGGTCCTCAGGAAAAAAGGGGGGAAAATATTGATGCATCATCCTGAAACCTAACCGTGAAAAGGGACAATGGGCAGGTGCCAGAGTTAAGGAGTTTGCAAAATGGGTGATTCTACATGTGCTTGTTTGGGTTGGGTTTCTTGAAACAAATTTTCTGTGTTGTACTTGGGTTGGCCTTAAACTCCTGACATTGCCTGACCTTGAGAGTTCTGGGATTAAGCAGTACGAGCCACTATGTTTGACTCGGTTTTTTTGTTTTTGTGAGACAGACTCTCACGGGATCCAGGCGATCCTTCAACTACACTCTGTAGGCTCCTGAGAATCTGGGGACTCCCTGATTCCCTTGCCTCTAACACCTAAATTCCTCCTCCTCCCCCTCCTCTTCCTCAGATACTTCTTCAGGGCGTGGTGGCACACACCTTTAAGCCAAGCATTCCAGAGGCCAGGCAGGCAGATCTGTGACTTGGTTTACATAGTGGTTTCCAGGACAACCAGGGCTAAGTAGAGAAACCCTGGGGGGGGGCGGTGGGGGGAATTTTTTTTTTTCTACTCTGTCAGCCAGATTGGTCTTGGATTTGCAGCAGTCCTCCTGCCTCAGCTTCCAGAGTGCTAGGATTACAGATGCAAACCATGGTGGCTCTCTGTAAACTAGTGTACAGTAAGTAGAAACAGACCCACAGTTATATAAGGGATCACACAGAGAGGCTGTGGCTGGGGGAAAGATCGCACATAGGCTGAAAGGAACATTTGGCCATTCTCTTGACTATGGTGATAGTTTTAGGGCTGTATGCACACAAATGTAAAAAAAGTCATGCTTTAAGTATGTGCAAACTATTTTTTCCTCTTTTTAAACTTTCTTTCTTCCTCCCTCCCTCCTCCTCCTCCTCCTCCTCCTCCTCCTCCTCCTCCTCCTCCTTCTCTCTCTCTCTCTCTCTCTCTCTCTCTCTCTTTCTTTCTTTCTTTCAAGGCAGGGTCTCTAATGCAAACTGGCCTTGAACTCACTCTGTAGTAAGAATCGCCTTAAACTTGTGATCTTCCTGCCTCGACCTCCCAAACAAGCTATGAAATGTCTATTTCTCCATAAGTTTAAGACTGAAACGGGGATGAAGAAACGCAGAGGCCATGCTCGTGATGGGCGTGACCCAAATTTCACTATTTAGGAAAAGCGCACATCTCTGCTGGGCGCAAGGGAGAGTGGTTCCTGGCAGCTCGCAGGCGGCCTAGGGGCACGTTCTGGATTCGAGATCTTAAGGAGTTCCTTTAACTTCACATTTTCACCGTCTCAACCTCGAAAGGGATTGAATAACATAATCGTCATAGAGCCAGCAGGGAGACACTCACTGTTCAGCGGTGAGCCACAGGGAATCATTGCTAGGATCCCACAGAGGTAGGTGGAGAGAGGGCCGGAGCAGAAGTGAAATCCACGACCTGTGTAGCCCGAGGCGGTGGCTCAACAGGTCATCCACAGGACCACCAAAGGCCCCAGTAGCACAACGTCCAGGACACCGAGCGCAGGAACACACGAGATGCGCGAGGGTGGGGCTGGATTCTAGGGTGTTTTTTTTTTTTCTTCTTGGTTTTTCGAGACAGGGTTTCTCTCTGTAGTCCTGGCTATCCTGGAACTCACTCTGTAGACCAGGCTGGCCTCGAACTCAGAAATCCACTTGCCTCTGCCTCCCAAGTGCTAGAATTACAGGCGTGTGCCGCCACGCCCGGCTTCTAGGTTTTGTGGGCGTTGCCAGGCAACAAGCCCGCCCTCTTCACATCCGCCCCTCTTGAGCTGGGCTCCTGTGTAGCGGGAGGGTTCAAAGCTACAGTTCCCTGGCTGAGAGAGCCTGGGTCTTCGCTGGGCCCCAGGGTTATTTGCTCTGGCTTTTTGCAGAAGGGAGGCAAGGCGTCACTGGCGCAGGTTGGGACGATACTTCCCTGGGTCCTCTGCTTACTTAGGACCGAGGCTCCAGTCCCATCACCTAGGGACTTCACCATGGATGCCCGTCCTGCGTGGTGGAGGTGTGGGCCTTAGGCCGAGTTGCAACAACAGATGCTACACTGGAGTGGTCTATTTCTAGGTGAATTTTCTGTTTAAAGTGATTATTTCTTCCTTCTTAAATGAAGGGTAACACACTTTAAAAACCATTCCTAGCCGGGTGGTGGTGGCCTCAGGGTCACCTGCACTCACCTGCGCATACCTACATGCGCCTTTAATCCCAGCACTTGGGAGGCAGAGGCAGGCGGATTTCTGAGTTCGAGGCCAGCCTGGTCTACAGAGTGAGTTCCAGGACAGCCAGGACTACACAGAGAAACCCTGTCTCGAAAAACCAAAAATCCAAAACAACAACAACAACAACAACAACAACAAAAAACCCATTCTGCTTTCCAGGGGAGAGGGCACAGTGGTTCTGTAGAGGTAGCCTGGGTTCGGTTCCCCAGTTCCCAGCACTGGCTGCAGAGGACTCAGACTCCTCTGGCCTCAGGGGTGCCTGCATTCACCTGCGCATACCTACATGCAAAAACTCCCACTTACCCACAGTTCAAAATAGTAAAAAATATATCTTTAAAAAAATTCCTGCTGGGTGTGAGAGCGCACACTTATGATCCCAGCACTCTGTGGAGATGGAGACAAAAAAGGCCAGCTGTGGATTCTCTGCCTACATAGAAGTTCCAGGCCAGCTGGGGGGGGGGGATCCGTGGGAGCCATTCTCAAAACATACATGCAAACAAAACCACAGACAGACACATTCCTATCAGTAGAATTTGTATAGCCCTGGCTGGTCTGGAACCCACAGAGACCCACCTACCAGCCTTCCGAGTGTTGGGAAGAAAGGCCTGGGCCGCCATGCCCAGGTGAAAATTCTTTTCAATAAGCCTGGTTATTAAATAAAAACCTTTATTTTTATTTATTATTATGTGTGTGAGCGGGGGAGGGCGATTTGGGAAGAAGGGATGCACGTGTCTCAGCGTGCCTGTGGAGGTCAGAGGTCAACTTTTGTGGCATTGTTTCTCTCTTCTTCCTTTCCATGCGTACTAGGGACACTCAGATTGTTAGGACTGTGGAGGAAAGTGCGTCTATCCACTGAGCCACCTCATCAGCCAGCATTATCTTTTTGTGTGTGTGTGAATAATGTTGCTGTAAGTAATTTTTTCCTGTTGGATGTTCACCAAGGAATACGATTGTTGGCTATGGTATATCTAGTTTATATTTGCTTTTCTGTAGTGTTCTTATTTTTATTTTATTATATATCTGCCTGTCTATCTATCTATCTACCTACCTACCTACCTACCTACCTAGGAGGGGGCCTCATTGGCTATAACCGTGACTGGCCTCAAACTCAATATACACACCAAGCTGGCCTTGCACTCACAGAGATCTGCCTTCCTTTGCCTTTCCAGTGCAGGATTGAAGGAGTATGACACCACGCCTACCCCTCAAGAGTAACCCTCACCTGATATCCCTGCCTCTACCTCCCCACTGCTGACCTTCCCAGCACCTGTTTCATGCAGTGCTGGGGATGGAACCCGAGGCCCCATAGAGGCCAAGCCGGGGCTCTGCCAACTAAGCTACATCTGAAGCCCCGTTACCATGAGGTTTCATTTGTGCTACCTTGCCCAATGAGCATAACCTTTTTTCTCTTTTAAGAATAATGAAATCAGGAGAAACAGCTTAGAGTAAGATGTAATAAAACATAAGATGCAAAAGTATGTAGTCCATTGGAGAGCTGATTTGAGCTGTCCAGAGCCTGAAGGCTGAGTGAGGGCAAAGAGGGTCAGCCAATACAGCAGAAACGGGCTGGGCTGGGTGCGGGAACACGTGGCGGCTTTCCTAAAAGAACTGTTCTGGAGATTAGATCAACAGTGAGTGCACAGAAACTACTTACAAGAAGTCCCCACAGGCCAGGCAGTGGTGGCACATGCCTTTAATCCCAGCACTTGGGAGGCAGAGGCAGGCAGATTTCTGAGTTCGAGGCCAGCCTGGTCTACAGAGTGAGTTCCAGGACAGCCAGGACTACACAGAGAAACCCTGTCTCAAAAAACCAAAAAACCAAAAAAAAAAAAAAAACAAAAACAAACAAAAAAAAAAAAACCAAAAAACCAACCAACCAACCAACCAAACCCCAAACTTATAGACAGATAAGATAGTTCTCAGAAGTATTAGTTCCTTTTTTCCCAAAGGAATTTCTTTAAACATGTTGACAATATCTGTTCCAATTTTTTAAACTGTTCGAGAAAGTAAAGGTTTGCTGTTTATGTAGACAGATACACACATACAATCCCAGAACTCTGAAGGCCGAGATCGGAGGACCATGAGTTCGAGACTACGTTAGACTAGAGAGTGACACCTTGTCTCACAGAGTGAAGTAAAGCACTCAGTGGTTGAGAGCACTGGCTGCTCTTTCAGAGGACCAGGGTTGGATTTCCAGCATCCACATGGTGGCTCGCAACTGTCTGTAATTCCAGTCCTAGGGGATCGAATGCCCTCTTCTGGCCACTGTGGGTCAAGCCTACACATGGTACACAGACAGACAAAACAAAACACCCATGTGCATAAAATGCTAATAAAACGATAAGACGGTTGAGCCTGGAACTGAAGGAGTAGAGCTACTCGCTGTCTCCTCCGTTCTGCTCTTGGGGATGGTTTAAGCCAAGCACAGACTAGGCGTGGGTAGGCATGCGATGGTCAGTGGTAATCGTCCTCTTGACAAGATCCTTACATATCATATCATTCCAAATTATGAAACAAACAGGAATTTTTAATTTTTACTAAATTGTGAAGCTGTTAGGATTACCTGGATACCTCCTCCCCCATCCCCAGTTTTGGAAGTTGCGGTGGTTTGAATAGGAATGGCCCCCATAGACTCGTGAGTCTGAATACTTGGCCATGGGGAGTGGCACTCTTAGCAGGGATGGCCTTCTTAGGCTAGGTGTGGCCTTGTTGGAGTGGGTGTGTCATTGGGGGTGTGGGTATTTTTTAATTCCCTAATCCTAGTTGCCTGGAAGCTAGTCTTCTCATAGCAGCCTTCCGATGAAGATGGAGAACTCTCAGCTCCTCCTGCACCATGCCTGCCTGGATGCGGCCATGCTCCCACCTTGATGATGGCCCAAGCTATGACCAGTGCTGTAGCCAGTCTCCTGCTGCTGCTTGTAGGTCCAGATGCAGAGCTCTCAGCTTGTCTCCAGCACCATGTCTGCCTGCATGCTGCCATGCTTCCTGCCGTGACAATAATGGACTGAACCTCTGAACGTTTAAGCCAGCGCCAATTAAATGTTTTCCTTTATAAGAGTTGCCCTGGTCATGGTGTCTCTTCCCAGCAATGGAAAACCTAAGACAGAGGTTGAACCTAGGGTCTGTGTAAGGCAGACAAGGGCTTTACCGCTGAATTATATCTCTAAGCCCTAGCCCTAATCTCCTGGCCTTGAACTGACTCTGTAGCCCGCACAGGGTTCTCTCCAGATTCCAATAAGAGATGTGCCGAGATAGGTTTCGAGTGAAGCAGCCTTCAGCAACTCCAGCTGCTCGCATCATGGGATACTGGGAGAGGAGACCCAGCAGCAAAGTCCAACTCCACAGGGCCTGGGATTACTTGGGAGATGAGCCTTTCCCCCATGCCTGTGGGAGAATTATCTTGATTACATTAATTGGGTTTGGCCATCTTAGTTGTGGGTGAGCCCCCTCCCTGGCCGGAGATCCTGGACTGTATAGAATATATACAATAGCGGGTGAGCTGAGCAGTGGCCGTCCGTTCCTCTCTGCTTGTGTGTGGAGGCCATCTTGCTCCAAATCTCTGCTGCCTCCATGTTCTTGCCTCAATGGGCTGTCCATCTGTGAGCTAAAACAGCTCCTTTCCCCCTTAAATTGCTTTTGTGGAAGTACTTTGTTACAGCCATAGGAAAAGAAACTAAGATGGGTATTTTATTTTTTAACTTTTATTTTTTATTTTATTTTATGTATATGAGTGTTTCGTGTGTGTGTGTGTGTGTGTGTGTGTGTGTGTGTATGTATGTATGTATATGTGAGTGTATTACATGTGTGCAGTGTCTGTAGAGGCCAGAAGAGGGTGTTTGATCCCCTGGAACTGGACTTACAGACAGTTTTGAGCTGCCCTATGAGTGCTTGGACTTGAAACCCAGTTATCTGGAAGAGCCAGGGTTCCTAGACACTGAGTCATCTCTCCAGCCCCAAGATTACGGTATGTTTTAAACTTTTCTTCCCCAAGATGCTTTTCTGTAGAAGGCTTTGGTGAGGACCGGAAGAGCCTGCATGCATTTGTCCCTGGTGAACAGAACTTTGAAGAGTAGAAACAGCTGGGTGGTGGCACTGCCCTTTAATCTTAGCACTTAGGAAGAGGGGTAGACTTCTGTCGGCCAGCGTCAGCCTAGTTAGGTTTAGGTCAACTGGGCTAGACAGTGAGACCTTGTATGAGAGAAAAAAAAAAAAAAAGACTGGAAAGGAATTCTTGCCATTATACAGTCTGCCGCCTCAGTGGTCTTCTTTCTGTGGTCCTCACCCTCAAGGACAGAGCCCTAAAAGATGATGTGTGTGGACTAGCGGTCAAGTAGAGTAGTAATGTACCTACAAACCTGGTACCTGGGAGGCTGATGTGTAGGACTGACAATTCAAGGCCAGCCTGAGGTACCTCGTGAGACCCTGCCTCAAAAAGATAACCCACAGGTCAAGATATGTGTGATGGTTTGAATATGCTTGGCCTAGGGCATGGCACCATGAGGAGGTGTGGCCTTGTTGGAATAGGTGTGTCACTGTGGGTGTGGGCTTTAATGCTCTCATCCTAGCTGCCTGGAAGCTAGTCTTCTAGCAGCCTTCAGATGAAGATATAGAACTCTCAGCTCTGCCTGCACCATGCCTGCTTGAATTCTGCCATGCTCCCACCTTGATGATAATGAACTGAACCTCTGAACCTGTAACCTGGCCCCAATTGCATGTTGTCTAAGAGTTGCCTTGGTCATGGTGTCTGTTCACAGCAGTAAAACCCTAATTAAGACAATATGCACACTTGATCTTTAGATATTATATTTTAATATGATTGCTATTATAACATACATGCACGTGTACATGCCTGTACACATACATCCTCATCCTTATCCTTCATGACCCCATGAGCCATCTCTCTGACCTCATGTAATCTTTGCCTCAGCTGTAAAGAGATAAGCACAGTCATCAGAGCCAAAGACGAGAAGCAAAGGGACCAGAAAGCCAGAAGACCAAGGATCCCACAAGATGTATGTCGTTGGCAGGTCCAAGGAAAGGGTGAGTGACAGGGGGCATCAGGAGCCTGGAAGGCTGATCACTGACCTCATGGGGTTTAGCAAACAGACCCGACTGGCGCAAAAGGATGTGCTCTGAGGGAAGCGGGTCCCTCATGCTTGTCCAGTGGTACGGGCTGAGTCCAGGCTTGCCTTAGACTTACGAGGAGCTCTGGCTTAAATGAGTCAGTGCTATACTTAGGACCCTGAATGTTTCCCCAACGGCTTCGGGGAGAAAGGCTCCCTACTCAGTTTGATGCTCCTGGGAGGGGCTGCAACCTTACTGGGAGGATGTTAAGTCGTGGGGGGGTATGTCCGGGAAGGAGACATTGGGCTCTTTTTGGTCTCTCTTTTGCTTTTCTAGTTGTCATGAGGTGAGCAATCTCCTCCCGACTGTGTTCTTGCTGGGGTGGCTCACCACATGTCTAACTAATGAGCTTCCCTTCCTCAGTACCCCTTCCCGCAAAAGGTATTTAATGTCTGGTTCGCCCTGAGTGAGGTGTATGCATTCACATCTGACATAACAACAAAAGGCTTTGGACAAGCAAGGACTGTTTCCTTTATCAAGGATCAATGTGGGGGAGGGAGGGGGAGGCCTTCACAGTCAAGAGCCACGCCTAAATCTCCAGGAGAAGGTCTCTCTCCCAGCCCCTCTCTTACTGGGGCATTCACTCATAGCCAGATAGAATTTCACCCCGCAGACCCTCATTCCCAACTCGAGGTCCCCAGCTTCAAGGCAGGCACACAGCCTGACAATTTTTTAAATCTTGCTTGTTGAGGTTCGGCCTGTTGCTATGTATTGGAACGCTCAATACTAGCATCCAAGTGATGCCTCCCCACCCCCATGTTAGCCCTGATTGGTCAATAGAGATGCCTACAGCCTGTAATTGGGCAGAAGAGAGGGGTATGTGGGGCTCCGGTTCTTGGGCTTGGGGTCTGAGGCAGAGACGACAATGGGGAGAAGAAAGGAGACACCATGGAGTAGATGAAACGTGAAAACATGGCCACGAGGGCTGGCCAGTGGGAGTAAGGGCGGCCCAGGCAGAACATGGCAAGTCATATCTCAGGGTTATTGACAGGGAAGTGGACAGAATAGCTTGGAGGGCTGATATCTGCCCAGCTTTAGTGCTGTTTAAGGTTTAGTATGCACATAAAAGCTTTGTGCTTTTTTTTTTTTTTTTTTTTTTTTTGGTTTTTCGAGACAGGGTTTCTCTGTATAGTTCCGGCTGTCCTGGAACTCACTCTGTAGACCAGGCTGGCCTCGAACTCAGAAATCCGCCTGCCTCTGCCTCCCAAGTGCTGGGATTAAAGGCGTGTGCCACCAATGCCCGGCTAACTTTGTGCTTTTTTAATCTGGAAACTAAATGATAAAAAGCAGGGTAGAAACTCCCAAGTAATATTAAATATTTGCCACAATACTTGCTATCTGGGCATGGTGGTATACACTCAGACTCCCAGATGTCCAGGAGGCTGAGACAGAAATTTGAGTCCCTGAGTTTGAGACCAACCTGAGCGACACAGCAAGACTCTCACACCAAAGGTGAGCAAACATCATCTTACAGACAACTGTACAACAAGACAGGTCCAAGGACACCAGTCAGAAATGCTGGCAGCCTGAGACCTTCCAAAGTGTCCCTTCTGCCTCAGGAACTCAGATGGAGTTTTCGAACTTTCCTATTAAAATGAATCACTGTTACAGGGTCTCACTGGCCATCCAGAGTTCTTCTGTGCTTTTCCTGCAGATCACTTATACTCAGCAAGGAAGCTGGAGGCGTTTGAAATGCTTTTACATACTAAATCAAAATGTGTGGAGAGCTTGTTGAGGACAGAGATGCTGTTTTCTGAGTGCCGTATTGGTTGAGATGTTTGCTGTTCACTGAATAGAAATAGCATCTCTGGCTATCTCTGCAGCAGCTCGGTGATACAGAAGAGAGCAGTGTCTCTCTGAGCAAGGGGACCATAGCTGTAATCTCAGGATTCAGGAGGCCGAGACAGGACGATCGTGAGTCTGAAATGCGCCAGAGTTACATAATGAGAATCTAGTCCCAGCATCACACTACTATCTTTCTAAAAGTCCAATTAAAAACAGAGATTAGAGCCGGGCGTTGGTGGCACACGCCTGTAATCCCAGCACTTGGGAGGCAGAGGCAGGCAGATTTCTGAGTTCGAGGCCAGCCTGGTCTACAGAGTGAGTTCCAGGACAGCCAGGGCTACACAGAGGAACCCTGTCTCAAAAAAAACAAAACAAAACAAAACAAAACAAAACACAACAAAAAACCACCAGAGATTAGTTTCTGGGTAAGTCCATGCTGATGTTCACATGCAAACACTCTAGGCAGCAGAGCAATTTCAAGGGTCAGGGGCAGCCATAGATAGACAGGAGGATGCTGACCACACAGGGATCAACCAGGAAGCCCAGCCCTGAGGACCACACTGGGGAGAATATATAGATTTCCTTCTTTTTTTTTTTCAAAATCCATAAAGTACAGGGAGCGTGGATCAAAGAACTTCTGAAAGGCAAAGCACTTCTCCCCCCAGAGCCTTGAACACGTTAGGCAAGGGCTCTACCCCTGAGCCACATCCGGGGCCCTGTGTGTGTCTGACTAGGTCTTACGTAGCTGGCCTTGGTCTTGGACTTGTGGTCCTCCTGTGTCTACCACCCCAATTCTGAGGTTAAAGGTGTGCACCACAGATGCCCAGATAACTTTTTAAAAATTTTATTTTATTTATATGAATACACTGTAGCTGTCTTCAGACACACCAGAAGAGGGCATCGGGTCCCATTACAGATGGTTGTGAGCCACCATGTGGTTGTTGGGAATTGAACTCAGGACCTCTGGAAGAACAGTCAGTGCTCTTAATTGTTGAGCCATCTCTCCAGCCCCCTTTGCTTATTTTAATACTTCTTTATTTACATTTTCTGAAATTAACTTAGTCGTATGTGTGGGAGTGCATATGCCATAACACTCAAGTGGGGCTCAGAGGACAACTCGTGGGAGCTGCTGCTTCTTCACCGTGTGAGTCTGGGGGAGCAAACTTAGGTGGCTGGGCTTGATGGTAGGTGCTTTGACTCCTGAGCCATCTCCTGGTTCTATATAGTTTCAGATATATTTTAATAATGTGTGTACATGCACAGACGCGGACACACAGGCACACACAGACACATGGACACAGACACACAGACAGACAGACACATATACATATGTATACGCTCTCACAGAGGCTAGAAAAAGGCATCAGATCCCCTAAAGTAGAGCTACATGCCAGGTGCTAAATTGGCATTCTCTCTGCAAGAGAATTCTTAAATCTCTGAGCCATCTCTCCAGCCCTTCCTTCCTTTCCTTCTTTCCTTTTTTTTTTTTTTTTTTGATAGAGTTTCACTGTGTAGCCTAGGCTGGCTTTGAACTCATGGCAATCCTCCTGCCTCAGGTTCTTGAGTGATGGAATATCAAGGGTAGACCTCCATGCCCAGCCAGTGGGTTTCTCTTAGACAGTTCCTTGGCTTTTCAGAATCATGACAGGCCTCTCTCATCCCCCTAACTCCACACTTAAGTACACACCCCCTTTCCACGAGTGTCCCACTTTGCCTGCTATTGCTTAGGAGGCGCCTGTGCTCTGAGGCAAACCCTTGTGTTTCCTACGCCTCCTCCCATTTTCTTTTTCCCTCTTTTTTTTTTTTTCGAGACAGGGTTTCTCTGTATAGCCCTGGCTGTTCTGGAACTCACTCTGTAGACCAGGCTGGCCTTGAACTCAGAAATCTGCCTGCCTCTGCCTCCCAAGTGCTGGGATTACAGGCGTGCGCCACCACGCCCGGCTCTTCTTTTTCCCTCTTAAAGGACATTCCTCAGGTCTTTGCAATTCAACCCAAGTCTCCCTGTCAGCTGGCTCGTTCCCCTCTGTGTATGTGTTTGCTAGAATATTGTCATTTTGGGATTGCAAAGGCACCATCTCTGTCTTTCTCCAGCGTCCTTTTACACTTCCAGTTTCAGGAGAGTCTCTGAGAATCTGGGCAGCTTCCTATTGTGGACATGGTCTCACAGCACATCATCACATCGTGACGTGGCCTTGAACTCACACCAATCCTGCCTCAGCCTCCGGAGCGCTGGGCTGACAGCCATGCTTCCCGCTGTCGTCTTCTCTCTGGAATGTACGTAGCTCTCGGATTTTAGCCCCTGGTGGTTCTTTCCTGTGCTTTCTCTTTCTTAGCCAGCCTGCATTCTTTTCTTCTTTAAACTCTGAACAAAACCTCAGGTTTGGGCTAACACCACAGGGGTGATGCTGTTTGACTCGCCTGCTTCCGCACTGTGCGAGCCTTCCTGGTCTCTTCTGCTGCCAGTCCTTATCCTCCCACATAATATTAGAAGACTTGGGACTCAGTCCTTGAGTTCCCTGCCTACAGCCCTATTTGCAATGTGACTTACACATACCCACACCCACTCCCACACATACACAACACGGACACACACACACACACACACACACACATCCATATATGCAGTGTTGGAGGTTCATTTCAGAGTCTTACATATATGGGATGTGAGGTTAGGATTTTTTTGTCCGCTTGACTGACACCAGCTTGAGTCATCTGGGAAGAGAGACTCAACAGAGAATATGCTTCTATCAGCTTGACCTATAGGCAAGACTCTGGGGCATCTTCTCCATTAGGGATTATTGTTGGAGGCCCCACCCATGGTGGGTGGTACCACTCCTGGGGAGATGGTTCTGGGGCTATATAAGAAAGCAGACAGCCAGAGCCATTGAGAGTAAGCTGGCCATCCTGTTCTTCTGTGGTCTGTGTTTCAGTCTCTGCTTCCAGGTCCCTGCCTTGATTTCCTGTCCTGACTTCCTTCAGTGATGGACTGTGACGGAAAAGTGCAAACCAAATCAGTTCTTTCCTCCCCAAGTTTGTTGCGGGCAGTGTTTCATCACAGTAACAGAGAACCAAAGCAGGACAGTCACAATGAACAGAAAGGCTGGAGAGGGGCTGTGGATACAGAGAATGCCCAGATCTGAAGCAGCCAGGACCCCAGAGATGCCTCAAAGTACGGATTACTTTTGCAAAGAGCTGGAGTTTGGTTCTAACACCCATGTTGCGTGACCCACAACTGCCTGTAACTCCAGCTCCAGGGGATGTGATATTCTTTCTGGCTTTTGTGGGCACTTGCATATGCGAGCGTGTGCACACACACAAAGAAACAATTA
The DNA here is from genome assembly GCA_964023405.1 of Apodemus agrarius. NCBI lineage: Eukaryota > Metazoa > Chordata > Mammalia > Rodentia > Muridae > Apodemus > Apodemus agrarius. The sequence goes on from OZ030005.1 coordinate 21,928,984, forward strand.
CATAAATCTTTTATAAAGGAAACAAGAATGAATAGAAATTAAAAAAAAATATAATCTACAATGGCAGGACTGTTTGGGAAGAGCTGTGGTCCCTGGATAGGTAAGTGTGAATGAGGGAAACAGCTGGGCAGGGTATAGGGATTTGAACTCAGGGCCTTTGGGCTATCTATGTGAGACATTACAAATACTGCTGGAAGCCTTGTGCTGTCTTCCTCTGTTCAGAGCAGGGGAAATATCACTCCACTTAAAAAAATGTTTTCTCATTTTCTTTCTTTCTTGAGTCCATCCCAGTCTTCCTCCTCTCTTCGGGGATTTCTTCTGTACCATTAACCCCTCGTGTCTGCAATCTTTGTTTCTCTCCCTACTAACCTCTGACATAAAGTATTAATTTTTGGGATTTTTTTTCCCCTTTCCTTTGAAGTGCTCCTTCTGGCTACAAAAACTTCCAATTAAGTTTTTTAAATAAAAGATAGAAGTTAAAAGCAACCGCTGCCTCGGGTTAGAGGGATGAAAACTTGTAGTTGCTTGGAGCTGTACTTCAAAAAGAGAAAACTCAATTTTAAATGTGTGGAGGTTTAGTTGAGAAATACATTGTGTTTCAGAAAATGAATCTGTGGATACTGTTGGCCGAGGAAGAATAAAACCTTGAGTCACTGTGCTGCTGTATTTACCTGTAGCATATTCTTTCCCTTCTAATTTTTTTTTCTAAAAAGATGGGTTGTTTTTATTACTTTATGTGAATGATTTTTTGCCCGCACATGTCTTTGCACACTATGTGATTGCTGTGGACCCCCTGGGACTGGTGTTACAGACAGTTGTAACATGTGGACCATGTGGACAGCGGCCATGTGGGTGCTGGGAATCGAATCTGGGTCCTCTGGAAGAGCAGCCAGTGCTCTTAATTGCCAAGTCATCTCTCTAGTCTGTCATGTGTGTGTGTGTGTGTGTGTGTGTGAGAAACTGTATGGGCTTATGTGAACCGTGAATGTGTAAGTATTCTTGGAGGCAAGAGGACCTGGCTTCTCTAGATCTGGAGTTACAGGTTGGGATCCACCTGCTGGGGGCATGGGAGGAGCTGGGGGGCAGGGAGTGGGGAACCACACCCAGGTCCTCTGCAAGAGCAGTGGATGCTCTTAACTACTGACCCGCCTCTCCAGCATCAAGATTCTCCTATTTTTTGAGGGGTATTGGAGATCAAACTAGGGTCTTGTCTGTCCTGGGATATGGCTCTTCTGTTGAACTGTATCCCCACCTTGAAAGTGTCATCTTTTCTGTATCAAAGATGGTGCTGACAGGCCGGCAAGGCACGGGCTGGGAGTGGATTTGCCAAGGATGGAAGGCAGAAGCAGAGTTGCCCCTGGAGTGGGCAAACAGTGGTGAGAAACTTGCTGTAGTAAAATTTTTAAATTACATTTGTGTGTGTGTGTGTGTGCCTGCACACACACACACACACACACACACACATACATGCACACATGTCAAGTCACCTATGTGGAAGTCAAAGGACAGTTTGTGGGAGTTCATTCTCTCCTGCCATATGGATTTGGGGGATTAAACTTAGGTCACCAGGCTTTGCACTGAATACCTACACCCACTGAGCTACCTTGCTGGGCCTGAGGGGCTGCTAAGTGTGTTGTTGTTGTTGTTGTTGTTTGTTTTGTGTCTACTAGCAAAGTCAGGCACTGTTTCAATGTCATGGTGTCCTTGAATGACTGCAGTTGGGCCTTATCGCGCCCGAGAACAGCCTTCCCTCGCGGCAGTGATGGCCTTGTCTCGAGTCAGACGTGGCTCAGCAGGACCACCTGTCCTAAGCAGGTGTTTGCATTTTGGGCCGTTACATTCGACTCTTTCTGAGGAGATAAGGGCCCCGCTTGGAGACAGCAGTGGCTTCGCTCTGAGCTCAGCCTGCTGTGAAGCGAAAGCAGCCTTGTCCTGAGGCACAGAGGGTGGGCACAGCCCTCCCAGCAGCACCCCACAATCTCTATTCACTGAGGCACTTTCATGAAGCTATTATTTATATTCCTCTGATGTACTATTTCATACATGCAAAAGAATATATCAATGCTTGTCAAATACCTTTTATTTTTTTTCAAATTTACTTGTTCCCGAACCCCACTTACAATAGATGTTCCAGACAGAAAGCATGCATTCTCTTAAAAAAATGTTATAATATAATAAAATATAATATAATAAAAATTCCTGCTGGGCAGTAGTGGTGCATGCCTATAATCCCAGCACTTGGGAGACAGAGGCAGGCAGATTTCTGAGTTTGAGGCCAGCCTGGTCTACAGAGTGAGTTCCGGGACAGCCAGGGCTATGCAGAGAAACCCTGTCTTAAAAAAACAAACTAAAAACTAAAAAATATAAATATAAATATAAATATAAATTTATGTGCATGTGTGTATTATGTGCACATTCGTGAGGAACCCATAGAGGCCAGAGGTTGGCTTTGAACTCACTATGTTGCTGAGAGTGGCCTTGAACTCCAGGTCCACCTGCTGGGATTCTATGCACAAACCACTACCCCTGGTTTATGTGGTGCTGGGGATCAAACCCGGAGTTTTCAACATGCTAGGTGTTGGGGTTTGAATGTGGGGGTTTGACTCATAGGGAGGGACACTATCAAAGGTGTGGCCTTGTCGGAGGAAGTGTGTCACAGGGAGTGGCTTTGAGGTCTCAGAAGCTCGTTAGGCCCACCTACCTATCCTGCTGTTGAACTCTCAGCTACCTCTCCAGCACCATGTCTGCCTTCATGCCACGCTTCCCGCCATGATGACAATGGACTAAACCTCTGAATTGCAAGCCGATCTCAATGAAACGCTTTCCTTTATAACAGTTGCCATGGCCATGGTGTCCTTCACAGCAATGGAAACCCTAACAAGACATAATCCGGCAAGCAGTCTACCAATTGAGCTACACTCTTTCTGTCCTAGTTAGGGTGTTACTGCTGTGAACAGACACCATGACCAAGGCAAGTCTTATAAAGGACGGCATTTAATTGGGGCTGGCTTACAGGTTCAGAGGTTCAGTCCATTATCATCAAGGTGGGAGCACGGCAGCATCCAGGCAGGCATGGTGTAGGCAGAGCTAAGAGTTCTACATCTTCATCTGAAGGCTGCTAGTGGAAGCCAAACCTCCAAATAGCGCCACTCCCTGGGCCAAGCATATACAAACCATCACGTCTTCTATATCTAGTTCTTATATATTTTTTTGTTCTTACATTTTCTAAACTTATTTAGGAAGATGGATTTTTTTGTGGTGGCTTTTTTTTTAAGACTTATTTTATTTATATGAGTACACTGTAGCTGTCTTCAGAAACACCAGGAAGAAGAGGGCATCGGATCTCATTGTAGATGGTTGTGAGCCACCATGTGGTTGCTGGGAATTGAACTCAGGACCTCTGGAAGAGCAGTCGGTGCTCTTAACTGCTGAGCCATCGCTCTAGCCCTATAGTGACATTTTTGAGAATTATAGAAGTTTGGTTTCTTTAAAAAAACAAACAAAACAGAAGTATTATAAAAATGTGTTTTTGTTTTAATATCAAGTGTGGAGATTTGGGGCTATTTCAGATTGTCCACAGTAGCTGAATCTGATTTATCTCGTGCTCTACCAGAGGCATGATTTTGCCAGCTGGAGACAGTTTCTGCAATTGTGTGATGTTTAGAATTCAGGGAACTTTTTGGAGGGTATGTAAATGCAAGGGCCCAGAGAGCTGAGGAGGGGGAATGGCTGTTAGTTAATGGTTGTTAGTCGGTTAGGGGGATTGGCTGTGGCTTGTTAGTAGGCATGGTCAAAAAGAAGAAACAAAAGGAAGGAAATTAGCTTCAGATCTCTCTCTCTCTGTCTCTCTTTCTTTTTTGGGGGGGGGTTGGATTTGGTTTTTTTTTTTTTTTTTTTTGAGACAGGGTTTCTCTGTGTAGCCCTGGCTGTCCTGGAACTCACTCTGTAGACCAGGCTGGCCTCGAACTCAGAAATCCACCTACCTCTGTCTCCCAAGTGCTGGGATTACAGGCGTGCGCCACCACTCTCTTAAAAGAGACAGTGCACCACTGTCTCTGTTTCTCTCCTTCTCTCCCCCTCTCCTCTCCTCACTCCTTCCCCTCCCCCCTCTAGCCTTCTGTCTCTCCTATCTAGTGTTAGGGGATGAAGGGGAAAGAGTGGGAAAAAGAACTCACAGAGCAGCAAAAGGCCAGCTATGTTTTTGATTAGCTAATTAATTAATTAGAAATTTTCATGTGCGTTTGTGTAAGTATGCATGAGTGCAGATATGTACTTGCCAAAGGACAATTCTCAGACATGGGTTCTAACTTCCACCCTGTTGTTCTAGACCTCTGTGTTGTGTCCCCCAGGCTCTCTGGCCCCGGAGCTTCTGGTGAGTCTCCTGCCTGTGCTGCTCTCTCTCCACAGGAATGCTGGGCTTGCAGACAGGAGATATTGTATGGCTTTTTGTTTGCTTTCTGGGGATTGAATTCAGGTTGCCAGGCTTGTGCCACCTCGTGTGCTTTTACCCACTGAGCCATCTCCTAGATCTAAGATAGCTGCTCTTCCAGAGGAACTAAGTTCAGCTCCCAGCACATGATTCACAAGCATCCATTACTCTAGTTTCAGGGAATCCGATGTCTCCTGATCTCCATGAACACCAGGCATGCATATGGAGAATAGAAATACATGCAGGCATGGCAAAACACTCACACATGTACAATATATAAATAAACCAAGCTTTTAAAAAGATCATTGTTGGGGAGGTCTAGTGGGGTGGAGGTTGGGGGTGGGGACGTCCTCTGGGGGGAGTGGCGGGAGGAGGAATGGGATTAGGAACAGACTGGGAGGGGGATAACGGCTGGACCATACAAAAAGATTAAAGAATAATAATAATAATAATAATAATAAATAAATAAATTGTTTTCTTATTTAACTTTTTGCTTTGTTAACGGGCATGGGTGTTTTGCCTATATGTATGTTTGTATACCACACGCATGTTGGTAACCTCAGAAGTCAGAAGAGGGTGTCATATCCCCTGGAACTGTAGTTGGTGAGTCATCACATGGGGGGCTGGGAATCAAATCTAGGTCCTCTGGAAGAACAGCCATTGCTCTTAACTGCTGAGCCATCTCTTTAGCCCTTTATTTACATGTTTAGTGTTGGGTTTGGTGACTTTTCTCTTGTTCTTTGGAAATGGGTCACATGTGGCTGCAGCTGGCCTTGAGCTTACACGGCTGAAGATGACTTAGACTCTTGACCTTCTTGACTCCCTGACCAGCACCTGGGATGTGAGGCAAAGCTTAGAAAGTTCCAGGTCAACTTGGGCTACATAACAAGACTCTGTCTTTAAAAAAAAAAAGTTTTATTGAGATCTAGTTCATATAATTTAGGATTTGGCCACTTAGTGCATAGCATTCAATGACTTTTTTAGTGTGTTTATGAATGTGTGCAACTGGGACGACAGACAATTCTGGAACATTTTTATCGCCTCAGAATGAAACTGTTTGCCCTTTGGCTATCACTATCTACTTTATGACTCTGGATTTCCTGCTCTGAGTGTTTTTATATGAACGGAATCACTGAATGTGACTCGTCGTGACCGGCATTTTTTTGTTTAGCTTGCAGCTTTTAAGGTTCATCTGTGCTGAGGTTTGTATGCGTACCACTTTCATTTTGTGTTCAGATGATATACCCATACACAGATTTTTACCTAGCAGCCATGGTTGCTTTTCTGCTGCTCTGACAGTGACCACAGTGGAAAGCGACATGGGGAGGAAACGGTTTATTTGGTTCATGCTCTGCCACCATCCATCTTTGAGGGAAGTCAGGCAGGAATGCAAGGCAGGCACCTGAAGGTAGAGCCATGGAGACAGGATGTTCACTGGCTTGCTCTCTCCCTGGCACATGTTCAGTTACCATTCTCAAATAACTCAGGCCCACCTGCCCAGGGCTGGCGCTGCCCACAGTGGACTGCAGAGTTCCACATCAATCAACAATCAAGACAGTTCCCCACAGATCTGGCCACAGGCCAGTCTGATCTAGGTGATACCCTAACTGAGGGTCCCTCAGATGTCTCTGGCTGTGTCTTGTTGACAGCTGACACTTTTTAGGACATTTAGTTTATCCTGTGGTCCTGTTGGTGGGGTTTTGGCTTGTTTTCAACCTTTGTGCTCCATATTAGTCGCTTGTCTATTTCCATGATAAAATACCATGACCAAGGCAACGCAGAGAAGGAAGAGTTTATTTGAGCAAATTTATCATCAAGCAGACATGATTGGTTAAGAGAGAAAACTATTAAAAGAGAGGGACAAAAGAAACCTTGGAGTTGAAAATGACAGCGATGAGTTTCTGCACGGCGTCTCTGGGGTAGCACTGAGCTGGAGGATCAGCCAACTCGAAGGCATATCGAGGAAGAAGGTGTCACGTGAACCACAGAGAGGAAAGGATGGAAAAAAAATAAGGCCTCTCGGAAGCGTGGCACACCCTCAACGCACCCAACGGGCAAAGCAAGGGTGCTTTAAGGAGACAAGAGAGCAGATATGATTCCCTTCCTTGCATTTTTGCCTGGAGACAGTATCTCGTGTAGCCCTGGATGGTCCAGAACTCATTACATAGTTGAGGCTGGCCTTGAACTCCTGATCATCTTGACTCCATGGCCAAGTACTGGTATTACAAATCTATGCCACAAGGATCTGTCTGTGTTGGCAGCATTGACAGTTTCTACTAATGGTGGAGATTGCTTTGTTGTCTGTGATAGTCCCGGGGATATAAATTGCTACACGTTCTGTTCTAATTAAAATCAATAGTCTTTAAACAGTAGTCTCAGAGGCCAGTCTTGGAGGTTTGGTCAGGCCTCAGTAGGATTCTCAGCTGCTTTTCCCCTGGTTCTTTACTAAAATTCCTACTGGTTCATAATTTGCCTGCTGCACTCCCGGTGCAGTCACCCCACCTGATTGTGTAGCACAGAAACGTCCACTGCTTCAACGACACACTTGGGATGGGATGGCCCTGCGTGGTTGCTTCAGTTTGAATTGAGTAGTTCTTGGGGAGAAGGTTGGAGGCCTCTGTTTCTGTCCTGCTTTCTGCTAGGAATACTCTCTGTTTGAGGAGGATGCTGGCCATTCTTGATTTTGAGATGAGGGTCTCGCTGTGTAGACCAGGCTGACGTCAAATTCACTTGGTAGGCCTGACTGGCTTCAAAGTCATGATCTTCCTATCTCTGTCTCCCAAGTGCTTGAATTAGAAGCATATGCACAGCACTGGTGACCCACTGCTTGTGAGTGATGTCACTGCTCGAGGAGGAGGAGGAGGAGGAAGAGGAGGAAGAGGGCGCTGAAGGGAGTGGTGACTTCTGATAGCTCACCTTACCTCTTCTGGCACAGAGTGCCCTGTGAGCACACTGGGTCCAGGAGTTTTGTGTCTAATATTCTCTCTCTCGCTCTCTCTCCCTTCTTGTCTCTCCCTCTTTTTCTCTCTATCTCTGTAGTGTATGTACTTGGTGTGTGTGTGTGTGTGTGTGTGTGTGTGTGTGTGTTCAGAGGTTAGAGACTGTTTTATATGTTTCTCCTGGATCACTCTCTATCCTTATGTTTTGAGACAGGGTCCCTTGCTGAGCCCGAAGCTCACAGATTCTGAACTAAATGGTCACTGAGACTGAGAGGTCTGTCTGTCTCTGTCCCTACTTTACCAGTGCTGCAATTCGGCAATATATGTGCCTCTATTCTAGGCTTTCCCCTGTGCTCTGGGGATCCAAACGCAGGCCCCCATGCTTATGTGACAGGTATGTCACCAACTGAGCCATCTTCCCAGCTCTGTGACATAGGCCTTGACTCACTGTGCCCTAGGGAGAGTTTCTGCCCTAGGACTGAGGACTGGGCCAAAAACACAAGGTTTCCTCATTACCCTTGCTTAGAAGAGAAGTTCTGTAAAATGGATCCGTGATCAGGAAATGAGAGATGTTGGTGTTCTGTGCATTCTGGGACAAGACAATGGTCGTGAGCTGTGAGAGGAGAACTGTGGGGGCCATGGCTGCCCTTGCTGGACAGGGACTATAAACAGAGGTAAGCAGAGGGTAATGTACAAGGAGAGTATATTATATCTCACATAACATACATTTTGAGTGTTTTTACTGAGACCATACATTTTTTTGTTTTTGTTTTTTGAGACAGGGTTTTTCTGTGTAGTCCTGGCTGTCCTGGAACTCACTCTGTAGACCAGGCTGGCCTCGAACTCAGAAATCCGCTTGCCTCTTCCTCCCAAGTGCTGGGATTACAGGCAGGTGCCACCACTGCCCAGCCATACATTTTTTTATGCTATTTTGTTTGCCTAGTGCTTGTAGGGCAATTTCTTTCTTTCTTTCTTCTTCTTCTTCTTTTTTTTTTTTTTTAGATTTATTTATTTATTATATGTAAGTACACTGTAGCTGTCTTCAGACACTCCAGAAGAGGGCGTCAGATCTCATTACAGGTGGTTGTGAGCCACCATGTCGTTGCTGGAGTTTGAACTCAGGACCTTTGGATAAGCAGTTGGTGTTTTTTTGTTGTTGTTGTTTTTTGAGACAGGGTTTACTCTGTGTAGCCCTGGCTGTCCTGGAACTCACCCTGTAGGCCAGGCTGGCCTCAAACTCAGAAATCCACCTGCCTCTGCCTCCCAAGTGCTGGGATTACAGGCGTGTGACACCACCGCCCAGCCAGCAGTTGGTGTTCTTAACCGCTGAGCCATCTCTCCAGCCTGTGGGCAATTTCTTTTTTAAAGCTCATGGGGTTGTTAAAGATTTATTTTTGATTATTCTAAGTTATGTGTGTTAAGTTATATGTGTCATCTGAGTATGGGTTTGTGCGTGTGCAGTACCCACAGAGGCCAGAAGAGGACATTGGGTCCACTGGAGCTGCTGTTATAGGTTGTGAGCCACTTAAAGAAGGTTCTGGGAACTGAAGTTGGTTCCTCTGTAAGAACAGTATGTACTCTTAAACACTGAGCTGTCTCTCTAGATCCCGGTTGCAGAGATTTAAAATCATTATTTGTTCGTCTTAGGCAATCTCCTCCAGTTTTGGGTATTTTACTGACGAGAGTTCACAGAACATCTCTGACTTTTTTCAGAAGCCATTTACACAGGAAGGCTTTTTTACTTATGGAGGAAGAACAGTTTTTGGCGATTTCTTTTTCATTCCAGAAAGGATGAATTATTTTACTCCGCAGGTTAGGGGATGTCGTAAGGACTATTCTCAGGAGTGCTACTGGGCCTGCCATGGAATGTCTTCATCGCTTCGCTTGCTGACTTCTGACCTTTCCTCTTAGAAGGAGAGGAGCTGAGAAGGGCGTGGGGCCCTTTCCCAAGAATCCAGACACCCCTCCTAAACAGTTATAGGCAATTCCACTCAAACTGCACACGACCTCAGGGAGTCTGGGAAGGGCTAGAGGATATAGAGAGGAAAAGATGGGTGTGGCCCCGTCTCTACAGGCTTGTGGGAGTTATCAGTCACCCGTGTTGGCTGCAGAGCCTCCAGTGTGGCTGATCTGAGGTCATCCGTGCGTCTCCCTATAACCCCTCATTCATTGCTCTGCCAGTAAACCTGACACACTCATCAGTTCTACAGAGTGAACTTTGGTGGAATGGCACCTTGGTTCTTGGTTTGCCATTGGGATCTTAGGAGGAAGGGTAGATACTGCTTATCTCTCCTCCTGGGAAAGAATTCTAGCAATGCATGATCCTAAGTCAGCCACTAGAATCACACACACACACACACACACACACACACACACACACTCATACATGCACACACACTCATCCCATGCACACACACATACATACAAACACACACTCACTCCTCCTTTCTTTCTTTCTTTCTCTCTCTCTCTCTCTCTCTCTCTCTCTCTCTCTCTTTCTTTCTTTCTTTTTGTTTTTTTCGAGACAGGGTTTCTCTGTGTAGTCCTGGTTGTCCTGGAATTCACTCTGTAGACCAGGCTGGCCTCGAACTCAGAAATCCACCTGCCTCTGCCTCCCAAGTGCTGTGATTACAGGCGTGTGCCACCACGCCCGGCTTTCCTCCCTTATTTCTTATGCCTAATCAGTCCACAGAAAGATGGAGTAGAACTGTAAAACACAATACTCTGGCTTGATCTTATCTTGGTCCTCAGAGAACAGTGTGCTTAAAGGCTCGGTCCCTTGGGTGGTGCTACTAGACACAGCAGAACTTTCTTTTTAGAGAAAGGGGGTTTCTTTTGCCTCAGTTTGAATGTACAGCCCATCATAGCAGAGAAGGTACGGAGGTAGGTACATGGGCTGATGGCCACATAGCAACCACGGTCAGGAAGCAGAGGGAAGGGAATGCTGGAACCCCAGTTGCTACTCAATTTGGAAACCCCAGCCAATGAAGTGCACCCCTCACGTTCAGGGCGGGCATCCTCAGCCTCATTTACTCTACTCCAGGAACCTGCTTCACAGTCATCCCCAGAGATGCGTCTTCTACGCGATTCTCGAACCTGACAGGTTGACGCTCTAACCATCAGGAGCCAAGGTCAGCACTCACAGACGTCCAACCCTGTCTGCATCCTTCTCCAAACCCGTTCTGCCTGCTGTGGGGCCGATCCTGATGGCATCTCCTGGATTCTGTGGGAACTGGGGCTTCTTCGCACGTCCCTGCTTGCTGCTGTCACGCCCCTTACCCCTGGTCCTGAAACTAGCCACGAGGCTCCTTTTAATCATCATGCTCTTTGCTTGCCCGCCACGGCTGTGGGCAGCCTGCACAGCCACTTTCGCTGGACCTCTGGGGCTACAGCTGAGCCCACGGGGAAGACGACTGCTTTCTGTCTACTTGTAACTCCCAACTTAACAGGGATGTATAGCGTAAGGAGATTCTTCACTCAGACAGACCCACTTGATAATCTCCCTGGGATGGCTTGTCAGGCCGGGAGAAGTCATTGCATTCCTTGAGCTGGAGTTACAAATGGTTTGGAGCTGCCTGATTTGTGTGTGCTGGGAACTGAACTCATTCTCTGAAAGAGCGGCAATTGCTCTTAACTACTGAGCCATGTCTCCAGGCTCAAGACGAGATCTTTTATACTTTTTATACTTTTCTTCTTCTTCTTCTTCTTCTTCTTCTTCTTCTTCTTCTTCTTCTTCTTCTTCTTCTTCTTCTTTTCATTTTTTGAGACAAGATCTCACTGTGTGGTCCTGACTGGCTTGGAATGTACTAGGTAGACCAGGCTGGCTTTGAACTCACAGAGATCTGCTTGCCTCTGCCTCCCCAGGGAATTAAAGGCAAGCCTGTGTGTGTGTGTGTGTGTGTGTGTGTGTGTGTGTGTGTGTGACCACACCTGGCTATAAAATATATACACCTCTAAAAAATTTCTTCTCTTTCTCCATTCCTTCCCTTTTCTCTCCCATCCCCTCTTCCCCTCCTCTCTTCCCCTCCTTCCCTTCTTCCCCTCCCCTTCCTCCCCTTCCCTTCTTCCCCTCCCCTTCCTCCCCTCCCTTTCCTCCCCTCCTTCCCTTCCTCCCCAGCCCTCCTCTCCTGCCCTCCTCCCCTGCCTTCCTCCCCTGTCCTTCCTCTTTTTCCTCTTTGGCTGGGGACTTGCACATGCTAAGGCTGAACTCTATCTTAGAACTACACTGCATATCTAAAATTCCTTAAGCTGCAACGAAATAAACTCAAAAGACCCTCCTCCAACACCTGCAGATGCGATTGCTGTGAAGAGGTTGGCCAGTGAGGACAAGGTCACACTTAGAATAAGTTCCGGCATTCCGGCGTACAGCTGGGCCGCAGAACTGTGATGTGGTAGGTGCTTCAGACTAGCCACGGGCAGTTTGAACGACCTCCCCACAACACACGATGAATGTTGGAGTGGAGGTATATCTGTCCCTTTCCTGTTGCTTTGATAAGACCCCGGGAACAGGGCAATTTATAGAAGAAAGAGCTGGGCGTGGTGGCACACAGACCTTTACTCCTAGTGCTCAGGAGGCAGAAGCAGGATGGTCTCTGTGAGTTCCAGGATTGCCAGGGCCACATAGCAAAAACAACACAACAAAGCAGCAGTGATGGTGATGATGATGATGATGATGATGATGATGATGATAGACTAAAATTATAAGCACTTACCTTGATTTCCCATGATTCCATTGTGCTTTGGCTCTGTGTGACTTGGTGAATGCTTTCCACCCTCTGAGAGGATGGTTGTCTACATGCTTTGCTTAGATGGGGGTACCCAGAAGGCTGTGACTTGGGTTGGGGTGCAGAGCGGGTACCAAGCTACACTGTCTGCCTCTGAGGGGTTGGCAGAGCAGCAGGGTGGTGGATGGGTTTGGAAAGCCCCGTCGCTGGGAGAAGGCGCAGGCATCTGCGCTGCTTTGGCCTTTGGATCTCAGTTCATGTGCAGGGCCTGCTGGGTCACAGGGAAGGAGGCTGCCGGCTCTGCAGAGGTACCAGAGACGAAGATGGCGTGAGCTGGGAAATGGTGCCTTAGGGGTGGGCTCAGGTGAACCTAGAGAGGTGTGGGAAGGCCGTGTGGGGAGCTCCGTATGCCAAGATGGTGGCAGGGCCATGTAGGTCTGGCCTAGCTACTGGTGTACAGAAGGCCGCCCACTGTATTTCATTAGTTGGTTACCCCTTAGGAAGTTTCTTTCTTTCTTTCTTTCTTTTTTTTTTTTTAATTAAAAGCTTTACAGTTATTTTAGTCATTGCGGTGGTTTCAATGAAAATGGACCCCAGCTGGGCAGTGGTCATGCACTTCTTTAATCCCAGAGGAGGCAGAGGCAGGCGGATTTCTGAGTTCGAGGCCAGCCTGGTCTACAGAGTGAGTTCCAGGACAGCCAGGACTACACAGAGAAACCCTGTCTCGGAAAACAAAAACAAAAAACAAACAAACAAACAAACAAACAAAAAGGTGGACTCCACAGATAGGCCTGTAGGGAGTGGCACTATGAGGAGGTGTGGCCTGGTTGGAGTAGGTGGGGCCTGGTTGGAGTGGGTGTGGCCTTGTTGGAGGAAGTGTGTCACAGAGGGTGGGCTTTGACACCTCAGCTGCTCAAGCCAGGCCCAGTGTCTCCTCTCTGCCTGCAGATCCAGCACCAGGCCTGTCTATATGCCACCAGGTTTTCCACCATGACAGTGGACTAGACCTCTGAAATGTAAGCCAATCTCAGTGAAATGTTTTCTTTTATAAGAGTTGCTGTGGTCATGGGTAGAAACCCTAACTAAGACACTATTTGTGTGTGCCCCCACACACATGTGGAAATGCATGTCACACGTGGAAGTCAGAAAACGACTTTCGGGAGTTGGTTCTCTCTCTCCTTTGTGGTTCCAGGGATTAAACTCAGGTCGTCAGCGTGCTTACATGACAAGTGCCTTTACCGGTTTTACCGGTTGAGCCATCTCTTACTGGTCTTATTTTTTCTTTTTATTTTCTTTTTTTAAAAGATTTATTTATTTATTATATCTAAGTACGCCGTAGCTGTCTTCAGACACACCAGAAGAGGGCGTCAGATTTCATTATGGATGGTTGTGAACCACCATGTGGTTGCTGGGATTTGAACTCAGGACCTTCGGAAGAGCAGTCAGTGCTCTTAACCACTGAGACATCTCTCCAGCCACCCCCCCCTTTTTTTTGAGATAGTGTGATGGTTTGTGTATGCTTGACCCAGGAAGTGGCACAATTAGGAGGTGTGGCCTTGTTGGAGTAGGTGTGGCCTTGTTGGACTGTGTGTGTCACTGTGGGCGTAGGCTTTAAGACCCTCGGCCTAGCTGCCTGGAAGCCAAACTTTTAGCCACTTTTTGGAACAAGAGGTGGAACTCTCAGCTCCTGTGGCCCCACGCCTGCCTGGACCCTGCTATGCACCTGCCTTGATGATAACGGACTGAACCTCAGAACCTGTGAGCCAGCCCCAATTAAACATTGTCCTTTGGAAGAGTTGCTGTGGTCATGGTGTCTGCTCACAGCAGTAAAACCCTAAGACAGACAGGTTATGTAGCTCAGGCTGGCCTGCACCCTGTCTTGGCCAGCCTTCCAAAGGCATGCACCCCTGGAAAGATCCCTCCTTTTAACTGAACAGTAACTGATGCTGAGTGGAAAGGCTGTGGCAGAGAAAGCGAGCCTACTGTGGAGGCCTGAAGCTAACGGGGTTTTAAGATGCATCCAGTTCATCGTCAGCCCCTGAGAATTCATGCTCAGTCACTGTGGTTTGTGTTTCAAACTATATTGTGTGAAGGCTGTGGCGATGGCTCCCTGGGGAAAGCGCTTGCTGTGGAGGCACGAGGACCTGAGTTTGCATCCCCAGCATCTGTACTGAGTGCTGAGCATCACCACAGCTTTTATAATCTTAGTCCTGGAGAGGCAAAGACGGGTGGATCCCCAGAAATCCATGACTAGCCAGCCAGCTGAGCCAAACTGGTGATCTCCAGTTCTGTGCAAGACCGTCTCTTAGAATATAAGGTGGGTGGTGACTGAGAATGTCAGATGTCAGACTCTGGCCTCCAAACAGAAGCGCGCACCCACCAACACAAGCTTGCTCTGTATTTATTTTTAACGGCGGCTCTGCTCATGTTGGCTGAGACAGCATGAAATAACATGACTTCCGTCTTTCGGGCTTTGCAGGGAAGGAGCCCCCTAAGCAGGCTGCCAAAATCCAGTGGGGTTTTGTGCTCTCCGTTTTTTTGCAAGTCAGAAACAGAAGGCCCTGATAGTAAGGATTTCTGTACCTCAAAGAGTCACTTTTCTTCCCCTTCTGCTGTGTTAAAAAAAAAAAAAAAAAAAAAAAAAAAAAAAAAAAAGGGACGACCTTAACACCAGAGGGCAGTGTTTTATAGTACTTGCCAAAATGTCCTTAGACCTTGTCATCTGACGGATTAATGTGTAGCTTATGCGTGTTTGCAGTTTCCTCCTGTGCTGTTAAATAACACACCTGACCCAGGACTCGGTGAACCTAGAATTTCACAAGTGGCAGGCAAAACAGAACCAGCCCACGCAAAACAACGAAGAAACGCCTGCCCCCTCCCCCTCCTCCCAGGCCAACTACTCATTGTATGAAGCTAAACCTCCCGAATTAACTTTCACAGTAAGTCGCTCTGTTCGGGTGTTGGCTGATTGCTAGGGATGGGGGCATTTCATGACACACAACTTTCCCTTGGCCCAAGGAAGTCCTGTCTAGTTTAGTATTTTTTTGTTTTGTTTTTGTTGGTGGTGGTTTTTTTTCTTTTTTCTTTTTTCTTTTTGGTTTTTTGAGACAGGGTTTCTCTGTGTAGCCATGGCTGTCTTGGAACTCACTCTGTAGACCAGGCTGGCCTTGAACTCAGAAATCTGCCTACCTCTGCCTCCCAAGTGCTGGGATTAAAGGCATGCGCCACCACTGCCCGGCACAGCAAGGTATTTTAAAATCAAGATTTGTTTATTTATTATTTTTATGTGCATAGGTGTATGTCTGTGCATCCTGTGTTTGCAGTGCCCATGGAGGCCAGGAGAGGTTAGATGTCCTGGAACTGGAGTTACAGATGGTTTATGTGTAGCCAGCCTACGTGGTTTAGCTTTAGGGCTGGTCAGAAATGGTGAGTTTTGTTTCAGAAAAGCACCCTGGTCTTAACAAGAAAAGGATATCTTGTTGTTGTTGCTGCTGCTGCTGCTGTTGTTGCTGTATGTGTGGTGTTTAAATATGCTTCGCCCAGATAGTGGCACTATTAGGTGTGGCCTTGTTGGAGGAGGTGTGGCCTTGTTGGAGGAGGTGTGGCCTTGTTGGAGGAGGTGTGGCCTTGTTGGAGGGGGTGTGGCCTTGTTGTAGGAGGTGTGGCCTTGTTGGAGGGGGTGTGGCCTTGTTGGAGGAGGTGTGTCACTGTGGGGGTGTGCTTGGAGACACTCCTCCTAGCCAAGTGGGAGTCAATTATCTCTTTGCCTTTGGAACAAGATGTAGAACTCTCAGCTCCTCCAGCACCATGCCTGCCTCAACAATGCCATGCTCCCTGCCTTGAAGGTAATAGACTGAGCCTCTGAACCTGTAAGCCAGCCCCAATTAAATGTTGCCCTTATAAGAACTGCCTTCGTCCTGGTGTCTCTTCCCAGCAATGGAAAACCTATTACGTCGAGACCTATACTTCCCATATCTCATTACAGTTCCATAAATGGTGACTCCATCCCTTTAGCTGCTTGGATCAAACATATCAGAGCTGTTGACGACTCTTCTCTGCCCCTCACATAGAATGATTTTTTTTTCAGTCCAAATTCAGGATCTGAGCAGGTACCCCACCTTTGTGTTTCCATCGTTGTGGAGTTATTTGCTCCACAGTGGAACAGTCCCTTCTGAGGGGAGGAAGGGGGCTCATAAGACTGCAGAAATAGGACTGGCGAGATGGCTTGGGGGTTAGGAGGAGGGCACCTCAAGGCTGACCTGAATTGGATCCCAACATGAGAATAAGTTCTTTAGAATGTTAAACCACATTAGATCACGTTATTCCCCAAACCTAAGACATGTGAGAAGCCAGCTGCCATGCTATAAAGACACTCACGTAGTGTGGGGGGTAGGGTGGGGGTGGGGAGGGAGTGGGGAGAGACAGAACAGCCTTGGTTTGTGCAGCAGCAGATCATAGATCCACATAGCTTGTCTAAGGTTAACTGTGGAAAATGTACACGAGTTTGTTAGACTTCAGAGCCTGAGTTCGTGACCATTGATCCTCACCGCCTCAGACTCAGCCCCACCGTCTGTCCCAATTGTCCTGAGCCCGTCGAGAGCTGCACCTGAGTCCCGGAGTTCGCTTTTGGTCTGTCTGCGATACTGAGAATAGAGCTAAGAAGTCAATCACCCCACAACTTCTACACACATTTACAGGTTTTTCTTGCATTATACTATTGTACTAAAACAAGTCCAGTTTTATCTCTCATTTGTTGTATTGATTGATTGGCACATGCTTTTAAAGGTTTATTTATATTTTTTTCTTATGTGTGAGTGTCTTGCCTGCATGTACCGTGTGTGTGTGTGTGTGTGTGTGTGTGTGTAGATGGTTGTGAGCTGCCGAATCGGCATCTGTGAAATGCACGTTTGATCTAAGAAGCTTTCAAGACTTCCTTCAAGACTTAGCTTTATTGAAAGGGCCAGGTAGGTTTTAGGCTATGTTGATATACTATAGCCTTTGGTGTGTGTGTGTGTGTGTGTGTGTGTGTGTGTGCATTTGTGTAGGTGTGAATGTAAGTGAACATGGGTGTGGAGGAAGAGGGGAGCCACAGGTGTTGGTCCTTGTCTGCCACCTTGTTTGAGACGAAGTCCCCTGCTGCATCCAAGACGCCAGTTGGGAAATTAATGTCAGTTGGCTTCTATTTTGTGTGTTTAACACGCTTTTTTTTTTCCCCCGATTTTTATTTTTATTTTTTGGTTTTTTGAGACAGGGTTTCTCTGTGTAGCCCTGGCTGTCCTGGAACTCACTCTGTAGACCAGGCCGGCCTTGAACTCAGAAATCCACCTGCCTCTGCCTCCCTCCTCCCCTCCTCCTCTGCTAGGATTAAAGGCGTGCACCACTACCACCCAGCCTTTGTGTGTGTGTGTGTGTGTGTGTGTGTGTGTGTGTGTTGTTGTTGTTAACTAACTTTTGATTCCAGGTATTCCCTCAAAGGACAGACATACTCCCCTCCCCCCATAATTGGATGTCGCGCCCCGTGACAGGATTGACTTTTTCACCCATTGGTTTAGTTCAATAACGGAATATGTTAGTTTAGTTGGGATTGTTAATTTCCCCTTGGGGAGAATCAAGTGCCCAGGGCACTGATTGAGAAATCAATAACTCCTTAGTGAGTCTGGTGAATTAACGGTCACACACACGTCAACCTTTTCTCCAAAGAGTATCGATTTTTCCCCAGGACCAGTGTGTCCATTCCCGTCCATCATTTTCTTCCTCTAAATCGAAATATACCGAGATATTTAAACAAATCTCCAAGATTGGGCGCTACCCTACCCTTCCCCTCCTTTTTTAAAAAGATACATATATAAAAAGAAAATAGCAGAAGGAATCACAGGCAAACTCTCTTGTTTGCATATTTGTCTCACAACCCCTAACCTCTCCGGAGGACACTCGGCTGTCTGCCTGCGCAGCCGCAGCCTGGGGGCCGGAGCACGGGGCTGCGGATTAAACCCTGAATACTGACTAGTTTTTCCAAGCCTTCCCAGCGTGTGAAGACAGTGCTCATCGCTCCCAGGCAAGCGGGAGCGTCCGAAGCCGCGCGAGAGTTTTGAGCAATAGCTGTCTGATGTATAAATTTATTTCGCTCTCAGTGTTTTATCCTCACTGGCTGCATTATTCTTTATTTCGGCTTTCTTTGAAAACAGCTTCGTTTTTGTTTGATGTTCTTGCCACTGTGAGTAGAGTTTTGGTCAGTTCCTGTTGGATGAGGCAGTCTTGATTCTGCACACCCCCCCCCCTTTTTTTTAAAGTTCGTTGTTTCTTTATCATTTGCCGTGGAGGAGAGAGTGCCTCAGACATCCCCGTCACGGGTGACATCCACGTGAATCTGTGTGGTCTTCTACTGAGCAGATCATGGCTCTTAGCCCTGCCCGGTGAGGCTTCAGGTTTCCTCCCACTTAGGAGAGGAAACAAGGCTTTGGGCTGTGGAGTTCTTTTTTGCACAGGTTTAAGTTATATATCTATTTTCAGGGCAAAACAAATATATTCTCTGCACAAGCTTATTATTATTATTATTTATAAAAAACTACTATATATGATAGACAGGTGTAACATGTAAACATATACTCTAGATTTACTTTTTTGTTTTTTTTCTTGGCTTTTTGAAACAAGGGCTTATTCTGTGGCCCCGATTGACCTTGGCCTTACTATTATAGCCTGTGTGGACTTGGACTTGAAAGAGGGAAGGGATGGGAGGAGTGATTTAAAAATAATTTCAACTTAAAAGTTATGAACTTGCTAAGTCTTTAAGAGCACACCAACTGTATTTCCATTTCATATGCAATAAAATTGTTGTCTTCCGAAATGATGATTAATGTTTCCACACTCCCATGCCCACTGTGTGGTCTGCTGTTTTGAGAGCTTATCTGCAGGTTTTAGTGGCGCTGGAAAGTTCGTCTCTATGAAGGAGGTTGTTCTCTTTGACCCAGTACACAGCGTCCTAAGGGACACGCATGAAGTGGTGAGGGGGGAAGGGGCTACCTGCCCAGCCAGCCAGAACAGCCGAATCCATGCCGACCAGCACACACTACGCTCCATGTTGTAATCCTAAACAATAGTCATACTAGGGGATGCAGAGATGCTCACTGGCTGAGAGGTACAGCGTTCAATTCCCAGGATCCACCTTGGGTGGCTAACAACTCCCTGTAAGTTCAGCTCCAGGGAGCTCCAAGGCCTCTGACCTCAGAGGGCACCTGCACCCATATGAGTGTGTGCATACATGTGCGCGTGCACACACACACACACACATACACACACACTCATGAACATGTGTGCACTAGTATGCACACACACAATTTAAAAATGCAAAATATTTAATATTATTGTTGTGTTGTGTGTGTGTGTGTGTGTGTGTGTGTATGGGGAGGGTCAGAGGACAACTTTGCGGAGTCCTTTCCCTCCTTCCATATTCATGTCGGTTGCAGGGATCGAGGATTGTGCAGCAAATGCATTACTTGCTGAGCCCTCTCAAGAGCCCCATCTTTATTATTTTCTTAATTTAAAGAATTTTTTTATGTCTCATATATGTGTGTGTGGTGTACACGTATGTATGCCACATGTAGTGGGAGTGTGAGTATGTGGGGATGCATGCACACATGTGTAGAGGCCTGAGGCTGACTCATTCGATGTGTCCGAAATCATCTTCTACCTTCCTCACCGAGGGAGGGTCTTGCTCCCTGAGCCTGGAGTTTGCCTGATTAGACTGTTTTGAGGGTTCCCGGTCTCTGCTTCCTGAGCTGGCATCGCTGACAAGCTGTCGTGCCGACCCGACTCTTACGTGGGTAGTCCTCACCCTCACTGCGGCAAATGCTTTACCATCTGCGCCATCTCCCCACTCTCCGCCTCATTTGGAGCTTGCCAATTCAACTAGGCTGGCCGAGCAGCCATCAAAAGCCAGCGGTCCTCCTGCCTCCACCTTCCTAGGGCTGGGATTGCAGGCACATGCCGTCATGTCCAGGGTTTTTTTGTTTTGTTTTGTTTTTTTATGTAGGTGCTGTGGATGTTTTTTTCTAACAGCTTTAGGTTATTATATGTTTATGTTCAGAGAAAAACAAATATATTCTCTGTATAAGCTTATTCTTTTATAAAAAAAAACTCACATACTAATGATTTCAGAAAACAAAGAACATTGTGTGTGCACACTCGTGTATACATGTTTATGAGTATGGGTGTGCATGTGTGCACACATGCTCATGCGTGTAGTTGTCCTCTGAGGTCAGAAGCACTGGCTCTCCCTGGAGCTGAGCTTGGAGGCCGTTTTTAGCCCGTCAGATTTATGTTTGTATGACAAACACTTTACTATTGAGCCATCTCTCAAACCCCATTTGCCTGATCTTAAAAAAGAATAA
Organism: Apodemus agrarius; assembly: GCA_964023405.1. Taxonomy (NCBI): domain Eukaryota; kingdom Metazoa; phylum Chordata; class Mammalia; order Rodentia; family Muridae; genus Apodemus; species Apodemus agrarius. The sequence goes on from OZ030005.1 coordinate 21,949,463, forward strand.
CTTTTAAAATTTATTTTGATATTTACCCTAGTCCAAGTTAAATAGCAAGGGAAGGAGCAAGCGGCTTTAATTACTTTGTGGTGTTTAGGAGTGAAGACATCATTTACCACTTTCTAAAAGATTTATTTTCATTTGTGTGAGTGTTTGCCTGCATGTACGTCTGTGTGCCTGGTGCTGTGGGCGGTCAGAGGAGGGCATTTGGTCCCCTGGAGCTAGTTACAGATGGTTTATGTACAGAGATTTTTTTTGGCCATGGTGAGTCTAAAATGCCTATTATCTGTACAAGTAGAAGGATGCAGTGCATGCTAGGATGGGTAATATGCAGAGGAGAGAGGCGGGGCTGGAGAGACACATTTAAGACCCTCCCCCAGAATCTGGATGAAGTTGCAGTGATTAGGCTAGCTGGAGTGATGCACACTAGAGTCCCAGCATTTGGGAGGCAGAGACTAGAGAATCTGAGTTCCAGACCAGCCTGGACTACATAGCTGGGCTTGTCTCAAAAGAGGACAAAGAAGCCGGGCGGTGGTGGCACACACCTTTAATCCCAGCACTTGGAAGTCAGAGGCAGGCAGATCTCTGAGTTTGAGGCCAGGTCGGTTTATAGAACAAGTTCCAGGACAGCCAGGGTTACACAAAGAAAGCCTAGCACCCAAAAAGAGGAAGACAAGGAGGAGAAAGAGGAAGAGGAAGAGGAAAAGGGAAAAATCAAACCCAACAAAATAAAACAAACAAAACTTCAAAGGTTGAGGATGTGGCTCTTGGTAGGTGGCTTATTTAGGATGTTCAAGGCCGCAGCACTGGGAGTAAAAACCACGCAAGGGGCTGGGGAAATGGCTCAGTGGTTAAAGGGCTTGCTAAGGGAGTGTGAGGGACCAGAGGTCCAACCATCAGAAACCCACCTAAAGGGCAGGTAGGTGTGGCAGTCTGCCTGTAATTCTAACCTCAGACGTTGGCCATGGGGCATCTGCCTTAATTGTTATGGTACGGGATAGCCTGGATATGCTTGGCCCAGGGAGTGGCACTATTAGAAGTTGCAGTAGGTGTGTCACTGTGGACTATAAGAACCTTATCCTAGCTGCCTGGAAGTCAGTCTTCTCCTAGCGTTCTTCAAACGAAGATGTAGAACTCTCAGCTCCTCCTGCTCCATGCCTGCCTGGATGCTGCCATGTTCCCACCTTGATGATAACGGACTGAACCTCTGACCCTGTAAATCAGCTCCAATTAAATGTTGTCCTTACAAGAGTTGCCTTGGTCATGATATCTGTTCATAGCAGTAAAACCTGAACTAAGACAAGGTATAAGAGCAATAGAGAATGATTTTGGAGATCAACCTTAGGCCTCCACATGCATGGGCACACATGTGTAGTTTGGGCATACATGTATGCCCCAATACATATAAAATGTGTACCCACATAGTGCACATTACACACGAAAACATGGAGAAATCAAAGTCACAGGAGCCAGGTACATATCAGTAAGGCCAGACTTTTAGAGGGGTAATCTTGGATGATCAGGAATTCAAGGTCATCCTTGGCTATGTATAATTCTAGGACAGACTACCAGGCTACCAGAGACCCCGTCTCAAAACAACACCAACAATAACAAAACGACAGGGCTGGATAAGAGTCCTTGATTTTTATTTTTATTTTTATTTTAGAAATAAGAGGAGATGTTTTTAGACTGTGAAGCCACTTTATAGTTAGATGTAGAAGAGGGTCTATGGGGGCTGCAAAGTGGAAGAAGCCAGGAAAACCAGAAATGGAACCAGCACACAGTGAGCTGGCAACTACGTGAGGATCCCTGAGTCGGAGGCAGCTGACTGACTGAGGAGGTGAGTTCTGAGCCATCTGAGCCCTTGGTGACTTCTTACCTCAGCTTCCCCCATGTTTTAAGCCCTCGGCACTTGCTGATTTCTTGGAGGGGGAGGGGGAGGCCAAGTTCCATCCGGCAGCCCCATTGTATTCTAAGTATTCCATTAGACCTAGAATAAAACAGATTAGAGAATTAAAGTGCTGCAGGCCCCATGTCTGTTCGTAGGCACTTAACCCACCCCATAGTGGCGTCCTGGTGTCAAGCAGCTGTGTATATTTAGAAAGAACCCATCTGAATGCTCCAGAGGGCTTTTTGTGTCATGAGTTAGGAACCGCTTGCAAGAGCTGATTGGCCCAGGTCCACAAAGAAGCTTCCAATAGGTTTTAAAGCCTTCTGTCTCATTTCCCTGTGCATTTGTTATTAGCTCAATAAATAATAAATAGAGGAATTACCCAGTCACTAATTTGCTTTTCTTGATCAAGTGGAATTCATGTTTTAATAAATTGCCATTTTTGTAATATTGAATGCGAGCTGTAATACACCGGTACTTCAAACATAAAACTATTTTTTATTGTCGCTTTTTTCCCCCTCCCATTCCCTGCATGTCTGCTCTTCGGCTGAGGCTTTGTCGGGGTGTTTGTTGAGTTTTTAACCCCTCCTCGCATCCCATCTTGTAGACGCCTTCCAGGAAGATGTTGTTTTCTTCCCAAATTACTTCACTTAAAAAACTAATATTTGTTTACTGTTCTCTGATCATAAGAATAATAAATGATCCCTTTTAGAAATCTTTTACTGCTTCTTTTTTTTCTGTGTGTGTGTGTGTGTGTGTGTGTGTGTGTGTGTGTATTTATGTTCACTATATGTGTGCAGTGCCTGAAGAGGCCAGAGGGCATTAGATCAATCCCCTGGATCCAGGGTTCTTGGTGCTGTGAGCTGCCTGAGGCAGGTGCTGAGAGGAATCTCTGGAAGATGAACAAGTTCCCTAACTGCCAAGCTATTTTTCAAGCCCCAGAGTGTGGCTGGAGCCACCTATTTTATCTTGAAATGTTGAGCTATGTGATAGTTAATTAGTTTTGGTTACAGAAACTGTAGTTTCAAATAATTCTACCTAACCAAAAAACAACAGAAGAAAGAAAGAAAAGCAATAGTTCTACCTGCCTCTTCTGTTTGCATTTGTAATTATTCCAATACTTACTTAGCTTTCTAATTCAATTTCAGGCTTTTAGATTTCCCGACTTGATATAACAACGATTGAATAGTTAGTTCCCTGAAATAGCATCTCTCGTTTCTCTTTTCTCAAAGAAGTGGTTTCATGCCTCCCTCAGTCTCTCCTCTGACTTTTTACCCTTAGCCCTTCCTGCACAGTTCTAAAATGGGTACAGCCCTCACAGAAACACCAACACGGCGTTGCTTCTAGAAAAGGATGCATTTGAATAGGACTGTGGAAGGCACATTAGCTTATAAGCAGCCTTATTCAGGTTGGAGAATCTAGCTCAACTGGGAGAGTGCTTGCTCAGCCTCCAAAAGTCCCTGGGTTCAATTCCCCTGAACTACAGAAAACTTGATGTGGTGGTCCATTTCTGTAATCTCGGTGTTTGGGAGGCTAAGGCAAGATCCTTAGGTATAGAGTTTGATGCTAGTCTGGGCTCTGTAAGTCTGCCACAAATAAACATCAAACCTATGTCCCTTGCTAATAACCCGGGCTTATGGATATTAGTGAGTAGCTTAACATACTATTAAAGCTGGTACCAGCCTCAACTTGGATGAGGGGACCTTGCCTGCCTGGTTTTCCTACTTCTGTGTCTTCATGGTCCAGGAAGAAAGCATGTCCACTCTGACCTCTGGTTTCCCCTCACTGTTCTATCTGCTTGTCCTCCTCTTCTTCCATGGGGTTTAATAAGAATAATAGCAAGCTGGGTATGGTGGTGCATGCCTTGAACCCCAGCCATGGGGAGGCAGAAGATGGATCTCTCTGAGTTTGAGGCCAATCTGATCTATATACTGAGATCACGGACAGCCAGAGCTACCCAGTGAGGCTTTGTCTCAAAACAAAACAAAACAAAACAAAACAAAATAAAACAAAACAAAACAAAAGAATGATGGTAAGGAAAACAGCTTCCATCAGTGAGAGGTTCATACTAAACATGCAGTCTACATGAACTTTCTCCTTTAGACTCTCTGGCAAGTTCAGTGTCTACATCATTGTTATACCTACCACACAGAGGGGCCAGGGCATGCTACAGTAGACTTTGGTTTTCAGTGCCCGTGGTTGTCACAGCCTATAACCCCAGTCCTAGGGGATCTGACAGAGTGCCTGATAGAACATTTTAAGAAGAGGAAAGATTCATTATTTGACTCCTAGTTTCAGTTCCTGGTCTTTGGCTCTGCCCCTTCAGGGCCCACAATCCTTCCTCCTATTCTTCTGAGACACTAAGCTCCACCCATGGAGCTGTTTGGCCATGGGTCCTTCTATCTGTCTGAGTGAGATGCTGGGTGGAGCCTCTCAGAGGACAGTCAGGCTAGACTACAAATATAAGAGTATCATTAATAGTGTTAGCGATTGGTGCTTGCCCATGGGATGAGTCTCAAGTTGTACGGGTTATTGGTTGGCCATTCCTTCAGTCTCTGCTCCATGCCCAGTGCCTGCCTCTCCTGTAAGCCCATGGTGGTGGGAGATTGCTCATCTCACGGGAGACGGGAACAAGGAATGGAGGGCTGGAGAGGAACACATTCCCCAGTGCCCTACGCTTCCCAGTGAAGCCCAAACACCTTTTAACTATTTCCTAGTAAAATACTGAATTAAGACTCCCTCAAAGGATTTATCCATCGATCAGATCACAGCTAGCCACTATGACCCAGCCCACTTTTGCGAAACCTATCAGCTGGCAACCAAGCCCCCATTATACTACTAGCCTGGGAAGGACAGCTGGTCTTCAAACCATAATAGAGTCATGAGAGCCCTTTCATGTGTTGGGCTCTTTGCATTTCCACCCAGTGCATGTCCTGAGGTGCTTAAGACATGCTGAATGTGTAGTCTGCTCAGAGCTGCAGACTGCCCTGCCCTGTGGGGACTGGCTGATTGGCCACTCTTTAGATTTTGTTCAGCTCCAGCTAATCGAGAACATGTTTGGTTTTTTTTTTTCAAACTGAACTCATACTGTGGTGGTTTGAATGAAAATGGCTCCATAGGCTCACGGGGACTGGCAGTTTTGGGAGGTGTGGCCTTGTTGGAGTTGATGTGGTCTTTTGTTGGACGGAGTATGTCACTGGGAGTGCGCTTTGATGTCTCAGATGCTCACGCCAGGCCCAGTGTGTCACAGACTCATCCTGCTGCCTGCAGATCCGGATGTAGACTTCTCAGCTACTTCTCCAGTATCGCGCCTGCCTGGACGCTGCCATGTTTCCCACCATGATGCTAATGGACTGAACCTCTGAACCTGTAAACCAGCTTCAGTTAAATGTTTTTCTTTATCAGAATTGCCATGGTGAATCTTCACAGCAATGAAAAGATACTTGCTATGTTGCTTTCCTGTGGAAAACTTACCTCCCCCTTCTCTTCCTCCTCCTCCTCCTTCTTCCTAAAGATTAATTTTGTTCGGGCTGTGAAATGGTTAAGAGAACTTGCTGTTCTTGCAGAGAACCTTCATTTGGTTTTTCCCATGTGTTGTCAGTTCACAACAGCCTGTAACTGGAGTCCTAGGGGATCTGACATTCCTTTCTGGCCTCCCTGGACACTCGGCATGCACATGGTGCGCATAGCTACATGCAGACAAATACCCATAACATATGAAACTTGAAAACTAAAAAGATTACTTTACTTTTAGTGACATACATGAGTATATGTACACGTAAATGCAATACTTGCAGAGGCCAGAAGAGGGCATTAGATCCCCTGGGGTTGGAGTTATGGGTGGTTGTAAACTGCTTAATGTGGCTGCTAGGGACAGAACCCAGAGTCCTCTGTAAGAGCAGTACACGCTCCTAAAAACCGAGCCGTTTCTCCAGCCTCCCTACACTTGATCTTAGCCAAAAGGCCTAGAAGCGATCTCCAGCCTCCCCAAGGAAGACTCTTCTATGCGTCCACCTTTAAACAAAGCCCAGAAACCGTCCTCCTTGCTGCTCCCCTGCTTGTCAGGTCCCTTGGTACCTCTGTTCGCAGTTCTGCGTCCATTTCTGTCAGGTGTTTGGTCACAGTAAGTATTCATGCTACACTGCTGGCTTTCTAAGGATTTTTATTTCTTATTGTTATCTTTTCTGTTCCCCTTCCTCTTGCTCTTCCTCCTCCTATTCCTCTGTGTAGGCGTGGGTGTGTTGGAACTTACTCTGTATACCAGGTTGTCCTTGAACTCAAAGAGGGCTACCTGCCTCTGCCTCCTGAGTGCTGGCATTAGAGGTGTACACAACCACTACCCCAGCATCCTCCTATCTGGCTGCCTGGAAAATTCATACCCATTCTTGAATGTGCAGTGTCATACTTCTTGCTGTCTGAAGCACCTTTCAAGCACCCCTGATGCGCTGGTGTCTGTCTCCTCTGTGTCTGAGTCTCCAGAGTGTGCCAATTTAGGTGGCTGTCACGTGGCACTGGTTTGCTTCTCACGTGTGCCTCACTGTTGACCTGAACTCTATGTGGGCAGGGGCAGTGCGCCTTATTGGCTCCGTTTCCCCTACGTCTACTCCAGGATTCTGGCTGGGAATACAGGCTAGATCTGCTGAGCATGCGACTTAAATTCAGCATCCAGGGTGTGGTGGGGTTGGAGGCCCCTGTCTATTGCTGTGAAGAGATACCATGACCATGGCAACTCATTTAAAAAAAGCATTTAATTAAGGCTTGCTTACAGTTTCGGAGGTTTAGTCCATTGTCATCATGATCGGGAAGCAAGGCAGCGTGCAGACAGACATGGTGCTGGAGAAGGAGCTGCGAGTTCTGTATCCAGATTGGCAGACAGCAGGAAGAGAGAGTGGCCCTGGGTCTGGCTTGGCTTTTGAAACCTCAAAGCCCACTCCCAGGGACACACCTACTCAAATGAGGCCACACCCACTCCACCGAGGCCACACTCACTCCACCGAGGCCAGAGCTCCTAATACTTCTTAAGTAGTGCCACTCTCTGATGACTAAGCATTTAAGTTTGTGTGCCTATAGAGGCTATTCTCATTTAACATTCACAGATGGATACCCACCAAGGTCTCTGTTTGTGCCCAAGCCTTTTGCTCCTCTGGGAACATGGTGTGTGAGCCCTGGGGGTTGGTACCTGAGATGGCCCCTTGGAAAGACTCTTAGAAATCCCCATTCCTTGAAGTCATAGTGAGCAAGAGAATACTGTAGCTGCTTCGGTATGGAAGGAAATGATTTTTCTCCCTACTTGCAAATAATTAGTGCTTCAAAGAGTTTCAACATTACGTGATGGTTTATGTTAGATTCTAAATAGAAACTGCAAACACAACAGATTCACTAAACAAACCCAAGTAACAAGAAGTCGAACGGTGTTCTAAAGGTGGTGCTGATGATGCTATTGATAATGGGTGTGATGGTGATGATGCTATTGATGGTGGTTGTGGTGATGATGCTATTGATGGTAGTTGTGGTGGTAGTGGTAATGATGGTTATGATGGTTGCAATGATGGTGGTGGTGGTGGCTTTCTTTTTCAGTGGGTGTTCTGGATAGATTTGTCAAATTGATTCAAACTAGAGTCATCTGGGAAGAGGGAACCACAATCACTAGGGGCCTCTAACAGATTAGCTTGTGGCTATGCCTGTGCGGTTATTTTTGTAATTACTAATCAATGTATAAGGGCCCAGCTGACTGTAGTTGGCATTCAGTAGCTAGGTGGGCGGGTCTGGGCTGAGTAAGGAGAGAAGCTGAGTGGACCAGAAGGGGCATAAGCCAATGCCTGGCCAGAAGGGGCAGAAGCCGATGATCGTCAATCCTTTGTGGCCTCTGCTTCCATCCCTGATCCCAGGTTCCTGCCTTGGTTTTCCTTGGTGAGCTGATGGACTGTGACCTGTAAGATGAAATAAACTCTTTCCTTCCCCAAGTTGTTTTTGGTCAGTGTTTTATCACAGTGACATGGAGCAAACTGGGACAGTAGGAATACAAATTCTAACTTTCTTGTACACGTGAGCTTTGGTGATGTGAGCCACACAAGTGTGTGTCCTACTGGTGTAGAGAAGGAAACATTTTTTTTAAGATTTATGTATTTATTTATTATATGTAAGTACACTGTAGCTGTCTCCAGACACTCCAGAAGAGTGTCAGATCTCGTTACAGATGGTTGTGATCCACCATGTGGTTGCTGGGATTTGAACTCAGGACCTTTGGAAGAGCAGTCCATGCTTTTAACTGCTGAGTCATCTCTCTAGCCCCTTATAATTAACAAAAAGATATATCTAAAAGTTTAAATTAGATGTGTCTGTGACCTGGACCACCAGGTCATTCTTGAGTGATGAAGTTCTAGTGGGGAGATGAGACCAGGGGATGAGAAAGATAAAGATAGAAGATGAAAGCTGGGGCCCAGAGGCCTTACACAAACCTAAGAAGTACAGCATCACATATCCTGTTTTCTGTAGGTTTAGAGTTTTTAAAAACCTACTTTAAAAAGGGTTGTTAAGCCGGGCAGTGGTGGCGCACACCTTTAATCCCAGCACTTGGGAGGCAGAGGCAGGTGGATTTCTGAGTTCAAGGCCAGCCTGGACTACAGAGTGAGTTCCAGGACAGCCAGGGCTATACAGAGAAACCCTGTCTCAAAAAAACCAAAAAAAGAAAAAAGAAAAGAAAAAAAAGAAAAAAAAAGGGTTGTTAAACACTTTAGCCTCTCTTCTCGCCCACTGCCCACCAGAGGTAGTGAAAGGGGCAAAGGGAGGTGTGGACCTGTTTAGAAATAGTTCTTTGGGGAGATTCCAGTCTTCCGTTGTCAGGATATCTGCAGTTTAGTTCACACGAATCAGCAGTGGTAGCTCGATCCACTTCAAACACCATTCATGAATCAGCAATGTCAGTCCGATACAGAAGAAACTCAGGGGTTCTGCTAATTGGGCCAAGTCTGCAGAAGCAGCAAGAAGCCGCTGGAATATCAGGAGAAGTTCTTTGGTGTCTGTCTCGCTCTCTACAAAGTCACAACAAAGAATGATCAGCAAAGGTGGCAAGGTGAACCAGTGTTGCACAGCATCATCCACGGTCTGTTGGGTTAAACTTATGTCCTTTCCAACTATCACGTGTCCTCTCAAATATCTGCTCTAGCGATGTATCACATGCCCTTTGTCCAGGAAGCTTCCAGAAAACCACCACGTGTCTGCCTAAGCAAAGCATCCTCTCCTAAGACAGTCTCCAAAGTAACATCACATGACACAACTGCGTCTCCAAAGAAACCAGAAATGTCCACTTCCATTTTCAGCGGTGAAAAGAGCCAAGGCCTGCAGAGAGTGAAGTCAGACAATATTGGCAAAGAGAACGAACCCAAGATACCTCCGACCCAGCTGCCTAAGGACTGATAACCACAGCCCAGGGGGGAAGTGTTGTGTCCCTAGAAATAATAACCTTGGTTCTTTGAGACACTGGCTCCAGCATAAGACAGACAGGCCTGGCCAAGTTGGACAAGGACACAGAACTTAAGTTGCTTTTGTCTTTTTCTCAGGGTCCCTATCCTGCCTCAGCCTGACTTCACATAGTCAGTCTCAGTGTGTGTGTGTGTGTGTGTGTGTGTGTGTGTGTGTGTATAAATGCAGTACTCAAAGGAAGCCATAAGGGGGCAACTGACCTCCCAGAGCTGGGATTCTGGGCAGCTCTGAGTTTTCTGATGTGGGCGCTGAGAACTGAACTCGGGTCCTCTGTAAGAACACTATGTAGTCTTAACCCCTGGGCCACCTCTCTGGCCTCCTTTAGTAAACTCCCCACAAGTCTTTTCCTATGCACCTTCCTTCTCCCTCCTATTTAAAAATCAGATTTCTTTGCTAGGAAGCATCCTCTTGAAATTGTGTTTATTCCCCAAATCAACCCCAGCTGTATTGGAGTCTCCCTCTTTGTTGAGGTTCTGGTTGTCTTTAGTTCCTGCAAACAGATGGGGACGTTATTACCATAGCTCTTCTGTGACTGTAAACTGCCATTCCTAGGATGAAGCTGGGTGGCCATAATGCTTTTTTTGGTCATCTCCATCAATTCTAAACAGACCTAAGAGATTCAGTGACACAATTGTCTGGTTTAACACACATTACAGCAAGGCCAGTGAAGCTTGAATCTCAGGGGCTGGACAGATGGTGGTGTGCACCACCACCTTGCTAAGGTAACTCTTATATAAAAGAAAATATTTAGCCAGGCAGATATGGTGGTGGTGCAAGCTTTAAATCCCAGCACTTGGGAGGCAGAGGCAGGCGGATTTCTGAGTTTGAGGCCAGCCTGGTCTACAGAGTGAGTTCCAGGACAGCCAGGGCTGCACAGAGAAACCCTGTCTTGAAAAACCAAAGAAGAAGAAGAAGAAGAAGAAGAAGAAGGAAGAAGGAGGAGGAGGAGGAGGAGGAGGAGGAGGAGGAGGAGGAGGAGGAGGAGGAGAAGAAGAAGAAGAAGAAGAAGAAGAAGGAGAAGAAGAAGAAGAAGAAGAAGAAGAAGAAGAGGAAGAGGAAGAAGAAGAAGAAGAAGAAAAAGAAACAAAGAAAGAAAGGAGAAAGAAAACATTTTAATTGGAGCTTGCTTACAGTTTCAGAGGTCCATCATCATTAAGGCAGGGAGCATGGCAGCACACAGACAGACAGGCTGCTGGAGTTCTAACTTTGTGTCCACAGGGTAGGCAGCAAGAGAGCGAGCAACCCTGGGCCTGACTTGGGCTTTGCAGACACTTCCTCCAACAAGGCCACACACTTAATTCTGAAGTCGCACCACCCCTGATGTCTAAGCATTCATGTATATGAATCTATGGAGGCCATTCTATTTATTTATTTGTTTATTTGTTTATTTATTTATTTATTTTTATTGAATTATTCTTCATTTACAATTCAAATGTTATACCCTTTCCTGCTCCCCCCCCCCCAGGAAACTTCCAACCCATCCTCCCACCCCCTGCCTCCAAGAAGATGCCCCTCTGCCCAACCCACTCCCACCTACCATCTCTTGATTTCACCACGCTGGGGCATCTATCGAGCCTTCATAGGACCAAGGACCTCTCCTCCCACTGATACCTGACAAGGCCTTCCTCTGCCACAATTTCGGCTGGAACCATTCGTACCCCTTAGTTGATGGTTTAGTCCCTGGGAGCCCTGGGGGGTCTGGTTGGCCCGCATCCTTGTTCTTCTGAAGGGGCTGCAAACCCCTTCAGCTCCTCCAGTCTACCCTCCAACTCCTCCATTGGGGACCCCGTGCCCAGACCAATGGTTGGCTGCTAGCATCTGCCTCTGTATGTGTAAGGCTCTGGCAGGGCCCCTCCGGAGACAACCATAACAGGCTCCTTTCGGCTTGCACTTCTTGTTGTCCATAATAGTGTTGGGGTTTGGTGATTGTTTATAGGATGAATCCCCAGGTAGGGCAGTCTCTGGGTGGCCTTTCCTTCAGTCTCTGTCCCATACTTTGTCTCTATAATTGCCCCTGTGAGTATTTCATTCCCTTTCTCAGAAAAACTTGAAGCGCCCACACGTTGGTCTTCTTCTTGAGCTTCATGTGGTCTGTGAGTAGTATTTTGTTTATTCTGAGCTTTTGGGCTAATATCCACTTATCAGTGAGTGCATACTATGTGTTGTGTTCTTTTGTGATTGGGTCACCTCATTCTGGATGACACTTTCTAGTTCCATCCAGTTGCCTAAGAATGTCATGAACTCATTGTTTTTTGTTCTTTTTTTCTGTTTTTGTTTTTCTTTGTTTTTTGTTTTTTTTTTTTTTTTTTTTTTTTTTTTCTCTGTGTGGTCCTGGCTGTCCTGGAACTCACTCTATAGACCAGGCTGGCCTCGAACTCAGAAATCCGCCTGCCTCTGCCTCCCAAGTGCTGGGATTACAGGCATGTGCCACCACGCCCGGCTGAATTCATTGTTTTTTAATAGCTGAGTAGTATTGTGGAGGCCATTCTTATTAAAATCACCACACCCCCTCTAGAGACACCTACACACTTACAATTAAAATCAATACAAAAAGCTGGAGAGATGTTTCAGCCATTTAGAGCACTTACAGTTCTGACTCCATCTCTGTTTGTAGCTGTGGTGGTTTGAAGAGGCACGCCCTCATCCCGCACCCCACCCCGCCCCCAAATCATGTGTTTGAATACTTGGCCCACAGGGCGTGGCACTGTTAGGAGGTGTGGGCTTTTTCAAGTAGCTGTGGCCTTTTTGTGAGGAAGTGTGTCACTGTTAGGGTGGGCTCTGAGGTCTCCTATGCCCAAGCTCCACCCAGCGTGGAGTCAGAGCCTCCTCTGCTGTCTGTGGGTATAGAACCCTCAGCGTCTCCAGCATCATGCCTGTCCACTCGCTGCTACGCTCCTGCTGTGATGATAATGGACGGAACCTCTGAAAGTGTAAGCCAGTGCCCATGTAACATTCTCCTTTATAAGACTTGCCTTGGTCATGATGTCTCTGCACAGCGGGAAAACCCTAACCAAGACAGTTGTGGGCCTGGACTGTAGCCCTTAGTCACTAACTCATGCTGGAACCTCATCTTTGCAAGGACTCTAGAGTGCTGTCAACCACACCAAACTCTCTTTGTTCTTGTAGCTTCTTGTCTGTGGGGCGATTGGGGTGATTGCGGTGGTAGGGTTGGGGTGAGGGGAGGGTCTGGCGTCTCTTTCCTGAAATAGGTGGAGGCTTTCTTAAAAGCTGTCACTTTTCGGGGCACAGAAGCAAGAATGCTTAAATGACCACAGTACTGGATGTAAATTTCCTTGGGGGGATGGTGGGTGGAGGGGAGATCGTATGGAATCTACCCAGCCTGCTCGCCTATACTCGCCCGGTTACCCAGCCTGCTCTTCCAGGCTCCTTGGCTATCTCAACCCAGCTGCTCCCTATTCCTCTCTCATCTGGAATGTTCCCGATCGTATGGTGTCCTCACCAAGATTTCGTCTGACCCTGAAGTCTGTTCTCACCGTAAGAGAGAAGAGAGCCACTTGTCATTTGCCCCGAGGCCCGTTTCCTGACCCCCATGTAAGCCTGCAGGATTACAGACGCGCACTGCCCTGTCTGGCTACACCCATTAAGCTGTCTCTGCCGGGCATTTGGTCACAGCTACGATAAAGCTGCTCTGTCAGGATGGGACCCTATTGTGTGTTGAGGGGCATCTGGAACTGTGTCGCGTTCTGGCTGCATTTCACGTTTCTCGTCCTTTGTCAGCACAGGCCGCACGTGTTGGCAGCTGTGCCCACTCATCGGGCCGCTTCCCACCAGCAGAAGGTGGGGCTGGGGCTGGGGGGCTGACAAGCTTTCTCTCATCGTGCCCTCTTGTCTCTGTCTACACTGGTAGCATTTCTGCGGGTTGATTTTTCCCAAGGGCTTTGTGGGCTATCGGCATGCCCCGCTGGGTTCCTCTGTGTTGTATCAGCTCCTCACTGGCAGATCTTTTGTGGCCACCCTGCCCCTGACCACACACACACACACACACACCCCTGGGTCTCCTGACGGGGATGTTGAGGAGCAGTTTCCTTGAGTTCTTGGTGGCCCTGTGGTCTAGTGAGATGATATTACTCCCACTCCCACTCTTTGGAGGCTGACCGCTCTGACTTCCCATCGTCCTGAGGTGGAGTCCCACTCTCAGAGCCCACTCAGGCTCCTGATCCGCTTCCGTGTCTGCAGTATTGCTGCTATCTGGAAAGGCTGAGAATAGAAATATCCAGGTGGGGCTACTTATGTTCTTTGCTAGAAACATTTATCTTTATTTTATGTGTGTGTGTGTCTGTACGTGTGTGTCAAGTTCCCACAGAAACCCAAAGAAGTCAACAGACTGCACCGGACCTGAGTCACAGACTGTTAGGAGCTGCTGCGTGGGTGCCGGGATTTGAACCCACCACCTGTGGAAGAGCAGCGAGTGCTCTGAGCCACTGAGCCATCTTATCTTGTGTTCTTTTCTTGGCATCGTCATTTTGATGTTATAAGTTATAACAGAAACACACGGGAAACATGTTAACAGGGCTTTGCTGGACACCTTAGCAAAGTCTGTTCTAACTCTAAGTCTCTGCTCTGTTTAGCAGATGTCCGCAGAGGGAAGAGTCACTGATGTCACTGAATCACTGATGTCCAGTTTAGCACCTTACCTTTGTGAAGGGACCTGCCAGATCATGCCAAATCACCCACGGCTCCAGGATTGTGTAACGGTCTCCTTTTGCACAGCCTCCTCTCTTAGCTCAGCTTCTGACCTCCCCTCTCTTCTTCCTTTCACGGCTTCCGGCTGTGGCAGTACTAAGAACGGCCCCCGTGGGTTCATGTATGTGAATGCTTTAGTCACCAGAGAGCTGAACTCTTTGAAAGGATTACGGAAATAGGAGGTGTGGCCTATTAGAGTAGGTGTGGCCACGACGGAGGAAGGGGTTGGCCTTTGAGGTTTCTAAAGCCCAGGCTAGGCCCAGCTTTTTCTCTCTGCCTGTGGAGCAGGTTGTAGCTCTCAACTAAACCTCCAGCGCCACGCCTGCCGTGCCGCTGCCACGCCCCCCGTGCCGCTGCCACGCCCCTCCGCCATGATGATAGTGGGCTGAACCCCTGAGGTGGTCAGCCAGCCCCACTCAGATGCTTTCTCTCGGAAGAGTTGCCTTGGCCAATAGAACAGGGACTAAGACAACTACTCTTTTTCTTACCCCTCTTTTTGATTTTCCTGCCTCAGCTCCCAAATGCTGTGCTTGTTTATTTACGTGTGTGCTATGTGTAGGCCTTGATACACACACACACACACACACACACACACACACACAGGTGGAGGTCAGAACAACTTGCAGGAGTTGATCCTCTCCCTCCATCATAGAAGCCAGGGACCCGACTCAGGTTGTAAAGTTTGCATAGCAAGGACCTCTCTATACCTGCTGGGCCAGCTCTCCAGCCCCCAAAGGCTAGAGAGGGCACCACCACACTCCGTTCCCTTTTATAATTTTTATGCTTTAAAATCTTTTTGCTAAAATATATAATAATTCTTATATATCAGTACTTACTACTCCCCCCCCCCTTAATCCTAATATTAATAAATACGATATTTACTCAGGGTAATTTGCTTGAGCTCATGTTAAATACTGATAGTTGAGCCATACTTTTAAAAGCTAAATGTAGTTTATTTAAATATATATTCATTTTGTGTGCATGTGTGTTTGTGCGTGCGGGCGTGCATGGGTATGGTGTCTGCATGTATGTGCATGTGTGTGTATGTGGTGTGTATGTGTGTGTGTGTGTGTGTGTAGGTCAGAAGACAATTCATTACAGAACTCAGTTCTCCCTCCCACAGTGTGGGCCGCTACAAGGACTGAACTCAGGCAGACCGACATGGGGGCAAGCACCTTTGACTGCTGTATTAATTACTTATCCATTGTGATGATAAAATACAATGATCAAGGCAACTTAAGGAGGAGTTTATGGCTTGGGGGGTCCAGAGGGAGCATCTGTGACAGTAGGGGAGGGACAGGAAGTTGGGAGATCACATCTCAGCTGCATACCGGAAGCAGAGCTCAAGAGCAGCCCCTCAAAGGCTGCCCTCAATGATGGACTTGGTCCAGTAAGGCTGTACCTTCAAAGAGTTCCCTAAGCCCCCCCAAAGAGTTCCGCCAACCAGGACACAAGTGCTCAAACACGTGAGCCTCTGGGTGGACTTCTTATCCAACCACCATCCTCGCTAAGCCATTTCACCAGCCCTAGACAGTATCTTTCTCTTGCACGTCTGCTCACTTCTCTGGTTTATAGCTTAGCCTGCTCAGAAAATAATTCAGGCCCAATAAATATGAGCCGAAAACTCTTCCTGAGTAGACTTTGGCAAACTGAGTTTTACGTAATGTTTGTGTTTACTAGGTGTGGTAATCTATACCTATAGTCCTAGCACAGTAGGAACTGAGACAGGAGGAGCATGAGTTCCAAGCCAATCTGGGCTACATAGTTCAAGGCTAGCTTGGGCTACTGTTTGAAAGCCCATCTTTAAAAGCCAATGCTAGTAATAATGTTCAGACTCACTGGATTAAGTCCGAACATTACAATCCTTCTGTAATGTTCAGAAGGATTACAGGAAGATTACAGAAAGAAAGTTCATGCTCAAGAATGATGTACTTCCATAGCTCCGGGCCTCAGAAATCCTCCAGTGGACAGTACCAAGGAGGCCCACGTGGAGATGTGCCTTTGGTTGTGTGGGGATGTATTTGTCTGAGGTGCTGCCCTCTCTGCTTCCCACACCCCACAGCCTTCTGAAATGAGTGTTTCACAGTCTCCAGTAAGGCCTAGAAGAAAGGCCCCGATGCAGTGCCCCCTGCTGGTGAGTGGCAGTTGAACATTAGCGTCATGTCAGAGATGAGCACAGTGAGTCCCCTTGCTGACACTGGAGCCGCGGGTAATACCGAGCCTGCCAGGTTGTTTTAGATCACATCCTTAAAGTAATAGTCAGATCTCTAGAAGGAGAGCAGCTCACTGTTTTGTTTGTCTTGTTTTGTTTTGTTTTGTTTTTTTACATTTTTTTTTTTTTGACACGGGATGATTTGCTGTAGCTCAGTTTGGCCGATAAAATATGAACACTTTACAGAAACGTTCGTATTTTCTGCCTCTGCCTTAGTTTATTAAACAAGTCATTTTACTCCAGTTCCCAGGAGCTATAGCCTCCTATCACCAGGCATCCTGACTTGAGCCTCCCCAGAGAAGATTTACGCGCGAAATATTTTAGGAGTGCTAATTTTGTTAAGCAATTAAGAGAGGGCTTTAAGGGTGGGGTGTCCCTTCCTCTTCTACTTCAGCGGGACGAGTTAGCGTTCACTTATGCAGGTGGTCACGTTAAAGAAGATTAATTAAATCTGAGGCTAGATGACTGTCAGATTCTTATTTTGCCTTTGACATTTCCTGGATAGCGATTGCTTGAGAATGCGTAATTATTTCATTTTGTCTTTGCAATAGGTGTGGTAGCTAAGCTGGCCCATCTATATTAGCTTTTGGTTTTGTTGATGTTGTTTTGGTTTATTTGTCTGGTGTTTTGTTGTTGTTCTTTTTTTCTTTCTTTCCTATGACCAAGATACCAAAGAGAACAACTCAAAGGGGAGAGATGCATCTCAGCTCACGGTTTCCAGAGGCCTTGGTCCGTCTTGGCTCCATTCGCTCAGGCAGAACACTGTGGCAGTCTTCACCTCATGGTAGACAGGAAGTAGACCAATAGAGACAGGAAGTGGGGAGGGACAGGATACCCCAAAGGACCCACAACCAGTGATACACCTCCTCTAGCCATATCCCCACTTTCTAAAGTTTCCGGAACTTCCTAAAATAGCTTCACCAGCTTGGGATGAAAAACTTTAACCCTCGATGTCTGGCAGGCACTGGAGCGGTAGTTAAGAGCTGTCTCCTGACCCACAGGGTGTGCCCGATGTAGGCTTTTAAAACCTCAAGGCCCACCCCCTGTGACACTTCTCCTCCAGGAAGGCCACGTCTCTTAATCCTTTTCAAACAGTTCTAATAACTGGGGAACAAGCATTCAAACACAGGAGCCGGTGGGGGCCGTTCTCAGTCAAACCACCACAGGCTCTCTGGAAAAGCAATATGTGCTCTTAATCATTGATCCATCAGTCCGGCCCAAGATAAGGTCTCAAAAAGCAAACAAGCACCATCGCCGCCACCACCACAACAACAAAAATCCCCCAAATGGGGGGATACAACAATGAAGGAAAAAATTGTTTAATGTCCCTTGGAGGACAGATTGGTTGGTCTGTGGAAACAGACTCCTGCTTAGTACATGTTCAACAGTGAATGAAGACAGGCCGGGGAGTGAATGAATGGGGGAAGACAGGTTGAGAGTCTTGTCAGTGAAGAAGAATAGAGAAGCTATCCCCAGAGAGATGGGAACTTGTATTCTTTAACATGGCGTTCACCAGAACAAAGTATCTGGCGTTGAGTGACTTAGGAAGAAAAGTGATTTGGATATGGAGTGATCGCATGTGCTAAAGGCTGGGTCCCAACTCAGACCATGGGCTTTTAGCAAGTGTTCTGGTCTTGAGGGTTCAGACATACCCAGTGGATAGAGCCACAGACGGATTCATAATTCGACGGCATTCTGTGGAATAGCGGAGCCAACGAGTTGGGCCTCGTTAGAGCGAGCGGGCCACGGCTATGTGTGAAGGGTTTGTCTCTTCCGGTGGCCTGAGCTGAGCAGCCTCGTTTCTGGCTCATGATTCTTATTGCCTCAGGCCCAACGGGGCCAGCCAGCCAATGGCTGCAGTCTCTAAAGCTATAAGCCTTTCCTCCCACTGCTCTTTTCTGAGGAGAGGTAGAGAGGGTAGATAAGGAGGAGAAGAGAGGGGGAGAGGCACTGGGGGAGGGGAGGTGGAGAGGCTGGCTATGGAGGAGAGGGGGAGAGCATGGGGGAAGGGAAGACAGGGAAACTGCACTCGGGATGCAATATATAACAGAAGTGTATGTAAAACTCTGGAAACTGACTGGTGAAAAGGGAGGTTTTTTGTTTTTGTTTTTGTTTTTCCTTGCTGTGGTTCCACGGTCTGCTTTCTGCCTTGGGGTTTCCGGGTGCTGCTGAACCGCAGGTGGGGAAGGATGGAGCAGAGCTGGGCTTCCTGGTCTAGGTCTTCCCTTGGGGTTTCCGGGCGCTGCTGCCCACCTGGCAGGAAAGGATGAAGAATGGGTGGGTCAGCAGAACGGGGGCAGGGCGTCTCTGAGGATTTTAATGTTACAGCTCTATTAGGCCATGTTCAACGAGAAACAGCTTGCACACATACACATACACTTGGGGGGCGGGGGCTTGGAGAGTGGGAAGGGTTTCTTCTTAGGGCGAAGTCTCATTGGCTGAGGCTCGGGTTCTGGGAATACCTCATTTGCATGGGGAGGCATTCCAGAGATCCCAGGTGCTTGCTGAGCAGGTTCTTACCAGAGAGAGGAAGCGGAACCTGTAATTTTGCAAAGGGCTGTGTGACATTCCTCAGGTAGAAGATTGGGAGTGGGGCTCTCCAGATCAGACAGAGAAGGGGAAGCCCCGCTTAAAAAAAAAAAAAAAAAAGGAGCCCTCCATAAGCTCAGGAAAGCTGTCTAGACATGGTAGGCTACAAACTTAGTAACGAAGTACATCACCATAAACATTGGGAAGTTGAGGTCCAAGAGGCGTAACACAGGCCCTGTACGAGGACCCCCTTGCCTGCATCACCTCACAGTAAATAGAACAGCAGGCTGCCTCTGGAGTCAGGATGTGGAAGAGAAGGTTGGGTTAAGGATAGGCTGATTCCAGTGGGTGTAGTTTTGTGTGTGTACGTGGGTAGGCACACGTGGCACATGTGTGGAGGTCAAAGGACAGCTTGCAGGTTGGTTTTCTCTTTCTGCCATGTGGGTCCTGGGGATTGAAGTCGGATCGCCAGTCTTGGTGGCAAGCGTATTTACCCACTGAGCCGTTCGCGTCTCAGGCTTGTTCTTCACGTAACACCCACTTCAGAAAACCTAATCAGTGGGCCCCACCTCGGACAGATTCTACCGTTCCCCTAATGGTGTCACTGTAGGGATCAAGACCCCAGTTTATCCATCTCGGTGGGAAGACCCAGGCCATGTGATAGGATGGCGTAATGTAAGTGAGCTTTCTGATGGTCAGAACCCTAGAGCCATCCACGGCCGCGGACCTTAGGAGCTGCGTCATCAGGAAGATTGTGGATGTCTAAGGATAGGGTGTTTAGCTTATCTTATTATTATTTTTGTTTATGCCTATGCTGTTATGAACTGGTGTGAGTCCTTTGCCCACCCGTGCTGTCCTTTGAGAGTTGTTGGGAGGATAACAGCGACTTGTATATCCTTGATTGGAGACCAGTCTTCCTTTATCGGGGAAGGCTGTCTTCCAAGCACACAGATCAGGAAGGGGACAGTAGCCCTCCCCCCACCTGCCTCTTCTGCAGCTGGGTTTGTCTCCTCCATCCTCACCCATGGCTTCCCTACCCCACAGCTCACCCCATCCCTAGTCTCTGGGATGAGAACACCCCTCTGACGCTCCCATAGCAGTTACAGTGAGTGCCCGTCTGGACCTTCCTTCCCGGCCCTCAGTGTGCCTTTTCCTCATTTCTCACCACAGGCGTGATACCCAGAAACGGAGCCCCACAGAGGCGGCTGACACTGGTGAGCAGAAAGGAGTCTATGCCCTAGAGATGCCTGTGTCCCATAGTTACTTGTGTGACCTCAAGAACATAACACCTCCGTGGTTTCTTTTTCTTCTCTAAAAGGGGGATACCGAGTGCTTCTACCTCTTAACACCATTTGAGGACGACATGGCAAAGAACCAATGTTCCCAGGGTCTAGGCGTGGCCCCAGCAAGGACATTCCTGGAAAAGCCCCAGTCATGAAAGGCAGTTCCGATTAGGATTGGCTGGTGGTGACCGCTCTTTGTAGCTTAGAAGGCCCAATTCTTTGGCTACTTGTTGAGGCCCGCCTCCTAGCACAGCTGTAGCCATTTTGCTCTACGCCCCTCCCCCAGCTATTTCATAGTGTTGCTGTACTATGCCTGCCAGTCATTGACACAGAAAAATAACTTGACTCAGAGAAGGGTCATGCTGACCACATAGCCTGTTACGCTCTGTATATTAGGAGGTTTGTTAATCTTAAGAGATACCACAACTATAGGCTTCAAATAGGACCCATCAAATTAAAGGTCAATATGAGCTCTTACGTACGTCTAAAATAACTTGAGTCAGGGCTGACCACTGGGCAGCACTTCCAGCACCTGTGTATGAGCTCACTCATACTGTGGGTTTTGCGGTTTCAGCCTTCATCAGCTGGCCCCGAGAAATGTCCAGAGGAGAGCTTTGAGTTGTTGCCTGACCAATTGGTCTTGGGGTGTCCACTCAATAATAAACCATCCCTGTTTAACTGAGATCGATGTCCGTGTGGTTTGTGGAGGCGATTCCTGGACCTCCAACACCACCATCTACTGTATATATGCTTTCTGTCCAGGATGCTCAAATCTATTTTTCTCTCCCTTCAATCTATGCCTGAGAGAGGATTAACTGGATGGTGGTGCACTCAATCAGGGAGGAATTACATTCTATTATGGAGCCGTTTTTCTTAAATCATTTCTTTCGGTTTCCATAGGCGCACACCACAATGAAGGGATGTTTTACAGCCTGTGATTTAAAAGAAGGATTCTACTCTGCTTCTGGGTGGAATGCTCACAGGATAGTCTGTGGTTTTATTTGTGATCAGTGATCTCATAGAGATAACCAGTCCATCCCTGGGGATGTGGCCTGGAGGATGTGGTTGGCTCAGAGAAGATGACTGGTATAACAGCAGGACAGGCTCCATCAACTCTCCGAGGTGGGTACCCTGCACACACACCACTGACAGCACAGAGGTGGGTACCCTGCACACACACCACTGACAGCACAGAGGTGGGTACCCTGCACACACACCACTGACAGCACAGAGGTGGGTACCCTGCACACACACCACTGACAGCACAGAGGTGGGCACCCTGCACACACACCACTGACAGCACAGAGGTGGGTACCCTGCACACACACCACTGACAGCACAGAGGTGGGTACCCTGCACACACGCCACTGACAGCACAGAGGTGGGTACCCTGCACACACACACACCACTGACAGCACAGAGGTGGGTACCCTGCACACACACCACTGACAGCACAGAGGTGGGTACCCTGCACACACACCACTGACAGCACAGAGGTGGGTACCCTGCACACACACCACTGACAGCACAGAGGTGGGTACCCTGCACACACGCCACTGACAGCACAGGGGTGGGTACCCTGCACACACGCCACTGACAGCACAGGGGTGGGTACCCTGCACACACACCACTGACAGCACAGGGGTGGGTACCCTGCACACACACCACTGACAGCACAGGGGTGGGTACCCTGCACACACACCACTGACCACACAGGGGTGGGTACCCTGTACACACACCACTGACAGCACATACCTCTGATGCTGAAGTGAATACAGTATCGATTGTTTTCCATTTGCAACTATAAAAGTAAGATCCTGTTTAAAAAGACCCATTGGCAGCTGTGCTCGTCCTGTAGTTCTATTGAAACAAGAAGCGAAAATACAAAAACCTAAACCGATTGAAAAGCAAACAAAACCAAGAACCAACCAACTAAAGAAGACCTCACCGGGCTGGAGAGATGGCTCAATGGTTAGGTGTACCTGCTGCTCTTGGAAAAGACCTGGGTTTGCTTGGGCTCCTGCATGCTGAGGTACCGAGGTGCACATAAACTCGTGCAGGCGAACACACACGTAACACAATAGATAGATAGATAGATAGATAGATAGATAGATAGATAGATAGATAAGTAATCTTTTTTTTTTTTTTTTTTTTTTTTTGGCTTTTCGGGACAGGGTTTCTCTGTATAGTCCTGGCTGTCCTGGAACTCACTCTGTAGACCATGCTGGCCTCTAACTCAGAAATCCGCCTGCCTCTGCCTCCCAAGTGCTGGGATTACAGGCATGCGCCACCACGCCCGGTTTAGATAAGTAATCTGAAAGCCTTTAAAAGAAGACAACACCCACTTAATGGGAAAGATAGTAATACATACACAAGCCAAATTTAAAAAATAAAATGAAACATTCTTTTTGTTTAAAAAAAAAAAAAAAAAAGAAAAAATACATCACAGATGACCTGAGAGAAGCAGATAACAATGTTTTGGAGGTTAGGAAGCATAGGGACATGGGATGGGGGTAGATGATCTCGCTGCCAGAACAGAACTGCTCCAAGCTGGTGGGAAAATGGAGACACACGCTGGCTTATGTCAAACCTTTCTCCCAAGGCTTTGGAATAGGTACCCTGACGTTGCAAGTGGGTCTAAAAACGAAATTCTACGGAAAGCTCCCTCAAGTCTAGTTAGCATGCTCAGAGCCTCCTCGGCAGTGCTCCTGGTCCTGCCCGCAGAGGGGAGCATCTCTCCCATCTTGTGAGATGGAGGTCCAGAGCCTTGACGGCAAGGTCTGTGACATCGGTGCCACCTCTTCCCCCACACCAGCAGTCTCGAAGCCGAGCCAAAGCCCTCGCTGTGGAGCACCTGACCAGCACCCTGACCTGGTTCCGTCGGCCCACCTCCATCCTCACTTCAGCTCCTCAGGCTTTGTCACTGTGGAGACCACATCCTCCGTGCATATAGGTTGGGAGTTTCTCTTCTCTCTCTTTTTGGTTTATCATGTTATTTTATTTTTCTGTATGTATGAATGTGGTGCACAGGAGTGTGCCTATTGAGTGTCTATGGGAATGAGTGTAGATGCCTGCAGAGGCCGGAAGAGGTCACGGGGATCCCTGGGGCTGGAGTTACAGGCAGTCGTGGGTCACTTGATGTGCGTGTTCTGAGTCGCACTCAGGTTCTCTAAGGAACATTGTGTTGACTATTCTTGGTGTCAAACTTGACTACATCTGGAATTAAATAAACCCAAGCAACTGGGTCCATCTGTGAGGGATTTTCTTAATTAAATCATCTGAAATGGAAAGGCCCACCTTTGTTAGAGATCTCTCAGGGTCAGAAGATCCACCTTTAATCCATATCTTTTAGGGTGGGACGATCCACTTTGGTCTGGGCCATACCTGCCGGCAGCCTACAGATGGGGCGAGGAAGAAGGAAGATGACCCTGCCCGCTTGTCCTCACGCTTGCTGACAGGTCCATTTCTTCACTGGTGTCGGAGCCGACGTCGTCAGGATTCTAGCATATGCTGAAGGCCCGCTGAGACATCCAGCCTCACCGGCTGAACAGCTTTCTGTTGGTTTGTTGGTAGACAGCCATTGTTGGACTAGCTGGACCTCGGCCTGTAAGCCACTCTAGTAAATCCCCTTTCTCTGGATGTATGATATCTATCTATCTATCTATCTGTCTGTCTGTCTGTCTGTCTGTCTACCTACCTACCTACCTACCATCTATCTATATTTTTATATCAGCCTACCATTATATATATATTTATTCTATCAGTTCTGGTTCTCCAGAGAGCCCTAATACAAACAGGAAGTGCAGCCGGGCGGTGGTGGCGCACGCCTTTAATCCCAGCACTTGGGAGGCAGAGGCAGGCGGATTTCTGAGTTCGAGGCCAGCCTGGTCTACAGAGTGAGTTCCAGGACAGCCAAGGCTACACAGAGAAACCCTGTCTCAAAAAAAAACAAAAAACAAAAAACAAAAAACAAAAAACAAAAAACAAAAACAAAAACAAAAAAAAACAACAAACAAACAGGAAGTGCTCTTAACCATTGAACTCTCTCTCTAGTCCTTTCTTCTTTTCCTTCCTCTTTTCTTCCCTCTCCCTTCCTTCCTTCCTTCCTTCCTTCCTTCCTTCCTTCCTTCCTTCCTTCCTTCCGTCTTTCCTTCCCTTTTTCCCAGTGATGGGTATGAATCAGGGCCTTTTTGCATGCTAGGCAGGGGCTCTACCACTAACCCCAGCCCCAGCCCCTCACTGGTGGGTTCCCTGTTACTGCTCTGCCGCTGAGCTACACTCCCAGATCTTCGTGTTAGACAATTACAAAGTTTTGAGACAGGGCCTCACTACGTTCCCCAGGCTGGCTTTGGAACTCATTCCGTAGCCCAGGCTGGCTTTGTACTCACTCTGTAGACTAGGCTGGCTTGGGATTTCATATTTTCCTGCCTCGGCCTCCTGGAGGAGCTGGGAGCAGCTGTGCGGACAGACCCGGCTTCCTCCCTGGTTGTGACCCTCACTCCTGCCATCCCCTCTTCACTCCTAAAAGCATGCAGGCCGAGTAACATCACTGACTCTCCGAGCTCCATCACTCTGATAATCCTTACATCTTCGAATGTCCCAGGTTTGTGGCCACTTACAAACACTCTCCACGGTTCCGTGCTGGGTGCTCATGGACCCATTACTTCCCTCACATATCCCTGGGTCTGTCTCTGCAGCTGAGCATCTGGAGAGGTCATGGTCCCCTCCCTTTTCTTCCCTCTCCCTCCCCTTCCCCCCCACCCCGTGCTGTTAGGGGAGAGGTCCCCCCCCCAATTATAGCTGCTTCTTTGGTGACAATCAAGCTTTTTTCTAACGTGTTTTCTATTCTCTTATGAGGCGCTTCTTGCAGTTGCCAGAGTCTTGTTCTTATTCTCCCCTGGAGGGCCGCCTCCATTACAGCTGCGGCTGAGTACAGGGCGGGCGCGGGCGGGCAGCTTGGGAGGTTTCTCCCTCCTTTGCCAGAGTCTTCAAGTGAGCTGGGTGATCACGCAGCTGCTGAAGGCCACAGGCTGTTTCCAACCACGCTCTTCTTCTCGGGGGACTTCTGTGTTTATTCCTCTCTTCCAGGTTTCTTTCTGGTTAGAGAGGATTTAGCGCACCAGGGTCTTGCAAAGCGAGATTATCTGAGGTCTCCCATAAAATCATCTTATTAGTCTAGGTAGAGAGAGCCAATTCAAATGCCACAAATGGAAACATCGGAAGGCAGCCAAAGGAAGGCACGTGTTTGTGTTTATGGACCCGTTTCCCCCCAGCTTCTAAAACAGGTTCCAATGTTTGGATCCTTTTCATTGAATCTCAAAATAGAAAAGCCCTTTTGGGTAACAATTCCGCCATCAGATGATGAACTGAGTCCCAGGAAGGCCAATGTCTTGAGCGCCTACAGATGACTGGGATCATCCTGAGACCTGTGTCTGTCATCTGATGTGGGACTGTTCTCTCTCTCTCTCTCCCTGGTCTTCTAAGTACCCTAGTATGCAGTGATCCTTAGTCTCGCTTGATCATCATTTTAGGGAGATGGGGAAGCTTTTTGCCTACTGATATTTTTGGAAAGATATTCTTGGCCTTAATGTTTAATTTGGTGGGTTTTTTGTTTGTTTGTGTGCTTGCTTGCTTGTATTGAGGCAAGTTCTTACTAGACAGCCCAGACTGGCCTTGGACTTGGTGTCCTCCTGGTTGGCTTCCTGAGTGCGCCACCATACAGTTTGTAAGCCTATTTAAAGATTTTAAAAATCATAACTTTGTTATACTTGTGTGTGTGTTCAGTGGGGAGTGTGTGCCTGCCAGAGCGTGTGCATGAAGGTCAAGGGCGACTTCGGGAAGTCTGTTCTCTCATTTCACCTTTGTGTGGCTTCTGGGCATCGAACTCGGGCTGTCAGACAGCAGCCCTAGAAACCCCTTTCTTTCTTTTTTTTTTTTTCTTTTCTTTTCTTTTCTTTTCTTTTCTTTTCTTTTCTTCTCTTTTCTCTTCTCTTTTCTTTTTTTTTTACTACATTAAAACCTTCTCTCTCTCTCTCTCTCTCTCTCTCTGTGTGTGTGTGTGTGTGTGTGTGTGTGTGTGTGTGTAATGTGAGCTTGCACAGCAGGGTATGTGACGGTCAGTGGTCAGCTTTAAGGCCCTTCCGCCATGTGAGTTCTGGGTTTGGCTCAGGACATCAGTCTTGGTGACAGGCTCCATTACCTGCTGAGCCATCAGGAAATGGTATGTGCTTTCTTTAAACACATGACAAACAGGTATTCTTTAAATCTTTTGTAATTATTGCTTTGAACCAATCCCAGAATTTGGTTAATGAAACCCCAAGCCTGTTGGGAGATTCAGAATTTCAGAAGCTGGGGAGACTGAGAGGATCTGGAGAGTTGGAGGAGGGCTAAAGAGGAGCCAGGTGCATCATGGGAAAAATTAGTAGTTAAAACAGAAAGTGCTTCAGTAGCTTTGGAAATGCGGAGGCCATGATGTTTGAGACTATAATGCCAGATTTTTTTCATTATTTCTTTGATGGTTTTGTTGAGATGGAGTGAATTCAGGTATCTCCACTTCTAAACGTTAGGTATATTGTTTCTCCCTTTTAAAAAGTATTCCCAGCCAGGCGTGGTGGCGCACGCCTGTAATCCCAGCACTTGGGAGGCAGAGGCAGGTGGATTTCTGAGTTCGAGGCCAGCCTGGTCTACAGAGTGAGTTCCAGGACAGCCAGGGCTACACAGAGAAACCCTGTCTCGAAAAACCAAAAAAAAAAAAAAAAAAAAAAAAAAAAAAGTATTCCCCATCTGGACCATCGACCAGTTAACTTTTCTTTATGATGGTTGATATTATAAACCAGGGGTCAGAACTAAAAGAAAAGGAAAAGAGTTCTTTTGAAAAATGATTTAAGTTTGGCATGTTGGTGCATGCCTTTCATCCAGTCCCCTGTGAAGCTGGCGCAGTGTGACTCATCCTGCGCACTTGGGCTCTATAAAAGATCCCCAGTCGCTAGTCAGCTGGCCCTTTAAGAATATGTTTGAAGGCCTGGGCTGGAAACTGGGAGGAGGGCTGGCAGGGAGTTAAGAGAACTGGTTACTGGGGCTGGAGAGATGGTTCAGTGGTGACTGCTCTTCTAGAATCCCCTAGTAGGGAGCTGGGGCTATGGCTCTGAGGTAGAAACATTTGATTACATATACAAGGTCTTGAGTTCCACCTTCAGTGTCTAAACAAAACAATCCACCAACTAATCGTTTAATGTCCTACTCTTCAGTTTGTCTTGACTAATGGTAAAGCATACGACTCTCAGAATGCCTCAGCTTTGCTGGAATTTTTTTTTTTTTTTCTGTTTTCTTTCTTTTTCAACTGGCTGTGCCACCAGCTGGAGAAATAGGTTTAAAACATAAGACTGTGGGGAGCATTTCAGATTCACACTGCTATCCTGGCACAGTCTTCAGAGCATGCCCAATACAAGCTCAACTCCTCACTATCGGGGAGGAGCCCTCCTTTGTAGATAACAGTGGGGCAGACACTGGGCTGAGTTAGCAAGACCCAGCCAGAGCTCTTTACGCCTCCGAGTTCTCAGAGTGGAGACTGGATCTGGTGTGGAAGCTGGAGAGAAGCCTTGGGGGACTTAGGGAGGTAGGAAGAAGAGAGTGTCAGAGACCCAGGACGGGGTATAGCAGCACACACCTTTAGTCCTAATAGGACGGGGTATAGCAGCACACACCTTTAGTCCTAATAGGACGGGGTATAGCAGCACACACCTTTAGTCCTAATAGGACGGGGTATTCCAGCACACACCTTTAGTCCTAATAGGACGGGGTATAGTAGCACACACCTTTAGTCCTAGAACACAGTGCCTGCATACAGCCACAGCAAGATCTCAGTGAGTCTGAGGCCAGCCTCATCTACATAGGGAGTTTTAGGCCAGTTAAAACTAAATGTCAAATCTTTGTCTTAAAACAGACAAGAGGCAGGTGGGTTTCTGAGTTTGAGGCCAGCCTGGTCCACAGAGTGAGTTCCAGGACAGCCAGGCCTACACAGAGAAACCCTGTCTTGAAAAACCAAAACAAACAAACAAAAACCCACAGACAAACAGAGCTGTTTGTCTGAGAGAGAAGTAGCTGAAATACACGGTGCGTACACACGTGCATATGTACGTGTGTGTTACTGGAAATGGAACACATTACACGCTCCTTATACACATCAGTGTTCTACCACTGAGCTGTATCTCCAGTTCAATTTCTTTGTAGCAGGTGGCTAAGGGAAGGCTTTTCTCTGTAGCCCAAGATAGTCTGGAACTCACTATGTAGCCCAGGCTAACCTCAAATTCACAATCATTCTTGAGTGCTAAGCATTTGCCATTGGACCCAGCGTACTTAAGTTCCCAGTACTAAGAAGTGGTGGTTTTATTCTCAACATTTAAGATGTTTTTCAGAGGTAGACATGATGGGACAGGACCAGAAGGAAGAGCCAGAAGGATCGCTCAGGCTGAGGTCCAGCCTGGTCCATATAGGGGATCTAGATTAGCCAGAACTAACCGGTGAGACCCTGTCTCAAAAAATAATAATAAATTTTGGAAAACAAGGCCACTCTTATAAAGGCAGACATTCAATTGGGGCCTGCGTATAGTTTCAGAGGTTTATAGTCCATTATCATCATAGCAGGAAACATGGCAGCATTCAGGCAGACATGGTGCTGGACTTGCTGAGAGTTCTACATCTTGACCCAAAAGCAGTCAGAAGGAGCAAGAATCTGAGAGGAGGGTCTGGATCATACTGGCCAGAGTTGAGCATATATATGATACCGCAAAGCTCTGCCTCCACAGTCACATGCTTCCTCCAGCAAGGCCACACCTCCTCCAATGAGGCCACGCCTCCTGATGGTGCCACTTCCCATTGGCCAAGCATATTCAAACCCCCATACAAACCCAGCAAACAAAGTGTGGTGGTTTGGATAAAAATAGCCTCATAGGCAGGACATGGCACTATTAGGAGGTGTGGCCTTGTGGGAGTAGGTGTGGCTTTGTTGGAGGAAGTATGTCACTAAGGGGTAAGCTCGAGGTCTCAGAAGCTCAAGCTAGGCCTAGTGTGTCTCAGTGCCTTCCTGCTGCCTGCCCACCCAGATGTAGAATTCTCAACTCTTTCTCCAGCGCCACGTTGGCCTGCACACTGCCATGCCTCCCACCACGATGATGATGAACTAAATGTCTGAATTGTAAGCCACAGAGCAAAACCAACAAAACCATACCACCTTGGGTGTTTGCTTATATTAACAGATAGTTTTGGGGTACTCAGTATAGGGGGATTTTAGGTTCAGCCAAACTTCTTTTGCTACTACCATACCTGATACATTCATTGGGCAGACTACTGTTCTCTGGTATTCTTATTGGCTGTTGCGATGATTATAATAAATGAAAAATGAAGGACTGGGGAGAGGGCTCTCAGTTAAGGGCATATACTGTTCTTGCAGAGGACCCGAGTTCGATTCCAAGCACCGACACCACACAGTTCCCGGATGCCAGCAACTCATAGCCACACTTGAGGGCGTGCTGCACTGGATTTCCAGGCCAGGTTGGACTATCGAGGAGCCTCTGTCTCAGAAGAAAACCAAAATAAGGAAATATAAAATAACGACCATTGAAAGAGGGGCACTGGAGGGCAAAACACAAGCTTGTGGAAGACATTTACAGCCAGCTAGTGACAAGCCCATCAGAAGACATTTTGGGGCCATGTTGTGTGAGGAGTGCAGGACCGTGGGACGCTGGCTCGCCTAAGAACAGGAGTGTCCGGGACAACAAGCAGGTGTTACCTGGAAGAGGCAATGGGCACGGTGGGGAAAGGGGCTGGGGAAAGGGGTCAGGGGTCAGCATTGATTGCCAGCCTTAAGGCCTGGAGGGCCCAGAGGAGACTTGTACGTGCCCCTCTAAATAGTCCTTTCCTGGGAAGGGACCACCCCAAGAAGCAGCTTTGGGGGATGAAATTTAAGCTGAGCGGAGTGGAGAAAATGGCCGGTCATGTATGTGGCCATGCTGACCGGAGAGAGCCAGGAAATTCCAAAAAGCAAACCGCCACGTTCCTTCCTGAGTGCGGCAGAACTGGGCGAGTCCGGGGAGCTACGCGACGCGAAAAGGCACCTCGGGGCCTTCTGTCTTTTAATTTTTCAGGAAAATTCATTTTACACAAAAATGAGCAAGCAATTGAGGTCATCCCTCATACCTAGTTATTATTTGTAAGAAGAGATTAAAGAGTGGAATTACATCCTTTTATACAATGAAAACACACATAGCACATGGCCACAGAACTAATCAGAACGGTGAGCTCCTTCTTCAATACAAGATAAAAGACACTCAGAATGCGAGTCGGAATTAGAAAGGCCGGCGGAACTGAGGAAGTTTAGAAATGGAAACTGAAACTCAGAGGCAAGGTCGAGCAAGAAGGCGGAGTACGATGATACCCAAGCAGAGAAGAATGCTTTTTTTTTTTTATTTTATTTTATTTATTTATTTATTTATTTATTTATTTATTTTATTTATTTTTTTTTTTTTTTTGGTTTTTCGAGACAGGGTTTCTCTGTGTAGTCCTGGCTCTCCTGGAACTCACTCTGTAGACCAGGCTGGCCTCAAACTCAGAAATCTGCCGGCCTCTGCCTCCCAAGTGCTGGGATTACAGGTGTGTGCCACCACGCCCAGCTGAGAAGAATGCTTAAGAAAATATCAATGAGGAAAGAGAGGGTGACACTCTACAGCCTAGGGGGAAGTATTGAACACAGGTGAAGGAGAACCAGCGTAGACCGAATAAGAGCTGAGCTAACAAGACAGCCGAGCGGCTAAAGGTGCTTGCGGGCAAGCCTGGTGACCTCAGTTCAAATCCCAGAACCAACACAAGGACGACAGAAGAGAAGTGTCTGCTGGGAGCTGTCCTGTGATGGCCACGTGCACACTGCAGTGTGTGCCTGTGTGCTTGAGTGCATGCATGATTAGACACACAGCAAATGAACAAACAAGTAAATAAATAAACAAATGTGATGGTACAATGGAAAAAAGAGAAGAGTCTCTTCAAAAGAAAAAGTGAGGCAAGAATAGAAGATAAATACTATAAGTTAGCGTTTTTTAAAGAAAATTCTCAAGTTGAAAGATACTTGAACTGGCATGATTAGCAGGACCTAAGAATACCAGTCTACATAGCTCTACACTCCACATTCCAGCTAAATAACAGGAGTGGAAAGGAAAACAAAAACCAAAAAACAAAACAAAAAACCCTGATTATACTCCTTTGGATATCTAACAAGACCCAGTGACTTACAAGAGAGATTTAAATTATTGAGTTGTTACAGTGCTACTCTATGCCAGAGGAAAGCAAAATAACCTGACTAAAATATTCAGGTAGATGCTTGAGAGGCAGCTCATCGGTTAAGAGCACTGGCTGCTCTTGCAGAGGACCCAGGTTCTGTTCCCAGCACCCACACGTCAGCTCAGAACCACGTGTAACTCCAGTTCCAAGAGGATCGGATGCCTGCTTCTGGCCTCTGTGGGCCCCAGGCATGCAGTACTAAGGCAAACATTCATACACACCAAATAAAGTCAACAAGATCTTTTTTCAAGAAAGATAGTCTATTAAAAAAAAAAAAAAGCAGAAGACTTTTTTTTTTTAATCCAGGAAAATAGACTTTCAAGTGTAAAGATTAGTATCAATTCCAATAATTCAGAAGACAGTGCTTCTGTGGATCTTTTTTTTTTTTTTTAATTTTATTTTCTATGTTCTTTGTTTACATTTCAAAGGCTTTCCCCTTTCCCAGTCCCCCCCCCACCATACATCCCATAAGTCCTCTCCCCACCAACTATTCCCCAATCACCCCCCACCACCACCATTTCTCTGTTCTGGATCTACAAAACTGGATCCAATCGTTTCAGGTCCAGGGTCCTCTCCTTTCTTCTTCTTAGGAATCATTTGACTTGCTAATTGTGCCTTGAGTATTTAGGGCTTCTGGGCTCATTAATATCCACTTATCAGTGATTGCATTTCATGTGTATTCTTTTGTGATTGGGTTAACTCGCTTAGGATGATATTTTCCAGATCTAACCATTTGCCTACAAGTTGCATGAATTCATTATTTTTAATTGCTGAGTAGTATTCCATTGTATAAATATACCACATTTTCTGTATCCATTCCTCCTTTGAGGGATATCTGGGCTCCTTCCAACTTCTGGCTATTATAAACAAGGCTGCTATGAACATAGTGGAGCATGTGTCTTTATTGTATGCAGGGGAATCCTCTGGGTATATGCCCAGGAGTGGTATGCCAGGGTCCTCTGGAAGTGACATGCCCAATTTTCTGAGGAACCTCCAAACTGATTTCCAGAGCGGTTTTACCATTTTGCAATCCCACCAACAGTGGAGGAGTGTTCCTCTTTCTCCACATCCTCGCCAGCACCTGTTGTCTCTTGAGTTTTTAATCTTAGCCATTCTGACTGGTGTGAGGTGGAATTTCAGGATTGTTTTGATTTGCATTTCCCTGATGACTAATGATGTTGAACATCTCTTAAGGTGTTTCTCGGCCATCTGAATTTCTTCTGGTGTAAATTCTTTGTTTAGCTCTGTACCCCATTTTTTGATAGGGTTATTTGGTTCTGTGGGGTCTAACTTCTTGAGTTCTTTGTATATATTGGATATTAGTCCTCTGGCGGATGTGGGGTTGGTGAAGATCTTTTCCCACCCTGTTGGTTGCCGTTTTGTCCTTCTGACAGTGTCCTTTGCCTTACAGAAACTTTGTAATTTTATGAGGTCCCATTTGTCAATTCTTGATCTTAGAGCATAAGCTATTGGTGTTCTGTTCAGGAACTTTCCCCCTGTGCCCATGTCCTCCAGGGGACCTTTCTTGAAGAATCTGTTAGAAAAGGATTTTCTCCCCTTCCACTGTATTCCTGGGGATCAAACTTAGGTCCTTAGGCTTGATTCCGATGTCCCCAACCACCTCGACAGCCCACAGATTTCTCTCTCAACCTTGGTGACAGATGCAAGGTCTGTAGTTTTGCTTCTAAATAATAATATTTATTTTATACTAAGAGTTTAAACGGATAGAAAATAGTAAAGATAAGATGTATACACGGCCTTCACTCGGCGTGGTGGCTTGGTTCAGTCAGGCACCAAGGAGCCTTGGAGGTCTGAGGTTCCCCAGCTTCGACTCCATTATTCACATTTCCCCCTGCAGTGGGGCTGTTCTCTCTGTCTCCTGTGTTAGTCAGCATCTTAGTGCTGCGACAAAATGCTTGAGACAAAGGACTTAAGGGTAGAAAGGTTTATTTTACGGTCCACAGTGTCAACCTGTGGTTGGCTATGGATTGGCTTCTGGTTCGAAGACGAGGCTGAATACGACGGTGGAAAGTGTATGGTGGAGCAAAGCCATTCGCCTAACAGAGGCCAGGAAGGGCAGGGAGAAGAGAAAGGGAGGGAGGGAGAAAAGGAAGGAAGGAGAGAGGGATGGATGGATGGAGGGAGGGACAGAGGGAGAGAGAGGGAGAGAGGGAGCTGGAGAGAGAGGGGGGCTGACTTTGGATAAGGTAAGCCTTTCAAAGGCCTGTTTCCAATGATCTTCTTCAGCAAGGCCCCGCCTCCTAATATTCCATTCAGCTCCGAATTCACCAATGGGTGGATCTGTAGATGAGGCCGGAGCTCTTATGAGCCAATCATCTCTGAGCACTGCTGCATTGCCCCTCCCTCTCGCGTTAGCACTCAGCCTTTGTGACCGCTGGATCCAAGCCGTGACGCTTCTCTTTCGTTTTCCACGATGGGCCTGCATTTCACTTGCCTCTGGTTTTCCCGGGTCGGGTGGGGTGGTGATGGTGTCCAAAGAAGGGGAAAGAGTGGTTTTATTTTGATGTTTTCTTTCCTTTCTGTTAATTTGATAAAACACTCAGACCAAAAGCAACTTTGGTGTGTGTGTGTGTGTGTGCGTGTGCGTGTGCGTGTGCGTGCGTGCGTGCGTGCGTGCGTGTGTGTGTGTGTGTGTGTGTGTGTGTGAGGTATTTATCGTACACTTCCAGGTCATGGTTCATCGTTGAAGGAAGTCAAAGCAGGACTCTGAAGCAGAAACTATGGAGGAATGCTGTTTTCTGGCTTGCTCTCAGGCTCACGCCTGCTTGAGGTCCACCTGCCTAGGGACGGAGACGCCCACGGTGGGCGGGGCCTCCTGCATCCTTTCATAGTCAAGACCATACCCTCCAGATAAGCTCACAGGCCAGTCTGACCTAAATAGTTCCCCAATCAAGGATTCTCTCTTAGACGACTTCAGGCTGTGTCAAGTCGACAATTAAAGCTAACTAGGACACCTACACCTTGTGAGAAATAGGAAGCTGCTATTTGCATTTATTTTCATGATATGCCTTTTGGGGGAAAAGGTGGGCAGAGCGCTTCTGAGTGTGTGCAAGGCGAGTGTGTTTCATTCCCAGCACCCCAGAACCCAACCCAATCTACTGAGACGTCACGTACAGCAGAAGGCAGGTCAATACCATTGAGTACAAAGTCCCTCCTTTGGTCTTCATAGTTGGTATTTGAGGTATAAGTATATTAACTTATTTTTGCCCTATGTAATAAGATAGAGGTTTAGTGGAATTCCGTAGGTCACACAGGAAATCAGAGGCTCTCTGGCAGGCTGTTCGATGAAATTTTATGGCCATATCAATACCTGTTTTTTAAAAAAATATTTATTTTGTTATTTGTGTGTGTTTGTGTGTGTGCATGCATAGGGGTATGTATATATATACATTCAGGTGCCCATGAAGGACAGAAAAGAGTCTCAGATCCCCTGGAGCTGGAGTTACAGGCCCTTGTGAGCGGCCTGGCCTGGGTGCTAGGAACCGAACTGTTTTCATCATAACTGCTGAGCCATCTCTCCGCCCCTATTTTTATTTTATTCATTTATCATGCTTATTTTATTGAATTCATTCCTTTCCTTACTGGTTTTTTCGAGACAGGGTTTTTCTCGGTGGTTCTGCCTGTTCTGGGACTTGTTCTGTAGACCAACCAGGTTAGTCTTGAACTCGGAGATGCCTGCTTCTGCCTCCTGAGCTGCTGTGATTGACGATATGAACCACGACAGCCCAGCTTTGTGGTTTTAAACTCCATCTTGAGAAACGGATTTTAGGGCCTGTAAAGATGGTTCAGTGGTGAAGAGGGATTGTTACTCCTCTGGAGGTTCTGAATTCAGTTCCCAGCGCCCGCATCCAGTGGTTCGCGCCCACCTGTAACTCCAGTTTCAGGGACTTAGACACCGTCTTCTTGACCCCAGCGGTACCACACACACAAGGCACTCACACACACACATGCAGGCCAAACACTGACACACATAAAAACAAAACAAACAAAAATCCTCACCACCACCACCACCACCACCACCAAAAAAAACCTCCAACTTTAAAAAAAAAATGGGATTTATGCTAAATTTTTTAAATTTCAGAGATTTCCTTGTCCCTTGCCTATTTAAAAGGCAAAAGTCTTCGAAAGGAGCTATATTGCTTCTGAATTATAGCAATTAAAGATACACCCGGAATGGGTGGTTCTCCCACGCAAATCCCTTACAAACAAACAAAACAAAACAAAACAAAAAAAAAAGTAAGAGATTTTGACAGAACTGGGACGCGGCAAGCAAGCAAGTCAATTAAGGCGGTTTTTTCTTCCGAGAGCCACATAAACGTTGTAAAAGCGACACATATTTGAGCCGTTTTAGCAGTTTCCCATCTGTTTTTGTTGAGTCAAGAAAGAAAGACAGTTTCTGGGGCAGGTCTGGGAGTTGTGGGTGACTCTCAGGTCATCACGGGGCTCGGGACCGAACTGCTTTGGTTCTGGAGTTTGGGTCAGGACCCGCCCTTTCCCTGGGTTCCTTTTGCCTCCTTTTGGTTTGAGGACCTAAACCCTGTGCGTGCCGGGTGGGCAGGTCGGCATCGGGGCGCCCTTCAGACACATTCTCCACAGGCGCCCAACCAAGGCTTGGGCGTAAACAGGCTGTCGCTGAACGCACCGCCGACAGCCAGGGGGGTTCCGTCTTCTGCTAAAATGGCTTTTGGCAATAAAGCCATTATCTCAAAGCGCCATAAAAGGCACTGCGCTTCCCTCCTCCACTCCGGGAGTGTTTTTTTTTTTTTTTTCTTTCTTCTTTTTCTTTTTTCATCTGTTGCCGGCTCAGCGGGGAGTTTATTGCTATTTGGAACTCTGATTGCTAACCGCTAAAGGCAGGTCACCCTGCAGTATGTGGATAGAGGACAGGCCTCTGAAGTGCCACTTGCTGCCATTCAGCGTGACTGGAGGATGTTTTGGAGGTAGGCCTGAGAGAGAGAGAAGAGGAGAGAGAGAGAGAGAGAGAGAGAGAGAGAGAGAGAGAGAGAGAGAGAGAGAATGGTGTCTGTGTCACTTTGGTGAAGATCTGTTAGTAGGACAATGTGACCTATTTGAAGTCTGGTATTATAAACGGAGCTTAGAGAGGATTAAAACAGAAGTCAGGAAAGCAATGCCCAGTGAGAAGTGACTTGAGTCAGGGCAGCAGCTTCAAGTCTCTCATTCCAGTACTCAGGAGCCCGAGGTGGGAGCAGCCTGAGTCAGAGGTAAGTCTGGGTGGGCTACAGAGTGAGTCGCTACACTCACAAGTGTGACCTACCTGTCTCCTAATATATACAGAATTGAAAATTAATAACCGGCTGGAGAGATGGCTCAGCGGAAGAGAGCTCTGACTGCTCTTCCAGATGTCCTGAGTTCAATTCCCAGCAACCACCATACAGATGCTCACAACCATCTGTAATGGGATTGGATGCTTTCTTTTTTCTTTTTTTCTTTTTTTCGAGACAGGGTTTCTCTGTGCAGCCCTGTCTGTCCTGGAACTCACTCTGTAGACCAAGCTGGCCTCGAACTCAGAAATCCGCCTGCCTCTGCCTCCCAAGTGCTGGGATTAAAGGCGTGCACCACCACCGCCCGGCTGGATGCACTCTTCTGGTATGTGTCTGAAGACAGCTACAGTGTACTTGTATAATTATAAAAAATAAATAAATAATATTTTTAAAAAATTTAAGTAACATTCTAAAGATTATGTTTTCTAATTTTTTTTAAAAGGTTTATTTATTATATGTGAGTACACTGTAGCTGTCCTCAGATACCCTGGAAGAAAAATCAGATCTCATTACTGATGGTTGTGAGCCATCATGTGGTTGCTGGGATTTGAACTCAGGACATTCAGAAGAGCAGTCAACTGAACCATCTCTCCAGCCCCATCGGGTTTTGGTGGTTTTTATATTTGGTGTTTTGAAAATCAGAGTGTCTTCGTTTAATTATTGTATTGCTATGTATATGTACCGGTATATATTTCGTGGGGTGTGTGTGTGTGTGTTGGGGTGGGGGGGGAGGGTAGACTGTAGCAGAGATAGATCTGAAACTCACGATACAGCCCATTCCACCCTCAAATTCACACACATGCTCCTGTGTCCGTCTCCCAAGGTCTGGGATTGCAGGTGTGTTCCACCATGGCTGTCTTTAGAATATCCACTAAGGTTGGGTGGTGGTGGACACTTTCGTCCCAGCACTCGGGAGGCAGAGGCAGGAAGATCTTTGTGAGCTGGTGGCCAGTCTGGCATACAGAGTGAGTTCCAGGACAACCAGGGCTACATAGAGGTACCCTGCCTAAAACAAACAAACACACACACAAACAAACAAACAGGGTATTTTCCTCTTTCCTTTTGTGATTTTTAACATTGTCCCGTGTGGAGATTTTTAGCTTAATGTCCTCGCAAGAGAAAGAGAAAGGTGTGCTTTAGGGCTTGATGTCATCCACAGGCACACTTTCCCAATTAATTTTTTTAGATGTTTAACTTTTGTTTCGTGTACCTGAGTGTTTTTTGCCTGCGTGTATGCGTGCACTCCATGTATTGCAGTTCCCGAAGAGGCCAGAAGACGGCGT
The DNA here is from genome assembly GCA_964023405.1 of Apodemus agrarius. Classification (NCBI taxonomy): domain Eukaryota; kingdom Metazoa; phylum Chordata; class Mammalia; order Rodentia; family Muridae; genus Apodemus; species Apodemus agrarius. The sequence goes on from OZ030005.1 coordinate 21,987,469, forward strand.
CAGATCTTGAAATTAGAGCTACGGCTGGTTGTGAGTGGGTACTGGGAACAGCCCTGGATCAGCCGCAGAGCCACTAGTTCTCTTAGCGGCTGAGCCTTGTCCGGAGGCGGACACGTCACTGCTCACCTCCGATGCCCCGCCCCTCTTTTTTTTTTTTTAATTAAATTAACAAAACTAATGTGAAAGTAAAGCGCTGCCTGTTGCCAATTTAACATCTTTAATTAAAACAGAAAGTTACCAGGCATCAGTGCCATGGGTGAAGTTCTGAACTCATCAGGATGGGGGAAATAGGTTTAAAATTAAACTGTTGGTGTGCTGGTGACGACTCCGCCGGACGGCGTCAGGAGTGCGGACGCTTTAGTTAATGGAAAACGGAGACAACTGCCCTAAACTCTACTAGTATTACCTTTTAAAAATATTATGGAACCGTAAGAGGCGTGACCAGAGAGGAGCCGCGATGAAAGCGGAGCTGCCTTGGGAAGCCCGGAGTTTGGAAGATTAAAGCGTGAAACTCGGAGGAATGTGGATGCCGCCTCTTAAATGAGGTCAGGCGAGGAGCCCTGCCTCCCTTCCACCAAGCTCCCTAAGCTGGAGAGCGTTAGAAACAAACAGTTCATTCTGGAATGTGCTGAACCCTGTAATAATAATAATAATAATAATAATAATAATAATAATAATAATAATAATAATAATAAAGTCCCAAAGAATCCCCGGGTTGTGGTCTTGAGCTAGTGGGATGGCTTTAGAGGTTACATTTTTTCTCCGCTGGTCCCTCCTTTCTTCCCTCCCTTCCTTTCTTCCTCCCCCTCTCCTTCCCTCCTTTCTTCCTTTCTCTTTCTGTCTCTTCTTTTCCCTCCCCTCCCCTTCCCCCACCTTTCCCTCTTCTCCTTTCCCCTCCCCCTTGCCCTCCCTTCCTCTCCTTTCTTCTTCCTTCCTTTCCCCTTTCTCTCCCCCTCCTCCCCCCCCCTTTTCTCTGTTTCCCTCATTTCCTCTCTCTCCCATTTTTTCTTTTGGTTATCTTAACACCCACCCCCATTTTCAATTTCTTCAAAACTGTTCTTTGCAAATTTTGCTGCCCTTTCCTGGTGAGTGAGCCGTGTCTACACCGACTGGCGGTGATGTGTGTCTTGCTATTCGGTCCATCCAACCAAATCCTAGCACTTTGTAGACTTTGTAGACTGATTACCTTCTCCTCCCATGCCCCGCCCCAGGAAAATCCATGACTCTTTACCGGGTTTATCGTTTTACAAGCAATGAATATATTTTCCCAGGATCAACATTAGCCACAGATGTGTTTCAGGCACAGAGCTGCAAAGACTAACCTAAAAATGTCCTGGGCTCCAGGACTCACAAGAGAAGTGTAAAAGCAAACTCAATTCATTTCCTGGTAGTTTATCATCCTCAAATGTAAAGATTCATTTATTTCCATGAATGTTCTATCTGCATGAATGCTTACACGGCAGAAGAGGGCATCAGAACCCATTATACATGGCTGTGAGCCACTATGTGGTTGCTGGGATTTGAACTCAGGACCTTTGGAAGAGTGAGAGAGCAGCCAGTGCTCTTAACCACTGAGCTATTTCTCCAGCCCTTCATCTTCAAGTTTACAGTGGGAGGAGGCTGAGGATCTTCACCCCATCCCTTTCCTGAGTCCTCATGAGAACGGCGATTCACTGAAATGTGGTGCGTCAGTAACCAGGCATTTCCCGCGAAGCCCACGGCTCCCCATTTTCGACATACTTGCCCAGATACTGACAGCGAGTCCTAAGACTGACACTGTGTATGATTTGTTTTTTCAGACGAAGCAACAGTGACTGACAGGGGGGACTTTTGGAAAGCACCAGCCACCAGCTGGAGTGGCTGCCCAGGGCAAACAGAGCCCTCTTCTCTTGCTGGTTTTAGGGCATCCCTTCCCAAGTCAGAGTCATGTGCTCTGCCTACCATGTGACAAGGCAGGGGCTTCAGATGGCTATGTCCGGGCCATCAAGGCTGGGAGGGCTGCAGACAAACAGGAGGCCGTCTGCAAGGCTGGCCTGCGTTTCTTAGCCAGTGTCTGTCTCAGTCCGAAAGGCAGCAGATGTGAGGCCCCCGGGATGTTCTAACAGCAAATCTTTCCCCTCAGCACCACCTCCCAGGGACCCTGTGTCTTCGCTAGGGATTCTATTGCTATAAAGAGCCAGCATGACTGTGGCAACTCTTAACAAAGGAAAACATTTCATTGGGATTGGCTTATAGATAATAGACTCCATTCTTGTCCTGGCAGGAAACATGGTGGCATGCTAGCGGACCTGGCAGAAGGAGCTGAGAGTTCAACATCTGGATGGGCAGGAAGCAGGAAGAGAGTGCCACGCTAGGCCTGGCTTGAACATCTGGGACCTCAAAGAACACCCCCCCAGTGACACACTTCCTCCAACAAGGCCACGCCTCCTAATAATGCTACTCACTGTGGGCCTATGGGGGCCATTTTCATTCAAACCACCACACCTTGGAAAGTCACCTCCAACTCTTCACCTGGAAGTTTTGGTTTTGGAGGTGGTCTTGCCAGGTAGCTCAGGCCAACTTGAATTTGTGATCCTCCTGCCTCAGCATCCTGAGCACTGTGATCATAGGTGTGTACCACCATGCCCACCCACACCCATCACAATAATATCATCTATAGTCAGGTTCCTATACGCATATATAGTACACGCCTGCAATCTCAGCACTCAGGAGGCTGCAGCGAGAGGATCACTGCCAATGTGAGGTCAGGAAGAGCTGTATGGTAAGACCCTGCCTCAAAACTATTAACTATAAATAAACAAATGCCACATATAGAATGATGATTCCCAAGTTTAAACAACTTTATCGACATGATTTTCGATGGACAGATCCCCACTGTATGCATTTTCATATGGTGTTTTGGTAAATATGTGTAACCCAGAATGAGCAAATCAAGTTAGTTAACACTGGCATCGCGTTGCATAGGGTTATTTTTTTAGTATGTGGTAAGACATTTGGAAGAGACGCTCTTGGTTACTTTGGAGTATAGCATTCATCAGTATTGACTGAAGTCACTCCACTGTGCAATAGATCTCAATGCTTATTCCGGTCTGCCTGAAATTGTTTTATTGGGCTACAATTCACATGATATAAACTTGTCTGTTAATCATCTTAAGATGAATAATTCAGTGCCATGTAGTGTATTTACGACGCTGTCTTGTCACTAAATCTAGCTGTTTTCGAGACATATTTATCATTTCCTGCAAGGGAAACCTTGTGCCCACTGTCAGTCTCCCCCAGCCCCCACCCTCTCCTCCTCAAGGCCCTGCCCCCCACTAGTCCGCTCTCTTTCCCTGTGGATTCTTCTTTTCTGGAAATGTCATTTATAAAGATTCCCATTTGTCCCATTCATGGTCTAGACCACTCAATTTCTTTCCCTCCCTTTCTTTTTTTTTCTTTTTTCTTTTCTTTTGTTTGTTTTGTTTTGTTTGGTGTGTGTGTGGGGGGTCTTCAAGACAGGGTTTCTCAGTGTAGCCCTGGCTGTTCTGGAACTCACTCTGTAGACCAGACTGACCTTGAGCTCAGAAATCTGCCTGCCTCTGCCTCCCAAGCGCTGGGATTAAAGGCGTGTGCCACCAACACCGGGCTTTTTCCCCCTCCCTTTCTTATTTAATTAATTCACTATTCTAAATTTTAACACCTTGTGGTGGTTTGAATATGCTTGGCCCGTGGGCAGTGCTACTGTTAGGGGGTGTGGTCTTGTTGGAGGGGTGTGTCACTGTGTCAGCGGGCTGTGAGGGCTCCTAGCGCTGAAGCTCCACCCATGCGGAGTCAGTTCACTCCTGGCTGCCTTTGGATCAAAATGTAGAACTCTTGGCTCCTTCAGCACCATGCCTTCCTGGATGTGCCACACTTCTTTCCATGATGATAATGGACTGAACCTCTGAACCTGTAAGCCAGTCCCAATTAAATGTTGTCACTTACAAGAGTTGCTTTGGTCATGGTGTCTCTTCACAGCAACAGAAACCCTAAGACACACCTTCTTCTGGATAATTTCATAGACAGGTAGCATGCTGTGATTTTTTTTTTTAAAAAGATTTATTTATTATATGTAAGTGCACTGTAGCTGTCTTCAGGCACACCAGAAGGGGGCGTCAGATCTCATTACAGATGGTTGTGAGCCGCCATGTGGTTGCTGGGATTTGAACTCAGGACATCTGGAAGAGCAGTCAGCACTCTTAACCGCTGAGCCATCTCTTCAGCATCCCGTGTTTTCTTTTTCTTATGATTCTTCAAATTTGCGGTGTGTTGGCATACACAGAGCAGTGGGCCTGAGCTAGTTCTGACTCTGGGAGCGGCTACATTTCTGGGGTACACATGCAGACTGTTAGTGATTAAGGGCTGACTTCACTGTCCACAGGTTTGGGCACTGGATGTTTGGCACTGTGAGACTGTTGCATAGTCATGAAGTGCTAATACACGTTGCACTTTTCTTTTTGTACATTGCCGTGACTCCTGCTTTATAGGACCCACTGAGCCTCCTGGAAAGGAGCCAGGGCAGGCTGGCTCACACCTGCAATCCCGGAACTTTAGAAGATGAAACAGGAAGAATGTGAGCCTGAGTCCAGCCTGGCTTGTATAGGGAGTTCCAAGCCAAGATGGACTTCTTTTAACATGTGTGTGTGTGTGCTTGCACATGTATGTACATATGTATCTGTATGTGTATATGTGTATTGCTTTAAAAACTAAATCCTAAATCTTTGATTTTTACCAATGACGACTCAGGAGCCAGATGCTGGGGTGAAAACCTGCTACCTTCAAGAGGCAGAGATAGCACCCAGGGGACCTTCCTACTCCACTGATATCCCAGAAGGGAAAAGTTCTTTCTCCATCTCCATGCCGTCTTAAATACCCTTCAGTTCAAAGTCCCTCTTTTCTCTTTACTTCTGTTCACTCCCTGTCAGCTGCTTCCTTGCTCTGCCTCTTGAGCTAGGATTGAACTTTATTTAGCTCTTGGATTAAAGGTGTGTGCTAGGGCTGAGTCACACCACAAGAGTTCTCCAGTTCACAGTCTTGGGGTTCACAATGGGATCAAATATCCTACAGCGTGTGTGTGTCCATATATGTTCGTGTCTGTGCATGTACATGTGTAGATGTATGTATGTCTGTATGTGTATGTCTCTTTCTGTGTGTGAGTGTCTGTATCTGTCTCTTTATTGCCTATGTGTGTGGATGTATATGTATGTCTGTGTGTGTCTCTGTGTGTGTGTGTCTTTATTGCCTGTATGTGTCTGTCTGTGTCTGTGTCTGTGTGTGTGTGTGGCTGTGCTGTGAGCTGGAGTTGTAGGTGGTCACAAGCTGCCTGACATGGGTACTGGGAACTGAACTCTACTCTTCCTTCTGGAAGAGCGGCAAGTGCTTTTAGCCGCTGAGCCTTCTCCAGTCCTGTTTGAAACAAGGTCTTAGTATATCCTTTACTATCCTGGAACTCTCTATATAGACTGGAGAAGTCCTGAACTCACAGAGACCTGCATGTCTGTACCTCCCCCGAGTGCTGGGATTAACACTCTGTCTAACACTTCTTTCCAAAATGAAAAGTTAGTAATATCCTAAGTCAATGGAGTTGATTCGTTTTTAACTTACAGTAGGTTCTTTTTTTTTTTTTTTTTAATCTAAAACTGAATATTTAACAGTTTATTGGTTGAGCCTAAAGGCTTGAAATGACACATCTATGAGTTCGGGCCTTGCGTTTTTGACACCTTGGGTTCTATTCTTTGCTATTTTTTAACTTACTGCAGCAGATCAGGGGGCTCTAAAACCATCTGTTAACTTTTCTTTCTCCTTTTAAAAAAAAAATCACGTTGAGTAGCTCACGGCGAGAAGACCCAGAGCCAGCGTGACTGAAGGAAAGCCGGGGAGACGCGCAGGCACAGATCGTCGGCTCTGACATTTCAAGACTTGAGCCTATTAATTTTTTATGTCGTGCTACTTGTATATCGTTAATAAAAATCTGACGAAAAACTTTTTAGGATGTATTTGTTGCTGTGGCTTTGATCTTAATGTTTGCAAACTAATACATTAATACATGGGAAGCCTTAAGGATGCCTTCTAAGAGAATATTTCCATACATTATGTTTGCATTTCCATTTTAGGTAGCTGGGCCTCTGTGGGGTTGTTGATGGTGGTAGCGTTAGATTTGGAGGGGAAATGTGTCTTTTTGAGAGGAACAGCAGCTAACAAGAAACAAAGGGAATGACATTTGGTTGAACTAATTAGCTAACTAATCCAGATAGGGTTTTTTGTTTTATTTTTTTATTTTTTTTAGTTTTTTGAGACAGTCTTGTGAGATAGCCCAGGCTGGCCCTGAACTCACCAAATGCTAGAATCGCAGGTATGCCCCACCCCCAAATGTTACTTTCCAGGGCTAGGCATCTTCTGTCGTGGTAAATATTATTCCATTTTTTTTCTCCCCCACTTAGACCATACAATTCTCAAATAAAAGCTACAAAAGCCTTTATATTTATTATAAGGCTTAAAGCACTAGAGCTGGGCAGACCTCAGCCCTCTGTGCTGTTTTGCCTGTTTCCCTGTCAGTAACCCTGAGCTGCCCCTCGCCAAGTTCCTCCTGGGTGGCTCCGATTCCAACAGGCCGGCTCTCCTGGCCGTGTGCCCACCGTCCACCTACTCCTGATGTCTTCTTCCCTCCGCCTCTCCTCTCGGGGTCCCGGCCTGAGACCCCCGGCCCAGGAACCTCTGCTCTGGCCCCTCTCTCCTGCCCAGCCCAGGCTGTCGGCATCTTCGTCAACAAGTCAGGAATGGCTTGGGGTGGGGGGGGTCAAGGTTTATACAACAAAAGCTGGTATACATGAGGATCTTCTCCTCTGGGAGTAAACCAGATCTTGGGGTACAGAATTTAGCATTCGAATACAAGCAGCACCAGACCAACCCACAAATGTCTCCATCAGAATTTTTTTTTAATCTACGTTCACTTCTGTAAGAGCTCTCATTTCTGACATGTAAGTCTTCATTCCCAAGTCCTTTCGTTTTTAAAAGAGGTGGGTATTCATTTTCATTGCTGTTTGTGATAGGAAAGCAAGACACCCCCCCAAAAAAAATCCCCGAGGTTTGGTGTATGCTTATCAAAACGTTATTCGGGAAACAGGTACACACATGTTGTTTTAGCATTGGGGAGGAAGACGTAGGGAGATGGGGGAATTGGAGGCTAGCCTGGGCTACATTATGAGATCCTGTCTTATGGGGGTAAAAGCCACTTGTTTTAGCCTACAGAGATGAACTCAATTCATCTCTGAATGGCACATCTTTGAGTCCTGTTAACTGCGTGTCTTCGCTGTGGCGTCTGTGCCCGGCTGGTGAGAAACTCCCATGTCAGGCCAGTGAATGTGCACCACTTTGTTCCTTATATATTACATATGTGCTCTCGAACGCAGCATGCTGTTGGGGCAAGATAAAGTGAGGCTTCTAAACAGCGTGTGCGATTTGAGGGTCTGAGGAATAATTCAGCGATATTTGAAGATCTACATCACAAAAGTAGAAATGCAAGTGGGATGGTGACTTATTAAAAATGATCACTAACCCAATTTCGAACACTTTGGAGCGCTGTGTGGGCGAGCCGGCTCTTGCGAGGGCACTTTTCATTTGTGCGCGTCTCAAAAGCCACCGTGAAATGCTTTGAATATTTATGATTTTGATCGAGGATCAGACTACCTCCAATAATCTTCAGGTTTTTTTTTTTTTTTAAACCCTGGTGTAAAGTGTTTGAAATGTCTATCATTCTCTGATGTATGAGTGGTTAATTATTCGGGTGAATGTGAAGTACCCCTTTCTTTGAAGGAAAGGGAGTGGGAAATCCTACTTCCACAAAAGTAAAATTAATTCTCTGTAGTGATTGTGGGGTCAGGGAACTGGTCAGAGAGATTATTTTGGGGGGCAATTTCTTTTACTGTTTCAAAGTGGATGGCGTCATCGAAAGTCTGTTTTTTTTTTTGTTTTTTTTTTTGTTTTGTTTTGTTTTGTTTTTTGTTTTTTTAGATCCACTAGAGGGAGTTGTGCGGTATAGATGTGGATTGTTTTTTTAATAAAAGAGATGTGTTTATCATTGAGTTAGTAAATGTATTTGTAGCAATGGTCTTGTCCAAATTCAGCCACTGCGGTGCGGGAGTCTTGCTCATGGATGCTGCCCAGATAGAGGGAAGCGCTTTTTACACAACCCCCCCACCCCCGAGTTTGCCTGACTTCTTTCTCTCCTTCTAACGGTCTTTCTTAATTTTCTAATTCTGCCTACCATCCGGAGGCAATTCTGATATGCAAATAAGCCTTAGCATTCAGAAACGGATTCTTTTGAGAGTCTGATTTAGTTTTTCTTTTTTTCTCCTCCCTCCCGCTTTTTCTTCTTCTTTTTAACTTCTCCGTTTGGTGCAGTAGCCCGGTTTTCCGGGAACAGAGCAGCAGAACTCTGCTCCTCTCTCCCGGGAGACTCAGGCCCTGGGACCTCCCACTGGTCTTCCCGTTAGGACCCTCCGGACAATCCTGGAAAAGGAGGGGCTGGGGTCCATGCCATGTACTACAAGAATAATACAAAGCTGCAAATTGAAACCGGTTTAATTTTCCAAAGTCTAAAGATTTAAAAGTGATTTAGACAAGTGTTTAATTTTTTGAAACACTGAACGCTTACAGCGAAGAGGCAAGACAATCAGCTCCACGGCATTCCTCGGAGCTGACGCTGGGCTAAATGAAATCCTAATCGAGGTAAAATTTACATCCGGTGAAATGCGCAGACTTTAAATCTCCAGACCAATTGGTTTGGTGACGCGGTGTGGATGAACAACAACCATCCTAGTGGGGGTACAGGTGGCTTCTGCCACTCCAGAAGATCCCTTCTTGCTCCTTCCTGTCATATGACACAGAAAAGCCAATTGACTCACTGTAGTGACGGTTTATTTTATTCTAACAGACTTAATTAACTTTCTTTTCCTTGTATAAAATCCTTGTGTGGTAACCACAGTTGGAGCCTGGCCCTGTGAACGGAGACTCTGGCATGAGTTTTCTTTCACAAGATGGTCAGTGGACTCCTCATAAGGGGACTTGGTGAAGACAGACTCTCTCCAGGCATCGTGGTGTATGTGGGGGAGTGGGGTGGGGTGGGGGATGGCATCAAAGGTCGCAGCATTGTCCCCCAGGGATGACAGTGGAGCCCCTGGCTGATGGATGTGTAACAATCGACTATACTAGTCATTATCATCAGCTTCTCAGGCACAGGAGCAGAGAACTCTCCTGGGCGAGGATGAGGCGCACCAGAACAGAGCCACAGCGACCTGTCACCTTGTGCCCAGTAGTGTGGGGCTTGCTAAGCTTCTCCCCCAGCGGCCGCACAGGGACAATAGAAAGCTCTGCCTAGGCGATGGCCCCTCGGATAGCAGTGGCTGCCTCCTCGGAGCCGAAACCTTGAACCTGGTCCGCTGGCCAGTCAGAGGCTGCTACTGCACTGGCATCTTTAGAACCTCATCCTTTAGGGCTATGCCCAGCGAAAAGTTAATAATCTAGGATGCCCCAGTGGGCAGGAGAACAGGGGGATCTCCTCCAGGGACTCCATCTTCGTGTCCTCGTCCAAGTGGTCCAGCCTAGGGACTCCTTATCTTCAGCTTTGCTTTCATGAGCCCCGAGGCCTCGACGAGGCCTCGACCGTGGCCACAGACCACTGCCCAATCCTTAGATTCCTTCGTGGAAGCTGCTGCCGCTCCTGAGCCTCCTGGGGGGTCCTCCGGGCCCTCCTGTTACGCGGCATCACCCGCCATTTGGTGTTTAACGGAAGAAGGCATGGTGATGGTTTACATGATCTCTGATCAGAGTGACTGCTCTCTCTCTCTCTCTCTCTCTCTCTCTCTCTCTCTCTCTCCCTCTCTCTCTCCCTCCCTCCCTCCCTCCCTCCCTCCCTCCCCCCTCCCTCCCCCTCTCCCTCTCCCTCTCCCTCTCCCTCTCCCTCTCCCTCTCCCTCTCCCTCTCCCTCTCCCTCTCCCTCTCCCTCTCCCTCTCCCTCTCCCTCTCCCTCTCCCTCTCCCTCTCCCTCTCCCTCTCCCTCTCCCTCTCCCTCTCCCTCTCCCTCCCCTCCCTCCCTCCCTCCCTCTCTCTCTCTCTCTCTCTCTCTCTCTCTCTCTCTCGGGCGCATGCGCACATGCACATGCAGCCCATATTTTGAAGTCAAACTCTTTCCCCCTCCATCACCAGGTCAAGCTGAAAGATGCTTTTCCCCATTTCTACTTCAAAATAGATGAAATACTTCAGTCAAACGTGGTCACATCTCAGATCCACTAGCGGGAGCCATGAAATACCATTGGTTAGCGTGCCATGGGGTAAGGACCCACTGTTGTCCCTTTACATCAGACGCCATTTGTTGACGTCACTGTTCTTCCCGATGGGTTATCTCAGTATCTGTTGAATTTGGTCCTCTCTGGATGTAAGGGCGTATGTACAGAGGCTCAGCGCACTCCCACACGCCTAACTTTCTATCCTATGGCAGTGCCGCACTATCTTGATTATACAAGCTTTGCAATAACTTGAAATCAGAATGTTAAAACTCTTGTTTGTCCTTTAAAAAAAAAAACCCAAAGTTTAATAAAAGTTAAACTTATGTGCATATGTATGCAATATATACAGGTGTCCACACAGGGCAGAAGAGGGCCTCAGATCCCCTGGAGCTGGAGTTACAGGTGGTTGTGAGCCCCCCTAAGTGGGTTCTGGGAACTGAGCTCCAGTCACCGATACCAGCCATTATCACCAGCCTCTCATGCACAAGAGCAGAGACAGTTCCAGTGCCTCTGGGCGGGGAGCAGCCGTTGCTCTCAACCGCTGAGCTCTTACTGTTCTCCTTCAGTTTGCTCTTAGTGTTACAGACTATTTTAGAGAATCTGTGTCCTTTACATTTGTATATGAATTTTATGTCAGCTTTTCTGTCTCTGAAAAAAAAAAAGTCACGTGGGGTTTTAATAAAGCACACAGTGAGTCTTTTGTCTTGTCACAACACAACAGCCTATAATTAAAACATTCAGACCTAGCTAATAACTTTTTAAAAACCTTTATTCTGGATGGGCCGTGGTGGCACACATCTTTAATCCTAGCACTTGGGAGGCAGAGACAGGCGGATCTCTGTGAGTTCAAGGCCAGCCTGATTACACAGGGACATTCAATGCTACTCAGAGAAATCCTGTCATAAAAAAAAAAAAAAAAAAAAAAAGATTCTATTTATGTGTGACACCCTGAACCTAATTCTTGGATTTTCTTTCTGGACTTCACTGTTCTATTTGTAACTATATGAACAGTGACTTTCATAGCAGTAGCATACATGGTTCGGTTCTCATGTGGTATAGATAGGTCTTCAAACATCCCAGCTCTCTCGAACTGACACCATGGTCTTCCCATGTCATTGCTTTGGTCCTGTCACTCATGAGATGTTCAAAATGGTTCCATTTGGCATGGCAGCCCTGAAAACTTATGCTTGCCATCCTGAATCGAGAGTCATCAGGCTTGCAGCACTAAGATTCTATTACTAAGATCTGTGATCAATTAGTAATGTCTGCCTTGGTAGATATGGGCTGTACTAAACGAAGGGACTGCTCGCCAGCTATGGTCTCAGGAACAAAGCATAGGTTAGATGGCTGTATGGTCTCACTGGTCCAGTGACCAAGGGGCCACAGAGATGAGGGTAACTTCTCTGGGATGTAAATGGAACAGTGTAAGTTTGATACTAGAGGGAACTTGGCAGGGCATCAAGCAGAGGATCTGGTGTCCAGTTGCTGTTGTCCCAGCTGGCTTGAGCATCTCATGCTCTGGGGTGCATGGCGTCATCCAGGTGAAGATACCTGGCTTGTCTCAGAGAGTGAAATGCAACTCCTAGGCAAAAACCTTCTTTCCATGGCCCCACAGAATGGCTTTAAATCCCTGGGTAGACCCAGAACTTTCTAGACCAACCTAAAGACCAAACAAGACAGTCTTGATTCAATCAAGTTCCAAAATAAAGGGGTGCAGTTTTAAAAGGCATGGACCTGGAAGAAGAGGCCTGGGTGTGTAGAAGTGTGTTTCTGGAAAATACCAAAGAAACCGCAAGTGGTTTGGCTTCCTGCCCCTGGACGTTGCCTCATAGCTGGGGCCCCAAGGCTCTGGGTGCCGCTGACTTTAAGGGTTCTGTGATGGGTGGTGAATGTATCCAGGACTCTGTTGAGGTCTTGGCTCTCTACTTACGGGTTTCAGATTCTTTAGGATTTGTTCCGCTTGCTTCTGCTTCTCCTGCATCTGCTCTGGGGCCCCTGTCAACTTGTCCAGGTGGCACCACCCTTTCCCATGTGCCAGGAAGCATTTCCAGCTTTATCTTTGTCTGCTAGAGATAGGGGGGAAACACCCCCCCCATTCTGCTTGGTCACACCTCACTTGACCTCCTGCAGCTTCAGGGGTCTCCCTACAGGCTTTCTTGCCTAAAGTTGCATGAATGGAATCTGCCCTTTCAACACCAGCATTTCCACCCCACAAAGATCCAAATCTCTTTAATTTCTTTCCACAATATTTGTAGTTTTCAGAATATAAGTTTTGCACTTCCCCTCCTTGGTTAATCTTATTCCTAAGTATTTTTTCCTTTTAATTTCATATTGTAAACAAAGCCACTTCGTCTTTTTAAAAAATTATTTATTTTTATGTGTATGCGTGCCCACCCCCACTCCCACATAGCACACAATTAAAAATAAATCTTAAAAGCCCTCCAGTACTGTGCTGACTATATTTGTCTGGTTCTTGGTCTTCAGAGGAGACATTGTCCCTGTGCACGGTTATTCACAGAGACCTTCCCTAGGACGTCATCTTATCCTCGCGTGGTCGTTAGGTCTAGAGTTGTTCGCTGTCCTTTCCACACTGCAGTCAGGTTAGATCTTTCTTGTGGAATTCCCTTTGCTCTCTTTGTTTCCTCCTTTCGTACTTAGTGAAAGAAGAAGCAGGTTTCCTCCCCGTATCCCTAGAACCTTCTGGCCCCCAGACTTCCATTACTTACAATCTATTCTACCATCTTTCCAAGGCCACAGACTTCTGCTAACAATCTACCCTAGTTTTACAATATTTTGCTAAAAGATGATTGTGCTGCTGTTAGATTTTCCTGGAGATTTTAGTTGCCTTTCTTTTTTTCTTGCTGCTATGCATTCTGTGGAGTTGTTATATATCCAGAATAGAAAAATATAGCCAGAGTTGCAGGCAAGGTCTCTCTACATAGCCCTGGTTGTCTCAGAGCTTACAACATACACTGGGCTGGCCTGGGACTCACAGAAATCTACCTGCCTCTGCCTCCAGAGTGCTGGGACTAAGGGTGTGTGCCACCATGCCTGGCTACAGTCATACTTTCTATGGAACAGTCGTTGGAAACCTCCCTTCTGAAGCTTGCAGTCTTTCTGCTTTATCCAGGGCAGGTGGTTCCTCTGGGTCCTGTCCAGCTAACATCCTAGAGCCTTCCTCTTTTCCAAGTCTGCATATCTGCTAGCACCCAGTAAGGCAGGGCTGCCGTAGTTAATTTTTAAATTTTTGTTAGCCTGACATAGTCCTTGGGACATTCCTGGGAAGAAAGAATCTCCACAGAGAAACTGCCTCCTTCATACTGGCCTGGGGACCTAGCTATGGACATTTTCTTAATTGCTAATTGATGTAGAAAGGCTCCGCCTACTGTGGGAGGTGCCATCCTGGCTTAGGTGGCCTTAGGGTGGCCAGAGGAAGTGAGCTCATGAGCAGTGTTCCTCCACAGTCTCTGCTCAGTTCCTGCCTCAGTTTCCCTTGATGACAGACTGTGACTTGTGAGCCATGAAGCTCTCTCCTCCCTCAGCTGGCTTTGGTCAGTGTTTTATCACAGAGAGAGAAGAGTCAACTAGAAGAAGGCTACATCTTTAAGTAACTCCTGTGCGGCAGGTTCAAGGAAATGAGTATGTTTGAATGTGAAAACTGCCTCTGTTTTGTGCTATGGTTTGAATGAGTTTTGTCCTCCACCAAAATCCACACTGTGGCTTAATTCCTCAGTGTGGCAGGGGTGGGGCCCCATGGAAGAAATCTGGATTGTGGCATAACTGTCTTGTGATGCTTATTTGTATAAATCAATATTGTCTCCTGGTTGTCATTGGCCTGCATTAGCTACCCAGAGGCTGTCATACAGCAAGTTCTCCCTTGTAACATGAGCAGCCTCTTCAAGCACACCCTCCCTTCTGTGCTTTGAGCCAGGAGTTGAAACACTCTGAGGCCAGAAGAGTTTAAAAATTTCCCGTTCTCTCATTTTTCTCCTCTTGAGCTGTAAGTTAACTATACAATTTTCTTTATACATTACCATTAAATATTCTGTTACAACAATAGAAAGTGGACCAAGGGATGCTGTCTCAGACTTGATTGATACTTTGGCTGGGTATAGAATAAGTTTCTAAGTTTCCCTCAGAAATCTCTAGGTCATGCTCCATTTTCCCCATAGCTTAATATATTGCTTAAGGGAAACTTAAGTCTGATTCTTTGGGGTTTGTTGTTGTTGTTGTTGTTGTTGTTGTTGTTTTGAGACAGGGTTTCTCTGTATAGCTCTGGCTGTCCTGGAACTCACTCTGTAGACCAGGCTGGCCTCGAACTCAGAAATCCGCCTTCCTCTGCCTCCCAAGTGCTGGGATTAAAGGCGTGCGCCACCACTGCCCGGCTTGATTCTTTATTTTTTTTCTTTCTATTTTTGTTTTTCTTTTGGGAGTTTTTCCTGGCTACTATGAAATTTCACGATGGTATATTTAGGTTTGATCTTTTATCAGGTTGTTTTACCTTGAAAACAGACATTAAACCCATCTGCCACAAGTCAAGTTTGACAGCCTGCTTTGCCTTTTTGCATTTGGAATTGAGGAAGCTATGGCAAGGCTGAGTATCCTGAGATGTAATGTATTTATATTTATTAGATAGTTAATGTATTCTCTCATCTCCAGCCTTGGTGATTCATCCGCTAGTGTCAAGCTTCACCGTTCTGAGTCTAGGAACTATCAAGTTGGTTTTCTACTCTCAGCTGTGATGAAGATAAGCATAGGGAATAAAGTAGCAACCTAGGACTCCACTTGTCTTGGGCTATACCCATATCCCTCTTTTTTTTTTTTTTTTTTTTTTTGGAAAATTTCCTTTTCATTTTTTCTTCTCTCACATATTACATCCCCACCTACAGTTTCCCTTCCTCCCCTCCCCCAAGTCTCTCCCTCCCGCCTCCCCTTTCCTCAGATTCATGCCCCCCTTCACCCACCCCCAGAGAAGAGCAGAACTTTCAGGGACATCAACCAAATATGGCATAACAAGCTACGATAAGACCATGCACATATTCTCATATCCAATCTGGATGAGGCAACCCAGTAAGAGGAAACGGGCTTTAATTTTTTTCCTCACTTTAATTTTAATAACACTTCTTAAACACGTGAACCTCCCTTCTAGCCCACCACCCACCAAAGGTAGTGGAAAAGAAAGGTTATTAGAATATGGGGAAGTGGACCTGTTTAGAAATGGTTCTTTGGAGCAAAACCCATCTGCATTGTCAGGAAATGGTTCAGTTCACAGGAATCTTCAGCGGCAGCTTGATCCACTTGCAAACTTCATGAATGTACTAGCAGTCCAGCTGGTGATGCTGAGAGAGCAGCAGTGGCGGCCCAACATGATAGGAACAGCCAGGCCTCAGCTGAATTGGCACAAGTCAGCGGGAGGAACCAGGACCACCAGGGACAGCAGGAGAAGTTCTTGCCTGTGCCTCTCTCAGCAAAGAGGTCAAGAAGCATTGCAAAGCTAGCTGTGTCACTGTCAGGTCCTATTTACACTCCCTCCAAACATCACCTGTCCGCTACACATCTTGTCTCACCACGGATCTTGCCTCAGCATGTGAGTCTGTCTTAGCCAAACTCCACGTGAGTCTCTAGTTGACATCACTCTGCCAATCATCCCAGGACCGAGGAAGCAGCAATTAGCCTCAGGAACCTCTCAGGAAGTTTTTTGGTGTATTTCTCCCAATGCAGTCTCGACAAATGGAGCTCAACAGTGCATGTAAGGTAAAATAATACATGTATGTTGCTGGCAAAGAATCCTTCATCACAGATCCTTTCACACGCTTGCTTCAGCAAAACATCCTCTCACCCGTGTCTGTTTCATGAAACATTCTTTGCATAACGGACTTTTCAAAAAGCCCACAAGTTTCCACTTCAGGCCCCAAAAGCAGGCAAAAGAGTTAGAGACAGCCCCTGTTCCCACTGTTAGGAATTCTAAAAGAACACAGAGCTACACAACCATACATATATATATACAGAGGACGTATATACAGTCAGACCCCTGCAGGCTCCCTCATCTTTCTGAGCCCACTTGAGTCCCAGTCAGTTGATTCTGTGGACAGTGTTCTCGTGGTATCCTTGATCGCTCTGGCTCCTCCAATCCTTTCCCCCCCCTCCTCCACGGGACTCCCTGAACTCTGTCTAATATTTGCCTGTGGGACTCTGCATCTGCTCCCATCAGTTCCTGGATGAAGTCCCTCTGATGACAATTATGCTAGGCTAGGCTCCAGCACGTCCTGCAGGCATGACACACTGTAGGCTAGGTTTTTTTTTTTTTTTTGGTTGAGTAGGCCCATACCCCTTTTACTGATGACCTGGCACCACAGTACACAGTACACCATACACCTGCATGTACTTTGTGCACACACCCCTTCTCACCAATGCTCTAGTAACCTGTTATCACGGACCCCTACTTGCCCTATACCAGCTTTAAACAGTGAAATAAGTTCCTTCCCTTAGCAACTGTGGTGGTTTGGATGAGAATGCCCCCCACGCCCCACAGGTTCATATACTTGAATAGTTGGTTCCCAGTAGGTGGAACTGTTTGGGAAGGGTCAGGAGGTGTGGCCTTGTTGGAGGAGGCCTGCCACGTTGAGGTTTCAAAAGTCTCCAGCAATTCTTTCTACCTCATGCTTGTAGATCAGTCTTACGCTCTCAGCTACTTCTCCAGCTCCATGCCTGCCTGCCTGCCTGCTGCCATGCCCCCCGCTGCCATGATAGTTATGAACCCTTGCCTTCTGGAACCAAGAGACATAAAATTAAATGTTTTCTTTTATAGATTGCCCTGGCTGTGGTATTTTGTCACAGCAATAGCAAAGAAACGGTCTTAGTCAAGGTTTCTATTGCTGTGATAAAACATCATGGCCAAAATCAAGTTGAAGAGAAAGGGTTTATTTGGCTTACACTTTCACATCATAGTCCTTCATCAAAGAAAGTCAGGACAGGAACTCAGGCAGGGCCGGAATCTGGAGTCCCAGAACGGATGCAGAGGCCATGGAGGGGTGCTGCTTACTGGATTGCTCATCAAGGCTTGCTCAACCTGCTTTCTTAGAGAACCCAGGGCCACCACCAGCCCAGGGCACCACCCACAATGCACTGGGCCCTCTCCCAACAATCACTAATTAAGAAACTATCCTACAGCCTGATCTTAAGGAGGCATTTTTTCAATGGAGCTTCCCTTCTTTCTAGTTTGTGTCAAGTTGACGTAAAACAAGCCAGCACAGTAACTGAGGTAGCAACCCTTTGATAACATCCTGCTTCTCTTGAAACAGACCGCCACTACCGGAGCCTGCTTTGATGACTTCTGGTTCAGCTCTGCTTTCACCTAACTGGGCATGAATACGATAAAATTGTTCATAGTATGGAAAGGGAGGAGCACCGTAGAAAAGAGGTCACCTAACTTAGTCTGTCAATCAAGATAGAGATACATCAAAGCCACACCCCCTTAGCAGCCCTCCTCCTTTTGAACCCATGAAAGGAAGCTCCAGGCAAAAAAGGGCCATTGGCTGTTTTCACTCAAGCGGCCGCTGTCAATTTCGACAGTATGTCTAACCTATTCTACCGCTTTGCTTCAGTAAAGCAAACCTGTGGGCTTTTCTTTCTTTCTTGAGTTAGAGGCCAAGAACCTAAGAACCTGGCCCAGATCTTCCGCTGCCTTTGCATTTCAGCTGTTTAGCGTCCTTGCTTTAGCGGACCCACTCCTGTCCACCCCCTTCAACTAAACTCCCGTGGGCCCCTCTGACCCACCAGTGACCCTCTCTGTTCTCTTCTGAGTGTGGGATTGGGTCTTTTCTAGTTTGTTATCGTTTTCCTGGGGTCTGAGGAGGAAAAGGGCACCCGGTGTTCCGCTTGCCTTCCCATCTTGCCCCCCCCCCCACTTCTTCCCCACCGGCATCTCCACGTTAGAGTAGTTGTTGTGGGCCAGCCTCTTGCCGTCTGCTTTCTGGTTGTACCTCGCCATTAGGAAGCCCCCGCGGAAGAGTAACACCGTGGTGTTCCTCCTTTCCTGTGAGCGTTTGCTGTTGGAGTCTCTTCCCAAAGACACCCATCTCCCGCCACGTGGTCCCTTGGATTGACTGATAGAAACGTCATATTTTTGTGCCAATCACAGCTCTTGCTAACTGTCCCTTTGGGTTTTTCTTGTAAATCACATCTCTCTCTCTCCCTCTCTCTCTCTTTCTCTCTCTCTCACTTTGTCTCTCTTGAAATGTATCTTTTATTTATCCTTTGACAATTTCATACATGTATACAATGTATCCGTCCTATTGACCAGAATCCCTGGCAACAGCCCCCCCCATCTTTATGCTCCCCCCTCCTATTTGTTTATTTTGTTACTGAGTCCCGTTAGTGCTTCCTGCTGGGATGTTTACCTGCCATGGTGGTTGGTCTTGTGCAGGTGATCATAGCTGGGGTGATTTCGTGTCACACACACCTTTGAGCCATCTGTTCCGCTTTCCTCAACAGATCCAATTTAAGTGTGATTTTATGTCCCGATGAGACTAGCCTATGCAAAGATGACGTGAATGCTGTCAGTGTGTCCCCCATATAACGGACACAGGGTCCCAGTCAGAATCACACTCCTTGGTGCAGAGGTTGTGTTTAATACTTTATCACAGTGACGCTGTCACCTTGACTCCATCTGGGATCAATGAAAACACAAACAGCTGGGCACATCTGTGAAGGATTTCCTTGACCGGATCACTTGGAATGGGAAGACCCCCCCCAGTCTCCCCACCCCACCTACCCCCACCCCACCCCGCCCCCACCCCACCCCCACCCCGCCCCCACCCCACCTCAAGTCTGGACCACACCTGTTGGTGGCAGCCCACGGTAAAGACCAGGGAAGCAGGAAGCTTTTGCCTTTTGCCCTCCCGCCCAGCCCTCACAGGCACGTCCATCCATCCTGCTGCCGAGGCACTTCTTTGCTGGTATTAGAAGCAGCGGTCAGGATTCCAGTGTGGACTGAAGTTGAGCAGCTCTCTAGGAATCCTCCATGACTCTGGCCCCAGATTGGGGCTGCTAAGATGTCCAGTCTGTGGACTGAGTAACTACTGGCATCTTGGCCTTTCCGTTGGAAGACAGCTGCTGTCGGACTACACTGATCACAGCCTGTAGACACTCTGACCCTCTTCATGTGCACGCGCATGTGTGTGTGTGTGTGTGTGTGTGTGCACGCACATATCCATTCCATCAGTTCTGTTCCTGCAGAGGTCTCTGACTATTTGGGCTTGCTGTTTATTAGGAAGCTCCTCTTTCATTTCCCAGTACCCATTGCTCACAGAGGACCTTATCAAGTGGGGGCATCTACCCTACGCTGCTGCAACCAGTACTGGAGTAGATGGCATTTTCCAGGCCCAGCCCTTAGTGTTTATGTCCATAAAACTTAAAAATTCTGCACCTGAGGGGGCTGGAGAGATGGGTCTGTGTTTAAGAGCACTGGCTGACCGGGCGGTGGTGGTGCACGCCTGTAATCCCAGCACTCTGGGAGGCAGAGGCAGGCAGATTTCTGAGTTCGAGGCCAGCCTGGTCTACAGAGTAAGTTCCAGGACAGCCAGGGCTATACAGAGAAACCCTGTCTCACAAAAAAAAAAAAAAAAAAAAAAGCACTGGCTGCTCTTCTAGAGGTCATGAGTTCAATCCCCAGCAACCACATGGTGGCTCACAAACCATCTGTAATGGGATGTGATATTTCCCATTCTTCTGGTATGTCAGTGACAGTGTGCTCATATACATACATAAACAAATCTTTAAAAAAAAAAAGTGCACCTGCTTCTGGGTGCAGCGGAGTGGGGGGAAAGCTTCATTTTTGGTTTGTCTTTCTCTCAGCTACATGATTTCAGGTTCGCAGTCACGAGTGTCTCTTCCTCTAGACTGAAGTCCCTGTGGGCAGGGTCCACGTCCTTGTTGGGTCTGTGCTGCCAGCAGCCAGTCCAGAGGCTGTCCACAGGAGGACTGAAAAGATTATTTGTATAATGGTGGAAACTGTCCTCAGACAGCTATAAAACCACAGCCCCCCATTGAACACCCTCTCTTCCACCCTCTCTGTCCAGTTTTGCTCCATAAATTAATGACTGGGGGCTCTGGAGCTTCAGGGAAGGCAACTCATCTCAGTCTACCGACCCCCATATGCCGAGAAACGAAGCGTTCCATTGTTTCTTGTAAATCAAGATAAATTGGATTCTGAACTCTCACATGATTGGGCTGGTGGGCTTGTGGTTCCAGCCATCTTGGGGAGTAAGCATGGAGCGAATGGAGCACCCCACAGGCGTCTGAACAATGAGCCAGGAGACCCACGCCCACGGCAGCCAAGTCAGCCATGACGGCTTGCCACGAACTTGGTCCTGCACTCTCTCCCAACAGCAGGACCCACAGTGGTGGCTTCGGCTTCTTAGAATCCTTCAAACCAGTGTCTCCCTGTGGAACCTCACTGTCTTAGTGCCTGTGGCATCGCCGAAACACCTTCCTCAGAATGACATCGTCCTAATCGGTGCTCGGTTGCTGAGAAGAGACACCAGAACCATAGAAATTCACGTAAAAGACAGCATTTAACTGGGGCTGGCGCACAGGTTCAGTGGTTAGTCCATTACCCGCATGGCAGGCGGTGAGGGGGCACACAGGCGGTGAGGGGGCACACAGGCGGTGAGGGGGCACACAGGCGGTGAGGGGGCACACAGGTAGACATGGTAGCTGAGGGTCCTACACCTTTGAAGGCATCAGGAAAAAAAGACTCTGGATCTGGCTTGGGCTTCTGAAACCTCAAAGCCCCTTCCCAGTGACACACCTTCTCCAACAAGGCCACACCTACAACAAGGCCACACCTACAACAACAAGGCTACACCTTCTAATCCTCTTCAAGTGGTGCCATTCCCTCCTGACCAAGCATCCAAATATTGGAGTCTATGGAGGCCATTTCTTTTGTTTGTTTGTTTGTTTTTCGAGACAGGGTTTCTCTGTGTAGTCCTGGCTGTCCTGGAACTCACTCTGTAGACCAGGCTGGCCTCGAACTCAGAAATCCACCTGCCTCTGCCTCCCAAGTGCTGGGATTAAAGGCGTGCGCCACCACCGTCCAACTTATTTTTACATTTATTAATTTATGTGTGTGTGTATACATGTAGCTGTGTGGGGGTCAGATAATAACTTTCTGGATTTGATTATTTCATTCCTCCAAGTGTGTTCTGGGACTTGGACTCAGGTCCTCAGGTTTGGTGGCAAGCACCTTTATGCTTTGAGCCCTCCCGCCAGCCCTAATTTCCCTTATTCTAACTCCAGTTTTACCAGCTCTTTCCTGGGCTCCTCTCGCTCTCTGTCTCCTCCAGGTCAATCTTGTCTATTGAATAACTAATTTTTTTCAATCATTATATTTTTAATTTTAAAATTTCCATTTGCCTCCTTTTCTAATGATTTGCTGACATGTTTTTTTTTTTCTCCATTTGTTTCAGAATGCTCATAATTGCTTGGTAAATCAGTGTATTTACCAGATACTTCCACTGAGGTTTTTCCTGGGTCTGGATAAGCATGACTTTTAATAGAGACCTACACATTTGGGGCATTATGGCATGAGAATCTAGATCGTATTTCAACTTCTTTTTATAGCTTGTCCCCCAAAGGAAACCAAGTATGTTCCTGTATTTTTTTTTTTTTGCCAGTGGGCTAAGTCCAGGTTCCTGCTTGGTCTCTGTGGACACCTGTGTGGGGAGACTCTGTCCCTGTTGGTGTGGGGTTGGAATTCCAGCTCCCAGATCTCCACTGACACAGGCTGGGAGTGAGAAGACTGACTGTTGGGGTTTGGTCTCTTGCTGTGTACCGTAATGCTAACGACTGGCCCAAAGGTCTGGTGGCCCCCAGGGACGGGACGGACGACCCTGACCTACACCAAGGGATGCTGTGTGACCTTGCTTCTTAACTTAGAAGTATTGGTTGGATAAAGCTGCGGACAGCCCTAGCTGTGCTGACGAGGTGGGTGGGGCTTCAGTTCCTGGGCAGAGACCACAAGGGGAGAGCGAGGAAAGGGGAGAGAGGAGAGGACACCTTGAGATAGATGATCGTAAAAACATGGCCTTGAGGGCTGGGCAGCTGGGGGAAGAGCGTCCCAGGTGACAAGTTAGAACTTGGGGTTATGGACAGGGAAGCAGGCGAAATTGCTTAGAGCTGATAGAATAGCTCTAGTGCTGTTAAGACTTCTTCTTAATGTAAAGGTTTTGTGTATTTTATTTGGGAATCGAACGGTCAAGGGGGTGGGTGGGTAGTAACCCCTGATGAATATTTACCACAGCAAGTGACTCATCCTTGTTCTCCATGTGGCCTGCAATGGCCTCTCAGTGGGAGGCACGAGTCTTCAAGTCTGCTAGGTGGTGCTGATGGTGGGTTCCTCTTTAGGTTTCCTCTAACATGGCTCTGGTCAGAAGGCGAGTGATCCTTCCCCAGGGGAGATTCAGATCTCAGGGCTCCTTCTCTGGATTCTCTGATAGCACCCCACAAAGGCCTTGTGATACCCTCCCCACGCCAGATCGTGGACGGGGAGAGGTCTCCTCTGATCTCTGCTGGCCACTCAAGATCAGGCTTTCTGTGGCTGAGTTGTTGTTGTTGTTATTATTATTATTAGCTATTTATTGTTTATTTCTGTAACAGAAAAATTGGCACAAAAACGTAAGGGAAATTTTGTTTTGGCTCGTGGTCAGAGGGTTCAATCCACGGCTGTTGGCTCCACCAAAGTAGATCATCGTGGTGGCTAGGGACAGCCACCATAACGGTTTTTCTGAAACTACCTTCCAAAGTTTCCAGAACATTCCAAAATAGCGCCACCACCTGGAGGACCAAACATCTCCTTTTTGGAGATGGGGGAGCACTCCATGTCTCAGTCATGTCATTGTCCGAACAATTCCACGTTTCCCATCTGCCTCTTTGCTGTATTTTTTTTTTTTTTTTTTTTTGGCTAGAAAGAGAAGATTTTTTGTGGCCATGTTCTATTTTGTTTTCTTGATGTTCTGGGTTGCCGATTTTTAAAAATCTTGGCTTATGTGTCAGACTATTTAAAAGAAAAAGAAATTCCAGACCATGCGCTATCAAGTCTTCCCTGGGTCCCCAAACAGCCAGCTTTCCCTTTCTACCTTACACATCTATTTCTATTTATCTTATACACATTTTATGTAGAGTGGACAGGGCTTTTAATTGTGCCAATGGCTCTTAATATCTTTGGGGGACTGAGTCAAGAGACCCTCTAGGATACTCAAATCCACTAATGCTCGTGTCCTCTAAGTAAAAAGATACCTTATTTACACATAGCCCGTGCACATCGTTCTATATATGTTAACAAAGCATTTTTTGCGTGCACATGAGTGCAGTGCCTGTGGAGGCCAGCAGAGGGCGTTGGATGACGGATGCTGGAGTTAGAGGTGGTTGTATATTTCCCCTCGCCCCTGTAGGAGCACTTGGGTCCTCAGGAAGAGCAAGAAGTGCTCTTAAACACTGAACCATCTATCCAGGCCTTCTTCCTGTATATTTTAAACCATCGCTAAATCATCCATATTACCTACTGTCAGAGAACTTGCACATGTGGTGCTAGCACGTCTGAAGAGTCTGCCATTTCACCGGTGGTGATCAGCCTCACCTTACATGGTAGTGCTGTATTGTAATAACCACATGAGGAAGCATCTTGCACTTATGGCTGTAAAACTATGCCCTGGCTGCTGTTTACAATGAGACTAGGAAGCAAGGCTCTGTGACCTCTAGGGAGGGTGTCTGCACTGGTGTTTCACACTTCCTGGCTATGCGATGCTCCCTGGTGGCCAGTGTGGTGCTCCCTGATGGCCAGAGGACCTCTTCCTGGCTTTGACTCATGCAGCTTATCTCATATTCTTTGTCTGCAATTTCTGTTCACCTTCACCTCTGCCTGGGCTTATAGAAAAGTCTCGTAGAAAATTCCAAATGTATTTTCCAGTGAAGTAGACATATCTCAGAGCCAGAAACATTAAGCCGTAAATTTGTCCTTCCAGGATCAGTCTGACATCGACCTAATTTTAATCATCTCTGACCTTGTCTTTTTATTTCTGTTTTTGTTGAGACAGGGTCTTGCCGTGTAGTCCATGTTGACTTCAAACTCCAGAACCTCCTGCATCAGCCACTGGAGTACTGAGATTACGGGTGGGCCCAGCTTTCAATTCTTTCTCTTTCAAACCTTGCTCTTTTCATTGTGTTGATGTAGTAAGGAAATGGGGCTGGAGGGATGGCGCAGTGATTGAACACTGGCCGCTCTTGCAGAGGACCTGGGTTTAGTTCCCAGCACACCCGTGGCAGCTCACAGCTGTGTGTATCTGCAGTTCCAGGGGATCTGATGCCCTCTCTGGCCTCTGCATGAACTAGGCACACATGCAGCACACATACAGACAGGCAGAGAAAACACCCGGATGCATGAAATGATAGAATTTAAAGAAATGGTTGGTGTCGTTAAGCCCCATGGGATGCTTCATCCTTTCCACCCCCAGCTTTCATGTGCACACAAACACTTAATGCCCTACAGGCTGCAACTTGTCTTTTTTATCCGTTCTTTTTCACAGGATCATCACTTGCCCCCCCCCTCCCCGAGTTTACTTAAGTCAACATTCTGGAATATTCCACCACCAGAAGCCAAGGCCTTTTTTCCCAGGCTGTGCTTTTACATTTAGGTGTTATGGATAACTTCCTTCCTGTGCACATTTCTGGCTGCTAGTCTGACCTCTTGTCACAAAATTATAGTATCAAAGTCAATTACGGTATAAAAGGTCAGTATTGAAGTGCTCAGAGACAGAGTCTCACCCCAACAAAGGGAAACATGGGGGTGAGCCAGACGCCTATGCTGGAAAAGGTGCTTGCTGCCAAGAGGAGGGAGGACCTGAGTTTGAGTCCTGTAACGCATGATGAAAGGAATTGACTCTCACAAGGTGTTCTCTGACAATACACGTGCGCGCTGTCACACACAGTCATATATGCATACACAGACACACGCACGCGCTCTCACACACAGCATACACAGACACACAGACATGCACACATTTGTGCACACACACAAACACACAGACACACATGCATGCACATACATATGTGCACACACACAGAAGCACAGAGACACACATGCATGCACACACATGCACATACAAGCACACAGACACATATGCATGCACACACAAGCACACAGACACACATGCATGCACACACATAGTGCACACACGGAACACATGCTCTCTCACACAAGCACACACACGCATATAATCACATACTCACACACAAGCACATACACAAGCACACACAGAGGCACACATACATGCATGCACACTCACAAACACACAGATATGTGCATACACAAGTACACAAACACACATGCGTGCAACACAGATGCACAGGGGCATGCACATGCACACACACATATGTTTAAAACTAAATATGTTTGAGTATATATTTGATGCATACACATATACCATGGCCCCAGAGGACAGTGTGAGGAGTCAGTTTTCTCTTTCCACCATGTGGTGCCGTGGATCAATCTCAGGCTTTCTGTCTTGGCACAAAGCACCTTTGCCTGATGAGCATCTCACCAGCCTGATAAATATATTTTCTTTTTTTAAAAAAGGGGTACCAGTGATTCCCAAGAAGAAGGAAGGAGAGGGCCCTGGTCCTGGAAAGGCTTGATGCAGCTATGTAGGGGATTACCAGGACAGAGAAGCGGAAGGGGGGTGATTGGGGAACGGGTGGAGAGAAGAGGGCTTATGGGACTTATGAGGAGGGGGGGGGGACTGGGAAAGGGGAAATCATTTGGAATGTTAACAAAGAATGTAGAAAATTTAAAAAACGGGGGGGGGTACCATATGTGCACTCCCCGCAAGAACTTCCCAGAAGACATGCCATGAGAATGGCCGCAGCTAGACAAGCCCTTGATATGACGTTTAGTCATCTCCCAAGAAATAAAAGCCAGCCAAGTTTTCGGGATATACAAACAATATATCAAAAGCCATCGAGGAAAGCATACCTCGTGCTGTAGATGGGCAGCTCTCACCAGACAGACCATGCTGAGAGGCTTCCAGAGACCCAGTGGCTGCGCATTTACATCCCTTTGAGCCCCAAACACAGCTCGTTTTAGGGTGCATTGTACTTCCAGCAGACATGAAAAGACGGGGTGGCTCACGCTCAAATCGAAGCATTACATTAATATCTTATGGGAATCCGGGAACCGGATCACAACAGTGAGCACAGCTGGAGACCAATGGGATGTGAAATCAGACAGGCCGTGTGAGGATGCTACGGAATAACAATTCCTGAGACTTATCTGGTGATTCGAGTCTAAACAACATAACTCTGTGTGCGCTACAGTGGGGTACCGGAGTCTCCAACTTCTCAAAGAATCTACAACGATAAACACGTTACAGGACAGACCCGATGTGCACGCATGTGGGGGCGAGGGGGGAAGGGAGAGTCACCTAGTTGATATATTAAAAGTTTCCTTATGTCAATGAGGACGCTCCGTGAATAAAGTTCCTAAACAGAAGATGGGATCTAAACTGTAATTATTGACAATATCCAGGTGTCCTTAGATGGCATCTCCTATTTTCTGTTTTTGCCATTACTTTTTTGGGACTTGGATGGCTTTTAAAGGATGTCCTTGTCCCCTGCTCGAGTCCAGAAGCTACCAGGGTAGACATGGGGATGCATGGGGGTGGGCTCTCACCTCCATGGATTGATTGACAGATGTGGGCAGACATCCTGGCTACGCGGCTGTGCTGACTCCCCGAAGCCAGCTTAATTCTTGGTACTATCACCCAAGGGCAAGTCTATAACGGACTATTAATGCAGGATTCCTGCTGTGAACTGTACCAGAGGGTAAATATAAATAGACCGTTTCCAGTCAGTCATGAATAGGGACCGACGCCCCTCATCCACCCTTTGGCATCAGGCTCGTAGCTAGGGGAAGTAGAACAAAGATCAGGGTTTTTAGAGAGGAAAATTCCTCATAAGAACCAAATACATAGGAAATACAAGGTTCCTGGTGCATGCATTTTTTGTTTTGTGTTTTGTTGTTTGGTTGTTGTTTTGAGACAGGGTTTCTTTGTGTAGCTCTGGCTGTCCCGGAACTCACTCCATAGACCAGGCTGGTTTCGAACTCAGAGATCTGGCTGCCTCCGTCTCTTGGAGTGCTGGGATTAAAAGGCGTGCGCCACCACTGTCTGGTGATTGATGGAGTTTTGGACTTCTATAAGTATTTAATTTGTGTGTGTGTGTATGTGTATCTCGTGTGCACGGCATGCCACATATGCACGGATACAAGGGGAAGCCAGAGGAGGCAGTTGGAGGGCCTGGAGCTGGAGTAACAGGTTATTGTGAGCTGACTGATGTGGGTGCTGTCAACTGAACTTCAGTAAAGCTGTCGGTGCTCTTAACTGCTGAGCCATCTCTCCAGCCGCAGGATGTGCCCACTTCCTTGACGATGTAGGACAGGCTTCGATGACTTCACAACACATCCGACAAAAGCAACTTAAAGGACAAGGGGCTTCTTCTTGCCCAGGCTTTCCGAGGGTGCAATCCATGGTGGCCAGGACAACATGGAGGCTGGCCCATTGTCATCCAGAATGACGGGAGCTGGCCAACCAGGAAGCAGACTACTCAGCCAGGACAGGAGGTGGGAATGGCCAGCAAAGGTCCACCCTTGCAGCCTGGGTCTGTCCCCTTGCTAGGAACTACATCCTAACGGTTCACAACCAATATAGCGAAGTGGAAATGTAAGGGTTCTTTGGAAAGCCAGTTGTGTTGGATGGTGTTTTGCTGGGGCAAACACCTGAAGGAGTGTCTTCCTGAAGCGAACACCGGTGAAAGGCTAAGGCAGACTTGTGAAGAAATGTTTCCCTGAGGAAGACACAGGAGAGAGGATGTTCTGCTACAGCAAGCATGTGAAAGGACACGTGACGAAGGATTTTTTGCTAATGACACACGTGTATTGGTCTGCTTTGCATTGTGTAGTCAACCTCCATTTGTCAGGATGCCATAGAGAGAGATGCACCAACAATCTTCTGTTGTCGTGTTGTTGGTGTGCTGAGGCTTCTTGCCACTTCTGTGCACTTGGGCTGACTGGCAGAGTGATGTCAGCTGAGACAGACGCACATGCAGAGGCGAGACACGTGGAGGACACATGATGTTTAGAGGGAGATAAATAGGACCCGACCAACGGTGACAGAAGCTGAGCTTGACTGACTTACTTGCAGAGTTAAACTCTTGTTGGTCTCAAGTCTTCCCTGATCTTTGCTTCTCTGAGAGAGGCACAGTCTTTTCCCAGCATTCCTGTTGGCCCTGTTTCCTCCTGCTGACTTGGGCCCAGGCTGAGGCCTGGCTAGGTCTCTGCTAGGTAGTGCTACCTCTGCTGATTCGGGTTTGCTATATCAACCCTACGGGACTAGACTGCTGATACTCTGTAAAGTGTGAGTGGATGGAGCTGCTGCTGCTGCTGCCGCTGCCGACCTGTGGACTGAACTGACCTGTGAACTGAACTGCCGGTTTCTAGACAACACACAGAGTTGCTCCAAAGAACCATTTTGAAACAGGTCCACTTCCCCTGTATCCTTTCTTTCCCACTACCTCTGGCGGGTCATGGGCTACAAGGAAGGGTAATGTGTTTAAGAACTATCGTTAAAAAATGGACCTTAAAAAAATTAAAGCCACAATGTAGCCTCACCAGCTGGGCACCAAGTGCTCAGAACACGAGCCAGGGAGGGGCGTCAGGTTGCTCTGGCATTTCACGTTTAAGCCATTGTCCCCAAGTCGGCCTCAGTTGACAAGGTGGATGGGATGGTACAGTACCTTCAAAATGTAAGGCCATCAAGTGTGTACCGTGGGGCCATTCTCTTCCTCCTCCTCGTTCGTTTTGAGGGAAGCTCGTCGCCATGTTTGGGGTGGTCTTGAGGTAACAATAATTCAGGGAAGAACAGAAGCCTTAATAGCCGGTCGAACCTTGAAATGAAGGTGGAGTTTTGCCTTCATGGGTCAAATGTCTCTAGTTGATCCCTGGGATCTGAAACCCAAGAAATGCTCCTATGCCCGGCTCTGAAAAGCCAAAGAGATAGAGTTCTCTTTCTGGTAGAGGGAACTAAAACTTGGACAGACCAACAGTCGTATTTGAGCTGCTCAAGAGCCGACAGAATTTGGTTGCCTGAGACGCTTGAGTCTCGTTCATGTCCAGATGAGCAAGACAGAAACTGAGACTCAGCCTGGCACTCTTCCTGGGAGTGCACACAGATGTGGTTAAGATTTACAGCAGCAGGCTCCTGAGGGACAGCCCAGCACATGTACTTGGCCAGAGATCAGGATCCCAGCCTCCTTCTGGGTCTTTCTGTGCCTTTTGAGGGACAGTGGTCTTATCTGTGACCTCGTGGGTTCAATGTCTCCTGAGAGGTCTTGAGTAGCATGAGCAGCCATTGTGACTTAGGAATTCAGTTTAAAGCAGCAGCCTTGGCAACTGTCAGAGAGACACACCCGCCCTGTGGATAGCTGAGATCCTGTAGCATCTTCCTCTGGACACACTTTAGCCTGTGCATCTCCTAAGTTTTTGACTGCTCCATTTACTGCTAGCTTTAGGTAAACAGCTCCACGGGAAAACAAAATTTAGAAAAATTTAACATTTATGTTTAAGCCCTGCACCCTGATCTGTGTGCATATGTGTGTGAATGTGCCCAAAGTATAGAAGAAGGTGTAAGATCTCTTGGCACTGGAAATATAGGTGGTTGTGAACCATCTGACCTGGGTACCGGGAGTGTCACTGTGGGTGTGGGCTTTTAAGACCCTCATTCTAGCTTCCTGGAAGCCAGTATCTGCTAGCAGCCTTTAGGAAAATGTAGAACTCTCAGTTCCTGCTGAACTGTGCCTGCCTGGATGCTGCCATATTCCCACCTTGATAATAATGGACTGAACCTCTGAACCTGTAAGCCAGCCACAGTTAAATGTTTTGTTTGTTTTTTTTAATAAGAGTTGCTTTGGTCATGGTGTCTGTTCACAGCAGTAAAACCCTAAAACACACCTTTATTCACTGAGCCATCTCGCAGACCTTGTTTGGTCTTTGAGAGTCTTGCTACATAGCTGAGATTGGCTTTAAACTTGCAATCCTCCTGCCTCAGCCTCCTGAGTACTGGGATTACAAGCCTATACCACCATGTCTTGCAAGAAAGCATATATATATATATATATATATATATATATATATATAAAACTTTCTTTCCTTCTATCTTTTGTCTTTCTTTTTTTTTTTCTGAAACAAGGTCTCATTATATAGCTCTGGCTGTCCTAGAACTCACTCTGGTTGGCCTCGAACTCACAAAGATCCCATTGCTTATGTCTCTCGAGTGCTAAGATTAAAAGTATGGGCCATTACAAAAATTTTAATCCCACCAAGTAGATGAAGCATTTCTGGTAGGAGTGTTGGTATGACCACCAGATGTTTGCAACGTGATGATAATGCTTCCTTGCACCTGTAATTTTGATCCCACAGCTTGGTAACTCAAAAAACAGACCAGTTCATCCCAAGCTACCAAATTAAAAAAAAAAATCTTACCTTCACTAAACTGCAGAATGTGGCAGAAGTTAAGAGGAACTCCTTTTCAGCCACTGAATAATGGCGTTTAAGACTGTTCCAAGGTGGCAGAGACACAGATCTTCAGACCAGCCGTTCCTTCAGCTCTGATTATTCATATTTTTGCTATGAATACATTTATTTATGAATAAATAGGTTGCGTCAATTAGCAGTGTAACAGCTGGAACAATAGATGTGAAAATGAGTGTTCTTGCATGTGATTTTTGTCCCAGTCGGAGCTTTTGCCTTTCTTGGGTTTGTGTTTCAGGAGGACTGCCTGGCGAGGGGAGGGGAGGGGACAGACATGCAGCAGGTGGGCTCTTCTAGGGGGGAGGGGAAGCAGAGACAGGTGTCTGAAGGTGATGTGTGCGGAGATGAATGCTGTGATCAGATAAACTCTAGCACAAATTAACAAGCATGCTTATAAAGAAGAGGCAGAGCAGGGCGTGGTGGCGCACGCCTGTAATCCCAGCACTTGGGAGGCAGAGGCAGGGGGATTTCTGAGTTCGAGGCCTGCCTGGTCTACAAAGTGAGTTCCAGTACAGCCAGGGCTACACTGAGAAACCCTGTCTCGAGAAAAAAGAAAGAAAGAAAGAAAGAAAGAAAGAAAGAAAGAAAGAAGAGTCAGGTCTCCCACTTGTCTTGGTTCTATCCCAGTAATTCTATTCACCCCATCCCTCCTCCCAGCTCCTCCCCATCCACCCTATGTGTGCTCCCTCCTCTCCACTCTATACCCTTATTTACTTATTTTAAAATGGCCTACAGAGTCAAATTCGTGCTGCCCATAGGTACATGTGTATGGGGTCGTCTACTGGAGTGCATCCATCTACCAAGGATCACTCCCCTAAAGAACATGGACTCTCCCCCCTCAGCTGCCACCAACTGTCCTCCCCAGAAGTGGGGACTCATGCGACTCTCCTCATCCATGTTGGAATGATGATCTGACGCAGGCAGCCACAGTCTGTGAGTTCATTCATGTATGTAACAGCCGTCTCACTTCCAGAGGACACTGTTTCACCCAGCCCTACCTCAACAGCAGTTTCTCTGTGTGTGTGTATGTTTATACATGCAAATGTGTTTAGATGTGGGGGTGTGTGTATATGTGTGCATATGTTTGTATGCATGTGCATGTTTATATGAGCATCTGCATGTATTTGTATATGTATATGTACATGTACATGTAAGTATATGCATATACATAAATGTGTGTGTATATATGGATGTGTATAGTGTATGTGTGTATGTATATGTGTACATGTATTTGCATATCTGTGTATGTGTATGTGTGTATAATACATGTTTGTATATGCATGTACATATATATATGGGTATATGTGTGTGTTTGTATATTTATGTATATGTATGGACATATGCATGTATGTGCGTATATGTGTGTTTGCATATGTGTATGTGTGTATGCATGTATGTGTGTGTGTCTTCCTCAGTTGTTGTTCACCTTAGCTTTTGAGTCAGGCCCTTTACTGAACCTGGAGCTCACGGACTGGGTGGGCTGAGCGGCCAGCGAGCTCCAGGGATCTGCCTCTGCCTGTTCCTAATGCTGGGGTTACAGGCATGCCTCTGCCCCTGGCTCTTCCACCGGGGATCTGAACTTAGGTTGTCCTGAACGTCTGGCAGGGGTTTCATCCGGGCCTCTCAAATGCAGCTCCTGAGCTCTTCTGCTCTACTTAGTGAGACCGGGTCTGCCGGTGTTTTGGTGTGCTTTGCTTTGTTTAAATGCAGTCTGGACACGGAGATCTTGAGCTACTCAGAATTTTGTGCAGAAGTTGCAGGGCAGGCCTCTGAAGACAACACCGCTTCTGCTGAACGGCCTGGGGGTTCTGCAGAAAAGACTCCGTATGCATGGCTTGTGAAAAACCTGAAAACAGTGAGCCATTTTAGAAAATTAGTGTCAGATCAAAGCTATCTAAACCTTTTCTGATTTCAAATAAACGAGTCTCTCCTTCCTCATCTGAAGAGGACACATTCCAGGATCCCCTGGAGCATGCCTGAACCTACACATAGTCCTGAACTCTCACGCTCCTGATTCTATCCTATACATGCACACCTATAACAAGGCTTAATTGCTAAATTAGGTACGCCGAGGATATAGCAATGATAGCTAATGATAACATAACAATCATAACAATTAATTATAATAAAAATCCCAGGATCGCTCCTCATACTCCTTAGGGCCTTACTGAGTAAAATAAAGGTTACTTTACTACCAGTGCCACTATATCACCGCAGTTGACTTGACAACCAACGCTACTGAGTAACTAAGTTGCAGAGAGCATATACAGTGTGGATACACCCGACAAAGGGCTCATTCCTGCCCCCGGTAGGATGGAACAAGGTTTCATAGTGACATGCACTTTTAAACTTATTTCTGGAATTGCTTATTTCTGGAAATTTCTGTTACATATTTCTAGACCATAGTTCACTGTAAGTAATGGAAAGCTTCCTCTTAGTCATCCTGTATGTTAAATACCCTTAAAAGCATTTCTTTTCCTTTTCCCCTCCAACACATTATTATTATTATTATTATTATTATTATTATTATTTTATTATTATTATTAATTATTTGGGAATTTCATACAGTGCACCCTGATCATTCTGGATTTCCATGGCCCCTAGGTCCATCCTCCCACCCTTGTGCCCTTCCCCTAAAAAAGAGAAAAAAAATTACACCAAGTCCAATTTTGTGGCCCATATACTCATTCGAGCATGGCCAAACTGAGTGTTCAAGTCCCACGACCAATGTCCGGTACACCACCACCCACCCCCCCGCCCCCAATTCCTGTCCTTCCGAATACCGCCCCACCCTGACCCTGGCCTGAAGTCGTCAACTGTGAAGAGCGACACTTTAGCATCGTTGTCACCATTTTTAAGGACTCACTTCCATGGCTTCCTGTCTGGACTGCTTCTTTGGGTGGGGGGTGAGGCTGTCCCAGAAGCCTTCAATGTCTCTCGTTCTCAGTGTGACTCTGCAGCCATGGAAACCACTGCAAAACACGCTTCTTTGCCTGCGGCAGCCAGTGACAACAGCACGGATCGTAGACTAAAACGTGTCTCCAGCGGCAGCACAGATCACATTCACCAACGTGGCCTCCGACGGACAGGAACGCAGTCCGTGACCGTCAGCATGGCTTCCAGCAGGAGCACGGACCACTAGGATACCAACATGGCTGACCGCCAGCGGCAGCACGGACCGTGGAGGTCTTTTGAGGAGGCGCGATCTGGAAACCGGACTGTTCCTCATCCCGGCTATCTTGTTGCTCACAGATCATGGGGACTGGGCAGCACACTGGCTGGGCACAGCCTGCCTGGGGCACACTACTGCTGCCCCTTTGCTCTTTGTGGCTGGGCTCCCTGGCCTGTGGCAGCGGTGGCGGCGGCTGCTGAGTCTAGTTCCCCTGCACTCTGCTCAGAATGAGTTCCGCTCCATTCCCTCATCCCTGCTCCCTCTCCATCACACATCCATCCATCAAGTGGCTTTGCGAACTGCTGTGTCACACAATATATGTTCCTCAAACAGCTTTACATGCAGATACTTATTGTAATGAGTCATTATTGGTCTGGTTCAAGGTTTCTGGTTTCTGAAGTATCATGAATACCGGACCATTGCTGAGAGTTGACTGGGATATCCTACTGTTGCTTAACCTTGCAGCCAGGAAGAATGTCCAGGGAGAGCTCCAGACTTCTGTACATCTCCCCGTCCTTGGTGAAGGCCGCCCTGTGGGCTGGCCACACAACCTGCAGCAGCATTGGAGCTGTGCCTCCCAGTGGGCCACGGACGGGACGGGCCCTACTCAGAAGGGCACGCCTCTTCGTCACAGCATCTCTATTTTTGCTTCCCTCCACTACATGTGTGGCAGGGCTCTGCCATTTTTTTCCAGTTCCACGAGGTTTTTTTTTTTTTTTTTTTTTTTTTCGAGACAGGGTTTCTCTGTGTGTTCCTGGCTGTCCTGGAACTCACTCTAGACCAGGCTGGCCTCGAACTCAGAAATCCGCCTGCCTCTGCCTCCCAAGTGCTGGGATTACAGGCGTGCACCACCACGCCCGGCTTGAGATTATTTTTTAAAATCATCTTCCCATAAGACCTGTTTGTTTGTTTTTTTTTTAAAGTTGTTCTGGAGATGCTGCAGGCTCTGCAGACCTATCTGCCAACATCTTAAATCAGTCTTTCTCTCTTCCCATCCTTCCTTCCTTTCTTTTTTTCTTTCTTTCTTTCACTCTCCTTTTTCTTTCTTTTTTCTTTTTCTTTTTGACAGGGTTTCTTTGTGTTCTTTGTGTAGCCCTGGCTGTTCTGGAACTCACTCTAAACCAGGCTGGCCTTGAACTCAGAGATGGGCTTGTCTCTGCCTCCTAAATGCTGGGATTAAAGGGGTGCATACCTTATGCAATAACTGACTTTTATGACTGTGACATTAATTATTTCCTCCCAGAAAAAGGGGAAAATGTAGAACCTGAAATCTTTCTTGCTCTCTGTGGTGGTTTGAATGAGAATGGCTCTCATAAACGTGTATGTTTGGCCTTGTTGGAGGAGGCCTCTCTCTCTCTCTCTCTCTCTCTCTCTCTCTCTCTCTCTCTCTGCCTCCGGCTTATAGATCAGGATGTAGCTCTCAGCTACTGCTACAGTGTCCTGCCTGCCTATCTGCTGCCATGCTTCCCACCATGATGATAATTGACTGACCCCCGAAACTGCAAGCCAGCCCCAGTTAAGTGCTTTCTTCTATAAGCTGCCATGGTCATGGCGCCTCTTCACAGCAATAGAACAGTAACTAAGACACTGCCTTACCGACGAAGCCTTTGTTGACTATTATTTTACTTCTGTGAATAAAACAAATCCCATAAAACATTGTCATTATATTTTGTAAAGCCATTATTAATTTCAATTTATCTAATTGTCTGTTGCTTTCTGCAATTGGGTCTGTTTTCTATTCAATCACAAAGCATTCCGCGACTTCTTCAACATAACTGATGTTAAAGTCTTTTACTCTTTTCTATTTTCTTGCATAAACATTAATTGTACTTATTTGCTTTTTCTTTCATTTTGAAGGTGATGTAATTGAGAAAGAGATATATGTCTCACCTTAGTCTTAGTTTACTTAGTTACTTTTCGGGTTTTTGTTTTTTGTTTTTTTTTTGTTGTTGTTTTTGTTTGTTTGTTTGTTTTTTGTTTTCCGAGACAGGGTTTCTCTGTGTAGTCCTGGCTGTCCTGGAACTCACTCTGTAGACCAGGCTGGCCTCGAACTCAGAAATCTGCCTGCCTCTGCCTCCCAAGTGCTGGGATTAAAGTCGTACGCCACCACCGCTAGGCTCTAGTTACTTGTATAGTGCTATGACAAAACACCATGACCAAGGCAACTTATAGAAGGAAGGGGTTATTTGGGGCTTTCAGTTCCAGAGGCTAGACCGTCCACCACCATCATGGCAGGGACCACAGGAGCAGGCATGGCCCTGGGGCAGTGTCTGAGAGCTCCTATCCTGAGACACAAACATGGGAGTGAGGGAGAGAGGGAGAGGGAGACGGAAAGAGGGAGAGGGGGAGAGGGAAAGACAGAGAGGGAGAGGGAGAGGGAGAGGGAGAGGGAGAGGGAGAGGGAGAGGGAGAGGGAGAGGGAGAGGGAGAGGGAGAGGGAGAGGGAGAGGGAGAGGGAGAGGGAGAGGGAGAGACTTTTGAAAGTCCAAAGACCACCCCCAATGACACACCTCCTCTCAATAAGACCATACCTTGAAGCGGAGATTTCTTGTTTCTTTGGAGACGTGGTTGTCTCATGTGATGATTTTCTGGAAGCTGCCTGGTGAAGGGGTATGTGATGTTTTGCTGGAGCGGATGCTTGAGCGGACGTGGATATTTGATAAGAGTGCCTGAGCCGGGCGGTGGTGGCGCACTCCTTTAGTCCCAGCCCTTGGGAGGCAGAGGCAGGCGGATTTCTGAGTTCCAGGCCAGCCTGGGCTACACAGAGAAACCCTGTCTCGAAAAACGAAAAAAAAAAAAATGGAAAGAGTGCCCGTATAACCCAGCAGACAGTGGGCGGCACGCTGGCACTGGATTGTCTTGCTTTCTTCAGTGAGCTTACTTACCTTGTTGTGACTTCGAAGAGAGAAACGCACCGAAGAACTTCTGGTGGTGTCCTGGCTGCTTCTTGCCGCTTCTGCGGACTCGGGTGGATTGGCTGAGCCTCTCAGTTTCTTCTGGGTTGAGCTGCCGCTGTTTCAGTTTGATGTTTTGGCCTGGACCGCGTGTGGACAACAGAGATTGGAATCACTCCAAAGAACTATTTCTAAACAGGTCCACAACCCCTGTTTCTTATCAGTCATCCTTCTCCCTTACCTCTGGGGGGTCGTGGGCTAGAAGGGAGGTGAAGCTTGAAGAACCATCATTGAAGTAGGTTTTGAAAAATCCAAGCCTGAGATGCTTCCTAATCCAAAGGGCTCTATCAACTGAGGACCAAAGTATTCAAATCTATTAGCTTATGGGGCCATTCTCATTCAAATCACCATACTTGTAATTATTTTTTTAATTTTATTAAATTTTTGTTTATTTTTGAGATTGTATTTTAATTTAAACATTTCCCCCCTTCAAGCCCTTCCATGTGCCCCTCCCCACTCTCCTACAAAATAATTCATCGCCTCTTTTTTCATCAATTGTTATTGCACGCATATATGTGTGTTTGTGTATGTGTGTGTGTGTGTGTGTATATATATATATATATATATTCCTAAATATAGCCTGTTGAGTTGATATCATGTCACTTGCGTGTACATATGGTGCCTTTGCCATCTGACAACCACTTGCTGTGATCTTCCCTGACGAGGACTGTAAGCACAATGTTATTGTGAGCTGTGTAAAGATTATCCTTGTATCTTGTATTGTTCCAGTGCTGATTTCTGTGCCCTCATATCTGGTTGCAATCTTTATTCTGAGAATCTCCTGTGTTGGCACTGTATAAACATCGCATCTCAATTACTCTTTGATTGGTCACTAAAGCTATCGGACCAGCCAGTGACTGTGCAGGGGAGAGACTAGGGCTGGACTTCCTCTCCGATGGAGAAGAAGGGGAGATGGGGAGAGGAAGGGAGGATTCGGGCAGGGGAAAGGGCCCGGGAGACACCATAAGGAAACACCCAGAGCCCAGAGAGCCAGATCAGTGCAAAAATGCAAGTATCACTGGGATTCGGGCTGGGAGGCAGCTAAATTGGCCCAGAGGATTAAAACAGAGTGACACTGCTCAGTGGTTGTCCCTTAAAGCTTGAGAACTAACTGTAATGGCCTGGTCTCAATTATTTGGGAGCTGGCTGGGCTAAAAGAAAACCTGCAAAATATACAAAGCCATTACAGAAGACCACCTCTCCCTTCTCAGCTTTCCTCGATGGGCCTATTGTTCTCTCCTCTCTGCTGTCCTCCGTGGCCTATTGTTCTGTGTGCAGGCTTGAGGCCCCACAGGCTCTTCCTGGTCCAGCTTGGCTTGTTTGCTGGTGGCTTCCTTATTCAGCTCCTGTTGAGGCAGTCACGCTGGTGAGGCTTGACGGGTGCAGCTTCTGCTGTAACTAGGAGACACAATCCCACAGCAAACTCATTTACTGATGTGGATGTGGTTGTATGCACACACCTGCGCCACAGTGCACATGCGGGAATCAGTTCTCTCCTACCCTGTGGGGCCAGGGACAAAAGTGGCAAGCACCTCTTCCTGATGAGCCATCTCCCCATGCAAAGAAAAAAAACAACAACAACAACAAAACGAACAAACCCTAAAACAGACAATAACAGCAACAACAATAACAACAACCAAATAAAGAAAGATCAAAACAGGCTGCTCTTGCATAGGCTCTCTGAGTTCCGATTCCAGGGGGTCTCAAGCACCTCTCAGTCTTTTGTCTAACACCATCTTTTGGTCTCTGCACCTACACACACACACACACACACACACACACACCCCAAAATAAAATTTAAAAACCATTGTTGAACGGGATGGGCGGGAGAGGAAAGGAAGACAGTGGAGGCTTTCAAAGTTCCCTTAGAAACACGCTTCCTTTGGTGTGTGACTCAGACCCCAAGGCCAGAGGGCAGAGCCCAGCCTCGAGGGCTGCCTTGGGCCTTTACACACAGATCCCGTGCGTCTTCCACGCAGCTGCTGATGGATGCCTGAGTGAACAGGAAGTGACCTCACAGGTCATGTACTGGGTGGGGGGGGGGGACTTGGGGGAAGTGATTGGGTCCCGAGGGCTCTGACCTCATGGGTGGGTTGATTCCCTTCATGGCGTCCTGGTAGGATGGCATTATTGAAAGGTGGGTCCTAGAGGAAGAGAGGATCCGCCCCAGGAAGATGTCCCAGTCCCTTCCCCATCTCTGTTTCCTGGTTGTCCTCGTGAGCCACAGTCCTCCACACTTTCCTGCTCAAATGCTCTCTCTACCTTAAAAGCAGAGGAACAGCCCGGGGCAGTGGTGGCGCACACCTTTAAATTCTAGCGCCCAGGAGGCAGAGGCAGGTGGGTCTGAGTTTGGGGCCAGGCTATAGAGTGAGTTTCAGGACAGCCAGGGCTACACAGAGAAATCCTGTCCCATAACAATTACAAACAAAAACAAAACAAACAAAAAACCAGAGAGCCATCCAAAACATGGTCTGAGATTTCGATTTACACCTAGTGATCGCTCTTCCTTTTTTTTTTTTTTTTTTTTTTTTTTTTGTTTTTTTTTTTTTTTTTTTTTTTTGGTTTTTTGGAGACAGGGTTTCTCTGTATAGCCCTGGCTGTCCTGGAACTCACTCTGTAGACCAGGCTGGCCTCGAACTCAGAAATCCCCCTGCCTCTGCCTCCCAGAGTGCTGGGATGACAGGCGTGCGCCACCACTGCCTGGCGATCTCTCTTCCTTTAAGCCATCTTCTCCCAGTTAATGAAAAATGTAATGCTGGGCTGAGACGGCTCAGTGGTTAAGAGCAGAGCACTGGCTGCTCTTCAGAGGATCTGAGTCCAATTCCCAGCAAGCACGGTGGCCCACAACCATCTGTAATGGGATCAGATGCCCTATTCTGGTGTCTGAAGACAGCTACAATGTACTCATATAAATAAAATAAATAAATCTTTAAATAAAGAAAAGTCCGGGCTGGAGAGATGACTCAGTGGTTAAGAGCACTGACTGCTCTTCCTAAGGTCCTGAGTTCAAATCCCAGCAACCACATGGTGGCTCACAACCATCCGTAATGAGATCTAACGCCCTCTTCTGGAGTGTCTGAGGACAGCTACAGTGTACTTATATATAATAAATCAATCAATCTTAAAAAGAGAAAAGTCTAATGACAGCTAATGAACGTTGAACGTTCCGTAGTGCCATGGGAGGTGACGAAGGGCTCCCAGCCCACAGGAGCACGCTGCTCTGGCAGGCCTCGCCCTTCTCCCCCATTCCCTCTGCCGAGCTAAAACCCTCTAGATCACATTCCTAAAGCTAGCCACCAAGATCTCTTCCCTTATTGGGCCATTTCCTCCTCCTGAGGCCGACTACCCCGCTATCAAAATGTTTAAGTCCAGCAATCAAAAGCCTCCTTTGGCTCACCTAATTATCACGCCCAATTAAATTAAACACCCCACCCTAACATGGGGGTTTCCCCTTTCCCCTTTATAAACCTCAGTTTTCCTCTGGGCCACGTTTGTTTTCCCTCTATCCAGACGCAATCCTTTGTCCCTTGGGGCAAATCCCCCCCCCCGCGTCCCCCCCCCCCCGTCCCCCCATCTTCCCCACCCCATTCCCTTCCCCCTTGTCCCTCTCCTCTCTCTCCTGTCTTTGTCTCTAATTCCTTGCCCTTCGCCCCTGGTTGGGGGCGGAAGCACGTGGGGGGAGGGGCCACAGGGAAGCAGGGGGGAGGGGAAGAGGAGAGGGGGAGGGGGCGGGAAGGGTGGAGAGCAATTTCCTTTGTGCTGAGAACTTGGTTTCCTGGGTCCAGAGCAGATACCTGCCCTTTCAGATACCAAAGATGGGAGGAGAATGTTGCTTCATTTATTTTATTTATTTAGTTTTAGTGGCAGGGTAGACCAGGCTGGCCTCAACATCATGGAGCTCTGCCTGCTTCTGTCTCAGGGCTGGGATTAAAGGCTGGGATTAAAGCTTTCACACCGGCTTCATTTAATTGTCTGTGGGAGGCACTAGGCTGAGATGTAGCTCTGAGACTGACCGATAGCTTGGTACGCCCTCAGTCGAATCCACAGAACAAAACAAACAAATGTTGCTTTTTTCCCCCCAGCCAAAGTGCTGCGTGCCTGTAACCCTAGCACGCTGGAGGCTGAGGCGAAAATTCAAGGCCACCGTTGGCTACACAGGGAGACCCTGAATCCAAAACCAAACCCGTTATAGCACTGTCGTTTATGCTATTTTGCAGATCGTCACACAGGACTTGAGAGTGACTCGGGAGTTAGTTGACTTGAGAGTGCTGACGGCAGGGAAACTAACTCTCAGGTCTGGACGAGATGAAGGCCTTCCCTCTGTCCCCGGGCCTCTCAGGAGTTCCTCTCTCGGGCTTCCCAGGCTGCTGCAGTCTCTGTCCCTACCCTTGTGGCCGCTCTCCTTCTCGGGCTCCAACTTTCTCTTGGTCAAGGCATTTGCCATTTAAATGAGTCAGAAGCATCTTTATCTTCTGGCCAGTTTGCTGGCCTTGAATTCCTGGTCCTCCTGCCTCAGCCTACTGAGTACAGGATTACCATTGTGTCATAAATAAATAAATAGGCTCAAAAAATTTAAACATAAGTTTATCCCTCTCCCCTGGTTTTTCTCTTCTCTTCCCTGGCCCCCTCTGCTACTATCTCTTCTATTCCTCCCTTCCTCCTCCCCCTCTAGCCCAGGCTGCCCCAGTACTCACAAATCCAGCCTCCCCAGTGCCGGAATTACAGCTGTGTACCAACAGGCTTGCCTTAGTCTATGAAACCTTTAAATGCACTACAGGTCCGTGAGATTTGCTTTAAGACACTCTTACTTTTTGAAAGCATAGCAATCCTATTTTGCCAAGGCGTCTATCCCCACAGTAAACCTCATGAAAACCCACTAAATTTCTCCAAAGTCAACTGGCAACAGCGTCTCCTGCAAGGTCCTCTGACTTCCTGCAAAGGTGTTAGACAAGCACGAGTCAGCACTGGACACGATCCTGAGCTTAGAGGTGGGATCGGGTGTTCCTTACACTCAGTAAGACCGCGAGGGCTCGGACAGGCAAATGTTGCTTTTTTCTCTCAGCGGCTTTGGATAAGCTGGGGTTAAGAGATCACTCGTACACAGGAAGGGAGCATCCAGATATCATTACTGTGGCCTTGATTTCTCATTTTAAGGATTTGTTTATTCTCATTTTATTTTATGCATGTTTTCCCAGCATGTATGTCTGTGTACCACTTGCATGCCTGGTGTCCAGGGAAGCCAGAAGAGGGCATCATATGCTCTGGAACTAGAGTTACAGATGACTATGAGCTGCCATGTGGGTGCTGGGAATCGAACTTGGGTCCTCTGGAAGAACAGCCAGTGCTCTTAACTGCTGAGACATCTTTCTAGCTTTGACCTTTTCTTTTTTTCTTTTTTCTTTCTTTTTTTTTTTTTGGATTTGGTTTTTTCAAGACAGGGTTTCTCTGTATAGCCCTGGCTGTCCTGGAACTCACTCTGTAGACCAGGCTGGCCTCAAACTCAGAAATCCGCCTGCCTTTGCCTCCCAGAGTGCTGGGATTACAGGTGTAATCACCACCACTGCCCGGCTTTGACCTTTATTTATTCATGTATGTATGTATGTATGTATGTATGTATGTATGTATTTAGAGACAAGGTCTCATCACTACATAGCCCTGGCCATCCTGGAACTCACTGTGTGACCAGGTTGGCCTTGAACTCACAGAGTTCCATCTGCCTCTGCCTTCCTTCTGAGTGCTGGGATTAAAGATGTGCACCACCATGCCTGGCACATCTCCTTACTTTTAACACCAATTTAAAAGTAGAGTTTTAACTCGGAGCTTGATCCCGGTCATTAATTCTTACAGTCTTAGTTAAGGTTACTATTGCTGTGAAGAGACACCGTGACCACAACAACTCTTATAAAGGACAACATTTAATTGGGGCTGGTTTATAGTTTCAGAGGTTCAGTCCATTATTATCATGGCAGGGAGCATGGCCGTAGGAGACACGGTGCTGGAGAAGAAGCTAAGACCCACATCCTGACCCTTAAATGAGAGAGAGAGAGAGAGAGAGAGAGAGAGAGAGAGACTGGATTGTTCTCAAACTTATAATTTTCCTGCCTCAGTCTCCCAAGTGCTAGGACTACAGATGTGCACCCCAGCTTGCTTTATTTTTAATAGAGAAATGTTTGGCTGACAGATCTTAGAATAAGACAAGAATTGTCAAAGGCCACCAGAACCCGAGAGAAACGAAAGAGGTTCTCTCTCTCTCTCTCTCTCTCTCTCTCTCTCTCTCAGAATGAGACAATCCCTTTCAGCCTGAATCTTGGACTTCTAGTCTCCAGTAGGTAACACCATACATTTCTAATTTTTAAAATATCTGTATTAAGGGGCTAGAGAGGTGGTTCTGTGGTTAAGAGTCCGTGCTGCCCTTGAAGAGGACCCAAGCTCGGGTCCCGGCGCCCACACGGGGCAGTTAACTACCTATCACACCAATTCC
This sequence comes from Apodemus agrarius, assembly GCA_964023405.1. NCBI lineage: Eukaryota > Metazoa > Chordata > Mammalia > Rodentia > Muridae > Apodemus > Apodemus agrarius. The sequence goes on from OZ030005.1 coordinate 22,031,012, forward strand.
AGGACATTCCACACCATCTTCTGCCCTCCCGGGCTACTGCGGCCGTGTACTGCGGTCCACCCTGACCGCCAAGCTCCACACTTCTCAGTTCTGCAGTCTCCCAAACTGCTGGAACAGCTGGGGACCGAGTGTCCAGACGTCTGTGGGAGCTGCTTCAGACTCAGGCCGATACGGTGCCCGCTCATGTTGGTCAGTCTTAGTCAACAACCTAACTGGATCTGTCGTCAACTGCAGAGCAAGCCCTGGGCACGCCTGTGAGGGTTCTTGACCAGGGATTCTTCTCATCCAGGTTATTTGATGTGAGAAGACTCATCCTAAACATGGGGTGACCCCTTCCAGTGCCAGCCTAGATAAAACGAGGGGGCAAAGGGAGCGGGAAGCTTCTCTTTGCCTGTTAGCTTTCATACTTACCAGCAGCTCCATCTTCTCTGTTGCTGCCGCTGTTGCTGCTACATGTCTTCCCTGACATTAGAACCCAGGTTCCGTGGGCTTCCGATGTGGAGTGAGGAGCGGTGTCTCTCCAAAACTCCTCCAGGCCTTCAGCGATGGATCAGGACCGCTGAGGGATGTTAGCCCTGTGGACTGAGCATCCGCAGCGTTCTAAGTCTCTCGGTGTGAGAAGGCCAGGGTTGGACTCCCTAAGACCATATTGTGTAAGGCGATCTAATAATTCTCCTTCTAAATCTATCCGCTCGGTTTGCTCTGCTCCTCTAGGGAGCCCTAACGTACCACCCTGGGAAACAATGCACCCTGGGCACTATGAGTCAAACCTATTAATTATGATTTGACCTGCTTCCCAATGCTACTGGTAAAGAAGTATCCTGAAAAATAAAACCTATCTTTGGGCAAAGCTGGTGTAGGTCTAGGTAACTTTCTGGCCATGAAAAAAAAAAAATTTTTATTAGTAAAAACAAATGCATTGCAGACTGGATACGGTTTGTCAAGGGGCTTATTTTAAAACGCTTTTGGTGGGGTGGTGGAGGGAAAGATGGCTCACTGGTTAGGGCACTGACTGCTCTTTGAGAGGACCCAACATCTCCATAGTGGATCACAACCATCTGTAACTCCAGTCCCGAGGGGAATCTGACGCCCTCTTCTGGCCTCCTTGGGCACTGCATGCACATGGGTGCACAGACATATAAGCAAAATAGTAATAAATGAAATGTTCAAAAAGACTTTAAAGGCCTTTTTGAATAAAATAAGCATCTCAGAGTATGTATACAGAAGACACCAGCACCAAAAGATACTCCTAAAGACAAATTATAATTTACTTAAATGGATGTTTACCATTTTGCCCCAAGCATAAATAAATTTAACTCTGTTTACTTCAGTGCTCTGCAGATCTTCACAAAAACTGCTCCTTTAGAAATTTTAATCATGCCCTAATTTTCCAGTAAGAAAGTTAAGGCATTTTTAACTAGGTGTTTTAAAAAAGATTGGTCCTATTAGTTATGTGTGCACACAAGTGTGTCTGTGTGAGGCGTTGCGCATGAGTGCAGTGCACACAGAAGCCAAAAGGGGGCGTCAGGCCCTCTGGAGCTGGAGTTACAGGCAGCTCTGGATAGCCGCGCACCTGTGCCGGGGACAGAACTGGTCCTCGGCAAGGGCAGGAAGAGCTCTTGACCTGTGGGCCCGTCCCTCCAGTTCCAGGAGCTTCGTACTTTGACGTGCTTCCTTTTCTAGCCTCGCATTTTATTAGCATTAATTCCAAAAATAACTCAATGACGCCAACAGAGTTTTGTCTTAATCTGTAGACTCGGGAGGCGGAGACTGTGGAAAGGGCGCAAGACTTTGTCCAAAGGCGTAAGGAGTAAACAGGAATCGGCGGCAGCTTTTCTGTCAAGCTCGGATGCACAGAGATGAAAGAGACAGTCTTTGAGTCTAATTACTGGCTACCCTCCTGTGCTGAGCTCTTTGGCATCCAAAGGTTCACAAAACCACTCTCTCTGTCTGTCTTCTGTTGCCACTGCAGAATACCAGGTACTAGGTAAAGAGAGAAGCCTGTAGAGCCTGGCTCTGGGAGCCTGTGCGTTCAAGAGTGCAGGGCAAGCATGTTTGGCATCTGCCGAGGGATCCCTTGCTGTGTAGTAGTGGGATGGAAGGCAGCTGAGCGTGAGTCAGAGAGAGGGTCCACGCAGGGGGGAAACTCTCACGATTAACCCACTCCCAATGGCAGAGCCCTTTGAAACCCACGCACCTCTTGAAAGTCCCACCTCTCACTATGTATACTGCAACAGTTGTGATTCATCTTGAGCTGCGTGTGTGTGTGTGTGTGTGTGTGTGTGTGTAGAGAGAGAGACTAACTCCTGGAAAAGTTCAGCCTGGTAGTTGCTATGGAGGGTGGAGTCTGGGGCCAGCAGAGTGACTTGACAAATGGCTTCCTTGGACCAGTATCTTTCTTGGTGGCTCTTCAGATCTCTGCCCCTTATATTTGAAACAGTGTGTTACAGGGTGAGATCGGGATTTTTCGAGACAGGGTTTCTCTGTGTGGTCCTGGCTGTCCTGGAACTCACTCTGTAGACCAGGCTGGCCTCGAACTCAGAAATCCACCTGCCTCTGCCTCCCAAGTGCTGGGATTACAGACATGCGCCACCACCGCCCGGCTACAGGGTGAGATAGGGGAGAGGCAAGCCCGCGGGATGAAGGGCCCACGCACCTCTGGCCCTGGCACTCTTAAGTTCTCTCTAGAGAGGCCAGATCAGAATTCACTGCAAAGAATTGCTCAGTTGCTCCCTAGATGGGGAGGCTGCTGCCGAGGGCTGCCGAGGCTGAGGAGAGTGTTAGCGCTCCATCACCCAGGAGAAAGGGTTTACTTTGGCTCACGGCTGTAGAATTCCAAACCACCGTCTTCTGGCTGCATTGCTGTGGGCCTGCAATGAGGCGGGGCGGGATGTTGGAAAGGCGTTGGGGGAAGAACCCTGCTCACCCGGCAGCAGCCAGGAAACACAGAAACCGGAAAGAGCAGAGCAGAGGACGCCCTCCCGGCAGGCCACTTCCCACCTCCTCCCATAATGTAATCAACTAGATCCGACCCACTCTTTCCGTGCTCGGATCTGCGAGCTTGGGACGTAACCTTCAGCGCACGAGCCTTGCAGTGCTGGTTGCTTCAACTTTCAAACTAAGAGAAAGGCCACGAGCTTTGCCGAGGGACATCTTTTCGTCTGTGTGGTGGTTAATTTTCATGTGAACTCGATTAGATTTAGAATCACTTAGGGGGCCCACCTCTGGCTTGTCTATAGGGCATTTCCAGAGATATTTAACCGGAGGGAGGGAAGACCCAGCCTGAATATGGGTGGGTGGGATCCAGCACTGAATAAAGGGGGGGGGTGAGAAAAGCAAAATGGCGTGCTCTCCCTCCCTCCCTCCCCTCCCTCCTCCCCTCCCTCTGCATCCTGACTGCAGATGCACTGTGTCCAGCTGCTTCTCACTGCCGCCGCGTGCCTGCCTGTCATGATAAACTGTGAGCCCTCTGACTGTGAGCCCTCCCCCCCCCCCTTGCTGGCCAGGCATTTTGTGACATAGATAAGATGTAACAAAAGAAAAGCAATACCGCTGGTGAATGGAAAGGAAAACAGGAGTCCTAAAGGAGAAGGTGGGTATGAGTGTGGGCTGGCTTAGAAAGCCAGAGTACAAGCCTATTTCCCAGGCGAGAGGCCCTCAGCTGACGTCCAAGAATTCTGGTAGTTTGTTCCTCAGCCTATAAACCGGTAGTGAGGCCAGCGCTTGCTCTGAGGAGGGGCTACGTGGTGTTTGGCAGTGAGACAGTGTCCCTGTAGTTGTATTTATATCTGAATCCGAGTCACCGGTCTCCACCCACAAGATGGTTCCTGGTGTCTACCTGCCAAGGGGTCCCCATTACTAGAAGATCATGCCTTTGGCGCTCCATCAAAGGCTGCTGGGTCACAAAGGATACGACACCCATCCACAGCCCTTGGTTAAGGCTACTAGAGAGCAGCTGCTGTCATTAATCAGGGGAGAACGGGAATGAATGGTGTCGCCTGCGCGTGGAGGACTCCTCCCACACAGCTGTGCTGTGTGACCCAGGAGGTGACACCTGAGAGGCTCCTGTAGGCACAGAGTTGGTGGTTGTCCTGGGGATCCATCACAGAAAGTCTGGGGGGGGGGCTCTGACTTGCCAGTAAGCAGCCGACGTGAATGCAAGGCCAAAGCTAGCAAGCCAGGGACCTTTCTCGCCGGAGCCTGGCTGGTACCCAGATGTTGTCCAGAGGTTCCAGCCCCTCTTTGGGGATTAAGCGTTTGCACAGCTTCCTCTGTGGCTCCTTGTGAGGCTCAGATGGCCCTGAGCTGAGTCGTCAGAAGGGTGGCTCCATACGTGCCCAGTTTCAGGAAAAATGAAGAGTAAGGCCAGGTGTGGTGGCTCATACCTGTAATCTCAGAGGAAGTCTGAGGCTAGCCAGTATGTGACAGAGTCTGTCTCAGTGAAGGGGGAGGGAGCTGGGTTAACGGCTCAGTGGTTTACTGCGCTTACTGGGGTTCCCCAGCTTCCTTACTGTGGCTCCGACCATCTGTAACTCTAGTTCCAGGGTCCTTCACTCCCCTCTTTAACCGCCATGGGCACCAGACAAGCATGTGGTCCACATACATATAGTCAGACAAAACACTCGTACACATGAAATAATAAATCAATCTTTTAAAAGGTGGAAAAGGAGAGAGATTAGAAAATAGGATAAACGTTTCTTAAAGTGAAATGATATACCACGCTACCATAAATCCCTTGAGGTATTGATTTTTTTTCCCTTCAAGCCCAAACTCATATGAGGCATGAATTTACTTCCACGAAGTAGCCAACCTCATGAAATCTTGGAGCAGGACGGTAGTTTTGAGGGTCAGGGCCAAGGAGGAAATGGACAGTAACTAATCCCACGAAGCTTCCGTTTAACATGATGACTAAATGCTAGAGATCGTCTGTGGACTGGTCTTGCATAGCCCAGGCTAACCTCAAACTCGCCTCACTGTCTCCGACGACCTTGGAGTTCCCATCCTCCTGCCCCCAGCTCCCAAGTGCTGGCATTTCCGGTGCTTGCCCCCACGTCCCGGCTTCTGTAGCGCTGGGAACGACACTCAGGACTCTGTGTGCTAGGCAAGTACTTGAAATGCCGGGCTGCGTTCGCTCCCCAGCTCTAAGATAATTTCTTTTTGGATGCTCGCGTTGTGGGAGAGTGCGCCCCAAAGATCGCACAAACAGCGGAGGCCAACCTCAGTCTGCAAGGAGTTCGTTATGCTGGCGAATTCGTGAGACATTCCCGGTGAACTTGGAGAACAAACGTGGTGAGGGCGCCTCCCCCATCCAAACACCTTCGCTTTTTATAGTTATTTAGATGATCTCCGCACCGCCCACCCCGCCCCCGCAAATGGAGTGGGCTCTTTGTTGGCCAGTGCGGAGCCCCGCACTCCGCCCGCCTGCTTCCGCCGGCTTGCCTTGCTCACTAATTAGAGAGCTGCCGCCTGATTCACCTTGTTAATTAGAGGGACTTGAACACGGAGGCCTCCGGGCAGTGAGCGAGGGAGCCTCGCACCAGTGCCCCGAGAACGAGGCCGTCTGTGAACTCATTCTTCTCATCTCCCTTCTATTTTTCATTTGAAATGAATAAATCATTGAGATTTTTCCTTGCGGAGTGAGAACGCAAGAATTCACATCTTTGTAAGATGTAAATTACATGTGATCAATAGGAGAGGCTGGCAAGCGTGTGGTACTTACACGCTTTTTCTAATTCCCTTCTTGTTGGTGTTTGGAAAATGGCCTGGAATGTGTGTCTGCTCTCCGGGAACCCATGCCCTTCACCTGCCTAGAGAGCGTGCCTGCAGTGGTATGGAAGATGCTGGAAACCGATCCAGTGGTTTGCTGTTCACTAGCACACTGGGGGGAGGGGGGTCGCGGGGAGGGGAGGGACGGGCGGTACACATCTGTAATCCCAGCACTGGAGAACTGGAGAGGCAGAAGCAGGTGGGTCTCTATGAGTTCAAGGCCAGCCTGGTCTACATAGCGAGTTCCAGGACAACCAGGGCTATACAGTGAGACCCTCTCTCAAAAAGAAAGAAAGAAAGAAAGAAAGAAAGAAAGAAAGAAAGAAAGAAAGAAAGAAAGAAAGAAAAGGGAAGGAAGGAAGAAAAGAAAGAAAAAAGAAAAAAAGAAAGGAAGGAAGGAAGAAAGAGAAAAGAAAAAGAACGAAACAAAACAAACAAGAAGTACTTTCCAGAAGGGACACTTGAGGAAGTGAGGCCTCGGGAGGGCATTCCTTGGCCTGGTCCTGCTCTCTGGCAGTCTTCAACGACCCCGGAAGGCAAAGGTATCAGATAGTTTCAGTCTAGACACTGCCCCCCATCCCTACCCCAAATGTCTCACTATGAAGCCAAGAATGTCCTCTTATTCATTATATCGCCCAGGCTGACCTTGAACTTGTGATCCTCCTGCCTCAGCCTCTGGAGCGTTAAGGTGTGCGTGCCCTACTTCACCTGGGTGAGATACCATCCTTCCTTCCTTCGTGTGGAAGCTCTAAGTTCAGCACGTGACTCCAGGAAAAACTAATGTAGGCGCTGGTTCAGTGGGTAGCAGTGCATGCTGCGTTCCCAGGGCCCTGTTCAGTTCCCAGCACCCACATCAGGCAGTTCTCGACGGCTTGTAACTCCTGCTCCAGGGTGATCTGATGCCGTGGGCCTCTGACCTGTACACACATGCGCACACCCGGCTCCACCCATACACTGAATTTAAAAGAAAAACTAGGAGTCTAGGTGGTTAATAATAGCACGTGTTGCTTTCCTAGAGGACTTTAAATTTAGTTCCCAAGTGGCTCGGAATTGCCTGTAACTTCACCTTCAAGGGGATGCAATGCCCTCTATTGGACTCTGCAGGTACTACACACATATATGCACAGACAGATAAACACATACTCAATTTTTAAAAAAAAAACTTTGGTCAGGAGTGGTGGCGCACACCTTTAATCCCAGCACTTGGGAGGCAGAGGCAGGCAGATTTCTGAGTTTGAGCCCAGCCTGGTCTACAGAGTGAGTTCCAGGACAGCCAGGGCTACACAGAGAAACCCTGTCTTGAAACCAAAACCAAAAAAAAAATTTTTTTAAAGTCTAATTGGTAAAAAAAACATCATCTTGAGCTTGCACAGATTATAAACCCTATTATAGGTACAGATATGCCTGTAAGGAGTTCCCTTTCTCCATCAAAAGGAAACACTGCAGAGGAGGAAGATGGAAAAGAGGGTTCAAGTGTGGTCTCCCCATATTAAAAAGCCAAAGGGTTGCTGCTAACAGGGTGGTTACATACCCTCATTACCAGACTTGGAGGCAAGTGTTACTTTGTTTCTCCTATAGCATTTCTGGTCCTTACCTGCCAAGATTTTGACAAAACACATGCAAAAGATATCTTTCATATATCCATGCCTATGATGCCTATGTCTGTGTCTGTGTATTGTATGTATATTGTATATGTATATTGTGTGTGTGTGTGTGTGTGTGTGTGTGTGTGTGTGTACACACGTACATTCTCTGGGGAAAATGCTGAGGCTGGTTTCTAGAATGTTCTTTGCATCCTTGGGAACATCAGAGTTGGTGCCCCTGAGCTTCCCTTCTGTGTACATTTATTGCCTCCACAACACAGTCCTACCCTGAGGGAGAGAACCAAGAACGTGGCTGGCCTTGGGACCCGTTCGCAGATGGCGGAAGCCAGAGAAGCAGAGTCCAGTGTGGTCAGTGCTCAGAGGCCACGGTGATGGCAGCAGGGCAGCCGCTCAAGCATCAGGAGAAGTGATGCGAAGGCTCAGGTGGTGGGGAGGAGCAGAGGGAGGCGGGAGGCGGAGAGTGAGGGCAGGGGTAGGGGTGGCAGTGTCGAAAGGTTTCCATAGCTCCTGGAGGGCTGACCTGCCAGCCTTGATAGGTGAGCCGGGGGTGTGTTTCTCAATGTCCTCTACTTAGTGTGAGCCTGCTGTGTGCCTCCAGCCCCAGGAGGGCCGACTCCTGGCTCAGCAGGAGCCAAGCAGGTCTGCAGGGCACTTGGGAGGGTGCGATGCTGAACTCAGTTTCTTTGACGCATTTTTCTCGGCATTCGGCCCTGCATCAGGAATGGCGTGTGTGTGGGGGGGGTGTGTGTGATAGATATCGGCCCGAGTCTCGCAAGCAAAAACTGCCATTTCTGCTACAGCCACAACTTGTCTGAGTTTCAGAATTTCAAGTTTAATTATTATATGCCTCCCGAGTGCTGGGTTTTCAGACCCGTGGTGCCACTCCCAGCTTTAATGCCGTTTTTAATTGACACATGATGCACAGAATGAGGCGTCCTGTGATGTTTTGATATGCACGTGCATTGCATCATGAGCGGATCAGGGTCGTTGGCATATTTATCGGTTCAGATATTTGTCTTGTTTTTTTTTTTTTTTTTTTTTTTTTTTTTTTTTTTTGCAGTAGGGATGCTCAAAATCCTCTCTTAGAGTTCATTTAAAACACACATTAGGAGTTGGCTGGCTTGGTTTAGTTGGGTAGAGCTTGGTAGTAATAAAATACACATTAGGGGTGGGCAGCGATGGTTCAGTGATTGAGAACCTGGGGTCAGTGCCTGGCACTCACGTGGAGACTCAGGACCATCTGTAACTCCATTTCCAGGAGACTCAGATGCCCTCTTCTGGCCTCTCAGGGCACTGCACCCATGCGGTGCCCAGCCACTTACAGCAAATGCTCCAACAGGGAAAATAACAAATGACTTTAAAGAAACACACACCATGTTATTGTGAGCCACAGCCTCCCTACTGTAATACACAACACCAGGAAACCTTAGTCAGGGTCCACATGCCTGCCTCAGTTTAGGCAGCACCGAGCCCCGCCCTTTGCCAGAGTCACCACAAATAACAAGGGATTCAAGATGAAAAAATGACTTCAAGAGAATCGTGCAGAAACAATTTAATATCATTGCAAAGGCATAGAAGATGTGTTGGCCAGTTTTATGTTCGCTTCCCTAAAGTCATCTGAGAGGAAGGAACCTCAATTGAGATTCTGCCTCCATAAGATCAGGCTGTAGGCGCGCCTGAAAGGCATAATTGAGTGATTGTTGGGGGAGGAACCAGCTCGTTGTGGGTGGAGCCATCTCTGGCCTGGTGTCCTGGTTTCTGTAAGAGAGCAGACTGAGCAAGCCAGAGGGAGCAAGCCAGTAAGCAGCACCCCTCCGTGGCCTCCAGGTTTCTGCCCTGTTTGAGTTCCTGTCCTGACTTCCTTCAGTGATGGCCTTCAGATGTGAAAGCGTAAGCCAAATGAGCCCCTTGGTTTTGGTCATTCAGGGATGTTTCATCAGAGCAGTAGTAACCTTGACTCGGACGAGGGTGCTCTGCTAAGTGTAAAAGCCACCGTGAGACAGGCGGCTCTGGCACTGGCCTGTTCGGAACAAAGGGGAAATTAGACTTCGGTGATGGGGAAGATTTTTCCAGACAAGTGGCATCCAGCAAGAGCAAGGGGTTGGCTGGGAATGTGCTTCACACGGCCCAGGGCTTCAAGGACCCCTTAAGGATGACTCAGGGCAGGAGTCTGGGGTATTTACACTAGGACCCAGGGCCCAGAGGACTGGGAGACTCAGGGCAGAGTATAATAGAATCGGATCTGAATTTTTAAAGCAGGTTCCTGCCCAGTGCTCCTGTGATTTTTTTTTTCCTATTATGTATTAGGACAGCAAAGTCGGGTCTCTGTGATTGTTTAGGCAAGAGTCATGCTGTATTGAACCAGACCAGACCAGCAGAGGACTAGGAGGCAAGATCTGTCAATCAGGGCTGCAGCGACAAAGTTGAGGAGCACCTGGGAGGTGCCTCCAGATGGGGAAACAGAGGGACGGAAAGGGTCTCCTCCCTTCTAACTGCAGGGCGACATGGCGCCCTGCTTCCCACAGCTGTGTGAGACTCCCTGCGAGATGAGACTCGAGGTACAGTCCCCACTCACCATCCCCAGGTGCTGCGTTCCACAGTAAGTCGCCCTCAGCAACAGACACTCCTGCCTTTAAATAGATTGTGGCCGGGCAGTGGTGGCGCATGCCTTTAATCCCAGCACTTGGGAAGCGGAGGCAGGCGGATTTCTGAGTTCGAGGCCAGCCTGGTCTACAGAGTGAGTTCCAGGACAGCCAGGGCTACACAGAGAAACCCTGTTTCGAAAAACCAAAATACAACAACAATGTAACACACACTCCTGCCTTTAAATAGATTGTGACCTGCCCAGCACAAGCTGTCACATCTCCATCAACTGTATATAGTTTGTCCTTTCTGCTTTAAAAACAAAAACAATGCATGTTTTAACTCACTCCCGGGTACTGGAAGCAGGGTGCTTTCCCATGTAGAATCCCAGAGATGATGGTAGAAAATGACCTACCTTCCTCTGCTCACACAGTCAAGTCCTGAATTCAGCATGCCCATTCCTCATTGCTGTGGGGTTCAGCAACTTTGTCATCTCTTTCTGGGAAAGAACAAAAGAGGGGCAGATGCTAGCTGGCCTCCACAGATGGGGGTCCCTACAGTCGCCGGGCGCTGCCACTCTTGGGGTTAAAGAAGATGCTTGCATCTGACTCTTGCTCCCTCTGGGGTCGTTCAGCTGTTGTGTATTATACTTCCCAGGTGCTGCGCTGCGCGCTGACACAGGCATTCACAGCCCTGGTCCAGGAGAGAAGTGTCACAGAAAGGCCATGGAGTTGGGACATTTTACCAGGCATTGGTATTTGAGCTGAACCCTGTGTCTCCTTACATCTAGAGAAGGTCCCTGTGGCACACTTTGTTCCTGTGGCAGTGATTTAAAAAAAATTTAAAAAAATGAAGACCTGGAAGAAAGCTGCTACAGCACACACATAACCTAAAGCGGGTAAGGAAATAGCAAAGGAGGGAGGGCTGGCAAGACGGCTCAGTGGGTAGAGCGCTTGCTTGGAGAGCTGGAAACCTGTGGTCCATCTCTGGAATCCGCGAATAGACCCATTCTCACAGCGCAGGGTAATAAAAGTCACGTCGCAGTTTTTCAGAATGGCTTGGCTGCACCGGAAGTACTCGCTCCTGCAGTGAAGATTGACCTTGCGGAGGAATGAAGCAGGAGCGCGCTAGACGCTCTTCCTCCTCAGCTACCAGCACAGGGTCGCATGAGGAGCGAGCGAGTTGCTGAGGTCTCTCTGTGCGACCACGTGGAGCATAGTTGCAGACTGCTCCTGGAGCAGCAGGAAGCTGGGAATACCAGGCTTTAGGCTACCAGAGAGGTCGGTGTGGGTAAGTGCGGGGATGGGGACCCCGGAGGAGGGGTGGGGCTGGGCAGCGGAGTCTGTCAGCAATGAGCAGGGCTGCGTCCACGGAGGGGCAGCTTGAGTGGCACAAGCCCTGAGAGGCTTTGGGGGCAACTGACACAGAGACCATGAGAGAGGACAACCCATCTGCGGGAAGCACGGAGCGGAGGCCGAAGTATGAGAGGGTCTCTCCCCACCCCCATATATCACTTCATATTTTATGTGTATGGATATTTTGCTTGAATGCATGTGTGTATATGTGCTATTCAGAGAGGTCAGAGAGGCCTGATCCTCCTCTGGAAATGGAGGTGGGAATAGTTGTGAGCTGCCATGCCGGTGCTGGGAATTGAACTTGGGTCCTCTGGAAGAGCGTTACATACTCTTAACTGCTGAGCCATTTCTTCAGGACCAATTGTGTGTGTGTGTGTGTGTGTATCTGTATTATTTCTTTGGATGTATGTGTGTATCTGGGTTATTATGTGCATCTATGTGTATATGTATGTGTTTGTGTGTCTGTATATGTGTATGATGTGTGTATGGTTTGTGTGCATATGTGTGTGTGTATGGTTTGTAAGTGTGAATGTATGTGTATGCATATGTGTCTGTTTATGTCTGTGTATATGTATATATGTGTGTTGTGTTTGTGTGTGTCTAGGTGTGCATCTTGTGTATGTGTGTGTCTGTATGTGTATTTGTGTGTCTGTGAGCATCTGTGTATTTTAAGACAGCACTCACAGCTGAGTTTGAGTCTCATCTAAGCTACACAGTGAGTCTTGTCTTTAAAATGTTGTTAGGTCAGCCAACTAATATTATAAACACCCAGTCAATAATAGTGTTTAAGGATATAACCATTCTCAGGTCATGAGAAGTGTCCATCTTTGAAAAACAAACATTATAAAATAAAAGCAACTTTCGATGTTAAAGCACGTTGATAAAAAGAAGACACTTAACAAAGAAATACGTGATGATGATGTCATAGAGGGCAAAGGGCCTCGAGGTCCAGACCATAATGATTTGCAGTGATGTCTGAAGGGACCCAGCCGAGAAGGAATGGGGAGCAGCGTGTCTGTGCACTCTGAGGTCGGTGTTCGGAGCAGAGGGAGGACGCTGCGCGCCTGAAGCAGCAAGAGAAAGGAGCTAGGTGATGATGTCACAGGGGCGTCACAGAGGGCACAGTGGGAGGCGTGGCGAGGGTGGCAGGTGAGTCCGGTCGCTGTGGCTGGTCAGGATCGGCAATGATTACCACCGTGCACTCAAATGACATGCCGAGGCGTGCCAGTCAAGCTCCCGGGGTGGCTGCGCCACAGCGGTGATGTAATGTGTTGTAGTAAATAGACTAGAAACTTGATAATTACCTAGCATCCGTTCACAGGTGATGTGTTCTATCCGGCGTGTGGTTAGCAGATCTTCCATGCTTGTTGTAGGGCTCTACCGATTAATTAGCTGTTTTGATTGGGCCGTGGAAACATACTTCTAATGCGGATAGGCTTTTTCACAAATCATCTCATTACTTTAATAGGGCTTTCAGTGTGTGTGTGTGTGTGTGTACGCGCGCGCGCGCGACACACACACACAGGTGTACTTTCCAAGCATATGTAAGAGGCCAGGGTCTATTTCTGACCTTCACCAAGTCCCTCTGGAGAGCTAGTATAAAGGGAGAATGTGAGGTGGCTCCTGGTACGGTTCTTCTGCTGGCCACAATGGACAGGCACAGTCATGGTGACCTCGGGTAAGGGCGACTGTCACGTGGCCCAGGCTGGTAGCCTCACCCTTGGTGTGCAAGAAATGCGAGATATGTCTTCCCGTGCACTGTCCAGGTGTCCTGGGAAAGAATGGAATTCTGGAGAAGTAATGAGTCAAAGAGTGTGCTGTGGGATCTGTTCACCAATGCACGGATGAGGACCCGGGGCTGGAAAGCCAGGGTGTCCTACGCCTGCAGAAAGGCTGCCCAGAAAGAGCCGGAGCCTAAATTATCCACTTCTCGGTTGCTGTGATAAAACCATTACCAGCAACAGCTTAAAGGAGGAAAGAGTTTATTTTGGCGGACCGTTCTTGAAGGCCAAACTTCATAATGGCAGGGAACGCGAGAGCACAAGCACCGGAGCAGGAAGCTGGTTGATCCACATGCAGGAAGCGGAGTGCGTTCTAGCAGGAAGTGGGGCAAGGCTGTACCTCCTCAAAGCCACACCCAGTGGCGGACTTCCTCCAGCAAGGCCCCGCCTCCTAAAGGCTCCTCCACCTGCCCAAGCAGCATGGCCACTGAAGACCAAATGTCCAAATACGCAGGTCTCAGGGACATGTCTCATTCAAATCACCACAGTCTTGCCCCAAGCCAGCAGGCTTCAGGGAGCTTTTTGGGGTGCACTTTCGTCCTGGACTGGGTATGGGAGCATGCTTTAATGGCAGCACAGATAACCAGTGGTATGAGTCTATACTGCTGCTCCTTTATCCACTGACCCTGGGCTACTTGCTGCTGTCTGTGCGATTCATCTGCGCCTGCGCGCGTGCGGTGGGCGGTGACTCAGAATCAAACCCAAGCAGACTGAGCTTCAGACCGTTCATAAAAAACAAGCCCGCTGTCTTGAGTTCAAGGATGATCTCAGAAACGAGGGAGCTCTGGATGATGGCACAGGCCTGGAATCCCAGCACTGGGGAAACCAAAGCAAGAGGATCCCAAGTTTAAGGTCAGCCTGTGCTACCCAGTGAGAACATGTCTAAAAAAAAAAAAGCTAAAGTAGTAAATTTTATATCTATTTTATCAAATAAAAGTAAGAGGTTGGCGCAAGGTAACTCAGTAGTAATGGCACTTGCTGCCAAACCTGATGACATTAGTTCAAATCCTCCATGACCTACACACATTGTGCAAGGAGAAAACTGACTCCTGCAAACGTGTGCACGCGCACACACACAGACACACCACACACACACACACACACACACACACATACACTCACACTATAAATGAAAATGGTAATGTTAATACTTGCTAGTAATCTAAGTTAGTATTCCTGGGCTTCTGTGTGAAGGTGGACACAGGGGCCCAGGACCCAAGCCATCACTGGAAGGCTATAAGAGACCGGGGAAACTATAGATAAATTTTCAAAGACCTAAACGGTGGGAAGGCAGAGTCCCCTCGGCACACACACTTTCTTCACATGGCTTCACATAATATTATTTTGTTGTAGTCATTTAGTAACACTTTGTGAACATTTCCTCATAGCTCTGGAAACTGGAAAACATTACGAAACAGGGAGTGTTAGCACACACTTATAATCCCTGACTTGGGAAGCTGAGGCAGGAGGATTTCAAGTTCAAATCCAGACTGTGCTGCATAGTAAGGGAATTTCTCAAAAACTAAAACAAAACAAAACAACAAACACCCAGCAAAACAGTGATTGCTGTGTGATATTCCATGAGATTCTTTTTTTAAAAAAGATTTATTTATTTATTATATGTAAATACACCGTAGTTACTTCAGACACACTGTAGCTGTCTTCAGACACACCAGAAGAGGGCATCAGATCTCGTTATGGATGGTTGTGAGTCACCATGCGGTTGCTGGGAATTGAACTCAGGACCTCTGGAAGAGCAGTCGGTGCTCTTAACCGCTGAGCCATCTCTTCAGCCCTTCCATGAGATCCATATGCTATAATTCACATTAATGAGGTTTCTTCTAAACATTCACAATGTAAGCAACAGTTCAGTCGACACCATGGGGCATAGTTTCTGTTGACACATGATCCTTTTTCTGGGAGTGGTCTCTAGAAGTAAAACTATTTGAGTACAGAATTGAGCCCCGTGATGGTCAGTTTGATTATCACAACTGGATTTGACAGACTGGAACTATGTAGGAGACCAGCATCTGGGGTATGCTTGTGAGGGATTATCTAGGTAGCGATCCAAAGACTCACCATCATGGGTGGAACAGCCCACAGGCTGGGCTCCTGGACTGCGTGAAGGGAGAGAGCCAGCTTGTAGAGAGAATATCCTGTGTCTGTCTGGATGTGGCACCTGTCAATAAAAACATCTGATGGCCTGTGGCTTCGGCAGGAAATAGGAGGTAGGATATCTGGGAGGCAGAGGGGATTCTGGGATAGAGCCAGACATGGGAGGAGTCCTCTGCGGAAGATGTGACAAGACAGGTGCATGGTACCCCAGCACAGGTAACCAGGGGCCGATTGTGGGTTAAAATACGTGGGTTATCATAAGTTACGATCTAGTCAGGGAAGAGCCTAGCTATATGGGCAAGGGATTTGTAAATATATCTCGAGTCTGAGTCTTATTTCTGGCAGCTGGGGCTGGGAGGGGGAAGGACAAAACTTATACAGCCAGCTGAGTCCTCTCTCTCTCTCTCTCTCTCTCTCTCTCTCTCTCTCTCTCTCTCTCTGACTCTTGACTGTAGTATGTAACCAGAAGCTTCACATTACCCCAACCCCTACCTCTCCACCTCACCTCCGCTTCCCAACTCCCCCATCCCCACCCTTCCTGTCTCAGTGGACTTCCCTCCTACTGTGATCTAAACAAATCATCCCTCCTCAAGTTGCTCTGGTATTTTCTCCGATCATATCCCTTTTAAACCTCTGCTCTGTTAGTTTCCAGTTTTGCTTTTCCCCTTTGACATCCTTGTCTTGCCGAGTTAGCCTTCCCCAACCCACCTCTCCTGTCCAGGTGCTGCTTCCATACAGAGAAGGAGATTTTTTTTTTTTTTTAAGATTTATTTGTAGCTGGGCGTGGTAGCACATGCCTGTAATCCCATCACTTGGGAGGCAGAGGCAGGCGGATTCCTGAGTTCGAGGCCAGCCTGGTCTACAGAGTGAGTTCCAGGACAGCCACGGCTACACAGAGAAACCCTGTCTCGAAGAAAAAAAATTATTTGTTTATTATATGTGAGTACACTGTAGAAGTCTTCAGACACTCCAGAAGAGGGCGTCAGATCTCATTGCGGATGGTTGTGAGCCACCATGTGGTTGCTGGGGTTTGAACTCAGGACCTTCAGAAGAGCAGTCAGTGCTCTTAACCATTGAGCCATCTGTCCAGCCCCAGAGAAGGAGGTCTTGATCTAACAACCCCCGGCAGAGAAGGGCCCTGTCAATGCAGCTTGTAGGTTGCCTAAGCCTGTGAGCATCAGCCTGGAAGGTGAGCCTGGCCAAATAGACAGTCGGAACCAAGGTACAGCCCAGTGGGTCAATACCAGGCTCCCGGGGCTGACTCGGGCCCTGCATTCCTCCCGTGAGGGCACACACACCTCCAGCAAGGATCATTTTTCCTGTGACTGCAGAGGGGCAGAGAGATTCCCCATGGTGTGGCAGAGGGTCACGGGTTGCTGAGCGGGTATTTCCAGCTCCAAGTGTGTGGTGCCCACAGGGACCTGATGCTCTTGGGAGGTCCAGAGTGGGGAGACTTTGCAAAAACTCTCGGAGAGTCACCCCAAAATTCCTCTTGTGCTGTGGCTGCTGGATCCCACCTACCCCTAAAACTCACCTTCCCAGAAATGCCACTGGGTTTGAGGCTTTGAGTCCCCAGATGGTATTTTCATCAAGTAGGACCCTCCTCTTAACATATTCCACAGACATCTGACCATTGTGATAACCCCGATGGGCGGAAAGGGGGGCTAATTAGCTAAAAGATGATTGATTTTTTTTTTTAATGCAGTTTTATCTTCAACCTTTTCCAGCAACGTGCTATGCCAGGGCAATCGTTCCTTCTCCCAGGTATTTGCCGGTATAGAGATTGCACATCTATTTACGGCTGCCTGGAAGCCTCATAATTACAATATGGTCCAAGTGCCCATTTTCTTCCCCTGACTACAAATAGGGATCAATCGAATTTTAAACGACCGCTGCAGGGCTGGCTCCGGATCGTGACCTTTGTAAATGATTACGGCTCACCACTGTTGCTATCCGCCCAGAGAGAGCGAGCAGGCCGCTTCCTAACTGGCATTTGATCTGGATGTGAGCCAAAGACATTCCAGGTGAAAACGGACAGACGATGGGCAGTGGGCGGGGGAAAGGCTGGTGGGCTTTCCTCCCAGACCCGTGGACCCTGCCTGGCCGTCCCAGAAGCCTGCTCTTCTGTGTCTCTTCCTGTGTTCTGTGAGGGTTTGGTTTTGTTTTGCTACATCACAGAAAAACAGCACATGGCTGAGCTGGGCTGGCCCTTTGGTGAGGGGGAGGACAAATTCAGCATGTCCCTGGAAGCTATACTGCTTCATGGGGGGAAGAAAAACCTTGTTTGGCAGAAGGAAGTTTGATGTCTCCAGCGGTAGTAAGGAAGCCAAGCCCACCCGCAGGTAAGTAAGTCAATCATCCTGGAAGAGCTTAGACCAGGGCTCAGCCTCAGATCCTGTTTAACTGTCCAAGGTGTTCCTAGGCTAACCCTTTTGATTTGGGGTACAATCCTGTGTTTAAAACCTTCAAGGCCCACGTTGCTTCGTTTGAGCCACATTCTCTGAACTCAGGCCCCGAGTTTCAGAGGCGAAAGGTAGTCAAGTCTGTCCCTGGGTGCATGCCTTTAATCCCAGAATTAAGGAGGCAGAGGCAGGAGGATCTTGTTTGAGTTTGAAGCCAGTCTGGTCTACATAACAAGTTCTAGGACAGCCAGGACTAAATAGACCCTGTTCAAAAACCAAAGATCACATACATTTGTTTAACGGCCATGTTCCGATGAAGGAGAGGGTAGCACAGGATGCCCCATCAGAGGCATCCTGAGAGAAACAACAGAGGGGGAGAGGTTTATGTTTTCCGTGGTTTCAAAGAATTTCACTCCGTCACGGTGAGGAGGCCTGGGATGTTATGGCAGTGTGGGCGCTGAGTCTTGCTGTTCACGGGGTAGGGGATGGATCAGGAGCAGAGAGTGAAGCAAGCATCCAGGGCGGGGTTTAACCTTCAAAGACCCACCCTTTGGGCTGGCAAGATGGGCCAACCAGCAAAGGCGTTTGCCGCCATTTCTGAGGACCTGGTTAGATCTCTAGGAACCACATGGTAGATGAAGAGAACCAACTTCCGCAGGTTGTCTTCTGTCCGCCATGCGTGCGCCACAGTATGCATGTGTACCCCTTCAAGATGCAAACAAATACATGTAATTTACACATTAAATAAAAAAAAATCCTAATTCCTAGTGACCCACTTCCTCCAGCTAGGCTCCACCCCCTGAATGTCACTCAGTCTCCCAAACGGCGCTGCGGGCTAACTGGGAACAAGCATTCAGGCACAAGCTGGCGAGGCGCGTCTCCATTCAAACGGTGCCTGCCTTCTGTTTCTTTTTGCTTTTTGGAATGTGTTTGTCATCTTTATGCATGGACAGTGAGAACAGTCTGTCGTCTCCATTCGTGTTTGTCAGCCTTTTCTTCCATATGTTCTAAAGAAGGGTCGGTGGTGGCCGTATTTTTTGTTTTGAATGAGCCAAAGTAAAAGACTAAATAGCAAATAGCGGATAGATAGGTGGATGGATGAATAGACAGACATAATGGACTAATGGATGGATGGATGGATAGACGAACGGACGGACGGACAGACATGATGGATAGATAGATTGACAGACAGACAGACATCACCAAATCAAATGCTCACAACATCCAGCAGAAACTAATTGGGGAAACTGGCTAAAGTTCCCAATCAAGAATTCTCTCCCGGGCTGAATATCAGCTTCTCTTTCCCACTAAAGATACTTTTAAACCATAGAGAAACATCTATTGAAATAGTTTACCTGAGCTGGGCAGTGGTGACGCATGCCTTAAATCTCAGCACTTGGGAGGCAGAGGCAGGCGGATTTCTGAGTTCGAGGCCAGCCTGGTCTACAGAGTGAGTTCCAGGACAGCCTGAACTACACAGAGAAACCCTGTCTTGAAAAACCAAAAAAAGAACAAGAAAAAAAGAAAAGAAAGAAAGAAAAATAGAAAAGAAAAGAACAGAAAGAAAATAGTTTACCTTCTAGAAGCTAGGCCCTGCTTAAAAAAAAAAAAAAAAAAAAAAAAAAAAAAAAAACTAGAGCCACATCTGACGGCACAAGTCTTTAATCCCAACACCCAGGAGTCAAAGGCAGGTGGATCCCTGTGATCTCGGATCGCCTGGTCTACAGAGTGAGTTCCAGGCCAGCCATGGAGTATGTAGCGAGATTTTGTTTTAAACAAACAAACAAACAAACAAACAAACAGAGTGGAGCGTGGGTGAGCAAGATGCCTGGTGCCAGCCTCTGGCCTCCCAAGCAGCGTCTCCAGCAAACCTTGGTTTCCGGGGGCTGCCTGTGGGGGGCGTGCTTTCACGGCTGCCTCTCCGCCGCCGTGTCCCTGCCTCTTAGCAAAGCATCAGGATGAGGTGAAGAGAGAGAACCAAACACTGTCAGCACTTGCCCTTGAAAAGCGGAGAGTGGAACTCTGAGTTCAGAGGGGATGCTGCTAAAATCCCTTCTCGGAGGTGGAGACAAACAATATCTACCCCCCCCCCCCGCGCCCCACGGTCCCAGTGACAAAATGAGCGTGATTCCACCATAGTTCATCCCGAACGACTGGTGAGCTCATTGGAATTTCTTGTGGGGGGTTATAGGCAGGAGCGTGGGAGGCCTTCAAGAAGCCACAGTGGATGGTCTCCACTCACATAGATGATGACTCCCCAAGTCCGCGGATAGCGCCCTCTGCTATCCCTTACCCACGATAGACTTCCAGCCCCTTCCCTCGATTTCTTGCACTTCCTTTGCTGGGGATAACAGCGCTCGGTCCTTTCTAGTTGGTCCCAAAGTGTGTGCTCCCGTCAGAGGTCGGTGTCAGATGTCTTCCTTGATTGCTCTCCACCTTATTTTTTGAGACAGGGTCTCTCACTGAACCTGCAGCTCACTAAACGAATGAGCTCCAGGGATCCTCTTGTCTCTGTACCCCGCCCCCGGCCCCCGCCCCGCCCCTGCCCCGCCCCACCCCCACCCCCAAGCACTGGGGTTACCAAAGCATGCCACTGTGCCTGGCTTTTCTGGGGGTCCAAACTCAGGTCCTCAGGCTTGCAGGGGGCACTTACCAGTGAGCCACCTTACCCTCCTGTCCCCGCCCCTTCAGTTTTAATGTAGAAATGCTGGCAGGCTCTAGTCTTTCAAGCACGGCCTATTTCAATTATGCTCTATCCAAGGATTACAGTGTGAGGCAGCCAGCTTAATCCCCAACTATCTTGTCAATCTGGAAGCATGAGATATATTTTGTGTGCTCTCAGGATGGGCTCCCTAATGCATCCCTGGGTGCAGCGGCTGATCTGAGCCTAGAGCCAGCATTGAGAACTGCCACCCTGGAGCCCTGGGACCATCGCCAGACATCCACACTCGCCACATCTGGGGACTGTGAGCCATTCTGACTGGTGAGGATGCCCGGATGCCTTTGTTTCAATTACCTGTGTGTTCGTGCCCCGGAGAGCAGAGACTGCTGATTGCAGTGTTTACATGTGTACATGCAAGTGTTTTCTAAGATGCTTACATTAGTGTCATGTCTTGCCGCTGACGCAGAACAGCGGGACTTAGGTGAGAATCTGTAATGCAAAATCTACCGCTCCTGGGAAGAGAGGAAACGGAGAGTGCACGAGGCAGTTCGGCTCTGCCTTGGTGACTAGAGTGTTAGTGGTTACTCTAAGTGGGACGATGGCCTGTGTTCTTAAAGGGTCTCATTTGCTCATAAAGCCACCAAGGGGCCTCTGAGGCAGTGCCTCCTCCGCAGAATCCTGCTAATCCTATTGAGATATATACATATACATACAGGCATATGCACACACATGTACATACATATGTATACATATCCATATTTATATACACATACATATGTATACATATCCATATTTATATATACATACATAAATATATAAGTGCACATACATATGTATATATACATATACACATATATGTGCATATCCACATTAATATACACATACACATAAACACATACTCATTTACACATATACATATATGCATATCCATATTTGTATCCATATTTGTATACACATACACATGCTTAAAAACACACATGTATAAACACATACTCATGTATATACATATATACACATATACATGCATAAATATATACATGTGTACATTTCCATAATCATATACACATATACATGCATAAATATATACATGTGTACATCTCCATAATCATATACACATATGCATGCATAAAGATATACTCATATGTATATACATATACATATATAAATATATACATATTCACATATGTATATCTCCATATTCATATATATATGCACATGCATAAAAACATGGGTAAACATTCATATATGCATATATAAATATGTACACATTCATATAACATACACATGTATAAGTACACATATGCATATACACATACTCATACATATATATTCACACATATATACACCTATACATATAAAGTATATACACATAGGTAGATGCCAGTAGGACCTGGAGCACCGAACTATAATCCTAGCTACTAAGGAGCTGAGGCAAAGGAACACAATTTTCAGGTAAAGTTATGCAACAGGGAGATCGCAAAAATAGTCAGGGCAACTTCTCAAGACTCTGTCTTAAAAAAAATTGAAAAAGGAAATAAGCCCATTGAGAAGATAGCTCAGTGGTTTGGTGCTTGCCTTGTAAATGCAAGAGCATACATGGGTCTGATCTCCAATGCCTCAAACCAAAATGGAACAGAAACAGCAAAGGCGTGGAAGTTGGGGGTGAGGTTCTACCAGGGACACAGCCTCACCCCATCCTTAACCTCTTCAGGCCCTCGATCAGGAGTCCATGTCTGTAAATGAAGGCTGATCCCGGTGCCAGCTCCTTTCCTAAATTATCTGTAAGGAAAAGAGTTTTCCGGGTATCCCGAGGTTCCAGAACAATCCATGACTGTAACAAAGTAATTACAGTAGTTCATCTCCTGCCCAGCCCAGCCCAAGTTCCAAGGGATGAATGCCTTCTAGTCTCTGCAGGTACCTGATCCATGTGGCACTCACCCAGACAAGCGTAAAGAGAAGCAGATCTTTTCAAAGAAGATGGCTCGGGTACGGTTTCATTTCTCTCTCTGTGTGTGTGTGTGTGTGTGTGTGTGTCCCCTGCCTGCATGTATATCTATGTACCACCTGCATCCCGGGATACCAGAGGAGGCCAGAAAAGGGCAGAGACCCTGAAAATTGAGTTTTCAGACAGTTATGAGCCACAATGCGGGTGCTGGGCTTCACTGCTGAGACATCGCTGTAAGAGGCGATACTTAGGTCTGGTTCCCTAACTGGTTCTTGATTTGTTAATACAGAAAGCTGGAGCTAATTGTTGGGTGGAAGGTACCGGTGAGACTTCTGGGTCCCAAGAAGAAAAAGAGATTCAGGGACAGAGAGAGGGGCTCCTCCCCCACCCCCACCCCCACCATGCTTTGGAAGGAGAAGCATGCAGCAACCGTGGATGATCTCGGGGCAGCCAGGGCCTGCAGCTCTGATGCGGGCGGGTTGCCAGAGACGTTTAGCCGCGGCTGCTTAGGACAGGCCACTGGGTTTGGGGCAGAAGGAGAGCCGGAGATGGCGATTTGGTAAGACACATTTCCACACATTTTCAGGTGCCCGGTATCTGTGCCCAGCAACTGCGCCATAGAAGGCTAACTGTAAGGTGAGAAACTGAGTGAGGGCCCCCTACTCAAGGATGAAGGGTCTCGGGTGGGGCTGGTGGTGCAGTTGGTTCCCAGAGCCAAGGCGGTAAAGAGAACTGGGTGAGGGCTGGTGGCACTGATCTCTCCCGCCACTGTGTTCTGTTTTAAGCCACTTCCCCTTGGGTTAGAACATTTAAAACATTTCCCCTTGGGCTTTCAGCTGTAGCCCTGGCTCCAGGCTGCCCCTTTACCCCTTCCTCTCCGCGGTCCCTCTCCTAACCTAGTCTCTCCTCTTTCCCAAAGCCTTTTCCAACTTGCCCTGTGCCTGGCTTAGAGATTGCTCCAGCCCTACCTGCTGTTGGAAAGTTGTTGTTATTGTTGTTGTTGTTTTTCTCTCTCCTTGGAAAGGTTTTCCCTCCCACCTTTGCGGCAGGAAGTAGAAACTTAAGGGTTCTTTGGGAAGTCAGTTGTGTTGGATGGAGTTTTGCTAAAGCAAACACGTGAAAGACCGTTTCACTGAAGCAGACACAGGTGAAAGGATTCTCCGCTAAAGCAAACATGTGACAGGACATGTGAGGAGGGAGTCTTTGCCAACGACACACGTGCATTGGTCTGCCTTACCTTGTGTTGGGACTCCATAGAGAAATGAGCCAGGCTGGGCGTGGTGGCACACGCCTGTAACCCCAGCACTTGGGAGGCAGAGGCAGGCGGATTTCTGAGTTCGAGGCCAGCCTGGTCTACAGAGTGAGTTCCAGGACAGACAGGACCACACAGAGAAACCCTGTCTCGAAAAGAAAAGAGAGAGAGAGAGAGAGAGAGAGAGAGAGAGAGAGACCAAAAAGGCTTCTGACGGTGTGCGGAGGCTTCTCGCTGCTTCCGCGGACTTGGGCCGATCAGCAGAGTGACTCGTGTGCTGAGGCAAGACCCATGGAGGACACGTGATGTTTGGAGGGCGTGTGAGAGGCGTGGCTTGCAGGCAGAGCTAGCTGCACCACTGTACTGGTTGGGCTTGAGTCATCATCACTAACCTTCTCTTCTCTGAGAGAACTTCTCCTGGGGTCCCTGCTGACGCATGCCGATTCCACTGAGGCCTAGATGTTCCTTTTAGTTATGGCACCGCCGCTGCTAGGCCGACACCACTGAAGCGGACTGCTGATATATCCTTCCGAGAAGTGTTTGAGAGTGGATCGAGCTGCCACTGCTGACCTGGGAACTGCTGATTTCCTGACAATGCAGATGGGAGATGCTTCAAAGAACCATCTATAAACAGGTCCACTCCCCACCTCCCACCCCCACCCCCCCATCCTTTCTCCTTTCCTTCCACCACCTCTGGTAGGTGTTGGGCTAGAAGAGAAGCTAAAGCATTTAAGAACCATCCTTAAAAGTAGGATTAGGCCGGGCAGTAGTAGTGGCACACGTCTTTAATCCCAGCACTTGGGAGGTAGAGGCAGGCGGATTTCTGAGTTTGAGGCCAAGCTGGTCTACAGAGTGAGTTATTCCAGGACAGCCAGGGCTACACAGAAAAACCCTGTCTCAAAAAACAAAAGACAAAAAACAAAACAAAACAAAACAAAAACCAACAACAACAACAACAAACAAACAAAAAAAACAAAAAAAAAGTAGGATTAGAAAAAAATTAAAGTTACAGTGCAAGCTTAAAAGTTACTGCTACCCCTGTTCACAGCCTCTATGGCTCCTGTCACCTCATGTCACTTCCCACACCATTGAGGCTTAGTGTGTTCCTCATAGTGCTCAGAAGGACATCTGAAATGACCTTGTTTATTCGTCCATTGTCACCGCTGCCTGAGTTTAAATCTCCTAGAGACAGTCTCCATGACCAGGACTGACTTATTCACAGTGACCCCTGGTGTTGACCCCATGCCTGCCACTTGGAAGTCAGTCTACAAATGGTGGCTCAGTGATAATCATAAGATAGGCGTTTAGCCTGCGTAGCCACTGGCCTGGGAGATAGCCCCACCGCTTGAGCACGCTCAGTATGTGGAAAATGAGTTAGGATCGGACGCCTCAGAGCTCACGGGCATTGGGAAAGTCTGCTTCATGTCCCCAGACAGGTATCCCAGGGTAGATCTGCATCTCCGGTGTCCTCCGGGCACCTGGTCCTGCCTCAGGCACTCAGCAGTCTGATGTTTACTACAGATAGACCCTTGCTGGGCGATGGGCCTCCCGGGGCTGTGTCACTCACTCACCAGCGCGCCTGACTCTGGGGTCTTGCTCCCTTTCCTTCTCTGCCCTGACCTCTGTAGATGGGAGGTCTCGCCTCACTTAAGTGACTGAAGAGTTCTAAGGACAAGAGTGTTGGCTGGAGAGAGGTAGCACAGGGACCCTGTCTTGTCATTCTGGTCTCAGCGGCTCTTCCTGACTGTGGCCCACAAGCGTTTGGAGGCTGTGGCACCAAAGCAGGCCTGGAATGCCTTCGAGTTTAAGGTTTCCTTTCTGGCCGGCGCTCATTGTGTCATCAGGGTTGGTGCAGCAGCAGTACCGCAGCGCTGGCTGTTCTCCCGTGAAGCAGGCAGAAATGACGCCCACCTTCTGTGCATCGCTGGGGCCCTGGCTTGTCAGACACCAGCGCTCCTTTTTTGTTGTTGCTGTTGTACTTTTGATGGAGGTCAGATAAGGGGTCAGCTTCTCTCTTGGCCCAGAGGGGCAGCAGCTGCCTCCCAGGCCCCCTCTGCAGACCTGCAGACCTGCACACCTGCATGCCTGCGAACTCATCCCAGTACACCCATATACCTGCATTCACGCACTTGCACACCGGACATCTACCCAGCTGCCTGCCTGGTTGCCTGTGTATGTTAACGCTTGGATACAATAACATGCATGCATGCCTGCAAACCTGCATGCATGATGCCTTTTTTTTTTTACCCAAATACTTAGACACCTGCAAATGTATATGCTCACTGTTTTAGTTCCTTTTCTATTGCTGTGGTAAAGCACCACGCTCAAGACAGCTTATAGAAGAAGGGGTTACTTCCTGTGTACAGTTCCAGAGGAACGATCTATCACCGTCCTGGTGAGAAAGGGTGGCAGCAGGCAGGCGTAGTGGCTGGGGCAGTAGCTGAAGGCGCAGTCACATCTCGAACCTCAAACAGGAAGCAGAGAGAGCAAACTTGTCTTTAGACGCTCAAAGCCCTCCCCCTGCATCACAGCCACTCCCCAGTGGCATACTTCCTCCCACAAGGCCACACTGCCCTAACCCTCCCCAAGCAATACCAACTGAAGCCAAGCATCCAAATGCATGAAAATGTGTGGGACATCTCATTCAAACCATTACACCCACCCACCCACCCACCCCCACACCTACACCTGTCAATCTGCATATAACACACACCCCTATACAGCTACGCACTGATATTCCTGCACACCTACACACCTGCATACCAGGAAACATGCAGAGACATGTGCATGGACACTTACAGACTCGCATACGTGCACTCCTGCCCACAGCCTTGAGCCCTCCTGTGTCTCTCATCCTCAGGCCCAGTGCCTTCCTCTACAGGACCCCCAAGGTCACCATTCCCTAATCGGGGGTGGCTGTTCTTGCTCCTCTTCCTGGCCTCTTACCTCCTATGCCCAATCCCAAGGCTTCTGGTGGCCTTTCCCTCTGCACTGGATACTCCGTGCGTTCAGCCTTGCTTAGCTGAGCCCTGCTTACGACAACCTAAGAGAGTAGTGTATGGCGGCTGGTGTGGGGCGATCCCTGGAATCTACAGCGTGAGGATGAGCTGGCAGTGGGGAGATTCCCTTCTACCCATGTTAGGAAGGAAGCAGTTTCTGAGTTTTTCCACCCGCTCAGCTGTGAAATGGGATTGTGGTCAGCGCCCACAGATCTGTGAAGACGCCTTGTCTCCTTGCTGCCAGCCAGCCGTTTCTTTACCTCCTGGGGAATACTAGGAGATGAAAGTGATTGCTGACCCAAGGCTCTGGCAGGAGGAATCAGAAGATATGGAAAGTAAAAGCCCTTATTCACAGACAAGAGCTTCAGGAAGGTTCCAGAGTCCTGGGTGTAGGTGAGCAGTGACTTCAAAAGTGTATACAGGGCTAGGGCTAGAGACGGGGCTCAGTGGTTAAGAGTGCTTGCTGCTCCTCCAGAGGACCCGAGTTCCATCCCCAGCACCCACACTGGGCATCTCACAGCCACCTGTTGCTTAAGCTCCAGATCTGACGCCCTCTTCTGGTCTCTTCAGGTACCTGCACCCACATGTGCATATACCACTACATAGACCCACATGTAAACATCATGTTTAAACATTGAAAAGAAAACTCAAAACCTCCTAAATGATAGAGCAAAAGTTGTGTTAATCAGAAGTACAAAAAAATTGGACGGTTCACCTGACTAGAGAAAATTAAATGTCTGTGAGTCCACCATCATCCCCTCTGCTCCGCAGCTGCGTGACCCTCACTATCAGGGGATACAGCCCGTAAATAGAACTTGCTTGTTACCATGGGTTTTTGCTCCTAAGGTCCACCCTCCTTCTAACCCTTTGCTTTTTCCCAGACATAGGCAAAGCCATTCTAGTTGAGAAGTGAGTGAGTTATTTTTAGTCCTTTAATGGTGTTCGCGAACTCATTCTTTCCATTGGCCTAAGGCCCAATGGGACCATCAAAGGGATTTTAATACGGAGGTTGAAAAGGGAGAGGGTCCTTGCTGGCCACTTATTTCTTGATTGCCCTTCTCCAGCTAGAACCCAGAGCACTCCTAGGAAACAGAAGCCAGGCCTCTCATTTACCACCATGCATTTCGTTTCAGATTAAGTTCATTTAAACAGAACTCTCAGGCTCCTCTCCCTTGTTAGAGAGGGGTGGCTCAAGCCGGAGGCTCCCTACAGACTCCGCCTCCTGTTCACCTTTCTGCCAATCTCACGGCCAGTGTTTTTGGCTCGATGTTCCTAAGTGGACAGTGGAGTTTCCCCTGAATTGGTTGGGTCTGGCTTGGTGGAGAGCAGACACAGCTTCCCATAGGTCAAGGCTCAGGAGAACCTTTCCTAGTGGAGATCGAGGCCTGGACGGCATTCCTTTCCCGGTCTCTACCTCTGAGCAAACCAGATTCATGCTGAGTGATGCCGATGTGTAGCTTATTGGGCCAACAAGATGGCTGAATGGGGAAAGGTGCTTGTTGCCAAGTCTGATGACTTCAGTTCGATTCCTGATACCCATGTGGAGGAAGAGAGAACAGGCTCCTGGAAGTTGTCCTCTGCCCTCCCCTCATGTGCCCCTGGCACAGGTGTTACCCCTTCACACATAAAAATAACCTCCTCATAACGTGAGGAGAATAGCTATCCATTCCCTTCATGTGTTTCCATCCTGGGGGCTCGGGGTGGGGATGACTCTCAGCTGGTGACGGAAGCAACCCTCACTTCTCTGGGAAGAATAATTCTGTCCCTGCCATTTCACCCATAATACCAACGCCCCACATGGTGAAAAGAAATCGGGAAATGCCACCAGAAGCAAGATGCCTGCAGGAAGATAGTCCTGGCTCCCCTCTCTCTGCTTTCTTTCTGTACATGTATCTGTGTTGGTGTGTGTATGCTACATGTGTGGGGATATATTTATGTGCATCTGTGTTGATGTACGCAACATGTGTATGTGCCCACAGAGAAGAGCACATTGAGTCATTTCTGCACACAGTGGTTTTAAAAGGTCAAATGTCCATCAATATGGATGCTTGGGCCAGGGAAAGACTTTCCCATTCAACTAAGCCTGATCTGAGGAAGGCCTTGCCATTCCTATGGGTATGACACATTGATGTCCTTGACATGGCTGTACTCATGTCAATAATATTCAGGACTCCATGGCTCACCACGAGTAATGATAGTAATAAAAATGGCTGTTGCAATAGTAGCCATAGCATCAATAGTCACAGCAGTCACAGAATAGTCTGCAGTAGTAGCTGTTGGCAGGAGTAGCAAGAGTGGTAACAGTGGCAGTCACTGGAGCCACAGTGGTCAGGGTATTAACAGCAGCGGGGCAGCACGGCCTGTGTCCACCACATAGATATTGACTGCTGAGCAAATGCTCCTGAGACAGCATCCTTCCAAATTCAGTCGTCTGCTCCTCTGTACAGAGAGAGTGGTAGCAGCCACGGCCAAGTCCCAGAAGTCGTGCTGAGAGGGCAAGGTGACTTTCCAGAATGGATGAGTCTCCCACTAAAGTCCAAACATGGCCGTCATGCCTCCAGCTGGGTGAGTCATGGAGGGTCTCTGGTTATAACATCTCCGTAAGCTGGTCCACCCTCTGAGGATAGGGAGTGGGAGGTATTTCCTCTCTCCTTCTGTCACCACCCTTCTTGCTTCCGTCTCTCCCTCTTCCCCTTTTCTTCTTCCCCCTCCTTTCTCCCTTTCTCCCTCCCTTCTCTCCCTTCCTCCTGTCTCCTTGTTCTTTTTATCTGTGGTACTTTCTCCAGCCATAATGCTGGGAACCAAGTCAACTGGGGCTAGGTGGGCACTCAGATGGGTGCCCGTGCTGGGGGCCACCTCACTCTGGTTTCCTCAAGGAGAACTGCAGCGGGCCTCTGACTCCATTTGTTCTTGAATGTAGAGATAATTAGCACAGAAAGGCAATAGCAACAGTCTGTTGCTATGTTTAATTTTTCGTTGTTTTTTCCTCTTTTTAGTGTGTGAGTGAGTGTGTGTGTATGTGTGTGTATCTATGAATTCGTATGTGTGCCCAAGTGCACATGCATGGGCATGTATTTTTATAGTAGGAATGTGTGTGTGGGACCAGGCGTGGTGGCGCACGCCTGTAATCCCAGCACTTCGGAGGCAGAGGCAGGCGGATTTCTGAGTTTGAGGCCAGCCTGGTCTACAGAGTGAGTTCCAGGACAGCCAGGGCTACACAGAGAAACCCTGTCTCAAAAAAACAAAAAAAAAAAAAACAAAAACAAAAAAAAAGGAATGTGTGTGTGAATTCATGTGTGTACATGTGTATGTGTGCATGCATGCATGCACGTAGGCCCACAGTTGATGCTGGAAATCATTGTCCACATTTTGTTTTGCTTTTTAGCTTAGTTGTTGAGGCAAGGTCTTTCCAATCAAACTGGAATCTCTCCAGGACAGCTAGTCTGGCTAGCCAGCTCACTCCAGACACCCCTGTCTCTGCCTCCCAGGACTGGAATTATAACTGAGCTACCTCACCCACCACCCTGGGTTCTAGAACTCAAATTCTGATCCATGAGGACTTTGGGAAATTCACTTGAACCACATTGTGAGGAAGGACAGACTAATAATGGAGCCAGCAGCTGCATTACCCTGACCAGCAAAGCTTCCCTAAGGTGTCTCAAGGAATGGGTTGAAGAATTTAAAAAAGGAAAAAAAAAAAGTGGGCTGGAGAGATGGCTCAGCAGTTAAGAGCACCGACTGCTCTTCCAGAGGTCCTGAGTTCAAATCCCAGCAACCACATGGTGGCTCACAACCATCCATAACAAGATCTGAAGCCCTCTTCTGGAGTGTCTGAAGACAGCTACAGTGTATTTACATATAATAAATAAATAAATCTTTTTAAAAAAAATAAAAAGAAAAAATGTATTGGAAGAAAGAAAAAGCTTTGTCCAGAGCATGCATTTGAGTTACAAACGTGCAATAGAAATGTCAGGGGGACCCATTGTAACTGATCCTCAAATTTCCTTAAATTACACACACACACACACACACACACACACACACACGCACACACGTATGTACATATGGGTTTTTGTTTGTGTTTTTTTTTTCTTTTTTAAGACAAGGTCTCACTATGTGGACAAAGCCATGTTTAAACACCTTGCCTGAGGCTCTCAAGTGCTGGCACTCCAGATGTATGGTGCCATGCCTGACTTAAAGATATGTTTTTAAGGATAGTTTAATTTAGAATAGCTCCAGAAATTGGGTAGTGGTTTGAATGAATGATGTTCCCCATCTTCTCAGGCATTTGAAAATCTGGTCACCAGCTGGTGGCATTGTTGGCATAGTATGGACTTGTTGGAGAAAGTGTGTCTCTGAGGGCAGGCTTTGAGGTTTCCAGAACCGTGTGCCATTCCCAGTGAGCTTTCTGCTTCCTATTTGTGGTTTGGGATGTGAGCCCTCAGCTCTCCACGTCCAGCTCCAGTCTCCATTGATGCCTGCTGCCATGATTCCCCTCTGTGGTGATGAGGGACTCTTATCCCCTCGGAACCGTAAGTCCCAAGTAAATGCTTCTTTTTATAAGTTGCTTTGATCATGATGCTTTATCGCAGTAAGAGAAAAGTTAGCTAATGGAGATGGTGCAGGGAGTTACTGTATATACCCCACTCAGTTTCCCCTGTTAATATTTCATATCAGTATAATTCATAATTCAAATTTTCAAAAACCAACAAATTGGGGTGACTCACAAGTAAAGGTTGTGGCTGGTCTTTGCTACTTTGTGGGTTCTTCTTTTTCCCACCTGTTATCCTAGTGGTTTTACCCCATCACTAAATAGAAAAGAAAGATAGAGGGGAAAGAGAGGGGTGAGAGGGAGAGAGGGGGGGAGAAGGCGGTCCCTAATCTAATTTCTTTCCTTTTGTTTCTTCTTTGAACATGACTACAAACAAACCACAACCAACCCCACCTCTCAGAACCCTAGCATATTTATACCCTCTGAAAAGTTCCCAGAATTCCACATGTCACACAATTGCAGAAACTATCTGCAGCCGGCAGACCCACGCCTCTTCTAGAGCACGAGGTAAATCATAGTCAGCTGCTGTGGACAGTCCAAAGTTGCCCCATATTCCACTCCTGCGATTTAAACAAAAATATATTCTTATAATATTTCTGTGTTTTCTAAAGAAAGAAAAATCCCAGAATTCTCACTACAAAAGGTGATTATTACGCAAGCTCAGTGACCTGATTTCATCTTCAGTACATATGTAAAAAGCCCAGAGTCCTGGTATATGAGCTGTAATTCTAGCACTCCTATGGTGAGATAGGTGCAGAGGCAGCAGAATCGGTTCTTGGGCCAGCTAGCTTGAGTCCCTTACATAGCAGCAGGCACAAGAGAGAGGTGTGTTCAACAAGAGGAAAGGCAAGAGCCAACTCTTACCTCCAAACATGCATGGCAGTTATGTGCCCATGTGCACACACAATAATAAATGAGAAGCCAATACTGATAAAGTATCGATTTGCTTACAGGCTTATATACTGGTGTTTTTGCACACACACACACACACACACACACACACACACACAGGCATAGATACACACATACACATGTGTGTATGTGCCTTTCACATGGTAGGCAAGTACTTTACACAATCACACCTTCTGCTCCTCATTGATGGATTCTAGGCAAATGCTTTACCACTGAACCACACCCCCAGCCCCTCACTGGGGGATTCTAGGCAGGGGCTCTACTACTGAGTCACAACTCCAGATCCTCACTGGGGGATTCTAGGCAGGGGCTCTACAATTGAGCCACACCCCAGCCTCTCACTAGGGGATTCTGCCATCCTCACTGAGTTACCGTCTAATGCTGTTCCTTCGCCGATCACAATGTTCCTTCTTTACTTCCATTGAGATTAAGGGCTAATGGTTCTCGATAATACACAGCGAGTGACAAACAGATGCTGTGTCATTTTTCTGGTCACATTGTTGCTTCCGTGCCACTGGAAGCTTTCAGTGGGTGTCCAGGCCCCTGAAAGTGTACTTTTGGGTGACATTTCCTTATATCCAGCAATGTAAGCCTTAGAACCATCCATCATTCCAAGAGTCTTTGTATCTGCTCTTTGGCTTTTTGGTGGGTTCTTTTTCCTCTCTTTCTTGCACCCTTTTCTACCCCTTTTCATCTACCCTTTCAACCCCCTAATACTAGATGAGAAAGAAAAAAAGGATAGAGGGGAAAGGAAAGAGATCCCTGAGTAAAAGTCAGGGGCTGGAAAGGGGGAAGTATTATCATTAGGATACTTCTTGCTGATTAGGGATGTGGAGATCCTTGGGGCAAGTTTAATATTCACCATCTGGATACCTAATTTCTTCTTGTTCTTTCTTTTTTGTGCACAACTACTTCACAAACTGTGATTAACAACAACCAACAACCCACCCTACCTCTCAGGGCCCTAGCATTTATACACCCTCTGAAGAGTCCCCAGAATTCCAAACATCACAAACAATTACAGAAACTATCTGCTGTTGACAAAATCACGCCTCTGCTAGAGCACAAGACAAATCACAGTCAGTTGCCGCAGACAATCTGAAGTAGCCACCTATCCCACACATGAGATTGAAACAAAAAACATATTCTTAAAATATTTCTGTATCTTTCAAAAACACCAATGCTCAAAAAATTGTCACTATAGGTCTTTGTGTGTTAGTTTGGATTCCCCAGATGGGGAAAAACTGAGGAGCTAAATGGATTGGCAGATGGGTGGGTGAATGGACAGATAAATAGGTCGGGGCGGATAGTAGTTGGCAGGTAGAAGACAGACAAGCAGATGGTACATAGACAGACAGATAGACAGACAGGTATATAGGTAGATATACTTGTGATAGATATGTAGATGATTGATAGATCAATGATTGATGATAGATAGACAGATGATAGGTCATTGACAGATGATATATAGACCTGTGATTATCCACATAAACAAGTATAGTCTTGTTGTCTCCTTGCTGTCCTGTCAGAACTCTGACCTCAAACACCTGCATCCATTGATTGAACACTGGTTCAATCCCAACATGGAGTAGAGAGACTTACAAAAAAAGTCGTATTCCTCATGCAAAGTCTCTTTTCCAACCGGAGCTCAGAACGTATGTATGTACGTGCATCCCCTCAGAGTCATCATCGCTCGGGTTGGCCTCATTTCTGGCACGGCTTCAGTGATGTCATTTGATGCATCACTACATTACATTGTATAAGACAGGTAGGTTTCTAAGAATTTGTTATTATTTGGGTACACTGTTGTTTGTGTGTGTGCTGTGGAAAGGGAGACACACATGCCCCATGACATTTTTGTGGAAGTCTGGGGAGCAACTTTGCTCTTAAAACCTGATTTTTAAAAATGTCTGGTTATCAATACCATAAAAATTAAACCAAGACCTTTGAGTTATTATATTTAATCAGTAGGCAGATAATGGGCTCAACGCACTGCCTGGTTATTGGCCATTTCTTATGGGAAAGGAAGGGAGATATAGAGGGACAGTTAAGATCCCAGAGGGCAAAACCAAGAGCCGTGAGAAAGCAATTCCCACAGAGCAATACAGAGCCCTGGAGAGTCCCACCATACGCATGGCCGCATTTCAGAACTGCTGTGGCCAGTGTCTCCTGTGTGCCTCCATTTCCCCCTTTTCAATAGGCAAGAGGCTGGGAATAGTGAGGACATAGACAAAGTGTGTCTGTTTAGTTCCCATATCTTCAACTAAAGGATACACAGGGACCACACCTGAAGATCCATCTACACACCTGGGTCTCAGGGACTGAAGAGCTCTTGTACTTTGAGCTCAGGCCTGGGGATTTCATGGTAGGAAACAGGGGAGTGTTGGTTCTTCAAAGAAGGAGTAGTTTTTCACAAGAATACTTCCAGATAACCACCTGAAGGAACCCAAGCCTGCATTCCACGGAGATGCTCATAGATCCACTTTACTGTGTATGACAGTCAGGGCCCAGGAGCAGCCTAGGTGCCACTGACAGATGAATGGATCACTAAGCCTCACGCGCACACTGGAGCATTCATTGTCCAGTCACAAAGAAAACAGTATACGATTTTCACTGACGTGGACAGAGCAGAAAAGCGTTAGTGTATGACAGCTCATGTTGACTCCCGGCCTGATTGGATTAAGAAACATCTATGACACAGGGAAGGCCACCTTTGGGTCCAGCTGTTTTCAGAGAGGATTAATTGAGGTTGGGGAAAGACCCATCCTGACTATGGGTCCTCAGCTGAAGGAAAAGGGGAGTCTGGGAGGTCAGCCGAGTGCTAATACTGCCCTTCATCGGCCCCTCATCTGCCAGGATGTGAGCAGTACCATCCTCCCAGTGCCAACACACAGCCAGGAGCCCGACCCTGACGACGCTGACATCAGGGCAGGGGCAGGCATCTTTAGTCTCCACACTCTAGAGGCAGAGGGAGACCTTCGAGTTTAAGGACAACCTGGTCTACAGAGAGAGAAAGAGAGAGGCCCCTGTTTCCTAAAAAAGAAACAGAATCATGACAGTAGAAGGGGAATAATTTTCTGGAATAGGAAAGTATTCAACTGGAGGGGGATGGGAGATGGACGAGGGAGTTTACATAAACTACATGAAAATCACATAACAAAACACACTTGTGCCAGAGATGGCTCCACAGGTAAAAACAGTCACGGTATCAATCTGACAGCCTTCGTTCAGTCCCTGGAACCCACAGAGAGGCAGAAGAAAGGAGCTTCCACAAAGTTGTTCCCTGACCTCCTTATGTGTTTCATAGAACACCAGAGCCAGTGTGCACGCATGCACACACACACACACACACACACACACACGTCATACAAGTACAGTAATAATAGATAATTTGTAAATGCACTGTCCTAGAATCACACTCATGGTCAGGGCCTGGTGTGCTGAATCCCTTGCCAAAAATCTACTAGTGAGAGAGAGCCTGGAATTATATACCTCCTTTGTGCTGTTCTGCAAACAGGGCAGCCTCTTTTTATGCTCGAAAAGAACGCGAGGCTTAGAGACTTAACATAAGTTGTCCAAGTCTAAACAATACAAGGGACGGGGCTTAGCTCTTACACGGGTCCCCTGGGTCTGCTGAGGCAATGTCCACGGTATTTCAAGCTAATGTTGATATTAGCTGGTCTCTAGAGAAGACTAGGGGCTCGTGCTCACACGTGCCCGTGGGATTCGCTGAGTATTCTAACAAGGAAAAGCATCCAGAGCCCTTGGAGGACGAGGGCAACCTACCCACCTTCCCGGAGAGGGGTGTTTTGTATCCAGATTTTAGCTTCAACCATGGGGTTATAAGATGCTGGCTGTCTCCCCCAGCGATTCCTGGTGGCTCACAGTGGCATGCTAGTGTGCAGGGTTTATCTTCCCCAGCAGCAACCGCCTATAACTCTGTGGATCTGATGCCTGCTGTAGGCAGGGCCGCAGGCAGCCCGGCAAAGTCGGTCTTCTAAATACCCGGTTCCCTCCAGGCAGTGGCTAGCTAGCTAGCCTCGCCACTACCTCTCTAACCCGCACACGAACACACATAATAGGGCTGGCGGACCTCTAACTTGTCCTGATAGACTTCCTCTGGGCAACGACACCACCCAGCACTGTGATCTCATTCCGAATCCCCACCCGATGGCCTCCAGGGGTGGGTGAAGGAGCTGGGCCGGGATTGCCTAGATCCGGGGGTGGGGGGGTGGTGGGGGGTGGCAGCACAACCACCCCGTCGCGTCCCCGATCTGGGACCCAAAGCGGCGCACAGAGCTGACGAGTAGCCGTCCGTCTTCCCTGAGGTTTTGCAAACCGAGGAGCTTGTCGCCTGGGGTCGCCTGAGCACTTTAGTTCCAGAAAGGTTGGCTGGGCAGGCGGGCGGCTGCAAGAAGGCAGCTGTGAGCTGGCTGCTTCTGGCTGTTTCAGGCTAGAGCCCAGGGCCAGGGTCGTGTTGCTTAGCAACGGGACCCTGTCTGGGCCTCTGCCCTCAATTCGTGTCCCCTTCCCCCACTGAGACTCAGGCTTGTGGGAGCCCCAGAGCCGAGGGCGTGGCCCATGGGGAAACTGGGGTGGAGTTTGGTGGTCGCTCAGGTGTGGAAGGGCTGACCAGGGGCTGCCTTAGCTACATGTGACTAGGGACCAGGAGTGCCCCAGGTAGAGGCTACAAGTCGGCTTCCACCCTGGCTCTGCCAGCTCTAGTTCAAACGAGTCTTTCCGGTGAGGCTGCCCAGCCAGGGCTGCCCCGCCCCAGCGTCTCCAGACCGGCAGGGAGAGTGCTGCACCCCGCCCAGGCCGAAGGCGAACTCAGAGGTCAGGCACTTCGCTGGATTTCAGGGTGGGGGCAGTGGGGAGGGGGTGGAGTGGAATGTGCTTTTCCCATTTCGCCCCCTCTCCAATCCCATCCTGTAGCTCTCCGCACGGTTACCCTAACTGTAAAAGGGTCCCCATTATAAACGCTTCGCCAAGTGATGGGAGGGGTAGGCCTCAAATCCAATTTCATGATTCCACACTGAGGAAACTGAGTCACCATGTCCTGTCCCAAAGCCATCCCACGAGGCAGCAAAGCCTTGAAGGAGAGACCTGAAGAGGGCAGGGTGTTTCCCACGGTCCAAGTACTAGTATTCTGGGGCAGACCAAGGGGATTAAGGACATGGGGAAACCTGGCCATTTCTCCAGCCTCAGGAAAATTAATAAGGAAGACAAGATCGCATTCTTTGCACAACTGAGCAGATTCTGCCTAAGTTCTGAGGTCTGCAGGGCAGGACCTCCCTCTCCCAGCCTGACTCTCATGGGGGGGGGGCGGGGGGAGCGGGGGGGGGGGAGGGGGGAGGAGGGGAGAAGGCCTGGTAAAGGAGGCTGGGATTCCAGCCAAGAGTCTTTCCCATCCTCAGCGGAAGGGCTCTGATCGCCCAAGTCTGCTTTTTCAAAATCACAGGGAGTGGAGGCCCCAAAGGACAGTGCCCTAGAGGGCCCGCCTAACCTCGACTCCGACTTGTAATGGACGTTTGATCAAGAAAGTTGGTCAGTTTCTCAAAATGCAAAATCAATGGCATTTCTTTGGGGTATTCTCTTTGCTGGGAACCAGAGATGAGGAACTACTTTCTTAAATCCTATCTTGATCGCATCCCTCCTCCATTCAAGAGTTCCCTGCAGCCAAAAAAGACCTCAGCAGCTTCAGTTTTTATGACTTCTAGAAAATATAATTTTGATGAATTTTATCTATTCCTCAAATTAGGAGATTCCTTAATTACAGGGGAAACAGCAAATCTCAGAGCAGACTGGCTATCCTCCTCACTGGGAGGTAGGGGGCAATCTAGAATATCTTTTCCTAGCAGCTACTGACCTCCCGCCACCCCCCACCCCCCCCACCCGTCAGCTAATGTGTGTGGTTAGAAAATAAGGACTAAGACCAGTACACGGTTACCCAGGCCTGGAACCCCAGTGCTTGGGAGGCTGAGGCAGGAGGGTGGAGAGTTGGAGGCTAGCTTGATCTATTTACCAAGTTCAAGTTCAACCTTTCTTACCTACCTAGTAAGAAAGTGGGAGGGGGAGGGAAGGCAGAGGGAGAAGAGGAGGAGGAAGGGAGGGAGGGAGGGAGGGAGAAAGAGAGGGAGACGGGGTGGGGGTGGGGGTTGGGGGTTGGGGGGAGGTTAACATTTTAAAAAGAAAAAGCAAGTCAGAAAAGAAAACATAAATGAAAGTCTGTGAAAGTGGCCCACCTTTCTGGAGGATTCTAAGCAGAGAGGAAGCAACTGTCTTGGTTAAATTGTTTTTTGTTTTGTTTTGGTTTTTTATTTGTTTGTTTTTTGTTTGTTTTTGTTTTGTTGTTTTTGTTTTCGAGACAGGGTTTCTCTGTGTAGTTCGGGCTGTCCTGGAACTCACTTTGTAGACCAGGCTGGCCTCGACCTCAGAAATCTGCCTGCCTCTGCCTCCCAAGTGCTGGGATTACAAGCATGCGCTGCCACCACCGCCTGGCTGATTAAATTGTTTTGTAACTGTGCTTCAGTGACCAAATGGTATCCACAGGGGAAGTTCTTCTGAAAGGATTGTAGCTGTTAAGGGCTGGAGGTATGGTAGACAAAGTATCACCGGTGGGCAATGGATAAGCAGATCCAAGTGTGATCAGTGTCCACTAATAATGTAGAGAGAGCTAGCCTTTTGGGGAGTGTGTATGTGTGTGCACTCAGAGGCCAGAAGAGGACATCAGGTGCTGTGTTCTCTCACTTTGTCTTATTCTCGATCTTTCTGCTGCTGCTGCTGCTGCTGCTGCTGCTGGTGGTGGTGGTGGTGGTGGTGGTAGTTTTTATTTGTCAAAGATGTATTTAAAAATTTTTTAAAGATTTATTTATATTATGTGTGTGCTTTTGCTTGCGTTTCTATCTTTTCTTGTCTTTCCTTTTTTCTTCTCCTTTCTTCTTTTCTCTTCCTTCTTTCCTTTCTTTGTTGTGGTTGGTTGGTTGGTTGGTTGGTTGGTTGGTTGGTTTGCTTTGCTTTGCTTTGGTTTTCTTTTTCTTTTTGTTTTCTGAGACAGGGTTTCTCTATGTAGCCCTGGCTGAGTGCCCTGGAACTTGCTCTGTGAACCAGGCTGGCCTCAAACTCAGGGATATGCCTGCTTGC
This sequence comes from Apodemus agrarius, assembly GCA_964023405.1. Lineage (NCBI taxonomy): Eukaryota > Metazoa > Chordata > Mammalia > Rodentia > Muridae > Apodemus > Apodemus agrarius. The sequence continues at coordinate 22,070,083 of OZ030005.1, forward strand.
CTCCCAAGTGCTGGGACTAAAGGCATGTGTCACCATGACAGGCTAACATTGTGTCTTCAAATAGAAAACTCAGCACCAACTACAATACACAGCCTGCCCCTCTGAACCCCCAGACTATTTCAATCTCTCTCTCCCTTTCCCTCTCTTCCCCCTCCCTCCCTCCCCTATCCCCGAACCCAAATGCTCTACCACTAACCTACATCTTAAACCTGAATCTGACCTAGGTTTCTCTAGACCGATGATTCTCAACCTTCCTAATGCTGCTACCTCATGCTGTGGTGGCACCCAACCATAAAATCATTTCCTTACTACTTCATAAACCTAAATTTGCTACTGTTATGGGTCGTAATATCAATATCTGATATGCAGGATGTCTGATAAGCACCCCCCAAAGGGGTCTCAACCCACAGGTTGAGAAATGCTAATCGAGATCAATTACCACATTTACAGGAAATACAAAATGCAATGGGATGTGTTAAAGACCGTGTAGATCAAAGCAATCCAGGTCTTGTGAAATGACTTCCTTAACAACGATTTAAAAGGAAAATAATCAAGATCGAATAAGTGGTAAAAGTATAGAGTGACATTTATGGTTCGCTTGTAAATTTGAATATTGGTGAGATACCCGATGTTATGTGATCCACTGCTAGTTGGGTTTTTGTTTTTGTTTGTTCGTTTTGTTTTTTATAGTGGAAGCATTATGGTTATATTTTCCAGTCATCATTCAGACATACATGCTTGAAATGTTTCCAGATGAAATAAGACAAAAGCACACAGAGAAAGAAGACAGGCATTAGTAATCAATCAGTACATGGTGATCAAGACAGGCATTAGTAATCAGTACATGGTGATCAAAACAGGCATTAGTAATCAGTACATGGTAACCAAAACAGGCATTAGTAATCAGTACATGGTGATCTGCTGTGTCAGTCTCCAGATCATTGTGGTTTTTATATATGTGAGTGCAGGTACCCTTGGAAACCAGGAGAGGGCGTCGGATTCCCCTGGAGCAAGAGTTAGAGGTTGTGAAACACTTGACTGGGTGTGGAATCTGAACTTGGCTCCTCTTCAGTGCGTCACCCATGCTGGCCTCAAACTCTGAATCCTTTTGTCCTTATCCCCTGCCCCCACCTGAGTGATGGGATTGTAGATTTGTGGTCTCACACCCAGACCTTTCAGGTCTCACCTTGTTAACCCTTGTTGGAGCCTGTGGCTAAGGCCTTCGACACCTGGGACTCTCCACAGCCCACAGGCAGCCCCCCTCATTTGTACATTCAGCAGATGCCACCAGGGCTCTCTGCTTGACCTCTTGACATTACGGAGCTCACTCATATTTAGACATCAGATTAAAAATAACAATGGAGGAAGCTACTAAATAGAAGCAGGGCCCTCACAGCACAACTGCTGTTTGCCGTGAGTGCTGACTGTCTTCACTTACAGTTTTACTGCTGTGAAGAGACACCATGACCAAGGCAAATCTTATAAAGGACAACATTTAATTGGGGCTGGCTTACAGGTTCAGAGGTTCAGTCCATTATCATCATGGCGTGAAGCATGGCAACGTCCAGGCAGGCACGGTGCTGGAGGAGGAGCTGAGAGTTCTACATCTTGTTCTGGAGGCAAGCAGAAGACTGTTTCACTGGCAGCGAGGAGGAAGGCCTCAAAGCCACAGTGACACACTTCCTCCCACAAGGCCACACCTCCTAATAGAGCCACTCTCTGGGCCAAGCATATTCAAACCACCACACTGACACACAGAAAGCTTGCCTGCATAGTTCCAGTTCCTGTTCTGTGAAACAAGATGGTTGGACTCCTCTACAAGGAGGACACGCCCAATAGTCTGCTGGAGAGCATGCATTCCTCTGTGCTTGTTTCTCCACCAAGCTGAGAGAGCCCCTAACCTTCCTGCTATCATTCCTCCCGTAGGTAGCTAAAGTGCCCTGACCCGAGCTGTTGGTCTTGATTCCCTTGGTTATATTTGTAGACATGATCATGCCAGAGTCGCAGCCATCTTGGGAAGTGATGTCTTTGGGCTCATAGATTTCTTTTTTCTGTCCATCCAAATTTCCCCCAGCCATTTCGCTTGGTAATTGGTCACATTTGTGTGTCAGTGTGTGTGTGTGTGTGTGTGTGTGTGTGTGTGTGTGTTGAACCACCATGTGGTTGCTGAGAACTTAGCACTGGAAGAGCAGTGAGTACTTTTAACATCCAAGTCATCCCTCCTGCCCTGGGTGCTTGTATGCTACAGAGCAATGGATGAGACTCAGATGGGTGTGTTAGTCAGTCATCGTGTCACTGTGACAAAGTACCAGGCAGAAACAAATTAAGAAAGGAACTGTTTCTTTTGGCTCACAGTTTCAGAGTGCTCTGCCTGTGGTCACTTGGCTAGATATGAGGGGGGAATCATGGCAGCAGGAGTGTGTGAAGGAAGAAACTGTGCACCTGACTGTGGATGGGAAATAGGAAAGGCCTGGAGAGGAAGAAGAAAAAAGGGAAGAGGGGGAAGAGGCAGAGGAGGAGAGTGAGAAACCTCAGACAAGATACAGCCCTCTTGGCCTGGGGTGGTGGCTCATGCCTTTGCTCTCAGTACTCAGGAGGCAGAGGCAGGCAGAGCTCTGGGAGTTCAAGGCTAACCTGGGCTCCATAGGGAATTCTAGTCCAGTGACATAGATGGCATTGTGAGACTCATATCAAAACAAAGTCAAAACAATGAAGAAGGAAGGAAGGAAGGAAGGAAGGAAGGAAGGAAGGAAGGAAGGAAGGTGAAGGAGGAAGATAGAGCAGTGGAGCAAGCTTCACAGATCTATCCCTGGTGACCTACTTCCTCCAACTAGGTTCCACCTCCTAAAGTTTCCAGAACTTTCCAATATAGTACAACAGGGAAACAAGCATTCAATGAATGAGCCTATGAACGACATTTCGGAATCAAAACGTATCAATAAAATAGAAACCTTTAATGTTGGTGGCTCTGTGCTTGTTGATGGAGTTTTCCAAGGCTATGTGGCTTACTCAAATACTCTTAGGAGCCTGGCACGTATCCTTCAAGGTGGTTCAGAGCATGGCAGGGAGCTGAGAAAACCCATTGTTCTTGGTGTTATAAACCAGAGATATATTTTACTGTGGGAAGAAAAGTACTGGAAAGCTGTCTGTGATGTAGTGTGTTTCCAAAGCCTGCTCAAAAGTTCCTTATGCTAATTTAATTAGAATAATTTACTTGAACAGAAAACCTTAATTTTGTACTTTTTCCAACCAGAATAACCAACTTATAGTCTTTTTGACCTACCCAGATGGAATTTATTACTCCAAAGCCAATATTCTAAGCTTTAATTCGTACACTAACCACCATTATAGGTGAAGAATTATGCTGAAGGAGTATGTGGGTAACCTTCTCTTGGCTCTGGAACACCAGCCTGGATCAAACAAAACCTCCCACCTCGAGCTTCGAGGACAGCTAGATAATTTTAAAAGTCTGTTCTAAAATACCAGACAACTGCCCAGACAGTAAGGACTTGAGGGGACAAATTCCTAGACAGGAGAAGAGAATGAGGAAAGGCAAGCCTTACACTTAGCTGTCTTCTCTCCATTCCAGGTTTTGATCCTAGGAATGGCTAAAAGGCTGAGTCAAGCTTTGATGGTCTCAGAATGACCCTGATAATATCCTGGGCTTTTGGATAGAGTCTCTGAAGAGATGAACTCATTGTAAAGCCAACCAACCACTGGGCTAGCCACTTTTAGGTTGCTGTGATCCAACCAGTGACAGACACAGCTTAGAGGAATGAAGGATTTATTTTGGCTCACAGTCTCAGAGGGTTTCGATCCATGATGGTGGGGTAGGCATGGCGACAGAGCAGATCTGTCCATGGTGATGGAGCATGAGGCAGCTGTTCAGATCGTGGCAGAGCAGGCAGAAAGCCTGGGAGAAACCTTTGAAGGCCCACGCTTAGAGTCCTACGTCTACCAGCCAGGCCCCATCACCTGAGGCTGTACAGCTTTAAAGACAGCGCTACTGTCTGGATCGAGTATTCAAGACGTGAGCCTGTGAGGGGAGTTTTAGATTTAAGCCATAACAAGTGCCAGCTCTCACCAAAATACAGTTTGGAATGTAAACCAGACTAAAACAGTCTAGCTGACAAAACCAGGAGAAAATCTGGGACAAAAGTTATTTTACATCATCACATTGATGCTTTGATTCTTCATGGAGACACGGTGTTTACTAACCATGCTAGGAAGCAAGACCACATGAGTAGAAAAACAAAAGAAGAAACAGGCAAAAGAAACAGACCCACAGGAATCCAACTGATGGAGTTAGCAAATACAAGATAGACTTTGGAATAACCTCTGTCTGGTGTATCTAAGTAACAAAAGGGGAAAGTAGAGATTTCAACCAAAATCTCTTCAGGTTGATAAAATAAAACACCACAGACTGGGTATCCTAACAGTAGAGGTGAGAACGAGGGAGTTGGCTCAGTGGTTAAAGGCAGGGGCCAGAGGACCAGGGTTCAATCCTCAGCACTCACGTGGCATCTTTAAACTTCTTTCAAGGGAATCGGACTCTCTCTTCTGGCCTCCTCAGGCCCAGGCATGTGTATAGTACACAGACATACATGCAGAGAAAATGCTCATACACATACAATAAAAACAAAATAAATTGAAAGCAGAGGAGTTCAGTGGGCATAGTGGCACATACTTTTAATACTAGCATTTGGGAGGCAGAGACAGATGGATCCCTATGGGTTCAAGACCAGCCTGCCTTATGTAACAAGTTTCAGGACAGCCAGGACTACACAGTGGAGATTGTTGTATTAAAAAGTAAATAATAAAATTCAAAACAGAGACATTAGGTTCAGGCAATGGCTCTTTTTAAGCTTACATATGATCACCTTCTTGCCCCGTCTTTACATCACAGGGAAGAGAAGGAAGACTGGCCTCCCCCCCCTCAGCTTTCTCCATCTTATTTTGAGGTACTGGACATTGAAACCCAAGTGCCCTGGCACTGAGCTACAACCACAGCTCTTGTTTACTTTTTATTTTAGGGCAGATGTGTTCCTCCTGTTTTGGTCTCCTGAGTAGTGTCATTTCTAAGAATTGCCTTCACTAATCCTATAGTGTCAGGATGCTACCCTTATGACTTTGATTAACCTTAATTACTTCTATGTTAAATATACTATTTCAAATTACTTCAAATGTAGACACACAACTCCCCATTGGCCTCCACAAACGTGGAGCATGTAAACTTACACATATACACAAACACACACACACACACTAAAGCATATAAATCCCGGTGCTACAGAGGTGGCTCAGCAGTTAAGAACACTGGCCGTTCTTGCAGAGGACCCCGGTTTGGTTCCCAGCACCCACATGGCAGCTCACAACTATCTGCAACTCCAATTCTTGGGAATCTGGCAACCTCTTCTAGCCTCTAAGGATACTAGGCACACATCCACAGTACACACAGTAAAAATGCATGTATTGAAGCAAACCTCTTTCCCCCTCTCTCTATCTCAAAATTAAAAATAAATCTTTTAAAAAATGAACTAGAATAGCTGGGCGTGGTGGCTCATGCCTGTAATCCCAGCACTTGGGAGGCAGAGGCAGGTGGATTTCTGAGTTCGAGGCCAGCCTGGTCTACAGAGTGAGTTCCAGGACAGCCAGGGCTATACAGAGAAACCCTGTCTCGAAAAACCAAAAAAAAAAAAAAAAAAAAAAAAAAGAACTAGATAGCACAAATAGAAAAAGTACAGATTTAACCTTAAATATAGAAGAACTAGACTAAATCTAATTGAACTAAATATTGCCATCAGACTACAGCTATATTCCAGAGAAGGTGAATAATTGAATCCAACTACATGTTGAGATACTGAAGTGGGAATTTCTGGTTTCATAGGAGACCCAATTGTGTCATGTGATGTTTTTCTGGAAGCTGCCTGGTTAAAGGCCATGTGATGTTTTGCTAGAGCAGGCACATGAGAAGAAACATGATGTTTTGAAAGAGTGTAAGTACAACCCAACAGACAGTGGACAACACTCTGGCATTGGTTTTCCTTGCAACTCTTCACTGATCTTCGTTCCTCATGATTTCATAGAGATAAATGCACCAAAGAACTTCTGGTGGTGGTCTAGCTGCTTCTTGCTGCTTTGAAGAACTCATGATGATTGGCAGAGCCTTGAGGGTTCTTCTGGATTGAGCCATTGCTGCTGAGTTTGGTGTTTTGCTAATGGGCTGGACTGCTGACAACAAATATTAGAATCAACCCAAAGAACTGGTGGTGGTCCAGCTGCGCTTCCACAGACTCGTGCCGAGCAGTGGACCCTCGTGGTTTCTTCTGCAGCTGCTACTGTCTCATGTTTGGTGTTTGCAGAGTGGACTGAACTACTAAATACAAAGATTAAAATTGACCCAAATAGCCGGGTGTGGTGGCGCACGCCTGTAATCCCAGCACTTGGGAGGCAGAGGCAGGCGGATTTCTGAGTTTGAGGCCAGCCTGGTCTACAGAGTGAGTTCCAGGACAGCCAGGGCTACACAGAGAAACCCTGTCTTGAAAAACAAAAATACAAACAAACAAACAAACAAACAAAAACAACCAAAAAACAAAATTGACCCAAAGAACTATTTCTAGTGCTGGAGAGATGGATCAGTGGTTAAGAGCACTGACTGCTCTTCCAGAGGTCCTGAGTTCAATTCCCAGCAACCACATGGTGGCTCACAACCATCTGCAATAGGATCTGATGCCCTCTTCTGGTGTATCTAAAGTCAGCAATGCACTCACAAAAAATAAATAAGTAAATAAATAAATAAATAAATAAGTAAATAAATCTTAAAAAAAAAATAACTACTTCTAAATAGGTCCCCAGTCCCCATTTCCTGTTAACTTTCTTTCCCCCTACTTCTGGTGGGCGGTGGGCTACAAGGGAGGTTAAAGCATTGAAGAACCATCATTACAGGATACACCTTAGGCATAAAGGTAGAAGCCAGATTGGCTGGTATACACTGGGCATCTCAGAACTCAGGGGGTAGAGACAGGAGGATTGTGCATTTGAAGGAAGCCTGAATAACAATGTGATGTTGCATCTCAAGGAAATGAGAGAAGGAGAGGAGGGGAGAACTTTGGCCCCTGAGCCATCCATCTTCACTGGTCCACAGACAGACAGACAGATAGACAGACATGCAGAAAAGACCAGAAGGTCACAATGAGTGTGGTACCACAAAGGCACGGGATCCTGACAGGAAGATGCCTGTTCTTCTCGTAGAGTTCATTGGTGCCTTCCTTTAGACATTGCTGAGATGCCTCCTGAACACCTAATTTAGGCTGGGTACCGTGGCATCTGTGGCAAAGAAGAAGTCATGGGTTTCAGGTGCTAAAGAGGGCATCTCAGAGAAAGTGCCATTTCAGCCAGCCTTAACTACATGGAGAGGTGGCTGCAGGTACATAGGAGAGACAAGTCTTCCTGGCAGAGGCCACAGTCATGAGTAAAGGGCCAGGGTGGGCATTGCTAGAGCCGTGGGGGCGGGACAGGAGTCAGGAGTAACAGTCTCCATGATGGTAGAATCTGTAAAGGGAAAGACTGGGTTCTCCCGTTCTCTGCCTCTGACAGAGTCCTCAGTAGCCCTCCTTATCGCTACACAGCCAAGGCTGCCTGTATGATAATCTGAATGCTGTGCCTGGTCCCTGTCCTGGGATGTACCTTGAGACTATCACCTGTGGGCATTTATACAATCTTGAACCATAGTTCCACAGCCCTGCTGCCTTAAGTCATGGAACAAAGGATGCCTAGAGATTGAAATCTCTTTGTAGGACTGTGGGCCTGTGTACTGGAGGCTTTCCACAGACATCTCTGGCCCAGTCAGTGCGAGGACTCAGGCAAAGGGGAGAGAGTGCAAGCAGGAAGGGGGGGGGAGGTCATCTCTGCCACCTCTGCTCTGCAAGTGCCACCTCAGTTGCTCCAGAATCGCCCTGCGCTGAGCTGGGCCAGGCTGGGCTGATGAGAGGCCAGCTAGGAGTTCAGGAGAGCTTCAGATGGTATTTCCGGAAAGTGGACCTCTTCCCAAGTGGCGTTGTTACAGCTCTTATGACAGAAGCTCTCAGACAATAGAGTAGTTCTCACACCTTTATTCCTTCTGGATAGGATTCTTATATACAGTTTTTGGGGTAGGTCAGGGTCTGACAGCAGGTACTTCTCACTGGCTTTGTCTGAGAGGTTGGGGAAACCTTATCTGCATGTGGGAGGGCTTGGGGTGCTGCTCCTACATGACGGACTGATGGCCATAGACCTCTCTTCGGGGGTGAAGAGTTGTGGGAGGCTGTTGCTAAGTGACAGGAAACAGGGACCCAAGGGCCATGGCCAAATGACTGCCATTCCTTGCAGGTGACAGTCACCTGCTGGGCCACTGGGGTTTTAAGCCTGAGCTTGACCAGGGACCAGGCTGCCAATCACAGCTCACCACCCCACACTGTTCCCTTAGCGCCCCCTCCCCTTTCAATTTGCTTTTCTTTTTTGAGACAGTCTCCAGGTACCCTGGGCTACCTCCAAACTTGAAATCCTCCTGACTCAGCCTCCCTAGTGCTAGGATGCAGGCATATACCACCACACCTGGCTCCGTCAGCACCGGAGTCTTTGGGGGAGGGTCTGTCTCATGTTCTTCCCCATGGGAGAACTCAGCAGCAGCTTAGCGAGGATCTGAAAGTGAAGACAGCATGATGTAGTCAAATGGAACCTTCTTGTCCAGAGCAATGCTTTTGATTTTGAATTTCTGATTACCAAAGGGGAATCTTCTGACTCTTGCTAATAGAGTGAGCACACTGAGAAAGAAAACAGATGATTCTGTAGAGATTGTGCAATAAACATCTTCCTAATTAAGGTTCCCAAGATGACAAATTTCTTGTTCCCAGATGAAACACATGGTTTTTGCCAAGTTGTAAGGAAGTTCTCTGTCATTGTGCAGCCACAGAATGGAGTCTGTTTTGTAAAATAACTGCTTAACAGTTGATGGCATCCTAATACGTGACCAGCTGAGATGTACCCACGGGCACAATAGTGGTAGGACTGTTACAGCAGTAACCAACCAGTTTTGTTTGTTTGTTGTTGCTATTGTTCTTGTTTCTGAGATAGAATTTCACTGTGTAACTGAAATCCTGGACGTCTGTCTGAGCTCTCTGCGGAGATCAGAGTGGCCTTGAAATCACCGAGATCTGCCTGTTTCCCAAGAACTGGAACCATACCCAGCTCCCAACTACTTTCTGATTATATTTGAGGCCTGTTCCACAGAGGGGGAGTTCTTGCTTGTCGCTGGACACTTAGTAAGAAGCCCATGTCTAGGGACCTCGTAGGCTGTAAGAGGACCTGTTGTTGTCCTGTCAAATGGGTGTGTGGTCAGACTGCTGTCTAAAGTATGCGTATTCACGTCTGTGGGCAATGCTGCTCCCTGGTAATAAACACAGAGGTTCGTCATGGGTCAAAGCACTGAGAATAAATGACTGTTGAGGCTCAGACCTAAAGGGAACACCTGTCTCACTCCCTAAAACTCAGTAAATATTGTGGAAGGGTGGATTGAAGGATATAAGGGCTGGGGGGTGGGAAGGAGGGCCTCCAAACGATGTCTTCAGAGATGAAATGGACTTTACACTCAGGAACTCAGCAACAATCATTGGCTGTGCAAGACAAGCAGAAAGCTGGACTTGAAAAGATTCCATCGTGGATAGAGGAAGGGGTCCGGGAATTGGACCTCTCCCTGCGGGGTTATTGACAATCAGTAGTTGCTGGGGGTAGGGGTGGAATCTGGGTATCATTTTCTTCTGGTAACTGATACCAATGCTAACCTCACTTAATGCTCATGAAAACAACTCTAAGGCACACAGTTGCACACACTTGCTGTTGAGCATGCACACATACACACATACACATGCTTGCATGCACACACACTTGCACACACTCAGATGCGCACACATACATATGCTTGCATGCATACACACACTTGCACACTCACATACACACAATGCTCACACTTTGCACACACATGTGCTGAAACAGGCCCTCACATGTACTCACACACACACACATTCACACATGCTCATAGTTATCCAAGTAGAAGGGGGCTTGTTGAGAAGGAGAGAGCTTTTAGTGAGAGGAAGAGAGGTGAAAGGAGATCATAGAAAGATGTGAATGAAGAGCCGGGCGTGGTGGCGCACGCCTGTAATCCCACCACTTGGGAGGCAGAGACAGGTGGATTTCTGAGTTCGAGGCCAGCCTGGTCTACAGAGTGAGTTTCAGGACAGCCAGGACCACACAGAGAAACCCTGTCTCGAAAAACCAAAAAAAACAAATATATATATATATACATACATATATATATATGTATATATATACACACACACACATATATATATATAGTCAAAAATTATACACACACACACACACACACACACACACATATATATACATACACACATATGGTTAGAAATGAGTATTAAAAGAGCTGCATGTTCAATGGCAGAGTGCTTCCTAGACTCTCCCTAGTGAGGATCTGGGGGCGTGGCTCAGTGTAGAGCCCCTTTCTAGAATCCCCCAGTGAGGGGCTGAGGGGTGTGACTCAGTGGTAGAGCCCCTGCCTGGAATCCCCCAGTGAGGGGCTGGGGGGCATGACTCAGTGGTAGAGCTCCTGCCTAGAGTCCCTCAGGGAGGGGCTGGGGCGTGGCTCAGTGGTAGAGCCCCTGCCTGGAATCCCCCAGTGAGGGGCTGGGGGCGTGACTCAGTGGTAGAGCACTTGCCAACCCAGGCTGAAGGCCTCCAGGAAGGAGTGGGAGAAAAGTAATTAGCATCATCACATGCTGTTCTCAGCATCACAAGGCAGGCCTACCTTCCTCGCTCACCAGACAAGGATGAAGCTGTGAAGGCGGCCGGTGACTGTGAGAACCTGCGCAGTAGCTGGAACAACTACTTACGTTTGTTTTCTCCCTCTGACCTAAGACCTGATCAAACAGCTGCGTGGTTTGATTCTTCTTCCTCCCTCACCTAAGATCCACATTCTTTTCAAGATGCTGTTTTAGCTTTAAAAAAATCATAATAAGCCGGGCGGTGGTGGCGCATGCCTTTAATCCCAACACTTGGGAGGCAGAGGCAGTCGGATTTCTGAGTTCGAGGCCAGCTTGGTCTACAGAGTGAGTTCCAGGACAGCCAGGGCTAAACAGAGAAACCCTGTCTCAATAATAATAATAATAATAATAATAATAATAATAATAATAATAAAAAGCCAGGCATGGTGGCACACGCCTGTAATCCCAGCACTTGGGAGGCAGAGGCAGGCGGATTTCTGAGTTCGAGGCCAGCCTGGTCTATAGAGTGAGTTCCAGGACAGCCAGGACTACACAGAGAAACCCTATCTCAATAATAATAATAATAATAATAATAATAATAATAATAATAATAAAGAGTGGGAAAGGTTTATCAATGCATGGGAAAGCATACAACATTGACATCTGTGGGCTCTTGACTCAGTGATGCCAGCTCACCAGGTTTCCAAGGGACTTTCTCCTACAATCAGGGACCCCTTTGGAGGTGGCATCTAGGGCACAAGAAGGAGACCAGGGGCATCCACGGCTTCCTCTCCCCATCTCTGGGGACTTGCCCAGCATACTGTCTGCAGGCAGGTGATGGGAAGAAACCCTGAAGAGCAGGCGGTCCTTTGGAGATTAGGGCCCTGTCATCTCCCTAGTTGTTTCTGAGAAGTTCACATACCCATTGGGACCCCGTGTCTACTGTAAGCTGTTATATGATATGGGGAGAAAGGGAGCATCCAGGTGTGTATCCTGGGCTACCAGAAAATCCCACAGACTGAGTGGCTTAAACAACAGAGATGTATAACTCTAGAAGCTAGAGATGTGAGGTCAATGTAGCAATATGCTCAGGTTCTAGTAAGGGTTTGATCTGTTCTATCCTCACCGGGAAGAGAATCTGAATCCTGACATCCTTTCCTATGAGGCCACCAGTCCCTGTGTGAGGGTCGCATCCGCACTACCTCATCTAAATCCAATCGCCTCCCAACGGCTCTGGCTCCCACACTCTGTCACCAACACGTGGGTGTGGGGTGCCAACACGGGAGTTTGGGGACCTGCACTTCTGTCCCTAGCAGCCGGCCTTTTCCTATCTAGACAAGCCCCTTCATCTCGCCAGTGCTTGCTCTATCTGTTCTTATGCCTCGGAGGCTCTGCAGCAGGAGGGCTCTCTACTTACCCTGCTGAGAAAAATGCCCCTAAGCGGAATCCACACTGTTTTCCACATGAGCCTAGCTGGGTAGAGAGCTGAGGGGGTGGGGGAGAGCCTCATCTGAGCATGTGTCTAGACACCCTGAAGTCCAAGCCACCCAGAAGTTCAGAAGAGCTCTTGTCATTAAGTGTCTTCTGTCACTTTTCAACTTTCTAAATTAATTTCTTTATAAACATGCATAATTGAACCTGTTTGTCCCGCTACTGAACGTGGAGATTTCGTAGAGGCCCGTGTTAGCTTTGTGACTGTGACAGAATACTTAGATAAGCTGACTTATATGTACAAAAGGTTGATTTTCCTCCCCTCCTCCTCACCCCCAGCCCCCAACAAGGTCTCACTATATAGCCTTGGCTTGCCTAAAGCTCGCTACAAGCTGGCCTCAAACTCAGAGATCTGCCTGTTTCTCCTTCTGTAGTGCTGGAATTGAAGGTATGTGCCACCGTGCCTGGTTCATACCACTCCTTCCAACAGACACTCCCCCACTTCCCACAAGGTCCACCTCTTGGAGGCTCCATAACCTCTCAGTAGCAGCATTCTGAGGATCAGTTCTTCAGCACAGAAGCCTCTGGGAGATATTTAAACACCCACGCTATGACAGGAACGGTCCCACTTTCCCTTGGGGTGACATAGCCTGTCTCTGCCTCAGGTCCCATTCCTCCCATCTCTCTGCAGGAGACCCAACCCACTTCAAGGCTGTAGGCCCTCACCTGTTGTACTGCAGTGGGATGGGGTACAAGCTGGAGGCTAAGGTGCCCCAGCCTTACCCTATCTAGGGTGCTGGACCAGTGCCATGGACTAAAGTCAGGGTGTCTGAGCCCCAAAGCTTCTCATGGACCAAAGATTTCTGGTGGTTTCCTGGGCAGCCTGGACTTGGACTTTTTCCTGGCTGAACCACAGTCTGGTGAGCAGAACAGCAGACCTGCTGAGGTGCAGGCTCCTGGGAGCTGTGCAGCCGGTCTCTGCATATCTTGTCCTTGTATATGTGATGTGCAGGCACAAACAGTGGACAGAGGAGTGATATCTAGCTGTCTGTCTGTCTGTTATCAGAAATAGAGTCCAGAGCCGGGCGTGGTGGCGCACGCCTTTAATCCCAGCACTTGGGAGGCAGAGGCAGGTGGATTTCTGAGTTCGAGGCCAGCCTGGTCTACAGAGTGAGTTCCAGGACAGCCAGGGCAAAACAGAGAAACCCTGTCTCGAAAAACCAAAAAAAAAAAAAAAAAAAAAGAAATAGAGTCCAGAGCAGGACCTTACACGTGCTAGGCAAGTGCTCAGCCACTGAACTCTATCCCGTCCCTTGAAGTTTTTTTGGTTTGGTTTGTCTTTTGTTTTCTTCTTCTTCGTTTTTATTTATTTTCTTGACCAGGTCTTTCTGTGTAGCCCAGGCTAACCCTGAACTCTAGAGCCTTCCAAGTACAGGGGTTACAGATCCGCACTCCCAACCCCGTGCCAAGGAGTGACAATTGACAGTGATCACATCTTATCTTCTTTGAAATAGGATGTCACGCTTCAGCTCGGCTACTGTGACAGCTGTCAAGTGCAGAATGCACAGGACAGGAGCCCTGGAGGGCTGAGGAGTTACGGTGCTCACCGTGCCTGGGTGCTTAAAGTTGATGGGCGATAGCTCTCAGCAGGCCTGTGTGCCGGCGGCTGCCCTTCCCCCACACCATGGAGATTCCATTACTTGCCCATAAGGGCCTCTTGCGGAGGCCTGGATAGCTGGAGAGACATCCTTCGCACTTGATAAAATAATCATGTGTCCCAAGGGATGCGCTTGCTCTAAGCAGCATCCGCTGAGGTCCAGAGCCTCTTGCTGAGGGGCAGCACCAAGATTCAGAGTGCTCCAAGACCCTGGTGGGCTAGTGGGGCACAGCAGTGCCCACCTGTGAGTCCATCATCTGGAGACAGAGACAGGAGGATCAGGAGTTCGAGGCCAGTCTAGACTACAGAACAAAAACTAGTCTCAAAAGTAAACAAAGCCAGCCGGGCATTGGTGGCGCACGCCTTTAATCCCAGCACTTGGGAGGCAGAGGCAGGCGGATTTCTGAGTTCGAGGCCAGCCTGGTCTTCAGAGTGAGCTCCAGGACAGCCAGGACTACACAGAGAAACCCTGTCTCGAAAAACCAAAAAAAAAAAAAAAAAAAAAAGTAAACAAAGCCGAGTGAGTTGGAGCACACCTTTAACCTCAGGGATTGGGAGACAGATGCAGAAGGATCTATGTCCGTGAGTTCAAGGTCAACCTGACCTACATAGTTTCAAGACAGCTAGGGCTACTTAGAGAAACCCTGTCTCAAAGAAACAAACACAAAATAATCCCAGCACTTGGGAGGCAGAGGCAGGCGGATCTCTGAGTTCGAGGCCAGCCTGGTCTACAGAGTGAGTTCCAGGACAGCCAGGGCTATACAGAGAAACTCTGTCTCGAAAAACCAAAAAAAAAAAAAAAAAAAAAGAACTCTCCACCCTCCATTTCTGGACTCACTGACCCTCCCTCCACTCCCCAGATGTCCTATTGCACGACTAGACAATACCCCCAAGCCTCGGGCCTTCTGCCTGCTGGTAGCATATAGAGTGTGTATATATATATATGGTAGCATATATAGCCAGCCTTTCCAGTTTCCTGGCTCCAGGTTCTCTGACCGTGGCCAGCCTGTTGAAGCAACAGGGCCAGAGTTAGTGACCACAGCTGATTAAAACCCCCTGTTTCCCTCCCACAGAGGCAGCATAATTAATCAGGAAGTAATGAATTCAGATACCACCAGCACATCACCTCGAGAGACAGGCAATCTTAGAAGGCTGGAATTCAAAGGAAGGAATCAGGTCACTAGGATTTTCCAGTACCGAACTGAATGATACATGGAAGTTATTAAAATTTGCCCCAAATCACATCTGTTGACCTTCGGGGTCCTCAGTCCATTAAAGCCCCTTGAGGCTTCAGCTAGCGATGTCATGCTTAGGGGAGATGCTGGGCATGTGGGTCTATTACCCATCATCCTCTGGGATCCAAAGGGCTGAGGACCACAGGGAGAGGGTGGATCACTGTGGCTGACCCTGACTGAACTGCTCCAGCATCCATAGTCCCCAGGTCCCACGGAAACACTTGGAGAGGCTTCATGGAAGACGGATTGTCAGGCTTCTCTCAGAAAGAACCTGTGAAGGCCACATGGCCCAAAGCTGCTGTGCCCATCCGTCGTGGGAACAGGGTAGTTTTCAATCTCATGTGCCTTTGGCATAAAGTCATATGGTTTGGTGGGGAAAGAGGAGATGGGCCAGCAAGTGAAAATGTCTGAGGCCAAGCCTGCCAATTGGAGATGGAGTCCTGGGACCCATAGGGTAGGAGGAGAGAACCAGCCCCAACCAATTGTCCTCTGACCTCACGTGTGTACTGTGACACACACGTGCAGGAACACACACTAATTAAAACCAGGCCATGTAACATGCAAATGGCCAGCAGATGCAAGTAGAGTCCCAGCATGCCCCCCCCCTGCCCCTGAGAGTGCACTCCTCCATCACCAAACCTCCCCCCAGAGAAATGCTCATCTAGGCCACAATGAGATATGACCTCAGACATTTAGCATGACAGTTACTAAAAATGAAGGTAGGATAGCTCAGTGATTAGTGCTTGCTGTTCTTCCAGAGATCTACGGGCGGGGGGGGGGGGACTGATTCCTAGGGCCCACATCGGGTGACCCACAAACACCCCCGGTTCCAGCTCAGGGGGATCCAGAGCCCTGTTCTAGCCTCTGGAGGCACAGCACACATTTGGCAAATATCCACACAGTCACACAATCACATAATAAATAAGTAAGTAAGTAAATAAATAAATAAATGATCAAATTAATAGAGTGGAGACAAAGAGAGGTGAGAATATGCGGTACTGTTAGCGGGAATACAAGTTGATACAGATATTATGGGAAATTGTATGGTGGTTCTAGGGGAAAAAACAAAATAAGTCATCTGGCAGAGCCACATTTGGGCAAATATCTAAAAAAATTTACATTAGAATCTCAAAGAGACATCCACGTCCTATTCATTGTAGATTCAGTCACAACAGTCAAGATGCACGCAGGGGGGGGGGGCGTGTGAGTGTGCAAGAGAGGGTGTGAGCCTTGATGCTCCCACGCGAAGTAGAACGCTATTCGACCTTAAGACCAGAGAGCCTGGTACTGTGTGATCTCATACACGGAATCTGAGATCCGCAGCCTCTCGGGGACAGAGGTAGAATGGGGGCAGCCAGGGACTGGAGAGGGAACGAAGAGGGGAGGTGACGGTCAGAGGGTCAAAGTTCAAAGTCAAAATACACAGTAGGTTCTGCAGAAAGGCGGTGCCGCGAGGCAAAGAGAGCTAACAAGGCCGCATCACATCCCAAACGTTTTGAGCTCGTGGATTGTGGATTGTTCTTGCCCTCCTTTGGCTTCCCCAGGCATGCACATGCACTGGAACACACACACACACACACACACACACACATACCACACACACCACATTCACACACATTTTGCATCCACCACATACATACTCAAACACATTCACACATTCTCATACATACTCACACATAAACTCACACATGCACACACTCTTACATATATACACACACACACTCATACATGCACAAGCACAGTCATATATACACACACTCACATACACACACTCGAAAGTAAAAACCAGTCATTCAGTGCTCCTGCTGCTGAGCCCTCAGAGGCGTGGTCCTGAAGAGGCCACCACCACCCCTGATTTGGGCAAGCATTTGTTGAAAGCCTCCAGGGGAGCAAGTCTGCTCCTTCTCACCAACAGACAACCTACCATGTCAGGAACCACCAGCTGCAGGTTCGCTGTGAGAATTCGGATCGAAGCCTCAGGACCCAGCCAGCATCCCCACCCAGACCAAGAGTGAAGGCAAAGTACTTCAAGGTTCCTCCGTGTTGGGGGCAGGAGCTAAGATCACGTCCCATCCTCTCCCTGTGGCTTAACTTTCGCAACCCTAGGTTTCGCGCCAAGGTTGCTGGGAGTCGGTGCAGAATAAAGCGCCCGAGAGAGCCCTCAGCTCCGTGCATAGGGCCTTCGAAGCCACAGCGATGGTGGTAAAATACACATCTTCCTGAATCCCCTTTCAGTGTCACGCTTGCTACTTAAGCAAGATGAAGACTTTGAACTCCTGACCTCCTGCTGAGGTTGCAGGCCTGTGCCACATTGCCCCGCCCCTCCAGCCCGGCAAGATCTTAACAGAGCAGCAAACTCTTGCATAATACAAATGTGATTCTGACTGTGATTACACGGAATAATTTGCCTTTTGTTTGATGAGCAATAAAAGTTCTTGTTTAATTCGGTGGCTGATTTGTTTGTTCTTGAATCTGGCAACATCGCCCAGGACGGCCTTCCATCCACCATTCCGGTGCCTTGGGCTCTGGGGCGATGACGTCACAGGCATGCGCCACCACGCCCGGCTCCCCCTGGGCTGGAATCGGACTGTTACTGAGTCCAGGAATCCACACGTAAAAGGATGTAAGGATGGCATTTGAGGAAGGAGCAGTGACCGTGGCCTGAGAAGGGTCGGTAAAGAGTCTGCCTCTTCTCTGGAGTGGGCAGTGGGTCCCCCATGATTCTGCGGGCTGGTGCAGGCTGGACCCTAGCCCTAACACACATGAGGTGAGAGAAGCACCTGCTGAGGGCAGCATTTAAGGAGCTGCCGCCCTCAAACCAGCAATCAGCTAGGCCATCTTTAACGTACCGTTTAACAAATTAAAAACTTGGGCTGGAGAGATGGCTCAGCGGTTAGAGCACTGACTGCGCTTCCGAAGGTCCTGAGTTCAAATCCCAGCAACCACATGGTGGCTCACAGCCATCCATAATGAGATCTGATGCCCTCTTCTGGTACTGTCTGAAGACAGCTACAGTGTACTTACATATAATAATACATAAATCTTAAAAATAAAAAACAAATAAAAACTTACACACCCCAAATCTAAGACGAACAAGAATATCACCAACAAAACAATACTTCATCCTTGCAACTTCTGCACATCTGAGGTTCTCTGGCTCCTGACATTCTCCTGCCTGGCCTTGGTCAGAGGCACATCTGGCCAGGTGCACATCTGGCCAGGCCTAGGGGAAGCAAGGAGGCCCCATGAGCCTGTTCTCTGCCAGCATGGCACACCACTGTGTGTGTGTGTGTGTGTGTGTGTGTGTGTGGCGCTATATATGTATATATATGTTATTTTGCTTTCTGTTGCTGTGATAAACACCATATCCAAAAGCAACTTGAGAAAGAAAGGGTTTATTTCGGCACATATTTTATAATCCATCACTAAGGGAAGTCAGGGCAAGAACTCAAGGCAGGAACCTAGACCAGGAAGGACTGAAGCAGAGGCCATTGAGGAAGTGCTTACTGACACCCCTCCCGGCCCCCAGCTGGCTCAGCTTAATTCTTAAACCATCCAAGACTACTTACTCAGGGGTGTCCCCAACCTTGTGAGCTGGGCCCTCCCATGCCAATCATTAATCAAGAGAATGCTCACAGACTTACCTACAGGCGAATTGAAGGAGGCATTTTCTCAGTTGAAGTTCCTCTTCCCAAATGTTCTCTCTTTCATCAAATTAAAAAACAAGCACGCAAGCAGACAAACAAACGAACAACAGTGAGGACAGTTGTCTAATTTAGGGCCTCCAGTGCTGTGAAGAGACACCAGGACCAAGGCAACTTTTATAAAGGACATCATGTCACTGGAGCTGGCTTAACAGGTTCAGAGATTCAGTCCATTATCATCATGGCGGGAAGTATGGCAGCATCCAGGCAGGCATGGGCCTGGAGAAGGAGCTGAGAGTTCTACATCCTGTTCCAAAGGGAAACAGAAGATTATCTTCCAAAGGTAGCCAGGAGGAGGGTCTCTCCAAGCCCATCCCCCACAATGATGCACTTCTTCTGACAAGGCCACACCTACTCTAGCAAGGCCACACCTACTCTAGCAAGGCCACACCTACTCTAGCAAGGCCACACCTCCTAATAGCATCACCTCCCATGGGCTAAGAGTATTCCCCACAATACTGTATGTGTGTATATCTGTGTGCCTTAATTTTCTTACACTTTGATTGTCTGGTTGGGGTGATGTGAGATTTGAACTTACTTTAAAACCAGGGAAACAAGGCTAAGGAATGCGAGCAGAAGACTGGGTGGGCCTGGAAGGTATTCAAAGAATTCCTCCCCCTCCCTTTCCCTTCCCCTTCCCCCTTCCCTCCCCTCCCCCCCCCCTTCCTGGCTTGGTCTCTCCGAAGGTCTCCTGAGATCTGTACACCTGAGAATAGCATTTTAACATTTTAACTTGAATCACCTTTACTCACTGTTGTTTGGGCAATGCAGGCTCCAGGCCATGCGGTGTCTCCCTGGGAGGTGAGAGCCAGCCAGGCTTGGAGGCTCAGCTGGTTAGGTCTTGGGCACCAAGGGTTCAGACATAGGAGTCCATGGGGGACACTCCACCTTCAAACTTTAACAATATTGAAATCCAACTCAGTGAATGATGACGAGAGACATTCACTCACCACATTTGTTTCTATAGAGCTTCACTGGATAGCTCAGATTGTCTCCAAAATGGTGTCCTGCCCCGGCCTCCCAACTGCTGGGATTACAGGTTCGCCTCACGGTCGGTGGTGGTTTAAATATACTTGGCCCAAGGGAAGTGGCTGTATTAGGTGTGTTGGAGGAAGTGTGTCACTGTGAGCAAATGTGCTCAGGCTCCACCCCAAGTGCAGGTGAGAGCCTTCTCCTGGCTGCCAGCAGAGAGTCTCCCCACGGTTGTATTTGGATGAAGATGTAGAACTCTCAGCTCCTCCTCCAGCACCGTGCCTGCCTGGATGCTGCCATGCTTCCCGCCATGATGATAATGGCCTCAACCTCGGAACCTGTAAGCCAGCCCCAATGAAATGCTTTCTTTTATTAAGAGTTGTGAAGAGCACCGACTGCTCTTCCAGAGGTCCTGAGTTCAATTCGCAGCAACCACATGGTGGCTCACAACCATCTGTAAGGGGATCCGACGCCCTCCTCTGGTGTGTCTGAAGACAGCGACAATGTGCTCACATAACGCTAAATAAAATCTTTGAAAAAAAAGAAAAGACTTGTTGTGGTCATAATTTCTCTTCACACGAATGAAACCCTAAGAAAGACAACGTGGTATCTGGCATCTTTAGGGTGAGTGGAGTGTGGGGTGTGTGTGTGTGTGTGTGTGTGTGTGTGTGTGTGAAGGCCAGAGGACAATATCGTGTTAATCCTCTGGAGAGGAGTCATCCACCTTTTTTTTTTTTTTTTTTTTTTTTTGAGACAGGGTCTCAAGGTAAGCGGTTGGTGAGGGAGCTCCAGGAATCTGCCTGTCTCAGCGCCCCATCAACTATATTACAAGCATCAACTATATAGACAAGCTGCCGTGTCTAGTGTTTTTTTATATGGAGATCAAATCCAGGTCCTTATGTTGTGTGGCAAGCACTTTGCTGAATGAGTCACCTCCTTCATTTTAAAAAGTAATAATAGTCGGTCGGTGGTGGCACACGCCTGTAATCCCAGCACTTGGGAGGCAGAGGCAGGCGGATTTCTGAGGTCGAGGCCAGCCTGGTCTACAGAGTGAGTTCCAGGACAGCCAGGGCTACACAGAGAAACCCTGTCTCGAAAAATCAAAAAATAAAAAATAAAAAATTAGCCGGGCAATGGTGGCGCACACCTGTAATCCCAGCACTTGGGAGGTAGAGGCAGTGTTTTTTTATATGGAGATCAAATCCAGGTCCTTATGTTGTGTGGCAAGCACTTTACTGAATGAATCACCTCCTTCATTTTAAAAAGTAATAATAGCCGGGCGTGGTGGCGCACGCCTTTAATCCCAGCACTTGGGAGGCAGAGGCAGGCGGATTTCTGAGTCCGAGGCCAGCCTAGTCTACAGAGTGAGTTCCAGGACAGCCAGGGCTACACAGAGAAACCCTGTCTCAAAAAATCAAAAAATAAAAAATTAACGTAATAATAAAACTGAAAATAGATAGAACAATGATAAGTTGCCTGTAGCCAGTCACTTGCAAGGCGTGTGTAAACACACTCCTGAGATCCGGGTTCTACCAGTAAAGATAGAAGGGATGGGAGAGGGACAGATGGAGGAGAGAGAGGCCCCCTATTTCCAAAAGAAACCACAGCGGAGACTGGAAGTATTGGGTCAAGTTTTCATACAGAGAATACTTTCTCAACATGGATTCTGAAATTTATCATCTTAATAATATTCTCTAAATTATTACTAAAAATGCCACCCAGGTGCACAGGATGAAGAAATCCTCCCTTCCCGTGGACTTCATTTTAGAAAGCCTCAATTTCCCAGCACCTTGGTTTCTGTTATTTTTGCCCAAAATAGCAACTTTTCTGCTCAACGGTATATTAATGCAGAATAGAAATAAAGATGCTTCAAAAAAAAAATTCTTCCAAGCACAAAAGGAGATGGTTTTCAAGAGATAATTTCCCATATTTACATATTTTACCTTAAGCATTTCGTAGTCTCTGCCTGCTGGTGAATGGATCAGATTCTCCTTTTACACGCCTTCAAAATGAACCAGTTTGGTTTCTAAGCCGAACGGAAATGAATTCGAACTTTTTTTTTTTTTCCACTTCATTCTCGCATCTTCCCGTTTCCTTATTTCACATGGTTTAAAATAAAATGCCTGCGGCGGTATTTTTCCTTTCTCAAGAGCAAAGTGAACGTGACTTTTCCGAAGGGTCACGGGATGCCCCGGGGGGCTGTGGGTGTTACTGCTTTCAGCTTGACTGAAGGGCTTGTCAGGGTTTTCATCTCCCGTGGAGCCCCCGGCGCTGGCCGCTGGCCGGAAGGGGGAGAAGGCTGCGGAGGGGGTCCCCTGCTGCCGCTTTCCCACCGACATCAAATCCTGGGGTTTGGAAATTAATCCCACACAAAGACAGGCCTCCATTGTGGAGCCTGTTTGAAATTAGACAGCGATAATAACCTTTCTAGGATGTCTCGGTGTTGATGTAGCCCCCTGAGGCAGCTCAAAGGTTGCCAGAGGAAATGCCCCTCCTCCAGCGTGCGACTGAGATACCCCAGTCATTCCAGTAAGATGACTTCCTGGCCTGGCCGGGGAATGTGAAGGGACAGTGCCATGTGACCTCCAGCACTGATGGCTGCTGTCCCTCTGGTAACAACAGCTCCTGTGGATTCCTGGTTCTGAGCCACAGACCCGTTACTGGCTCAGAATGGCTCTTCCCCATTCTTCCTGAAGAATTTTATTTTATTTTATTTTATATTTTATTTTATTTTATTTTATTTTATTTTATTTTATTTTATTTTATTTTATTTTATTTTATTTTATTTTATTTTATTTTATTATTTTCAATTTTATGGTCAAGCAGATCTCAAATCCAGGACAAATAGCTAACTAAGGTGCTTATTAACATATCGAAGCTGATGCTTTGTATGTTTATGAATGTTTTGCCTGCATGGGTGTATATGAAGCGCAGGAGTACCGAGTGCCTGCAGAACCCAGCCCGGGGACTCGGATCTCCTGGAGCTGGAGTTAGAGACAGCTCCGACCGAGTAGCCTCTCGTGGGTGCGGCGAACTGAACGCAGGCTCTCTGCAAGACCGGTACTCGTTCTTAACCTCTGAGCCTCCTCTCCAGCCCTGTACCCCTCTAGTACTAATAAATATATTATCCTTGTTTTGACAAACTGGAGCCTTTCCCTGAGCGTTAACAAAGAAATCAGTAACAGCGAGCGCCCTTTCCACGGAGGATGGGAAGCCCCACGTCTCCATATGGGAACCAGAAACCACGAGGGCCAGCTTCCGCAGTCGCCCGCCCTCACTCTGTGGCCGAATAGCAACTATCTGTCCTGCACCTTGCCAGGAAGCTGGTGCAGCACCGTGGAATAGCCCAGGTTAGGTTCTAGAAGCTGACTCTCTTCTATCTCATAGAGGCAACCTGGTAGCTTCCCCCAATGGACAGTGGATACCTATCTGTCATTTATGGCTCTTCCTGAAGTGACTAAGGAAGGCTGTAAGCTTAAATGGTTAAATGTGGCCTTACTAGACCAGAATAACCATTTAGTTGGTTTCCATATTGCCTATGCTTTTAAATGAGTGGATGCTAATATCATCTCTGATGACTTCATTTGAAGCCCTGGTTCTGTGACAAAGATCATTGAGCCTCAGAAACAAAGAGCACGAGTTGGGTGGGGGTGGGGCGTATGTTTGGAGAGAGGAGGGTGGTACTTGTTTCTATAATCCGAGCACTCATGGGAAAGGAGACTGGAGAACTCTAGACAAGCCTTGGGTTCAAGGGCATCCTGGGCTACTTAAGGAGACCCTATCTTGAGAAGGAGAAAGAAGCCGGCTGTGGTAGTTCACACCTTTGCTCCCAGAGCTGGGAAGGAGAAGCAGGCGAATCTCTGGGAGTTCTAGGCTAGCCTGGTCTACACAGTGAATTCTTCAACAGCCGGGGCTACATAGTGAGACCCTATCTCAAAAAATAAATTAGGAGGAAGAGGAGGGGGGAGAGGAGGAAGCGAAAGGGAGGGAGACGCTGAAGCAGCCGCTATATTTTCCTGGTGTTGTCTGGGGGTGGATTTTTGTGGTGTGTTTTGAGATTCCAGGATAGAATGCTCCACGAAGGCTTTATTTCATCTTGACTTACTTCTTTTAACCCTTGGCTATGGTTTTGAAGCAAGGAGGCGGGAGAAGACAGTTTGAGGATTTTTGTCAACAACCAAAGCTGATTTTTCAAAAGAGTGCTTTTTAACAGCCTGATGACCCGGCTCGAACTCCTTTCTCTCTTCTGGGTTTCGGAGAATGTGCAAGGTCTGGTCCTTGCATCTGGAAACTTACAATGATGCCTCCTTCCCTGTTTTAATGTATTTCACCTCGCCGAGGCAGACGGATCAGAAGCTCACAAGGAAAACCGATGCCCTTTCCCGCAGCTAAATTAACCAAAATCACGTGGAAAACAATCCAAGCCTTGTAGGAACGGGGAGCCATTAAAATGTGCCCAGAGCAATGGACTGCACCCAATCTTGCAGCCTGGCTCTCTCCTGTCTCACTCGGCGGCAGCAGACAAGAGGCTGCTCCCTGGGATAGAGAGCGAGCCTTGTTGGAGTGCCACAATTAAAATCAGCTCCTCTGCCAAAAAATAAAAGAGAGGAGGGAGAAGGAGAACATCAAAGACAGATTGAAATGTGTAGTTAGTAATAAGAGTGGTCTCCTCTTGAACCACAGCCCGCAGCGATTCACGGCCCCCTTGTTAATGAGAAATGTTGACCTCTGGTTTGTGAGTTAAACTTGTAATCCCAGCTAATGAAGTAAATCACTTCTAACTTGAGCCTGTTGTTCCTGTGTGCTCTGCACACTGGGTCTGTGAGTGAGGGCCCAGGCCCACATGCAAATGGGGGGGTGGGGTGGGGAGTGGGGGTGAGGGTTGGGGAGAAGGATTCTGGAACTGCGTGGGGTTTGCGCGTACAGTGAGCACACCGAAGGCAGTTCTTTCCTCCTTCTCCCTCCTCTTTTTCCTGAAGTCTGAGCCCAGGGCCTTACAGATGCCAGGCAAACCCTCTACTGCTAAACTAAAATTCCACTTAGCCCTGGTTTGCTTTCTTTCTTTCCTTTTTCTTATTTTTCTTTTTTCCCCGAGACAGGGTTTCTCTGTGTAGCCGTGGCTGTCCTGGAACTCACTCTGTAGACCAGGCTGGCCTCGAACTCAGAAATCTGCTTGCCTCTGCCTCCCAAGCGCTGGGATTAAAGGCCTGTGCCACCACTGCCCGGCTGGTTTGCTTTATTTCAAGGCTGGGTCTCAGTATGTAACGGGGGGGGGGGGGGGGGCTAGCTTTCTACTCCAGAGCCTCCTGTCTCAGCCTCTCAAGAAATTGGAATTATACGCATGTGCCTCTGGCTTGATCCTAGGCACACTGTGGACCTATTACTTCACTATTACTTTATTGTAGCTCGAATATTGATAAAGGAAGGAGAGAGGGAGGGAGAGAAGGAGGGAGGGAGAGAGGGAGGGAGGGAGGGGGGAAGGAGGGAGGGACAGTATAGAAGCAAGTATGAATGACATTCTGTTGGGAAGTAAACAGGGTGCCCTATATACTACATTTATTTTATTTTTATTTTATTTTATTTTATTTTATTTTATTTTATTTTATTTTATTTTATATTTTATTTACATGATCCCAGATAGCTCAGTTGGAAGAACACAAGACTCGTGGTGTGTGTGTGTGTGTGTGTGTGTGTGTGTGTGTGACCTATATGTACACACAGCAGACAGAAAGGGCCTTTGACTGTCCTGTTGTATATTGTTCTACCTTGAGACAGGATTTCTCAGTGAATTTGGAATAGGAGTGGTGTTTGTGTGTGTGTGTGTGTGTGTGTGTGTGTGTGTGTGTGGTGTGTTTTATCAGCTAGGCTGACTGGCCAGCAGGCCCCAGGATGCTTTCCCCAGCACTGGGGTTCCGCGCACTCTCTGCCCTGCGTAGCTTTTAGGTGGAGGCTGAGGCTCCAAACCGGGATCCAAACCGGGGGCCTGTGCGTGCATAGTGGGCATCCTTACCTACCGTTATCTCCCCAGCCCTTCTTTATTTCTTTATCTGTAGAAGTGTGTCTTTTCACCTTGGTGGGAACAAATGAAATACCTAATCCAGAGCTTGGGCGTGGTGTTTGGAATCCACAGGAATTTGTGGAACAAAAGGTGCTAACAGGGCAGCTGGAGAGACAGTTGAGCTTTAGGAGGGTTTACTGTACTAGGTGTGGTGACACACATGCCTTTAGTCCTAGCACTTGGGAGGCAGACGCAGGAGAGGCAGACCTGTGAGTTCAAAGCCAGCCTGGTCTACACAGTAAGTTTTAGGACACTCTGGGCTATGTAGAGACTGTCTCAAAAAAGAAAAAAAAAAAAAAAAAAAGGAAAAGTATTTCCTGCTGATGCCAGCCCCAACCTCAGGGGGCTCACCACTGCTATAATTCCAGATCGCTGACACCCTCTGCTGGTCTCCCGAGTGCATCCACATCACACACACACACACACACACACACACACACACACACAAATCTAAGAAGGAAAGACTCTGCCGCCACTGAGTGAAGGAAAGATCTCTCTCTAAGTAGTGTGGGAGTTGCTAGGAAGAAGACATACCTAAAAAAATTCCCTCAAGTCCAAGCCTGGAGCTGTGGTGCGCGCCGACAATCCCAGCGCTCCAGACGAGCTGAGGCAGAAGGATCAAGGGTTGGAGGCTAAGTCGGTACTAGACAGCTAGACCTTGTCCTGAGAAGAAAAAAGGAAACGAGAGAGAAGAGAGAGAGAAGGAGGGAAAATTGAGTCTAAGAACATCTGCAGGGACCATAGGCAGACTGGCTTCTGGCTTTACTGAGAATGAAAGAGGGAAAAGAAAATCCGTAGTAAGAAACTAGATACAGCTGGGATGCCTCGGGCTTTTTTCTTGCCGTGACAGACTACAGCTTCAAGGCATGGTCTAAAAGACAAAAAACAGAGAGAGAGAGAGAGAGAGAGAGAGAGAGAGAGAGAGAGAGAGAGAGAGAGAGAGAGAAAATCCTATCTCAGTCACGTGAGGGCAGGAGAGGGGATCCGGCTATTGTTTTGTCTAAAAGGATTTCATCCCGAGAGTTGTTTAGAGCTTACAGAAACCTAGTTGTGTTTGGCTCAGTGACAGATCATATTCTGTTTCTCCTGGCTAGTCTTAAATTCTCTCAATATTTTCTAGATTACAGTGTGAATTTTCTTCTCCTCTGACAGGGTGGCAAAGTGACTTCATTTTCTGCCAGGAGGCCACACAGTGTGCCTTTGAGGCTGAACAGCTTGCAAAGGACCTTCTGGTTTAGAGGAGAGCATTACTTTTTTTCCTACCCTAGGCAAAAAAAAAAAAAAAAAAAAATCTGGGAGCAGGCAGGACTATGCACCCCAGGCTGGCGTTCCAGATAGAAGCCTCTCAAAACTGCTGGCTCTGTGTGGATTTAATGGGGCAAAGGGCTGGTGCTGTCCACTTTATCCGGGTCTCTTGCACAACCTTCTCCAAATGACTTACTCTGCAAGTGGGGTCAGACCCCATGATAAAGGCCTGTCACCCCAGCATCTTGGGGGGAGGGGCCGAGGCAAGGAACTCACAAGTTCAAGGCCCCAGCTGTGGGGTGAACTCCCCATGACCAATTTAGTGAGACACTGTTTCAAAATTTTTAAAAAAGTGCAGAAAGACTGGGAGGGGGCGGTGGGGGCAGGGGAGGTATTGATCAATGGTAGGGGCCCTTGCCTAACGTGTGGAAATTCAATCTCCAATATTGGGAAGAGGGAAAAGGAAGAAAAATTGTACACACACACACCCCAAATCTGACATCTTTATTCCTCTCATAATTTTGTCGAGCACCCTTTAAAAGGTTTCTAGAATTTTCTTCAGTCTCGCTGGTCAGAGGAAAAGGGTTTGGTGGGAGGGGTGTTTTCACGTCATCGGTCCTTGTTATTTTTGTGTAAGGGCACCGAGCACAAAAATTGTGTCTCTCTGATTCTTCGTGAGACAAAGCGAAGCGATCCGGCGTTTGTGTGACCCTGAAGAGAGCTCTGGGGTGGCGCCCCCAGGGGCTGGAAAAGTCACTGGCCGATGTCTGAAATCAGAGGATGAGGACGTGTGAGGCCTGAGGCCAGTGGTTCACATCCATGACAAACAACATTATATATAAAGCGATTTGAATCCTCTCATTCCCCACCCACCCACCCACCGCCCCCATAGACTCAAACATGTCTCAAATGTGAATTTCCCTAACAAGTGGAGGCTCTGTCTCCCGCAGATCTGTTCTGGGATGGCAGTGCCCGGTACCCGGATGATACCGTCTGGAACACAAACCTTGCATATCAGCTCTGTAGCCTCCCCCCACCCCCTTTGTTTCTACTCAGTTAATTCGAAGTGGAACAACTGAGCATGCAAACCTAAAATTAGCCAGAGAGGAGGAAAGGTGTAAAGCGTACAACCCGGCATATCTATTAGAGTGAATGGGTTATCAGGCCCCTTGCCACTCCCCAGACGAGGGCCTATTAAACCTGGTAATGTCAGCTGCCGGGCATGCCCGCAGCAAAGAAAGAAGGCCGAGGCAGGCCTATTTCACATGCATCAGACACAAGAATTAAATAGCCCGATGTTCCCTAAAAGACTGAAGTACATCTCTTTCTGACATTCATCTCGGGCAAAAAAAAAAAAAAAAAAAAAAAAAAAAAAAATCCATTGATCTCCATATGTCCCTTGGCAATTATAAAATATTAAAACCAAGTCACATTTTTCTCTTTGGCTTAATTTTTTTTTCTCTTTTCACAGCTTTTTATTTGATCAATTTTAACAAGTTAAGAAGTAGCATGTAATGATAATAATAGCAACACTGACGACAACAATAATAATTTGGGGTTTTAAAGCTTGGTCTTTTTGGCTTCTTTTTTATTCTGTTGTGGGTTTCTGTTAAAAAGACTTGAGGTCACTTTCCACGCACAGAGAGGAGGCAAGCCAGGAGCTGGAACAATATTCATTAGGAGGTCACAGCCTGATTTCCGGCCTTTTTCTGTTGTGCACTATTCAAGCTGTCTGGGAATTACCATGCATTTGAATCCAGGCGTATCTGGTATGGCTGGAGGTTTGTGTAGGCTCCACTGAGATTTTTTTTTTAAATGTGTATCCTTTTCCCCCCTGTTCTTATGCATTTGTAATTTTTTAGCGTTTGATGTTTGCTAATTCAGAATAGAACATAAATGCTAGCACAGACCGACATAATAAAAATGCAGAATTTGGGAGAGTCAATTTTTCTTGGAATAGCAATTTGGGACTTTTCTTTCTAGTTCTTCTTGCCATAAATTATTGCAACACCATCTCCAAATTTAGGAAATCTATTTTGTTTTATCTTTTAAAATAATTTCATTTTCATTTTTATGCACACACACATAGGAACTCTCTATGTATACTTGTGTGTGTGTGTGTGTGTGTGTGTGTGTGTGTGTGTGTGAAGTGCCCAGAGAGGCCAAAGGGGGCATCAGATTCTCTGAAACTGGAGCTGTAAGTAGCTGTGTGCCCCCCAGTATGAACGCTGGGAACTGGGAACTTAGACACTTTGTGAGATTAAAACACACTCTTAAGCACTGAGCCATTCTCCACCCCACCCCCCTAGAAAGCCATTTTATAACTGAAAATCATCTTATATGAAATGATGCATCTTTTTGTATATGTGGCACTGGAGGTTGACCAGAAGGCCCTGTGTGTGCTAAGCACATGTTCTACCACCAAGCTACTCCCTCAACCCATGAAATAATAAATCTTTCTGAAAAATGATAAAACATGTGGTAATTATTTTTCCTCTTTACATTTATATTTTCCTATGAAAGTCATATTTAATTATTTCCTTTATTAAATGATTTATTTATATTTCATTGAACTCTTCCAACAGGCCCATGGGATCGTTGTTTTGTCTCAGGTTTCCAGATTAAGACTACCAGGGATCCTAGAACACCAGCAAGTGCTCCTCCTCACATGGCAGGGTCAGGAAAGAAAAGGGAGGGGCACGTCAGAGTGGAGAGGGAGAGAGGAACTGGACTTGGTACTGCTGGCCTGAATCTCAGGTGCTTAGGAGACCAATACAGAGCCGGGCGGTGGTGGCGCACGCCTTTAATCCCAGCACTTGGGAGGCAGAGGCAGGTGGATTTCTGAGTTCGAGGCCAGCCTGGTCTACAGAGTGAGTTCCAGGACAGCCAGAGCTACACAGAGAAACCCTGTCTCCAAAAAACAAACAAACAAACAAACAAAAAAAAAAAAAAAAAAAGGAGACCAATACAGGAGGTTGGTAAGTTCGAAACCAGCCTTAGCTGTACAACAAAGTTCATGCCAGCCCAAGTTACATATGGAGACTTTCTCAATACAGCACAATGAGGGCGGGGCCTGGGGAAGAGAACTGTCAATCATGGGGAAGACCAGGTCAGTGCAGTATTAAGACAAGGGCCAGGTCAGCCCAGGGAAGGTTAAGGAGCAGTGTTTTCATCTGTCTCTCCTGCATGGTCCACGATGATCAGGGTGGAACCTGCCTTACTTTGAAATTCTTTTCAGAGGATGAACTATGTTCTTCAGCTGCAATCCTGCCCTGAGACAGGACCCTGTGCGTGATGACTCTATAGAAGCACTGTGGTTATTCCAAGTGGCCAATTATAAACACTTCAAAGAGAATTCAAAATACGGTTTGCAAGTCTCTGAGCCCAGTGGCTTCTGGGCTCCTAATAGGGCTTACCTGGGTTTGCACAGGAGCCTTAGGGACCGAATTTGTCATTCTTGTTCTTATTCCTAAAAATCCATGTGTCTTCTCTGTCACACCCACAACAATGCTCCCTTCTGAGAGAAGAAGATCACTTCTTAAGGAAAGGTGGCACTTTGGGAACCCAAATTGTGTCCCCACCTATGTGTCCCAGGCATCTGGAACTCTGAGGCCAAGGCCACCGGCTTATTGAGGTACACCTGCGGCAGACTCAGCTGTCTCTGGGACTCCCACCCTGGTGTTCCCTTTTCAGGCCACCAGCCCCCCTGAGGTCTGTCCCGTCACATGTCTGTTGGGGCACTGCCAGTCCAGCACCTAAAACACTTCATGTGGAGTCAGAGGGCCGGAAAGATCTGCTGAGAGAAGAATGTATGTGTGTAGTAGACGAATGGAAAGAAGGGTGGGGCTGGAGAGATGGCGCAGCTCTTCCAGAGGTCCTGAGTTCAATTCCCAGCAACCACATGGTGGCTCACAGCCATCTGTAAAGAGAGCAATGGTGCCGGGCGGCGGTGGTGGTGGCGCACACCTTTAATCCCAGCACTTGGGAGGCAGAGGCAGGCAGATTTCTGAGTTCCAGGCCAGCCTGGTCTACAGAGTGAGTTCCAGGACAGCCAGGGCTACACAGAGAAACCCTGTCTTGAAAAACCAAGAGAGAGAGAGAGAGAGAGAGAGAGAGAGAGAGAGAGAGAGCAATGGTGGTATACTCATGTATAAAATAAATAAATGAATCTACAAAAAAAGGAAAGAAAGTAGGGTAGGGGGTTGGGGTGGGGTAGGTAGGTAGAAAGATGGAAAGAAAAAAGGAAGAAAGGAAGGATGATTGGATGGATAGATGATTGGTCGATAGATAAAAGATAGATATGTAGATACATAGATTGATGATAGATAGATAGATAGATAGATAGACAGATAGATGATAAATAGACGGTAGATAAATAGAGGATGAGTGATAGATACACAGATAGATATGAGAGAGAGAGAGAGAGAGAGAGAGAGAGAGAGAGAGAGATTGGGTTTTATAGATGGAGGAATGGGCGGGTAGGAGGGGAGCCGGCCTGAAGGATGGATGGACGCAGGACAGTTAACCAACTCTCATAACCCAGGGAACGAGTGCATCCCCCAAGCAACACGGCATTAGGATTTCCCAGGCCTGCTCCTCTGGGGACCTGTTTTGAGACTCCCCCAGGTGTCCCATTCATTCAAGGTGTACTTAGGTTCTACCCAGGCACTCAACCAGAAACCTGCTTTTTCTGAGAGGCATCCCTGGGAGCTCCGTGTGCATTTGTGTGTTTGGGAGCATGGCTCTCTAAGGAGTCAGGCTGGCTGGTCTAGAGGGGGTAAGTTCTCCTACTTAATCATACCTGGCTTGTGACTATACACACACACACACACACACACACACACACACACACATGCACATATACACACATACATATACACACATGCACATACACATGTACACACACATGCATGCATACACACATGCACACATATACACATGCACACACCCGCATGCATGCATACACACATACACACATACATACACACATGTGCACACACATGCACACATATACACACG
This sequence comes from Apodemus agrarius, assembly GCA_964023405.1. Lineage (NCBI taxonomy): Eukaryota > Metazoa > Chordata > Mammalia > Rodentia > Muridae > Apodemus > Apodemus agrarius. The sequence continues at coordinate 22,102,215 of OZ030005.1, forward strand.
CGTGCACATATGCACACATGCACACACACATGCCCAGCTCCTGCAGCAGAAGGCTTTGTTTTGGCCCTGTGTTGCCCAGATCCCACTGTATAGTCCCTAGGGACCTTTGAGGGTGACAGTCCCCTTCTCTTTTCTCTGCCCCTTGTCCTGCAGCCTAGGCATGAGAATCTGCCCACGCCATCCAGTTCTCTCACAGGGGTCTCCGTGGCCTTTCTCTTCACAGTCCCTTCCTCCTGGAAGCAGCTCCTGCACTTTAGGAGGTATAAATAACCATGCAGTTTCTTCTTGGAAGCTTCACTTTCCCATCTGTAAAGTGGGGATAAAAATGATAACCAGTTTGTCTCACGATGCAGTTATCTTGTGACACAGAAAGAGATCTCTACAAGCTATAAGATGTACCAACATGAAGCCTCTGCACCCATTTGATTTGGTACCAGGGACTAAATTTAGGGCCCCAAGCTTGCTAGGGGAACAAACACTCCGGTCACCGAGCTGAAGAACTACTATCCCTGGCCTTTTAAAAAAATATCTTTGTACCTGGAAACAGAGTCTAAGTTGCCCAGGTAACCTTGACTTCACGCATCCTCCTGCCTCAGCCTCCTAAGTAACTGGAGCGACAAACCTGTGCATTGCAGGCTCACGCGTGCGCAGTTAAACCTTGAGACCTAGACTTAGGGCTGCTTCCTTCCTTTGCTGGTCCTGACGGGATTGTGCTCTTTTCCTTAAGGCAGAGCCAGAGTCAAGTCTAGAGGACAAAGGGGTGGGATGTGGGACTCTCGGAGTTTAGGGTGCCCGGGAAGTCTTACCCACGTTTCTGTTGTCAAGTTTTCTTTATTACTTTTTAATTTTGTGTATGTCTGGGGTGGGGGGGTTGTGTACCTGTGTGTCAGAGGAGCATTTTCAAACAAGTGCAGGTGTTCAAGGGCACCAGAGGAGTCATCCGATTTCCGGAAGCTGGAGCTGTAGGCGCTGCGAGCCACCTGACGTGGGTGCTGGGAATGAAACTCAGGTCTCCTGGAAGAGAGGACTGTACATGCTCTTAACCACTGGGCCATCTTTCTAGCCCCTCTCACCCCCCCCACCCCCCACCCCCGTTGTCAAGTCTTAAACGTTCAATTTTCTTATATTAGGAACGTGTTTGGCTTTGTAATTATTGAGCCCAAAGGTCTATAAAATACAATAAATACAGTAGCCACTGGTGTCTGTGAATGGTATGTATGAGAGAGATGAGACGTGGGGGGAGGTGGGTATTCAGGGCAGCTAAAACCAGTTCACATACCCCCAGCCAACCCGTGTTAACATGCTGTTCTTTCCCAAATTTAACACGCCTTGGAAATCCCCAAATCCCTCACTCTGGAATGCAATGATATTGTATTTAAAATGGTCCCCCCCCCCTTTTTTTTAAGAAAAAAAAAACAAAAAACAAAAAACAAAACGGTGAGCCTTGTTTTCCTGTAACAACGCCGTCATCTTAAAGGTCGTGGTGTGGGGCTGCAGGGGCGGTGACCTGAGACCCACCCTTCCCTGCTTACCTGTATTTCTGATCTGAGGCCTGTGTGTTCAGAAGCGCTCTTTCCCTCTGAGTTTCAGCAGCTAAATAAGTTGCAGGCCCTTCAGCTATACTCATAAAAATTTGCTTCCAGACAACATGGTCTGTTTATTGTGTAATAATCGAAATGGCACTAAATCGCCGTGATTGCCGAACACTTAGGAATCGTATTAACCTCTTCAGTGCTAAGTGGGTTCCTGCTGTCCCTTGGCTTTCAGACAGGCTTCTGCCACCAGAGTTTCCTTATCCAGTGTCAGAGGCGAAATGAAAATTCTCAGGCCTGAGGCTGAGGCAGAAGAATTATAACTGTAAGGTCAACCTGGGCTATATAGGGGGTTAGAGGTTAGCCAGGTCAACTTAGTGAAACTCTTTTTCAAAAACAAAAACTGGAGATTTCCTCAGTGATAGAGCCCCTGCCTAGAATCCCCCAGTGAGGGGTTGGGGGCATGGCTCAGTGGTAGAGCCCCTGCCTAGAATCCCCCAGTGAGGGGTTGGGGGGCATCGCTCAATGGTAGAGCCCCTGCCTAGAATCCTCCAGTGAGGGGCTGGGGGCGTGGCTCAGTGGCAGAGCCCCTGCCTAGAATCCCCAGTGAGGGGCTGGGGGCGTGGCTCAGTGATAGAGCCCCTGGCTAGAATCCCCCAGTGAGGGGCTGGGGGCATGGCTCAGTGGTAGAGCCCCTCCCTAGAATTCCCCATATGAAGGGATGGGTGTTTGTGTGGCTTAGTTCTAGAGCAATTGTCCAATATGTGCAAGGCCCTGGGTTCAATTCTCAGTATGGCCCCAAACAAACACAGAGGCTTGGCATGTGTACTGGTAACAGGCTAGATTCTCCTTGCTTACTGTTAACCAGAATAGTTTCACTAGAATGGGAGATAGCGCCAAAATGGGAGCGGTCTTCTGATGAATGCTCCCAGAGATCTGATTGCTCGACCCTGGTCCCCAAATTCCCACTTCCGTCCCCTGGCTTCAGCGCATGTGTATTTTGATGACAGTTGCTTTGGAGAATAGATTCTCCTAAGAGCAATGAAGAGAGCTGCCTGGTCGCTGAAGCTTCCTCCATTGAGAAGTTGCTGGGTCCTAGGAGCGGTAGCCCCTGCCACCCTGCAGGATGCCTGGCTGCAGTGGCCTTGGCATCCCCGGGCCTCGTTCCTGAGCGGCAGGCAGGCCCGGGAAGGAAGAGTTAACCAGAAATGGAGCGGCGCTGCTCCGGGGCAGGCAGCCTCGCTGCAGAACAGAGCAGCATTCGTGCGAAGGCAAGTCATTTCCCGAAACAGTGCAGACACACGGCCTCGGGCAGCCTAAAACCTTTGGAGACCAAAATGGCTCGCAGGGGTTGGAAGTAATAAGGTGTTTTTCCCTTCTTTCTCCTTCACTGAGATTCTGCGAGGTTGCTTTGCATGGCTGGGGAACAATGCTCCAGTGTTTTTTTGTATTTTCAATGGGTATTAAGATCCATTACATTGTGACATTTTTAAGATTGGTTATCCTGTAGTTTGGTGTTAAATTGAAGTTGTTTGTTTTGAATTTAATTCTTTCATTTTTCAAATAGCAAATGTGGGGTTGCCGTGGCTCGGCACGGGGTTGGCTTACTGGAGCTAGGTTTAGGTGAGGAGCACAGGTCACCCCCAGACCTTGGCAGGATTTGCCAGGGTGATACTTAACCTATTTCCCTATGGAATAGTCAGTGAGGCCCCTTGGAGGTCGCTTTCAAAGCTAGGAGGTAGGGATTGCCTCCACGGACTCTCAAGAGCAACGGGACAGGAATGGCTTTTTAATAAAATGTTCTATAGCCAATCTGTTATGGCTAATGCAGCCTGCATATAATTATTTCCTCTCTATGTCTACGACAGCAGTCGAATCGGCTTCCATCCAACAAATGACCCAGCAGCAGCGGGCCAGCCGCCACTGAAAATGACATCTGTTAACTCTTTGTCACATGCCCCGTCCTTCCCTCTTTCTCCTCAAACGGCTCTGCGGTTAATTAGGCGCAGAGCATCTGACACAGGCTCTCGAGTGGAAAGACCTGCTTAGGGGCAGGGAAAAGTCTGGCTCCAAGTAATTCTCTCCTTTCTCTCCCTTAAAAAATAAAATAAAATAAAGAACCATAGCAAATTGCTATAAAATAAACATTCATTCAGAGCGCCAGAATAGGTTGTAGGAATATGTTTTGATTACGCCCCAAGATTACAGGGTTACTGTACAGCTTGAGACCCAAGCTTTTGTGGGAGGGGAAAAAAAATCACATCAAATTCTTGTTAAACCCTAAGAAATTTTCCATCAGAGGAAGAGAGGCAGCCAACAGTACCCCTGCTGCCCATGAGTTTAGGATCAGGCACACATCTGTCCAGCCATTACCAGCCCAGTTAATGGAAAGCAGTTTCATTGTAATTGGTCGCTGGAACTTGAAATGACCAATCTGGTAAGTGCAAATTTAGGACCAGCCCCAGCTAAGAGGCACACACTGCCTTTCCTTGCCTCGGACCAGACTTCCTAGAATCTGTGTGTAGCAGTTGTATCCATCACTGGATTTGGTGTTGTACTGTACCGGCGGAGGTGATGGTGGTCGTTCCTTCTCCTTGCCTTCTGTCCTTCCCTCAGCTGCAGAGTTCCAATCATTCTGGAATCCATAGTTCAGGGCTGAACATCTGTAATCTGCTATTCCGACCCTCACATCTTTCTCAGCCTGTTTGCCCAACCCAGGCTCATGCCAAAGTGTCTCCAGCTATGCCATTGCCTGCTGGCTTCCCCACATGGGGATCCTCCAAAGCTTCGGCCACAAGGTAGCTAACCTACTGCCAGAGGACCAGAGCACCACCATCCCACTCCCCTCCACCCCCAAACCCACCTGGATGCTTGCTTGGCCTTGCACGAGCAAGCATGACTTCCCTAGCTTTGCCTATCTAGAGGGAACGGGCTCAGAGGGGTGTGTGGCATGCTCCAGGAGAACCTTCCAAGCCATTCCTAGCCTGGAGGAAACTCTGGGTAGCTACATCCTGGCTGCAGAGCTGAGCAGCTTCGGAGACTCAAAATGTCTCACTCTGCCCTTGATGAAACAAGTCAAAGGATGCAGTCTTGTCCCAGACACAAACAAGGACTGTTCTTTTGGGGGGCAAGCAACGGGAACTGATTGCACCCCAGTACTCTCAACACTGATCTCATTTCTTTTACCATGTCTTCTCTCCCTCCCTTCCCTCCTTCCCGCCCTCTCCCTTCCTTCTCCGTACAAGGGACCAAGCCCAGGACCTTGGACATGCTAAGCAGGTGCTGTACCACTGAGCTACACCCACAGCGTCTCTTTGCCAGTTCAGATAGAAATCTATTTTAGCACCCCTGAAAACCCCTATCACCCCAGGGCTGTCAAGATGGAGCCCGTGGTTAAGAGGCTGCAGCTGTTGGCAGAGGACTGAGGTTCCGTTCCCAGTACCCACTTCAGGCAGCCCACAACCACCAGCCACTCCAGCGTCAGGGTCTCTGACTCCCTCTCTTGGCCTCTTTGGGTACTGCACAAATGAGTTTCCTTTGTATTCATAAGGAAACTTTTTTTTTCCTTGATGAACTCTAGAAAGTGGACCCCGCACCTTGCCTGGCCAGCACAATAGAGCCCTGCTGGAGTGGACACTCTTAGGCCACGAGAGCAGGGGAGCTGGACCTGCCCCTGTGGGCTGCTGCAATCCTGGAGAGCTCACCCTGGTGGTGTGGGCACGGGAGAGCTGGCGGGCTGACCAAATTATCTACCGCCAAGACCCAGATCCAGGGCCTTGAGTTGGCCCACCCCAACATGTGCCCCATCTATGAACTGCTGGAGTGCGCGAAGTTGCCCATCCTATGGATCCAAAGCTGCAGGATCTCCATGACACAGGGCAACAGGAGGACATCCGAGAGCAGTCCTGCTGAGGATTCAGTATTAATATTGTAGCAGAAGCCAGAGGCCTCAAACCAGACCAATGACTCATTGCAGTGAACATTTGCAAAAGGGTATGCTGTGGGACGCACCGGGACACACCACGGCTTCCACCATATATATATTTTTTCTTTTCTTTTGTTGGGAGGTTGGAAGGGCAGAGAGTGAGAATGGAGGGATGTGGAGATGAGTGGGATTGAGCATGATGTGAAATTCACAACGAGTAGATAAAAAGATTTAAGAAGAAGAATGCTGCCCAGACCAGATAATCTTGGAGTGGGGAGAACAATGGGGGTGGCAAACATGAGGAAGGAAAATTGTTCTCTGTGGGTCACCTTGCCAGGATTAGGGCTTAAACCCATCAAAAGGGCCTTAGATCTTCAATCAAAATTATACTCTTTGGTTCTGTCCTTCAGTGTTTGTCCTGGGGGGGTGGGGAACAAAAAAACAAAAAACAAAACAAAACAAAACAAAAAGCTGTGAGCCACTTACAGATACGGACCAATCCATCCAAATAATACAATCTGATTCCAAGTAAGTTATTACAGAAGCAAATATTTTGAAAACAACCTTTCTTAATTTTTTTTCATTTTATACTTATTGGTGTTTTGCCAACATGTGTGTTTCTGTGCACCACGTGTGTGCACTGCCCTTGGAGGCCAGAAGGAGGAGTTGGCTCCCCTGGAGCTGGAGTTCACAAATGGTTCTGAGCACTCGTGGGTGCTGGGAATCAAACCCGGCCCCTCTGGAAGATCAGCCAGTGCCCTTAACCACTGAGCCATCTCTCCAGCCCTTGTGTTTTGTGGGGTTTTTTTTCTTTTTCTTTTTTTTTCTTTTTCTTTTTTTCTTTTTCAAATGCACCGTGTACATTTGTGTGTGTGTGTGTGTGGGGGGGTGTGAGTAGCTCTCCTCAGAGGAAAGAAGAGGTATTGCATCCTCCGGAGCCGGCCCTACCGGCAGCTGTAAGCCACCTGACACGGGTGCTGGCACCTGAACTCGGGTCCTCTGGAAGAGCACCTGGTGCAGTTAACGGCTGAGCCATGTATCCAGCCCTGAAACCATCTTGGGATGAGCGCACACAGCATTGTTCTCTGCTGGGTTTGGACCGGTGAGTGAGGTCGCAGTCCCCTAAACCTCATACTATGCACAGCCAAGCATGGGAGTAAGCCTGGGCTGAGGCTGGGTCATCTGTGCTTCAGCTGTGTAGACGCCGGCTCTGCACCCCGTGACAAGTCACATTATTGTGTGTCACAATGGAGACCTTGATTTGTTTGTTTGGGTTTTTTGTTTTGTTTTGTTTTGTTTTTGTTTTTGTTTTTTCGAGACAGGGTTTCTCTGTGTAGTCCTGGCTGTCCTGGAACTCACTCTGCAGACCAGGCTGGCCTCAAACTCAGAAATCCGCCTGCCTCTGCCTCCCAAGTGCTGGGATTAAAGGCATGTGCCACCACTGCCCGGCCAGAGACCTTGATTTTGAAGAAGAGAATAGATGAAGCTGGTCGGAAGTCAAGCCCCGGTGCGGCTCTGCCCCACCTCCTCCTTCAGCAGTAGCGCTGGCAGTGCGCAGGTGCAGGAGACTAGCCACAGTTGCGACTAGGACATCCTTTTCGGTCCACACCCCCCTCTCCCACACCCAGGCCGCTGATTGCAGGGAGGCCCTTGAAAGGTATTCAGGGTCACCTGTGAGGCCCGGAGCCTTGCCGCCCTTGGGTCTGAGACTATGAGGTCTGAGACTCAGGCCCTGACGTTTCCTTCTAGACTCTGGCCAGGGCCTGCACATGTGGGTTAAATTAGAGCAATATGTTTTTCTAACAGCGTCTTGGCTGAAAAGGCAAGCAGATAAATGGAAACAAACCCAGCTTTATGTGAATGAAAGGGGGCTGGTGGGAGGGCGACTTCTGCCTACAGGGCTGCCCCGGCCGGCCGAGGCTGCTTTCTGGGCTCTACCCTGCCCCCTCTTCCTCTGCCTGCCTTCCTGACCCCTCTGTTGAGCCCAGGAAGCCCTCTCTAGAGGGGTCCTCACAGAATCTCCTGACGGGTCTCCTGGGCCTCCTAGCCGGCTGTGCTGCCCCTTGTATGCCTGGTGCTGTAACTGTGCTCAGTACATCCTGGAATCACTAGAGGAGGCTGTCCATCCCTTTCCACTTCCCGTTCGTCACCGTGAGTAAGGATGGCATGGAGGCTACCCCAGGGGGCTCAGCCCAGCACCGCGTGTGATGTGATGCCTTAACACAGACACGGGATACTTCTAGAATGACTCGTGCCCTCTCCTTACTGTTATTATTCCTTACGACCCTTCAGAGCTCCATCTGGCCTGGGGACTCAGTGCTGCCTGCTCTCCCCCAAGCCTCTTCCCTCCCTGAACCGTGCCTGGACAGTGGCCGTAAGGTCAGGGAGAGGTGGCTAGTGGGTACTTGCTGGTGGAATCGCTTGTGATGCCTCTCTGTTGGGGTATTTTATTTCACTCCAACAAAGTGTCTTGCTATGTAGTCCAGGCTGGCTCCAAAGTCGTGATCCTCCTGTCTCTGCCATCAGACTGCTGGTATGCTTTGAAACTGTTGTTGGTTAATAGAAGCTGGACAAGCCCTCAATCAGAGGTGGCCTGTGCCCTTCCCTCCTGAGCTGCAAGAGCAAATGACATCATTAAGAAAACGCTGAAAGCCGGTTCTTGGAGTCTTGGGACACTATCCATATTGATCCCTTAAAGATAATCCAGGACCCCCTTCCCAGCCTTGTCAAGATAACATTGACAAATTAAAATTGTAGATAGTTGTGGTGTAGAAAGAAAGAAAAAAAAAGCCCCAAGCTTGAGAGATAGTTCAGGAGCTGCTGCTCTTCCGAAGGTGCTGAGTTCGGTTCCAGCATCCACATCCACATCAGGCAGCTCACAGCAGCCTGTAACTCCAGTCACAGGGATCGACCCGTTTCTGCCCTGCCCCTCCCCCACCCCCACCCCCGCACCTGCATACACACACACACACACACACACACACACACACACAGAGAGAGAGAGAGAGAGAGAGAGAGAGAGAGAGAGAGATCTTTTAAAAGATAAAAATCTTTAAAAAAAAAAATCCATTTGACCTGCTCCTGTGGGTCCCTGGGCAGAATAAAGACAATTGCTATAGGGCTCCCATAGCTGAGAACTTTCCCATTCATGGTCAGAAACTAGATTATACCACTTTAAGCCGGGCAGTGGTGGCTTAATCCCAGCACTTGGGAGGCAGAGGCAGGCAGATTTCTGAGTTCGAGACCAGCCTGGTCTACTGAGTGAGTTCCAGGACAGCCAGGGCTACACAGAGAAACCCTGTCTCAAAAAACAAAAACAAAAACAAACAAACAAACAAAAAGATGATACCACTTTGTTTTGTAAATGCTTTTCTAGACTGGTAAACGTGTAAGGGCGGTCTTGCTGGAGTTCTCCAGAGCCATCCCTGTGTTTGCCAGTGCCCAGTGGCTTCTTTCTCTCCAGAAACCCTTCAACAGCTTGAATGTCTTTTCACACAAGCTCCCCCAAGAGACGAGACACTCTGAAGTATAAGGAAAGGGACTGTGCCCCAACATGCACACCTGTCCCCGACACCCGGGTGCTTAATGTGGACTTCGTGGGAGGCCGGCACTCTGTTTTGGTGTCTTGTCTTATTTAGGAATGAGGATTTAGTCTCCAAGTTTCTTACTCCATCTTGTCATTGTGTGGAGGAAACCTGAGGGGCCACCTTTCAAATGCTTCTGTGCCGGAAGCCCTCCTGCTTGTCAGCCATGGCAGCTCTGGACTCAAAGGTCCCCTAATAAGCAGTCTCTTTCCTTACCTGTCAGAACCTAGGGTGGCAGCCTGCTGCACGGGCAGGTGCTGTAAATGAATCAGTAAAGCAAGGGAGGGAGGGAGAAATGGCTAAGAAAATGGCAGCCTTGTAGGCTATTGTAAGAAACTGGTGTGTGAGCTCATAATAGCTTGTCTGGGCAGGGACCTTGGACTAGGGTATCTTCTGAAGGGAACAAATGTGTCCCCTTATTCTCCCCTCTTATTTCCTTATTAGGTTAAAGATTTCCAGGGTCTGGGTTCACTTTAAAGGCCTAGGGCACAGGAGTGCCTTCACTGGTCATACGGAAAAACATCTCAGGCACCGGTAGGTGCAGGATGGCTGTGGGGGGCACAGGGAAGTTAGGAAGTCGGCTCCACTTCTTAGCGGTTTCCTGAGATCAGAACAGAAGGCAATGATCCCCTTCAGTTCAGATGCTGGGGTTTGGCATTTTATAATTAATTAAGTCAAAGGCAAGCCAGGTGGTGGTGGCACACGCCTTTAATCCCAGCACTTGGGAGGCAGAGGCAGGCAGATTTCTGAGTTCGAGGCCAGCCTGGTCTACAGAGTAAATTCCAGGACAGCCAGGGCTACACAGAGAAACCCTGTCTCGAAAAAAAAAAGTCAAAGGCTCTCGATGTAGCCCAGGCTGTCCTCAAACTTGCCATCTTCCTGCTTGAGCCTCTTTCATTAACAAATAAAAAACAAAACAGATCACTATTGCTGCGTTGAAACCCCATGACCAATAGTAAGTTAAGAAGGAAAGGGTCTACTGGGCTTTCCATATCACTGAAGGAAGTCAGGACAGGAACTCAAGCAGGGCAGGAACCTGGAGGCAGGCACTGATGCAGAGGCCAAGGAGGGGTGCTGCTTACTGGCTTGCTCAGCCTGCTTTCTTGTAGACTCCAGGACCACCAGCCCAGGGACAGCATTATCCAAAATGGACTGGGCTCCTCCCCATCAGTCACTAATTAGAATGCCTTACAGCCAGATCTTACGCAGGCATTTTCTCAAATGAGGTTCTCGCCTTTCAGTTAACTCCAGCTGGTGACTAATTAAGACAAAGGTAGCCAGTATAGTAACTGATCTTAGCACTGTCTTACTCCTAGTTACAAAGTATCTGACTATACCTTGAGATAACACCAGCTTGTGACAAATTAAGACAAAAGTAGCCAGCAGAGTAACTGATCCTAGCACTTTGTCACTCCTGGTTATAAAGTATCCGACTATACCTTGAACCTAATCCTGTAAGTTTGTTATCTGTCTTTTCTTCATTTTACTTTTTCATATTAATATCCTCATTTTTAAGTATTATTTTACCTTCATTTATTGATTTTGTATATGGGGGTATGGGTGTAGGGGCACTGGTGCATGCCACAGCACATGTGTACAGATCTGAAAACAACTTACAGGAGTTGGTTCTCTCTTCCCAACTCCTGCCCTAGCCGCCTTTATTCACTAAGCCCCTCCCCTCCCTTTTGGTTATTTTTAGTCAGTTTACACAGTCGCTGACTTCAGGGATCAGTGGTTCAGAGCACTGACTGCTCCTGGCTCCCAGCACCCATGGCTATCTTTAACTCCAGTTCCAGGGGGTCGTCTGGGATTGCCAGTGTGCACCACCAACAGCTCCGCTGAAGCTCTTCCCCTCAGAAGACCAGCAATCAAGAGGGGACTGGTTAGAGGCAACCTTCTGATCCGTCTGTTTCTTCCATACTACCCACTCTAAGTGGGGGATCAGAAGACACACCTGTAAATCCATAGCCGGTTGCACCCCTGAACCAGTTGATGTCAGACTGTGTGTGAATGGAGACGAAAACTTTCTTTTCCTCTTTTAGAGGGAAAAAGTGCCCATCTATAAACCACTCACACAGGTGGAGAGTTAGCAAGTTGGATTATTCAGTTGAGTCATTTCGATTGGGATTTGCTGGTGCTGTTTTTAAAATCTGAGTTGGTTTTTTCTTTTTCTTTCTTTCTTTCTTTCTTTCTTTCTTTCTTTCTTTCTTTCTTTCTTTCTTTTTAAGAAATATGACATTGATGAACCTCAAAGGGACTGTGTGGAGCCTAAGTAAGCTGGATGGCAGGAGGGAAGGGACCGGATGGAGGTCCTGTGGATTTGCTTGCCCCACTTTCTGTGATGGTGGTATAGAAGTGCAGTGCCTGTTCCTAGGTTTGTTTTGTTTTGTTTTGTTTTGTTTTGTTTTGTTTTGTTTTGTTTTGTTTTTTCCACTGATGAGGCTCTGGCCACCTGCAGCCCACAGATTCCAAAGAGATGCCTGGCTGATGGGGAGCTGGGAGGGGTATCTGCCTGGCTGATGGGGAGCTGGGGAGGGGTATCTATGGGGATACCCTAGAGCTGGGAAAGCACAGGTAGTTCTCCAAAGCTGTGGGCTTCCAGGGAGCTCTTGGGGGGCTGGACCTCTTCTTAGGGTACTGTGGCACACTTGCCTTTCTGAGCCTTAAACAACCTTTTTAGATCTTCCTCCCCTTCTCTCCTTCCTGGGCCTCCCCTCCCCCTCTTCCTCTCTTCCTCTCCGTTCCACCCCCCACCCAACCCCATTTGTTTTCCTCCTCCTCTTTCTGTCCTCCTACATACACATAGTTGTCCTACTGTATCCATGGGGGATTGGTTTCCAGAATCCTTGTGGATGCTGAAATCTGAGGATGTTCAAATCCTTCATATGCAATGGTATGATATTTGCACGTAAAGTACCCATACATTCCCAAATGCTTTAAACCATCTCAAAACAACTTCTGTCGCTGGCACAATGCCTTGCTCATGCCTGGTTCACTATGCTGATTACAGGGAAAAGATCAGAAAAAAAAAAGTCAGTACAGCTTTTTACAAATATTTCTGATGTGGCGTAGGTTGAAAGTATTTATGTAGAACCAGTAGATAAAGAGAACCAACTACATGTGTATTGCATATGCATGGGTGTGTGTGCATGAATGAGTTTGGATTGAATCTTGTTTTTTGTTTTTTGTTTTTGGGTTGTTGTTGTTGTTGTTGTTGTTGTTGTTTTTCCGAGACAGGGTTACTCTGTGTAGCCCTGACTGTTCTGGAACTCACTCTGTAGACCAGGCTAGCCTCAAACTCAGAAATCCGCCTGCCTCTGCCTCCCAAGTGCTGGGATTAAAGGCGTGCGCCACCACCACCCGGCTAGATTGAATCTTAAACAAACTTCACAAGTTCATGTTTTGAACTCTTGGTCTCCAGTTAGTTTGTGTCAGTTTTGAAGGTTGTGGGCTCTTTAGAAGGTGGGGTGGGGACTGACTGGCAAATGTAAATCACTAGGAGTGGGGCTTTTAAGGCTCCATCAGGCCTTGGTTCCCTCAGCTTCCTGGTTTGTCCAGATGTGAATAGCCTCCAGGAAGTGCTGCTGTGCCTGACTCCCGCTTCCCCATCACAGGAAGCTGAGGCAAGAGGATTCCCAAGACTCTGTCTCAAAACAATCAAACAACAAACAAGAGAAAGGACGTGTTTATAACCACCCACCTACTGGCCATTCCCACCTCTCCATTCTGTTCCTGTTGATCTGAGTTTCCATTCAATTTTACATTTTCAGCCTGAAGAACCAACCCCCCCCCCCATCTCAAGGTTCATGTTTTTTTGACAGGAACCACAGAAAAGGAAGGAAGTACCTTCGTAGACTCTACTTGATTCCTTTACCACTTCTTTCTTTCTTTTTTCTTCTTCTACCGTTTCTTGAGGTGAAGAAATCCTGGAAATTCTATACCCAGCAATACTAACCTTTCCTCCTTTAGACAGAGCTTTAAAGATTGTGTTTTTCTTCTTGATTTATGTGTGTGTGTGTGTATGTGTGTGTGTGTGTTGTAAGACCCGAAAGAAAAAATGGGGGTACCCCAGCACCCCACGCCTCGGAAGCTGGAACCTCAATCACCCACGAGAAACAGTCTTGATGCAAGTGCAAGAGGTCTTACTTCCAGAGCTCTGGGGCCACGCCCCTCTCCCACACAGGGTAGAGAACAGTGAATCCTGGGGGCCGATACACGACTGCTTTTATAGATTTTCAGCAAAACCCGCCTATACAAGCCACTCCATAGCTTCTAAGCCAATCAGTTCAAACCATCTGAGCCCGCGCTCTCTGAGAACCTAGCAGCCTCCCACAGAGGCCGGATGGGACCTGGTTAAGTCATTTCTGCTTACGTGGTCGCCATGCACAGGGTCGCGCCCACCCTCCCCCACTGGCAGTAGGTGTTGGGGACCTAAGCGCCCCCAGGCAGGAGCTCCGCAGCCCCTGCGGTGACTCTGCCAGCCCCCAGCCACGCTTGTCCTTGCCATAGCTGCTCTGCAGAGGCAAGACAGGAAAAGGCACCAGGGACACTCCCAGAGGTTCGCAGCCGGACCCTGGAGGCGGGTGGGATATGTGCACACTTCCAGGCCAACAAAGAGTGGACTGAACCTCTGCTCCTTTGGGGTCACCCAAGACTTAGGCACGGGGGATTCCTAGCTTGCAACCTTATCCTTTCATGTGTGTGTGTGTGTGTGTGTGTTTGCATGTACATTGGGAAGTTTGAGTTTGTTTTATCCCCTAAAGCTGGAGTTACAGATAACTGGGGTTGTGGGCCACCCAGCATGGGTGTTGGCTATCAAACTTGGGTCTTCCACAAGCTCAGCAGCACTCTTAACTACTGAACAGTCCCTGTTCCTCTTGATTACATTATCCCTGCCATTTCAGCATTAACCCTTGCCTCTATAGTCCCTGTTACATAAAGTGTCTTTAAAATACGGTAATTATAGTGTCTTTTCTTGGGATGTATGTATTCCCTGTTGAGTGATTGAGAAAAAAATTAACCTTTTGGGAGTCACGTCTCAGTAGCAGAGCACTTGCTTAGCATGTAAGAGGTACTGGGAACCATTGTTAGAGGGATATAAACAAAAAGCAATAACTAGAATAGTTTAGAGATTTCTTTTAATTATGTATATGTTCCTGCTTCTGGTGTATGTGCATGTGTCTATGAGTGAAGGTCCTGGCATTGGCCAGAAGAAGGAGCCAGATCCCCTGGAGTTGGAGTTACTGGTGGTTGTGAGCCATCCAGTGTGGGTGCTGAAAATCAAACTTAGGTTCTCCCCAAGAGCAGCAATGCTCTTAACCACTGACCCACCTCTCCAGCCTCATCAACTGACTAGTTTAAAGATACATTTGAAAATGACGTGTGAGGCTGGATAGATAATGGTTAACGGCACTAGCTGCTTTTCCAGAATACCTGGGATAAATTTCCAGCACCCACACGACAGCTCACAACTGTCTGCAGTTCCAGTTTCAGAGGATCTGATACTCTTCTTTGGACATACATGCAGGCAAAATATCAATGTATATAGAATAAAAATAATAAATTATTTTTTTCAAGACAGGGTTTCTCTGTATAGCCCTAGCTGTCCTGGAACATACTATGTAGACCAGGCTTACTTTGAACCAAAGATCTGCCTGCCTCTGCCTCTCAAGTGATGGGATTAAAGTCTTGCACCACCACCATCCAGCTTATAAACCTTTTGTTTTGTTTTGTTTTGTTTTGTTTTGTTTTGTTTTGTTTTGTTTTGTTTTGAGACATGGCTCTATGTAGCCCTGGCTGTCCTGGAACTCACTCTGTAAACCAGACTGGCCTCAAACTCAGAAATCCACCTGCCTCTGCCTCCCAAGTGCTGGGATTACAGGTGTGTGCCACCACCGCCCGGCACCATTTTTTAAAAGTAATCAAAGAGTGTGGTGGTTCACCCCTTTATTCCCAGCACTCAAGAGGGAGGCAGAGAGAGGGTTTAGGGCTAGCCTGGTCTACACAGAGTTCTAGGATAGCTACACAAAGAAACCCTATCTCAATAAAATAAAATAAACTAGAAATAAGGAACTGATTTGAGACACATTAGGTTATGCCATTTGGGCAATAAACACACCTTACCTCAACTTTGAAAAGGTAACCGCTTTCACATCTTACTATATCCATTGTCATTCCGCCATCTCCTGGGACTCTCTGTGCTTGTTCTGTTCTCCGGTTGCTGAGAGTGGTTGAACTGTGCGTGGAAATTTGTCTTCAATCCCAGGGTATCCTGACCTGATATATCTTGGGAAAACATCCCCCTTCGCTTCCTTCTGCATTTTCTGGGCTTGAGCTAACCTCCTGTCTCAGCCTCCTAAATACCCAGAACAGCAGGCGTGTGTCACTGTCCTTGTCTTTTTGTGCATGCACATTTCATTGCTAGAAGTCTATTTTCAATGGAGAGCTGCACCCCACCCTTGTCCCGCATAGAGGTGCAACCTGTATACTCTGTGTTATGGGTGTGTCTCCACACAACTGTGTGTGTATGTACTCATAAAGTTGTGTGTGTGCACTCTAACAGGTGTGTGTGTGTGCATACAAGTATGTGTGCATACAGGTGTGTATATATGCATACAGGTATGTGTGTACATACAGGTATGTGTGCATACAGGTGTGTATGCATATAGGTATGTGTGCATACAAGGGTGTGTGTGTGTGTGTGTACATACAGATGTGTGTGCGCATATAAGGGTGTATGTGTATACAGGTATATGTCTGTGTGTGCATAGAGGTGTGTATGTGCATAGAGGTGCATGTGTGTATGCATGTAGGTGTATGTATGTGTGCATACAGGTATATGTGCGTGTGTATGCATGTAGGTGTATGTATGTGTGCATACAGGTATATGTGCGTGTGTATACAAGTATGTGTATGTACATGTGCATACAGGTATACACTAGAGGTCTACATTGAATATCTTTCTTAGTCACTCCTCGCCTTATGTTCTGAGACTGGGTCTCTCACTGACCTGACTAGGCTGGCTGACAGCAGTCTTAGGGATCTGTCTGTCTTGCCCTTCTCAGTGCTGAGACTAGAGGCTGTACCCAGCTTCCCTATATGGGTGCTGAGTGTGGAGCGCTGGTCCCTGTACTTGTATGTTAAGAACTCTACTGGCCGAATCATTTCCTTAGCCCAGAACTGTGGTTTTCTTTAAGACTAGAAAGCCCTGAAGTTTCTCAGCTCAGTTTTTTTGCCTCTTTGCCCCGAGGTTGTCGTCATGTGTGCTGCGTGCACCTGGATGTGCTGCTGCTCACACATATGTACGCACCCCTGGCTCTGGATCTCAGGAGGAATGTTGTCGCTGTGGCCGTGCCTCTGCTCTCTCGTCAGCATGCACGAGCTTGCTCCCAGTCCGGGATCAGGGATCCCAGTCGCTCTCCTAAGCAGTCTCCTCAGTTTTAGATTTCCTCTTCACAAGAGTGGGCAGACTTTCTAGGATCCTGGGTTCATGCAAAGATCTTAGTTCTAGGTCCCCGCCATGGGCCATCCAAGGCTGTGTAAGTTACATCCGACAGATGTTGACCTCTGCCTGCAGCTCCAGATAGAACCTGCTTCAGCCTGAACCAAGTGCCCTGCCTTTGGCTTTTTCCTCCCTTTCTGCTTCCTCGGGATTTAAATTTTCCTTTATTCTCTCGTGTTGCACCATGCAATGCGTTCAAAGGGTTTTTGTTAACTACAAAGATTAGTTACCCTCACCCAGTCTCATCCACTACTTATGTGCGATTCTTGTGGGCATAGAGAGGTTCCCCTCCTCTGCCCAGGTTGAAGCTGAGATTGGAGGCTCTATTATCTTCTGACTTTTTTTTTTTTAGGTTTATTTTATTTTTCAGGTTTATTCTTAGTTATGTGTATTTGACTGTGTGTGGGTATCTGCACCTGCATGTGGGTACCCCCAGAGACCAAAAGAGGGCATCAAATCCCCGCTACACGGAATCTCTACCTTCCTATTTCTATGGCCATGAACTCCATTTTTAACAGGCAATGACTTGAGAATAAATACATCGTTGGGTCAAAGAAAAAGGTTTCTCTGGAAAGCCAGCAAGCTGACAGGATGGAGGCTCTCGCCAACCGCGGCGGCTCTCTTCTGTGGTGTCGCAAGCACAGTCTTGTGTAGGGAGCCTGGAAGCATGCCAGCTGGGCGGGTACCGGGGTAGTCTGTGGAGTATCAGAGAAAAGAGAGACCTAAGAGAGTGAGCTGAGAACTGGCAGAAAAGGGGGCAGCGCCCGAGAGAAGGTCTGTCCCGAGAGGTCATGTCAGGCAGCCTGCTCCACCGACCCTGGGCTTGTCCGTTACGTTAGTAAATACAGTCAGGCTCTGCTTTAGAATGCCCTGGCCAGCAGCACTGCATTTGTGCTACCCTGGTCCTCTAAGGTTATAGCAGAGCCCACAACTCCTGCCACCTAATGACCCAGTAGCCATCATCACGCCTAACGCAGCCCACGCATGTTCGGGATGAGTCTGATGGACAAAGCTCTTCAGAGATGTTCAGATACAGAGACTTGCCCCATGTTTCAGTCAGCCCAGGGACAGCTGTGTGTGTGTGTGTGTGTGTGTGTGTGTGTGTCCACAGCCTAGGAGCAGTGGGGTGGGCCGGAGTCTTGCCCTCCATCAGCTTTGCTTCCCAGGCTCTGTAAATGTGCCCCACGGTGGTCTAGGGGGTTCTCAGAGCACATCCCTGTCCAGAGGAAACAAGCCTTGCCTTTTTGTTGTGTGTTCATTTTCCATTGTCTGAACCTACTTTGAATCTTCTTTGCAAACTGCTCTTCCTCTTAGTGAACATTCATTGTGCAAAATAATGAGTTTTCTTCTATATCTGTGTTCTCTGCCCCTCCCCCACTCTTTTTTTTTTTTTTTTTTTCCCGAGACAGGGTTTCTCTGGGTAGTTCTGTCTGTCCTAGAACTTGCTCTGTAGACCAGGTTGGCCTTGAACTCAGAGAGATCCCCCTGCCTCTGCCTCCTGAGTTCTGGGATTAGAGGTATGCACCACCACTTCCAGCCTTCGTTTGTTCTTATATACACTTGCTTGGATGTGTGCATGCTCATGGTGGGGCAGGGGTGCTGGGGAGTCATGGAGGCCAGAAGCCAAGGCCTGGCATCTTCCCCAATCATTCCCCACCTTACTTTTTTTTGGGGGGGGGTTGTCTGTCACTGAGCCTGGAGCTGGCTGACTGACTGTACTAGCTGGCCACCAAGCCCCAGAGATCCCTTTGTATCTGGTCCTCTGTCATTACTAGGTCACATGCATGCTGCTGCGTCTGGCTTCTTAGATACCGGGATCCAAACTCAGGTCTCCATGCGTGCCCAGCAAGCACTGCACCAAGGGAGCAAAGTACTCACCCAGCCCCTGTGTGGTTTTTATTTTTTGAGCTCATCAGAGCCCTCTGCTTCTGGCCCCTCGGCATCTCCTTATGGTGGTGCTGGGGCTCAAACCCCGGGCCCTGTACATCTTAGGCAGAAGCGGTTCCGCTGTGCCAAGTCGCTCAGAACTTCACTGGCAGAAGACAGGCATACGCTCTTCTCTGAGCCATACCACCAGCCCCTTGCTGGGAGGTTCTAGACAGGTGACTTTCCACTGAGCCACGCCCCCAGCCCCTCACTGGGGGATTCTAGACAGGTGATTTTCCACTGAGCCACGCCCCCAGCCCCTCACTGGGGGATTCTAGGCAGAGGCTCTACCACTGAGCCACGCCCCCAGCCCCTCACTGGGGGATTCTAGGCAGGGACTCTGCCACTGAGCCACGCCCCCAGCCCCTCACTGGGGGATTCTAGGCAGGGGCTCTGCCACTGAGCCACGCCCCCAGCCCCTCACTGGGGGATTCTAGGCAGGGGCTCTGCCACTGAGCCATGCCCCCAGCCCCTCACTGGGGGAATTCTAGGCAGGGGTTCTACCACTGAGCCACACCCCCAGCTCATCACTGTGGGAAGATTCTAGGCAGGGGCTCTATCCCTGAGCCACGCCCCAGCCCCTCATTGAGGTATTCTATGGCAGGTGCTCTACCGGTAAGTTAGCTCCCCAGACTTCTTTTCACTCCCCCCCCCCCACATAGTTGCTCAGGCTGGCCTTGAACTAACTCTGCAGCGCAGGCAGTCTTCCCTCACCCCCACTCCCCCAACCACCTCCTGCTTCAGCTTCTGGAGTAGACTGACGCCAAGGCAGCGTCTGAGGACACTCTCTCCCTCCAGACACTTGAGTGCAGACTTGTTTACTGTGCTGAGTGGTGGGGGGATGGGGAGGGGCACAGCTGGGGTTGGCCTAGAGCAGAACTACTTGGAAAGCAAGTCAGCAGGAGGTTGGGGAGGCTGGACAATGGCGGTGGGGGTGTGGGGAGCTGTTACCCAGGGCAGTGGCTGAGCCTTTGCAAGAACCAAGCAGGGTGAGGAAAGTTGCAGAGAATTGTAGAGAAGGGCAGCAGGCAGCTATTTTAAGGATTCAGGAGTCATGTTTCCCACAAGTTGCTGAGATACAACCAGGAAGGAAGAATCCCAGACGGTGCTATGAGGTGTCCGTTTAGAATTAGAAGCACTAGGACTAGTACGGTGCCATCCTTTTCTATAAACATACGTACAAAATCACAAGCAATGCGTCTTGGGATATTCCCACGGGGAACTGATACCCTGATAGTCACAAACTTGTCTCCGGATGCCTGAATAGTGTTCTCCAGAAAAGCAGATCAAAGTTCATCCAAGGTGGGGCAAACTAAGATAGATGTGCTGTGTACCAGGAAGCAAGGTTTATGGCGCTGTCAGAATGGGGTGGGGAGGCTGGAGAGAAGGCTCTGTGCCACTTACTGCTACAGAGGACCCAGGTTTGGTTTCTAGCCTACACACCAGGCAGCTCATGACCCACCTGTAACTCCAACTCCAGGGGGCCCAACCCCATCTCTGACAATGGTATGCACGTGCATTTACATACATAGACACATAAGTAAAACTAAATAAATCCTTTAAAAAAACCAAAACAACAACAACAACAACAAAACAGAGTGTGGCATGACCAAAGGATGTCAGAGCAAAGCCAGGTGTCACAGCTGCAGAGGTGGATGCCGGGAATCAGGAGTTCAAGGTCAGCTTCAGCTCCATAGTGGGTTCAAGGCTAGCCTAAGGTCCCTAAGACCGCTTGTTGTTGTTTTATTTTGTTTTATTTATTTATTTATTTATTTATTTATTTATTTTAAGACAGAGTCTATCCGTGCAGCCTTGTCTGTACTGAAATTAGATATGTAGACCAGGCTGGCCTTGGACTCAGAGATCCGCCTGCCTCCGCCTCTGGAGTGCTGGGATTAAAGGCAAGTGCCACCGCTGCCCAGCGTTAAGATTTCTTTTTTAAAAACTCTTTTTAGCCGGGCGGTGGTGGCGCACGCCTGTAATCCCAGCACTATGGGAGGCATAGGCAGGCGGATTTCTGAGCTTGAGGCCAGCCTGGTCTACAGAGTTCCAGGACAGCCAGGGCTATACAGAGAAACCCTGTCTCAAAAAAACAAAAACAAAAACAAAAACAAAAAACAAAAACAAAAACAAACAAACTGTTTTTAATTGATTAGCCAAGGGGCAAGGGAAGCTTCAAATTAAAACATTCAGGGCTGGAGAGATGGCTCAGCGGTTAGGAGCACTGACTGCTCTTCCAGAGGTCCTGAGTTCAAATCTCAGCAACCACATGGTGGCTCACAACCATCTGTAATGGGATCCGATGCCCTCTTCTGGTGTGTTTGAGGACAGCTACAATGTACTCATATACATAAAATAAATAATTTTTTAAAAAAACCAGTCAATCAATCAATCAATCATCAGCCATGCAGACAACAGCTCATTCCCCACTGGAGGGAGTGGACATGACTAAGTAGGAAGAGAATATAAGTGACTGAAAGAACAGAGTATCTACAGATAAGTGAACAGATGGGAAATGATGAGCAGGGTCTTTTCATAGCTTCTAAGTAGCCGCCCACCTCGCCTTTATGAATCACAAAGAGAAGGGGAATAGCCTCCTGGAGGGCAGGGCCAGCACCGAAGCATCCGTCTCTTCATCAGTGGAGATCATGGCTGCTTCAGTCTGTGTCCCAGCACTGTAACAGAATACCCGACGCTGGCTGGCTACTTATGAAGACAGCAGGGTCTGTTTAGCGCCCATCTTGGGATGCACTACAGGGTGTGGCCCGGGTCAGCGTGTGGCACGGGTGATGGTCCTTTTGTAGTAACCCTCCTCTGCCTCCAGGATCTCACGATCCTACCTAACGCCCTCCCAGAGCACACCGGTGTGACCCTGGTCACCCACTAGACATCATCTCTCAAGGACTCCACCTGCCCCAGGAACTGCCAGCCCAGGAAGCGAGCCTTAGCATGAGCCCTTGGGAAGGGTCATAGTTAAAGCACATCCAACCGTAGACGTCAGTAACACAGCAACAAGCCACATCCAGCAACGGAGGCAGGAGGATAGACATAAGCGCCAGGCCTGTCTGGGGTATGCATTGAGTTCTAGGTCTGCTATGGCTACAGAATGAGACCCTGTCATCTCAAAATACCTCCACCAACAAAGGGCAGCCTGGGGTACATAGGAAGAGCCTATTAACAAACAAAACCTCCAAACCAGCTAGCTGTGGTGACACATGCCTTTCATCCAGTGTTATCCACGTTGCTTCTCTACAGGTTTTCCTGCCTTCTCTCCCTGTCGTCCCCTGCCTCATTGACTGTTCCTCGGGGACATTTCATGCTCCTCTGGTATTTGTTATTTATTTGTTTGTTTGTTTGTTTATTTATTTATTTATTTATGAGACAGAGTCGCCTAGGAGCCTCGCCCATCCGTGAGCTCACTGTGAAGCAGAGGATGATCTTGAATGTCCGGCTCTCCTGCCTCTGCCTCCTGGGTGCTGGAGTCACAAGCTTACGTCGCCATATCTACTCTTGTGTGAGGCTTGGGATGGAATCAGGGCAGCATGCCTACTGCTCAAGAACTTACCCACTAAGCACCAATCTCGGCCCTTGAAGCCCTGACCTCTCAGCACTGAAAGCTCTGGGCTCTTTTCTTCTCTCCTCCCCTCCCCTCCTCTCCCCACCTCATCTCTCCTCCCCTTCCATACCCTCCCCTCTCCTCTCCTAACTTCCTCTCCACTCCCATATCCTCTCCTCTCTTCTCCCCTTTCCTCCCCCCCTTCCCCTCTCCTCTCCTCTCCTCTCCTCCCTTCCCCTCTCCTCCCTCCCCCTCTCCTCTCTGCGCCTCCTGCACTCATTCCTTTGCCGACTTCATCAGTCTTGGCTTGAAATATCACTGATCCGCCAGTGAAGCCCACCTTGTCTCCTGGCCTCCTCCCTGGGTCTACACTGCGCCCCTACACCCCCGACTTTTCTACTCCTGTGTCTTAACAGGCATCTCAACCCGACATGCTCCAGCCAAGCCACCCCCCTCCCTCTCCCTCCACGGTCATTCTCAGCCCAGCAAAAGGCAGCTCTGCCCTTGCTTTGCTCAAGCAGGAAGCTTGAAAGTCACCAGAGACACCCGTGGTCCTCACATCTCACATCTGGACAGGTAGAAGATATTGGCTACTTTCTTAAAAAGAAGACTTTTTAAAATGGTTTTTAAATGTTATACTATGTGCATTGCTTGCACATAGATCTGAGTGAGGGAGTCAGGTGCACGGGAACTTGATTTACAGACACATGTGAGCCACCACGTGGTTGCTGAGAATTGAACTCAGGTCCTCTGGAAGAGCAGCCAGTGCTCTTAACCACTGAGCCGTCTCTCCAGCCCCAGCTTCTTTCTTTAGAGTACATATGTTGACAGTAACCTCCTCCTCTATCTCCACAGGCAGTCTTCACTCTACACCAAGGCACCTTAGCTCTCCTCTGGGCCTTCATGGCGGCATCCAGCTGTGCCCCCATTTCTCCCCCGATCTTTCCACTATATCACCCCCTGCCTGACCCTCAGATTGGGACTCTGCAGAAGCCAATTTTTTTTTTTTTTGTTTTTTTGTTTTGTTTTGTTTTGTTTTGTTTTGTTTGGTTTGGTTTGGTTTGGTTTTTCGAGACAGGGTTTCTCTGTGTAGCCCTGGCTGTCCTGGAACTCACTCTGTAGACCAGGCTGGCCTCGAACTCAGAAATCCACCTGCCTCTGCCTCCCAAGTGCTGGGATTAAAGGCGTGCGCCACCACCGCCCGGCTTGCAGAAGCCAATGTTAAGCCCTTGAGTGCAAATGGTTCATTTGGAATGCGTCCTAGGTGTACATAGGGAAAACACAACAGGGAAGAAAGGAAGGAGGCCAGCACAGGGTGCGTTTCAGTGAGGGACCACATGGGTAACTGGACCTTGAGTTCCCCACTGGGGGCATCTGAGGGACACTGAGAACGTGCCTCCCACTGACAAATGCAAGAGGCGAGAAGATATGTAGGCCTTCCTACCCTACCTACACACTGGCTGCCGGTGATTCTCTGGGGCTTTTCTCCCTCCCCTGCCCCATGCAGGGTCTTCTCCCTTCTGTGAAGTTCCATCTAAACACACAGGGCTGAGTGAGTACGAGCCAAACCTTCAGAAACCACAAAGCACCCAAACCCTTCAAACCCTTTTCTCCTCCTTTTTTTTTTTTTTTTTTTTTTTTTTTGAGTCAGGGTTTCTCTGTGTAGCCCTGGCTGTCCTGGAACTCACTCCAGTAGACCAGGCTGGCCTCGAACTCAGAAATCCACCTGCCTCTGCCTCCCAAGTGCTGGGATTAAAGGCGTGCGCCACCACGCCCGGCCCCTTTTTTTCTTCAAGTTGTTCTCCCAAGTATTTTGGTCACAGGGACACAAAGTGTAACCAAAGCCCAGCCTCGACTCTTGGGGAATCTTTATGTAAATGTCCCCATTTCATTAAGGCCTTGGTAAAAGGAACATGCCGCCTTTCTAAAAGGAAATCTAAAGACACTTTAATAAGGTACTATTATAAGCTGGGGGAGATGGCTTGGGGGTAAAGGGCTTGCTATGCAAGCATGACGGTCTGAGTTCGAATCCCCGGAACCTACTTAAAGCTTAGCACGTAGTGTGCATCTGCATTCAGAGTGTGCCTGTGGCAAGACGGGAGGTGGACACGGGAGAATCCCTGGAAGCTAGAGAGCCAGCCAGCCTGGAGACAGCACTGAACACCGAAGAGACCATGTCTCAAACGAGACGGAAAGCAAGGACCGATATAAGAGGCTGTCTGCCGAGCTCTACACGCATGCCAGCACGTACACGCGTGAAGATGAACACATGTATGCTCACGAACACAAACACATGCGTATGACATGTACATCATGTACACACACAATAAAGCACTATTTACAAAGGCACGGGGCAACCAGAGAGATGGAGAGCCCACAAGGCTGGCATAGCCAGCCACAGTTCTCATCTCTAATCCGCGGGAGGAGAAGAAGGAAACGCTCTCAGAACCAGCCTGCGGAAGAGCCGCCTGCCGAAGCCGAGGCCTTTGGAGGATGGATGAAAGATGCTGACCTCACCGCCTTCCGCCCTGCAGTCTCCCTAGTGTGCTTCCCGACTGCTACAGCCCAGGAGAAGCCAGAAGGCAAGGAAGCAAGGGACCCGGGGCTGCGGAAGTCCTTTACCCTGTTTGTACCGTCAGCCTTCAGGCACGAGGCAGGAAGTGAGGGCGAATAAGAGAGATCCCCCAAGCCCCACGGACAAGGACGCGCACCAAATAGTAATATACGACGAGGCACACCAAATAGTATCATGTAGACACACTCACGCGCCTTCCTGTTTCACGTTCACCCCCAGCAGCCAGCAGGATGTAGCCTCTGGGTCCGTTTGCCTTTTTTGGTTTAATTCCTTTCTCCCCTCTCCTCTCACAAGGTTGGGGTGTTTACACGGGTTTCTTTTGTCCCCACTCACTGTTGAATCCTAGGATCACCTTCGCGAGTACTCAGAACTTAGCATATGCACAACTGAGATTTTGGTCTTTTTAAAAAAGATTCACGTATTTATCTGTTTTAAATTTTATGTGTTCAGAAGTGCGCTTATGTGTACTGCATTCACACGGGCATCCAGAGAGGCCAAAAAAGGACACGGGATCCCGTGCGAAGAGAGTTGCAGGTGGCAGGTGGGTCCTAGGAACGGAACTCCGGTCCTTTCCACGAGCGGCGTGTGCTCTTTGCTGCTGAGCCATCGCTCCAGCCCCTTAACATTTCCACTGGGGGTGGAGGGACAGCTCAGGGGTTGCGATGCATACCCCTCTTGCAGGGGACCTAGCACCCATGTCAGTGAGTTCACTACCTATAGCTCTGGGAGATCCAGGGCTTTCTTCTGGTCTCTGTGGAAACCTGCACCCACGTGATATACACAGACACAAATAAATATATAACAATAAACATATGATAAGTAATAATACAAATATATAATAGTATATTTATTATATTAGTAATTGTCTTGTTAGGGTTTTACTGCTGTGAACAGACACCATGATCAAGGCAACTCTTATAAGGACAGCGTTTAATTGGGGCTGGCTTACGGGTTCAGAGGTTCAGTCCATTATCATCATTATCATCATTATCATCATGGCAGCATCCAGGCAGGCATGGTACAGGCAGAGCTGAAGGTTCAACATCTTCATCTGAAGGCTGCTGGTGGAAGACTCATTTCCAGGCAGCTAGGATGAGGGTCTTAAAGCCCACGCCCACAGTGACACACCTACTCTAACAAGGCCACACCTCCAAATAGTGCCACTCCCTGGGCTAAGCATATACAAATCATCACAGTAATATATTATTATAGGAATAAAATATTATAATAAATAAATATATGATAAACGAATTAAAATAAATCTCAAAAGGTTTTCTTGTTATCTTATTTTTCTTTTTCTTTTTTTTTCTTTTCAGAGCTGGGAATGGACCCCACAGCCTTTCATCTACTAGGCAAATGCCCTACCACTGAGCTACATCCCCAGGCATCATCATCACCACCACCACCACCACCACCATCATCATCATCATTGTCATTACTTTGTGATGTTGGGATGGCACCTGGAACCTACCTCCCTAGCCCTCAACTGTGATTTCATTTTTTAATTTTTTTTTTGTTTGTTTGTTTTTGTTTTTTGGATTTGGTTTTTTTCGAGACAGACAGGGTTTCTCTGTATAGCCCTGGCTGTCCTGGAACTCACTCTGTAGACCAGGCTGGTCTCGAACTCAGAAATCTGCCTGCCTCTGCCTCCCAGAGTGCTGGGATTACAGGCGTGCGTCACCACCGCCTGGCTCAACTGTGATTTCTTGAGCAAAGTTACTACTCACCTGTGGTAGACACACGAGTACTCTGAAATATCCACAGATCCTCAACTTGGGTATCTGAAAACAGGAAGGGTTATGTGATACAGAACAATCAAGTTTCCAAATAGAATTCAGGTTGATCACTTGACCGTAAAGGAGGGGGGTTAGCCCGGTTTAGCTGGATGGAGCCAGTGTCGTGGCGAGAGTTTGGAAACGAGAGAGTCAAGAGATTTAAGGATGCTGGGCTGCCGGCTGTGAGGCTGGAGAGGGAAACCACAAGCCAAGGAATGCAGGCTGCCTCCAGAAGCCAGACAGAAAAGAAAGGCTTCCACCGTAAGCTCACCAGGAGAGAGCACGGCTCCGCGTCCTGTGAGGTCCGTTTCATACTCTGGCCTCTAGAACAAGAAAAACAAAACATTGATTTGTGCTACAGGGTTTGGGGCAGTCTGTCACAGGCAACATGGGACACCGATATACTGGCCTTTTCAAAAAAACAAAAACAAACAAACAAACAAACAAAAACAGGTTCTTTTGCTGCTTGGCGTGGCCTTTTAAAAATGACAATTATTTTGTGTGGGCTGGATAGGTGCATGAATTTGTACACGCACCACGGAGTACATATAGAAGTCAGGGGACAACTTGCAGGAGTTGGTTCTCTTCTCCTAGATGGGTCTTGGGGATTGAACTCAGGTTGTCAGAATTAGCTGCAAGCACCTTTACCTGCTGAGCCATTTCATTGGCCCTTGTTGTAGCTGTTTCCTGAGTAAATAGGACATTTTTTTTTTCTGGCTTTAATTTTGTTTGATTTTGAGACAGGGTCTTACTGTGTAGCTCAGACTGGTCTCAAACTCCCTCTGTAGGCTAGGCTAGCCTGTAGGCTCTGTAGCCTGGACTAGCTGTTCCCTCCTCTTGAATTCTGGGACTGGAGGAGTGCCTCCCCATGCCTAGCCAAATGAGACTATTAAATGTTCTTTCCCCGTGGAGGCAGGGGTGGGGGGGTGGTGGAGAGGCAGGGGTGGGGGGGTGGAGGGGGGTGAGGTGGGGGGGTGCGGGGGGGGGGGAGAGGCTGGGGTTGGTGTATGGACCAAAGGAGCGTGCCATCCAGATGGCTGGGTCCCTAGCCTCCAGTAGGATCTCTTCTTGTCACTGGACATGTGACTGCCTGACTGATGTAGACATTAAATATACATGAAGAGTAAACACTCCCAGTTGGGCCGTGGTGGCACACGCCTGTAATCCCAGCACTCTGGGAGGCAGAGGCAGGCGGATTTCTGAGTTCAAGGCCAGCCTGGACTACAGAGTGAGTTCCAGGACAGTCAGGACTATACAGAGAAACCCCGTCTCGAAAAAAAACCAAATCTCAAAAAAAAAAAAAAAGTGAACACTCCTTCAGAAACTTCTGGCTCATAAAAGTTTCATCTCCCTTGTTTTATAGGACATCAGGGACCCCCACCACCACCACCACCACTTGACTTTTATAAATAAAACTGAAAATGTATTTAGGTATATGCAGATTTCTTTTTAATTAGTCCGGGTGCCTAGCCCCGGCTGATGTATCTGCAACAAAACCCTACACCCAAGGCTCAAGGAAGATCAAAGAAAAAGAGAAGAGCCAGAGGACCAAGATGCCAGCTTGGAGACAGTGTCTTAGACATGATAAAGAAGCTGCACCCATGAAATGTCCACAATATGGTCGCCCAGACTAGACCTGAATAACAGCAACACCATTCAACACAACACTAGAGATAGGGGAAGTGTCCTAGACGAGGAGCTACAGAAAACCTGCAGACAGAAGGAGAATGGGTTTTCTCTGAAGATGAGTCCCTGAGAGGTTCTACAGGCCCTGGTGTTAGCCCTAAGCACGTGTGCACACTAGCAACACAGAACAGATGCACTGCGTTGTGTGTGGGAGCGTATGATTAAAGGTGAGGGCGTGAGAGTTGGAGAGATGGCTCGGTAGTCAAGAGTGCTGCCTGCTCTTCCAGAGGACCTAGGTTTGAGTCCCAGCAACCACATTTAGACTATCAATTCTGTATAACTGCAGTCCCAGGGAATCCATCATCCTCTTCTGGCCTCCATGCAGACATGCACACACATCACACACATCCATAAACGCTGGTAGAACGCATTCATGCACATAACATGAAATAGATCATGATTCTGAGTTGGGGGATAATATGGGAAGAGGAGGGGGGAGGGAGGTAATTATGTAAATACAATAACCATATGTCTTAGTTAGGGTGTTATTGCTGTGAACAGACACCATGACCAAGGCAACTCTTTTTTTTTTTGTTTGTTTGCTTGTTTGTTTGTTTGTTTGTTTCCCGAGACAAGGTTTCTCTTGTGTACCCCTGGCTGTCCTGGAACTCACTTTGTAGACCAGGCTGGCCTCGAACTCAGAAATCTGCCTGCCTCTGCCTCCCAGAGTGCTGGGATTACAGGCGTGCGCCACCACCACCTGGCAACCAAGGCAACTCTCATAAGGGACAACATTTAGTTGGGGCTGACTTACAGGCTCAGAGAGAGGTACAGTCCATTATCATCAAGGTGGGAGCATGGCAGCATCCAGGCAGGCATGGTGCAGGAGAAGCTGAGAGTTCTCCATCTTCATCCAAAAGCTGCTAGTAGAAGACTGACTTCTAGGCAGCTAGGATGAGGATCTTAAAGCCCACGCCCACAATGAAACACTCCCTCCCACAAGGCCACACCCACCCAACAAGGCCACACCTATTAATAGTGCCACACTCGCTGGGCCAAGCATATTCAAACCATCACACCATACATGAAATTCTCAAAAAAACTAAATAACAACAACAACAACAACAACAATAATAATAATAATAAAAGAAATTATCTTCTTCTAATTCTTCAAATCAAACCAGGCAGGCGGCAAGATCCTGGGAACTTCTCTTAGTGCAGGGCTGGTCAGCTCTACGCCATGGGTGTGAGCCCCCTGGATACGAACCTCCTCCCACATTAGCCAGGAGGGAGAGGGGTTTGGAAGATGAGAGTGAAGGGGAAGAAGAGGCTGTGTGTCTGGAGGTGGCTTAATGAATTCTCCTCGTGGGCCTGCCTTTCCACAAGGTCCCTCGGCCAGGGCATGGGAACTAGGGGAGGCTCATGGGAGGGGAGGGGAGGGGGCAGGAGAGGATGGTGACACTCGAAACTTCTCCCTGATGTAAGGTTAGTGCCAAGGCCAGTTTAGCGGCTCAGGGTGGTGCCTGTCGGGATGAGCTATCCAAACCACCCTCCCCCCTCTTTCTGGTCCCCATCCAGCAGCCCTGCTCCTCAGCAAGCTGCACACCTACAACTCTTGTGGGTTTGGAGGTGGGGGCTTTCCCGAGTGGCTAGGTCGCTGGGAGAGCCAAGGGGACAGAGGGGATCGGCAAGCCTTGTGCAAAGCCAGACCACTCTAGGGGTGCCCGCCTGTGCCAGCTCCACCCTGATCACAGTCGGTGCCCCTGAAATGTCGCAGGACTTGCGTTTGCTAGGCAAAGAAGGGAGAAGGATTGTGAAGAGAAGCCAGCAAGAGAACAAAGGAGGCTTTGCCTGAGAAGAGGGAGGTACCTTCCACCGAGGCCTCAGGGCCTGGGGAAGTGAGTCACTGGGCCTCCGGGTTGGACCCACCTCTGGGGGCTCCGTGGGACTGAAAATGCAGCCCAGCTGGCCAAGCACAGGCCCTGGGGTGCGGCAGGGGTTGTCAGTCTTTGGAGTCTGTTGGGTGGGGTTTTCCCCAGCACCCCCACCATTTCCGCCCCCAGGACCTGGTGTGCGTCCAGCCTGGAGGCCTTGGCGACGGTTTTGTGCCTCATTAGGCACAGCCAGGCGGGGCCCCATGCCACTACTGCAGCCGCAGCCACCCGGGGGCGGTGGGCGTGGTCCCCTCTACCAACCCTCAGCAGCCACGGGGTTCTATAGCCTGTCAGCAAAGCCACACTGCACCCCTGCCACAGCAAGGCATCTGTGCTTCCGGAAGGTGGCGCCCTGCTGTTCCAAGCTGCCCCTTTTCTGCCCCCGCCCCGCCCCCCAACTCTGGGGATGGGAACTTGGAGGTCTCGTTGCACGCCCCAACCTCTTGCACAACCTTCTCCCAATTATTCTAGTATAGTGTGTGGTAACAGGGCGAACATTCCAGGACCTTGTACTTACTCGTACAAATCTGCCTCCTGTTTGTCTGCAGGGCCAGGCGTGTCTCCTTGGGCCCGGGGAAATGGGGGTGTGTTCGCGTCCAAGAGGGCGTGGCCCGCGTCCGCCGCAGGGGCAGCCGCCCAGCCCAGAGCCAAGCCTAGCCCTTGCAGCCTATTTCGTCCCAAACCACAGCTACTTCGGGAGTCCTGGACCCGATCCAGGACACAGAGGAGGATACACTGGTGACAAAGTAGGCACAGGCTTCAAGCAGTCATCCTGCTTGGTCCTTCAGTCAGCGACCTTCGTGGCCTGTGTCCTGCAGTTGGTAAGATAGGATCAGCACCCTCAAAGGCCTCAGCACCAGGTGCAGGTCTTTGGCCTTGCAGAGTCTAATTCTGCTCCCCTCCCCCCCCCCGAAGTTTTTGTACTGGTTTCCGATCTGTTTTGTTCTGGCGTGTTTTCTTTAGTGGAGATGGGGGGGGGGTGTCTCAATCTGGAGCCCAAGCTGGCCTGAAACTCACTATATAGCCCAGGCTGGCCTCGAACCTTCCTGCCTCACTCTCTCAAGTGCTGGGATGACAGGTGGGAACTGCCACTCCTAGTCTGATTTGTAATTTTTGTGTGAGTGGATTCTAGGAGTCAACCCCTGAAGACCAACTGTGAAACACTATTTCCCCAGCAACCTCATGGATCACAAAGGGCGGCCATCCCGTGAATCTGGCTGTTCTGATGGACATAAAGACAAAATTCCAAAATGGAGCCTGTCTGGAGTCTCTCTTCTTGTGAGACCCTCATCCTGGAGCCTGAGAGATTGTTCATTTTGTACACACATGTAATCTGGGGTCATCTGTGTCGAGCGATATGAAAAATTTAAAAACTCTAACATGGTTTCTCTTCTGCATAATCTGATAGCACCTCTGATAAACTATGGGAAATAAATAATCCATGTGGACAAACAGATGCCTCCCCTTGCCTCCCGGACTGTCATTTCTCTATAGTGGCTAGCCAGCAATAGAAGAAAATTTTATTTCACCTGAGCATTCCAGACTTCACATCCACAGCCACTTGGCCTCTGTGGTGGTTTGAATAAGCTTGGCCCAAGGAGGGGCACTACTGGGAGCTGTGGCCTTTTTGGAATAGGTATGGGCTTGTGGGAGGAAGTGTGTCACTGTGAGGGTGGGCTTTGAGACCCTCCTCCCAGCCACCTGGAAAGATCTCTCTCCTGGCTATAGTCCAATCATGAAGTAGAACTCTCAGCTCCTCCAGCACCATGCCTTCCCGGACACTGCCATGCTCCCTGCCTTGATGATAATAGACTGAGCCTCTGAACCTGCAGGCCAGCCCCAATCAAATGTTGCCCTTTGTAAGAGTTGCCTTGGTCAACTCTTGGTGTCTCTTCACAACGATGGAAACCCTAAGACAAGCCACCATGGCTGCAGCCTGTGGTGAGGCATAGCATCACAACAGAGAGGGCAAAATAGATCAAGGTTACTCAC
This sequence comes from Apodemus agrarius, assembly GCA_964023405.1. Taxonomy (NCBI): domain Eukaryota; kingdom Metazoa; phylum Chordata; class Mammalia; order Rodentia; family Muridae; genus Apodemus; species Apodemus agrarius. The sequence goes on from OZ030005.1 coordinate 22,134,141, forward strand.
CTCATAGCAGCTAGCAAGCAAAGAGAGCCAGAGAGGAAGAGTCCGAGGAGAAGATACAACCTTCAGAGTCATGTCTACACGGACCCATCTCTGTGAAGACCTATCCATCTAGGAATCCATCCAGGGACTGCCCTGTTGATGAAGTCGGTACCCTGGTGATTGCATCTTTAGAGCATAGTGCTATCTGTCTTTAACACGTGAGCCTTTTGTGCGAGCTTCATATCCAGACCATAACAGGAGCTATAGAGGTCTGTGTGAGAGCAGGGACCCTTCTGATAATCAATGTCCAACACCACTTTTTCAAGTTATGGCTGAGTGGCGCCCCTCCACCAGCATAAACTGTAGCACATCCTCCCTCTGGGGGAGGCCTGTGTTTTCCGTGGATAAACAGCTGCTGGTGGGCAGCTGTGCCTGGACTCATCCCCTCAGAGGAGCCCTTCTCAGGACTGAGGACCTGTTCCAAAACAGTGTCTCTGAGGTCTGGTGACCTCACTGGGAATCGGACTGGTAACTTGCTTGCTTGCTAAGCTTTGAGACTTGTGGGAAAAGAGGCACTATCCAGGGCTCACAAATCTAAGGGCTAGCTGGCTGGTCAGTGGTAGCGCATGCCCGGCGCTTGGGAGGCAGAGGCAGACAGATTTCTGAGTTCGAGGCCAGCCTGGTCTACAGAGTGAGTTCCAGGACAGTCAGGGCTACACAGAGAACCCCTGTCTCAAAAAACCAAACCAAACAAACAAACCTAAACAACAACAACAACAACAACAACAACAACAAATCTATAGGTTAGTCTAGGATGGAAGTGGCAGAGGCGGGGGAGGGGTCATCATGGTGACAGAAAAGGAAGGAAGGGCTCCCACCGTGGCGAGCAAGGCACAGCGGCAGGAGCATGTGTGGTATGGCTTCTTCTCACCTCTAAGTGCATCAGGAAGTAGAGTTTAGCTGCGACCAAGTGTTTCCCTGCCAACGTCAAGTTCCATCAAGCTCCCTCTCTAGGGACTCCCTTCTTCCAGCTAGGCCCCGCCTCCTAAAAGTCCCACAACCTCACCAGACATCGCCACCCCCTGGGGACCAAGTGTTCAAACACAGGAGCCCTGTGGGAGTCATTGCCCAGCCAAACTGTAACACGGAACACACAGGCTGCCCTGGAGCTGGGGGTCTCACTTTTGCTGTAAGTTCACGGGGTCATGAGGGTAACAACTGAGCCACCCAACTGGAAGCTCCACCCCTCCCAAAAATAAGATGAGGGGCTGGAGAGATGGCTCAGTGGTTAAGAGCACTGACTGCTCTTCCGAAAGACCAGGGTTCAATTCCCAGCACCCACATGGCAGTTCACAACTGTTTGTAACTCCAATTCCAGGGGATCGGACACCCTCACACAGACATACATGTAGGCAAAACACCAAAGCACATAAAATAAAAATAAATACATTACTTGAAAAAGATGAGATGAAATGCCCAGTCAGCCATCTTTCTTTGGTCTGAGACCCTTTGGCCTTGTGTCCCTTTGGGGCCACCATCGAAACGCTGATGCTTCTGAGAAAACAGCGGTGCTGAGGAGCTTACTCACGGCAGGAAGAAACGCTGTGATAGCAGCACCTTTATCTTTATCGTGTTCCACATGCCATCTCCCAAGCCCTCCAGAGAGCACCCAAGTCGCCACAGCGCTCCGGTCAGGATGTCCTTCCAGCAACGAGGGGTCCTGGTGGGAGGTTTTTCTAGGCCTCTCTGCACCAGCTGGCGAATTTAGCAATTTTGATCGAAATGCAGCTAATACTTTTCTGTGAGCAGGTGCCCTTGACTCTCTCCTCCGATGCAGGCAATGTTATGGAATAAAGCAGGGAGATTGTCTTGGGTGTCCTGTTTAACGTTAGAGCCGTGTCTTTGAAGGTTTCTTTGGATACTAACGACAAAACTTGGTTGGCCCAGTGAGAAACCTCGTGCCCATCAAGGCAAGAGCTGCTTCTGATGAACGGGCACTAGAACCATCCCGGAAGTGGCCCCACACCTCTCCAACCCCAGCACCAAGGAGACTACGATGCTAAAGAATTTGAGGTTAACCTGGGCTACTGAGTGAGACCCTGTCTCTAAATAAAATCATTCATTTCTGCCTTTTTCCTTCGCTCTCTTCTTGCTTTCCTGCTTTCTTTCATGTGGATCAGGCTGGCTTTGAGCTCACAGAGATCTGCCTGCCTTGACCCAGAGCACTGAGATGAAAGGAACCACACTGAGTTCCTTTCTTTGTTGTTAATATTTACAATTGCTCTCCATCCCAGGCCCTCTATCTGAGCAAGGTTTCTCTGTATATCCCTGCCTGGCCTAGAACTTGATACACAGACCAGGCTGGTCAGGAACTCACAAAGATCTTCCTGCCTCTGCCTGTGGGTGCTAGGATTAAAGGTGCACACTGTCATACATGGCTCTTTCACAAATATTCTTTTTTGTTTGTTTGTTTGTTTGTTTGTTTGTTTGTTTTTTAGACAGGGTTTCTCTGTATAGCCTTGGTTGTCCTGGAACTCACTCTGTAGACCAGGCTGGCCTCGAACTCAGAAATCTGCCTGCCTCTGCCTCCCAGAGTGCTGGGATTACAGGTGTGCGCCACCACCGCCCGGCTTTTACAAATACTCTTAAGAACATCCGTTTGCAGATAGTCTAAAACCCTGGAGCAGCTGTGGAGCCGTGGTGGCGCACGCCTTTAATCCCAACACTTGGGAGGCAGAGGCAGGCAGATCTCTGTGAGTTCAAGGCCAGCCTGGTCTACACTGTGAGTTCCACGACAGCCAGAGCCACACAACGAAACCCTGTTTTGACAAAGCAACAACAACAACAATATCAACAAGAAGAAAACCCCACAAAACTTGTGGCAGTGAACAGCCTGCGTTTCTGTGCTTCTAGTAACCCAGACTTTTCAATGCCGGTGAGCCCTGCCCATCTTCAGTGGACCGGGCAAACCCCCAGAAGGTACACCCTGCTTTGCAGGTTGAGGGGCAGAAAGAAAGGCTGCCACATCCTTGCCGCACGTGACACAGGACTGGTGTGGTTGTTATTTTAATAGTCAACTTGACACAGTCTAGTATCACGTGGGAAGGGAGGAATATTCTAGATCGGGTTGTCCTGCGGGCATGCCTGTGAAGGACTTTCTTAATTAGCTTAATTGAAGTGGAGAGACCCATCTTCTATGTGGGCGGCACTGGTTCTAGGGCAGGGCCTTGGTCTGAATGGAAGGGAGTGAGCTGAGGTCGGCCAGGCCAGGCCAGGCACGCACTCATTGGATCTAAGTGTGGCTATGGATTTGACATAAGCTCCTCCCTCAAGTTCTGGCTGCCTTGACCTCCCCGCCATTCTGGACTGCAGCCTTGCATCGTGAGCCCAATAAAAGTCTTCTTCTTCCTTAAGTTGCCTTTGTCCAGGGTATTTTATCATAGGGGCAGGGAAGGACACTTAAGGGGCTGGAGAGATGGCTCAGAGGTTAAGAGCCACTGGCTGCTCTTGCAAAAGTCCTGAGTTCAGTTCCCAGCAGCCACATGGTGGCTCACAACCATCTGTAACGGGATCCGATGCCCTCTTCTGGTGTGTCTGAAGAAAGCAATGAGAGTAATGGAATATATATAAAGGTAAGGACACTTAAGAGCATCGGTGTCATGTGGCCGCTGGAGCACTGTAGCTTTGCCCGTGTGCTTTAAATCCCCTGAGGTTATGACCATCAATCACACTGTGTTCAGCACCTGGGTCAGCCCCAGCATCAGGCCCCGTGCCTGTGGCTGTCCTCTCTCCAGCCACCAGCACCTCTGGCTCCGGCTCTATCCAGAGCCCTGTTTTATTTGGTTCTAGTCCTGATCTTCCTCTGATGATGCCTGGCTGTATGTCCCACCTCCTCACTTAGTTACTGAATTGAAACATGAAATAAAAGAAGGGGGCCTGGCTTCTCTGAAGTATGGAGGTTTTTATTATACATATAAGGGAGAAAGAAGACAGGGAAGAAAAGAGTCCAGGCTGACCATGGCCAGCAGGCTAAATGAGAGGAGAGAGGGGCAGGCCGACCAAGAGAGCCGGGGCCAAGGGCCGAGAAACCTGCTGTGGCCCAAATGAGGGAACAGGCTTGGGGGGAGGAAGGAGACACCCAGGCCCTCGGAGGTTTGGGGTAGGGGGTGGGGTAAGGAGTGCCGGGAAGGGGCCACAGGTACGGAGGGAGACTTGTCTCTTGTCTCTTTTCGCCGGTCTCTTGGAGACCTGACAGGAGATCCTTGCATCTTGTGTGGCCTGGAGTAGCCTTCTGAGGCACTGCAAGTGTTTACCTGTCCACAGTCAGGGTGGGCAGTGGGATGAGTTAGAAACGTCGCGGCAGACACACATCGCCAAGGAACACACAGGGCGCGTCTGGGGCCTCTGATGAAGGCCTCCTTAGTCTTCTCTTGGTTGGTGGTTTAATGGTCTGTATCCCTGCTTCTCAGACTTGCTCCCAGTTCCCTTTTTGGCTTGGATCTCTCTCTCATATACATTCTCTCTCACACACACACATACTCTTGTACACACACTCATACACATTCACATATACACACAAGCACCCTCTCTCACACGCATTCATACTCACACACACATTCACACACACAGGCACCCTCTCACACACATTCACACTCACACACACATTCACACACATTCTCACACACACACACACACACACAAGCACCCTCTCACACACACCCTCTCACACGCATTCATACTCACACATACATTCACACATTCACACATTCACACACACACACACACACAGGCACCCTCTCATACACATTCACACTCACATATTCACACACATTCACACACACACACACACACAAGCACCCTTTCACACACATTCACACTCACATACACATTCACACTCACACACACAAGCATCCTATCTCACACATTCACATACACACATATACACTTTTTTATTTTTGGTATTTCTCTGTGTAGCCCTGGCTGTCCTGGAACTCACTCTGTAGACCAGGCTGGCCTCGAACTCAGAAATCTGCCTGCCTCTGCCTTCCAAGTGCTGGGATTACAGGCATGTGCCACCAAGCCCGGCTCCATATACATTCTTACACACACACACACACACACACGCACGCACGCACGCACGCACGCACGCACGCACGCACGCACGCACACAGTTACTTTTCTTATCACTCTGACCTGGCAGAAGAAAGCTAAGGGAGGATTTATTTTGGTTCACAGTGGGCACAGTCCATCGTGGCCAGAGAAGCCCAGCAGTGGTGGCAGTGTGAGTTGATCATGTGACTAGGCACCGTGTCCTTAAAGTTTCTTCCACAAGTAACAGTTCCGACTTGACTGTTCGGGCAGTTGGGACCTAGAACTCAAATGTTTGTAGGAGACCTTTGCATTCATACCAACAGGTGTAAAAATAGACTCACCAGTTCCCGCACCCCTGGAGTCTAAGGCTGGGATCTGGGAAAGGGACCAGGATGTTCACTCGCGGTGACACCTGCCAGCAGGACACACACTGGGTGTTGGCAGACACCACAGCGACCTAAGATCTTCGGTTCAGGAGTCCCGGCTCTTGAACACAGACTCCATATTCAAGGTTCTGTAGAACCCAAGCCTTCCAGCCTCGGAGGGCCGAAAACAACGCAGCAGAGTTATCGTTTATAAAATATCTTTTATTGTTTCTAAGGAACACAATCAAGGAATAGCTTGGGAAAAAACAAAACAAAACAAAAAAACACCCACTTTCCAAAAGGTCTTATTAATGTTGTGGACTGGCTTTGAGAGCATGCACGGGGCGGGGTGGGGCCACCAGCTTCAGCATTCTCTGGCTCTGGACTGGCAGGTTTGGGGGGGGGCAGTGTGACCCCTGCTCTCTGGCCAGTCGTTTATAGGGAATAATTAGCTCTGAGGTTTACAGAGGAACCGTGAGAGCGGTGCTGGTGTTTCATGGAGAGATGACGGTGAGATGTTCAGCCTGGGCTTTAAGGGAGAGGGTACATTGATCATTTAGAAGAGTATGTTGACAAGATCACCGTGGGAGCATAGTACTTCCCTGAAAATTCAGATGCTTCGGCTGTTGTGAAAAACCATGCTTGCTTGTCTGTTTTTGTTATTATTTGTCTGTTTGTATTTGTTTGGGGAACAAGGAGGGATGGCTGGGTCCTCGGGCACGCCCAGCCCCCTTTTACCTTTTAAGACAGCCTCTCGGTGAGCTGCCTAGGCTGACCTTCAACTTGTGATCCTCCCGTCCCAGTCTCCCAAGTAGCAAGCGTTCCAGGCCCGTGTAAAATTACGCTTTTTGGCTAGGTAGCTGAGGATGGTCCTGAACTCCAGATCTTCCTGCGTTCACCTCCCGCCTGCTGGGATTTCAGTACCCACCATGCCATGCCGCGACCTCGTGAGAGAATACAGAATCTCCACCCCTCAGGACTCACCCTAGTTGTTGTGCCAGGAAAAAAAGACACACACACACACACACACACACACACACACACACACACACAGCATTAGGTGTTTCCACAAGACTTCCTTGCTAACAAACACAACCCTTTTCCTCCTCTCAGATACCTGCCTGATGCCAACATGCCTGTGTGCCAGCTGTAGGCATGCCGCTAACCAGAGAAGCCTAACGAGTTTGACCAGCAAATTAGAGTCTGCACTGGGATGGCAGCTCTGTGGCCGCGTAGGGTGCTGGCCTACGCTCCCAAGCTCTGTGGCTGGTGGCCCTTGGCAGGCATGGAAAACGGGTCCTCGTGGGCTTAAACAGGACTGTGAGTGAAAACGTTTAAAAAGCTCATTAAAATCAGAGGCCTCTATGACATGTTCTGACTCCTTCCCTGGAAGAGGGACATCAAGCAATTCAGTTTGCATGCTGGCTGTACAGCCTCTGTCTCCTGGGCTGGCCTGAGATTCTCATACCACTGGGTACATGTGTCGGGGTTTAAAGGGAACAAGTTAGATATGGCGAACAGATGCAATCCTAGGACTTGGGAGTCTCAGGTCAATCAGGAGTACACAGTGAGTTCCAGGCCAGCGTGGAGTCACAGTAAGTTCCCTCAAGAAAAACAGACGTCAAGGAAGAGGACGGGAGAGGGGGAAGGGAGGGGGGACAGAGGGAGAAGGAATATCAGCTCAATTCCAGCTAAAATACCATGTGAAAATCCAAGATACTTGAGTCTGGTCTGAAACCCGAAGAAACCTGCTTACCTCTCAGTTTTGCATCTGGTTAGGGGCTAAGAATCAGAATTCTGAATCCCTATAGCCCAGAGGGGATCTGCAGAAGTAATGAAAACACCCAAACGCAGTAATAACAGCAGGCTTGTGACCCTATGCCTCCCACCAATGGCTGCTGCTTCCTCGATTTGAACCATAAGAACCCGGGAAGGAAACTGCCCCCCCCCAACCCTCTCTGCCAGAAGTCAAAGTGTGGGAGTCTGGCTGCAGCTTCTGCACAGGACGGAGCCTCAGTCTTTTGCTTTATAGCGTCCTTTATGGCATGAACCGGGAACGCGGTGTATTCACACAAACACAGAACAATTGTACATCGGCATCTTTACAATATTAAAGGAGTCATATACAAGTCTACAGGCGTTATACACAAGGGGAGTTGCCGGCCAGGGCACCCCATCTGTCAGTTCTCTGCGGTTCCTCCACTTGGGAGGAGCTAGGGGAGATGTGACAAGGCCAGGATATCCATCTTTTGGGCCTGTCATTTGGGAGAGAGCAGATCTATGAGGACTTCTCAGGACCAGTCCTTGTTGGAAATCTGGGGTTAAGAGCACTAGGTAAGCTTGCGTCTGGGCCTTACAGACAGGCTAGTTTAGGACATTTCATTAACGCTTGATGTGCATATGAATGGGGAAACTGGCGGGCGGGTGCTAGGGTGGAGGGTGGTTCCCTGAGCTGGGGACCCAGAGAGTGAGGCTGACAGATGGGTCCCTTGGTAGAAGGGCCCATTCCTGAGATAAGCTGTGACCCCCGCCCCCAATGCTGACTGGGTGGGCGGAGACTTCTCCAAGGACCCAGATGTGAGCACAGTCAGTTGGGACTGGAAGCCCCCCGGGCATTAGCAGGTCAGGTGTGCACCAAGTGCAGTCTGGGACACACGTGGCAGCAGAGCGTGTCAGGTAAAAGTCACAGAGTCACACAGCCCCCATTGCCCTCTTCCCCGCTGCCCCGCCGTCTCTAGAGGACTCCGTCTCACCTCCTGTAGCACCGGCACCCCACCTCTGTCCCCACAGACCCAGCAGGCACCTCGGCCCGATGGCCGGCAGCCCATCGTTTGCAAGGCGTGCTGGACAGCTGGACTGAGAACTGAGCACCAGGTAAGAGCAGCGATGGTCCCCATCAGCCTCGCCGACCTTCGCAGCGACAGTCAGTTCCGTTTTAAATACTGTAGAAAAATACGTCTGCCAAGTGCTGCTCTGGAGTGACTGGCCCGGCAGAGGACGCTGCACCAGGCCGAGGAGCAGCAGGGCTGGGAAGCCGGCTGGTATAGCACAGTTGCAGCAGCAGCAGCAGCATCTCCGGGTCACATCGACAGTCCTTCGGCGGGCAGGCCCCGGCACCCCTCATTCTGTTGCCTCCGCACCGGCTTTTCCCAGGGGTGAGCTCAGACCCTCCGTTCCCACCCGCAGTCTTGTGCCCACTGTGAAGCACGAACAGGCAGAACTCCTCAGCACTACTTCCATGTCCTTGGGGTTGCCCCAGGACTGGGGGGCGGGGGGGCGTCTTAGGTGGGCACCGGAGCAGCGCCTAGTCCAGGGGCTCCTGCTTTATCCGGACAGCAGTCGGGGTGGGCTGCGGTCGCCGCTCTTCCCGGCAAAGGACGTATTCGCTGAACTGGGAAGAGTCCACACCACCCCCACAGGATGCGGCCACGCTGAACCCTCTCTGAAACAGCCTTTCTAGGACCTGCAGGAGAAGAGTGAGAGATCAGCAGTGTCCAGCCACCAGAGTTTGCTTGGCCTGGTGGGGCAGTCCGGTGCCAGACGGAGCAAGCTACCTTCTGGGGAGCACCAGTGACAAAGTCCCTGGACTGACAAAGGTCCTAGCTGTACCACCAGCTGGATCCTACCCTTGGAGGGACAGGCACAGTCAGGCCCAGGGGCCCCTCAACTTATCCATCCAGCACGGGGCTCTGCTCGTCCACCCAGGCTACTCCCCACAACCCCCAGGGGCGCACATCAGAGAAGTCTGAGGGAAAGGGGGTTATGTGGGGGTGTGTTCTACCCCATCTTGACACACACATGGCCCCAGGCACCCCCTCTCTCAATCTCCTGCTTCTATAATGGAAAGCCCCTGCCCCCTAGCCTCAGGGTAACCACCTGCTTCCTGGATCTGAGTCCCAGATGGTTTGAGGCTCGAGGGCTCATCAGCTCAAAGGACTTCTAGGTGGAGGGAAAGAGGGGGGCCCTCTCAGAGTACGCATCTCTGTGGGCTTACATGGCCTCGTGGATTTATGTCTCTCAGAAGGTGGGGACTGGTTTTATATTGGTGTTTCATAACTAGTAAACTCTTACCCATAGCCTTCAGGAAGTGGAGAGGGGGCTTTCCCTAAAGGGTCTTTTTGGTCCTAACCCCAAACTCTAAGTGCCTCTGCATCAGGAAAAAGCGTTCAGAAACAGGATTATTCCATCATTTTGGTTTCCAAGTTCTTATTCTCATCCTCCCTGGTAAAGTCAGTTCAGAGATACTCTGAACAGGAGGGTGTGCGTGTGTGTGTGTGTGTGTGTGTGTGTGTGTGTGCGCGCGCGCGCGCGCGCGTGCGCGCGCGCGCAACCTGTAACCCCAGAACGTGGGAGGCTGAGGCAGGAGGAGCTCAAATCTGCACCTGGCCTGGGTTAGACAGAAGACCCGGAAAGACACATACATCTCAGAAAGGAAGACGCGCTCTGGGCAGCTGTAGCCTGCCAGCGGCCCCAGGGCCAGCCTCATAGGAAGGTTCCCTGCCTTTCCTGGTGCCTGAGTTTAATTTGAATCCAAAGTCAGCCTCTGCATGCTAAATGAAGCATGTTCTGTTGAAAATACTCTGGGCCATTTTTTTTTTTTTTTTTTATAGAACATCCTTTTAGGGGGAAAAAGAAAAAGTACAGATCAATTTTTTTAAGTCCATCCCCCAGGCACCATCATTTAATTATGAGCAAGGCATAAATTATGCATCGACACATTGTTGCCTTTTCTGTATGGGTTTTGGTCCATTCCATACTGGGCCTGTGTCTCCCTCCCTCTCTCTCTCTCTTTGCATCCTGGGACCCCCGGGGGAGGGGGTGGCAGCCCAGGGCCCTCACCTGCACCGAGTTGAGTCTACAGTAGCCATTGAGAGGGAAACGGATAACGTGCGTGGGGTCCTGGTTCCAGCCGGCATTGACTGAGTTGCACATGACATCGCCGGTCTCCGGGAAGACCTCCTCGATGAGGGCCTTCTCTCCACTGAGCGCGATCCGCTCACCCAGGTCAGGGGTGACCCGCACCACCAGGCAGTCGCAGGCCCGGCTACGCCGCCGCTGCTCTTGCTCTTGCTGCCAGCGCTCCAGCTCCCGCACCATGGGCTGCAGCTGGTAGTACCTCGCCTCCTCATACAGCAGGTTGAAGTCCTGTCGACACACGGACCGTCAGGGAAGCGGGCGGCGGTCCATCTTGGGGACCCATCCCATCCCCAGTGGGGGCCCTTCCCCCTACACAGACATCATAACTCCCAGGACACAATGCGGACTAGGGTGGGCGTTTCCACTGTAGAGATGAACAAACACAACTCTGTGACTGTCCCCGAACATAAAGGACATAAAGAGAAGGCTGGCGTGCATCTGTTCAGACTCTCTTCCTGCATTTTCAACTGGATGGCAAAGAGAAACGTCACGGAAAGAGGTGGAAGCCGCCGGGCGGTGGTGGCACATGCTTTTAATCCCAGCACCCGGCAGGCAGACCAGGCGGATCTGTGAGTTCGAGGCCAGCCTGGCCTACAGAGTGAGTTCCAGGGCAGCTACGGTTACACCGAGAAACCATGTCTCAGGTATAAAAACAAAAAAGAAAGGAGAGAGAGAGAGAGAGAGGGAGAGAGAGAGGGAGAGAGAGAGAGAGAGAGAGAGAGAGAGAGAGAGAGAGAGAAAGAGCTGGAAGCTAAGCTGGAGAGGCAGGAGCCCGGCATACGCTGCTTTCCTGAAAATCTACTCACAGAAGTCACAGAAGACAGACATCAAACTGGCTTAAGGGCATTGTGCTCAGCTCCGGGGTGGGCAGACCTTCCTGGAGTGCATTTCAGCCACAAGGCCTATGAGCCTGCTTCTGGCCTGCCCTGGGCCAGCTTCCCTTCTTTACAAAGAATATCAACACTGGAGAACACAAGGTCCCGAGGACTAACTCCTCACCAGGAAGCCCACTCACAACAACTGTCCCTCAGACCCTGACACTAGCCCTGTGGCCACCAGTGAGTGCCAGCCCCAGTTTTGAGGGGCCTGTGGGGTCCATGACTCCTGGGGCAGGCTTAGTGCACATACAGGTGGTGACTCTGAGGGTCTCGGAGGAGAGGCGGGGACGACCAACTCTCAAAGCACAGCTCACCCTGAAAGCCCAACGTGCTTTTCTGTGTGTTGGCTCAGAGGCCCAGACTCCTATCCCGCCATCCAGGCTATGACCCCTGCCGGCTTTCCATAAAGGCTCCTTGGGGTTCCAGCCCAGGTCTCTGCTCTCCCCAGCTCTCACTGGCTCCTAGAGTGTTATGTGACATCTTTACACCGAATCTTTCCCCACAGCCTAGAAAGTTCCGCGCCTAGACTTTGACTTAACTGATTTCAGGGCTCAAGCTACAAGCAGGGCACACCCTCCCGGCCTGATAATCCACACTCTCAGCCTCTGAGCCCTCGTCCTACACGTTAGTCTCTGCCAGGCCCCCAGCAAACCAGAAACACAGTGACATATGTAATCCAGCCTCCTGTCCCCGCCCCTGTTCCCTGCTTCTCTCACACAAGAGCCAGCATGATCCAGTTTGCAAACCTGATCTTCCTTTCCCTACTCTCAGTGGTGCCAAACGCTGAGCCACCCACCAAGATCCAGGTATCAGAGCAGCGTTCTCCTCCCCCTCCCCTTCCCGGTCCACCATGCCCAGGCTCCACCCGGGACCCTCAGCAGCCTCCTCACACTAGCCCAGGCCATTCTCCACCAGCCCCTAGAACAACACTGTCTCAGACCCAGGCGGGCCAGGTTTTACCCTCATTTGACTAGCACTTTGTTTTTGTTTATTTTGGATTCTTTGTTTCGAGAACTGGTCTCTCACTATGCCATTCTGGCTGGCCTGGAACTCCCTATTGTATTCCAGGGCTGGCTTCGAACTCACAACGACCCAGCCAGGCTTTACCTCCTGTGCTGGGATTGAAGGCATGTGCCATTACACTTGCTGAGGACCCCCCCCCCACTCCTGCCCCCTTTTTGGGAGATAGTGTCTTATTCTATAGGCTACGCTAGCCTACCGCATTCAGCAACCCCCCCTGCCTCAGTCTCAGAAGGCCTGGGAAAAAGGAATGACCCACCACAGCAGGCACGCACTATTTCTGAAGTACTGGCCCCGCGCAATTCAACCTCAGCCTCTGTTTTCTAGACCGGAAGGGGCAAAGCCTATGGCCCCCTCCTGTGTAGGTCTATTTTCAGACCAAACTCAGTTGTTGCCATTTAGGAACGAGGCTGGATGAAAAAGGGCCCCCGGGCTGCTGGTGCAGTGGTCTCGGCAGGAAGCCTTGAAGCAAGGAACATAAAGACAGACAGACCTTTGCCAGCAAGAAGAGGCGGCCTGAGTTTGAGTCCTAGGATTTCAGTGGGGCTCAGCACCAAGACAGGACTGCGGGGAGCCACATCAGGCTCCTAAGACAAGCTCGCCCGGAGTCCTGGGAGAAATGTTTGCTTAAAAGGTGGCCACCTGGGCTCTCAGGGGTTTTCCCCACTGCAGACTGCCAACACGGTACAGCCCCTCGGACCTCTAACGACCCTATTCCAGAGCACAGCGGTCCTTAAGGACAACTAACACCAACCTGGGGTAAAGTGCCAAAGCTTAATTGTTGTTACACCCTGATAAATACGCTGAAGATGTGAGAAAGCAAAACGAGTTTAGAAAAACTGATTTAGCCCTCGGCTTCATCGGTTAACTTTTTGCGGTTGCCATGACAACCGTGGGTCCATTTATTAAGTCACAGCCTCCCCTGTGTAATGCCACGACACAGGCAGCGCAGGGGGTGCCGCCGGCTGCGGACTTACCTTGAAGTCATCTGGAAGCAGCAGTTTTGACGTCCGCAGGAAACTCAGGATGTAGCGGAAAATCTCCCCATCGCGGTCGATGAAATAATGTTGCTTGAGACTGTCTAGGACAATGGGCTCCGTGCCGTTGAAGAGACGGCTTATTCTGGGAGAGACAGGCAAGATGGGGATGTGGGCGGGGTAGGGCTGAGTTTACCTGCCCTGCCCCCACTCCTTAGGGTCACTCAGCTGGAGAGGCAAGAGGCCACCCACTGGAGGGCAACTTAGAGACCTTGCCAAGCCTGACGAGCCAGGGCGCACACACATGGCAGACAGGTCATCTACACACACACACACACACACACACACACACACGACACTAGGGTCCTCGTGCTATTCGCTCCACCCACATTTGGAAGCCACAGGGACATATCCAGCTGTGTCCGATGGCCCACTGACACCTACCACAGGCCTGGAAAACCATGACAAGACACGGACAGCCACATAAACCAGCTGGTCCAAGCTAGCTGCACACACACACACACACACACACACACACACACACACACGCCAGAATGACATACCTAATAAAGCACGTGTGGACTACCCAGCCCTCCAGCCCCCTAGCCACACACCTCCTGCTAAAAAAGGACATCAGGTCTCTGTGGACACACACCTTCTCACCCAAGCCACGTCAACCAACATCACACACAAAACGCATCCAGCCAACAGGCTCAGGGTCAAAGTCTCAGGCAGACCCAGGCAGTGACCCTTGCCGGCTAACACAGCGACCCGGAGGCGTGAAGTCCCACGTGCCCCTTCGCTGGCACACAAACCCCAAAGCCTTATGATGTGGTCCAAGCCTGGGTCAGGTATTCATACCCATCACAGCTCATGCATACCCGGCGAGAGGCTGGCAGTGGGAAGGAACACAATTACCTAGAAAGACAGAGCTACAAGACGACACAGGGCCCATGGGAAGGTCTTGGGGGGTGGGGTGGGTGGGTCCCTGATGCCTCCCCCTATCCATTCCACGGAGGAGGGACCTGACCTTAGAGCCTGTGCTGCTGCTTCCCCAAGTGGCAGCATTTGGGTTTTTTGTTTTGTTTTTTGTTTTTTGCTAAGTGCTGTGCAGGCTAAGCCATCTCAAGCTAATGTGGATAATCAGGAGCCCCTAAATAGGTTGGGAGCAGCTGGGAACCTAGCTTGGGACTTGCCCTTCAGCGGCTGGTTGACATCGAGCCTGGGAGAACTGTTTCTGAGAGAGCCTTGGAGAAGTGGGGTAATGAGATAAGGAGACTTACTAGCCTGGCCAGCACAAGCTAGAGTCCAAGCCCTTTCCACTGTGCCAGCACCAACCACCCCGCCCCGTTCCTACAGCCACCTACTCCCTGCTTACTCCAAGTTGGCCACTCCCAGGCACAGCCATTCATACCCAGAGCACGACAGTTGCCAGGCGCTGAGGGGTTTGGAGCCCCCGATTCCCCTCCTTAGGTATTCCCAACCCACACCATCCCGTGTTCCCATGGCTGTGCCATTGCTTGCTCTCACCCCGTGGACACGGCCCAGCCTGTCCCAGGGGGGCAGTATAAAGGGCAAGGCTGCCTGGCGGACGGGACAGGAGTGAGCAGGTCAGAGCCTGTGGTTAGGGGTGTGGAGGCCTGAGCCTGAAGAACCAGAGGTACAACTGGCATGTTAACTCCTCGGGGGCTCCGGAGGCTGCTGGTGACAGCGTCTTCCCTAGGACACAGGGAAGGGCAGATCCAAGGGTCCTTCTACACCAGGCCACTGTGCCTGGTGCTCTGTCTGTCTGTCTGTCTGTCTCTGGGGTATGTGACACTCCCCTGCACGCAGGTCACCCTGACCAGTCAGTCAATAAGAACTCAGGATTCCACTGCCTGGTGACCCTACCCCTGCTGAGAAATCCTCGATTTCCATGGCTTGCTCCAGACCTGGCCCAGAAAAACATTTAGCTGTGGGGGTCTGAGGGGGGCACCCAGAATCCCTAGACACAGGGGTGACTCAGCCAGAAGGCCAAGAGCCAGGGCAGGGAACTGAGGGTCCACACCAGGCTCTAGCAAGAAAGAGGTCAGAGCCACACGCAGAGGTGAGTCAGCGAATTCAGCAGCCCAGCCTTCCTGGGAACTCTCCTGCCGCCCTACCCCAGCTGAGCTCAAACGTTCTGTTCTGTGCAGCAAGCAAAACGCCGGGTCTGGCTGGGCTCCAAACTGCTCTGACGTCTGAGTTGGCGGAGGCTTGAGAGCGTCCTGTCGGCCTAGAGGATTCCCGGTCCACCACCAACGCCAGGCTGGCTGGGTTCTAGGCTGTCTACTGAGCCAAGACGCTAGATCCTTCCATGGCATGGTGTCTGTTCTGGGACTAACGGCACCTCCTCTGAGGACAGAGGCCTGTGGTGGTCCCAGCAACCGAGTCTTATAGAGAAGGCCAGGCTGAAGGAGTAGTTTGGACAGTCACCATGAGGAAACCCTTAGCACCCTGCAGGGTCTTGTGAGTGAGCTCCTAGGTGACCTTCTGAGTTCTGTTGGTGGCTTCATGTGTCTCGGTGGGAACCACCTCCAGGGCAGTCCTCTCAGGGAGCACTCAGGGAGCACTCGGGGAGCACTCAGGAAGCACATGGGATATGAGGAGACGAGGTCCCCTGTGGAATAAGCTGATGAATTCACTGTAGCGGCCGGGACCTGCGTAAAGCACCATCCAGCCACTTGTCCTGATATATAAAGGGTGCTATCACATGCCTCCCTCCTTGTCCTTTAAAGCGCTGGCTTCCTGAATGATTTAGTGCTCAGTCCTATTAGTTCGGGAGCACACGGCCATCTACAGGTGCTGTCCCGTGCCAGCAGCAGACGGGGACACCCATATGGGGAAGAGACCGACCAAGAGTCTACTCTCAACCTCAGGCTGTTGTCTCAGGCTGAACCAGAGGAAGCACCCAGCCCCAGGCCCACAGGGTCTAGGCCACCTCGATCAGCCAAGAACTGAAGATTGGGGTACGAGGATATGAGCTTGGGGACCCTTGGGCCTTGCAGTGCTTCCCAGTGGGGGTGGGGGGCAGGTACAGTGTCTGTATCTGGAGCTCTCTCCATTGGTAACCTTAGCACTCTTACAGTCTCCACTTGCCCGGCCAGTGATACATCTTTTCCAGAATTGTAATAATCCACTTCAGAAAGATGAGGGGGGGACCGTAAGTGGCACTTCCACAACAGCTGTGTAGTTCCCCGATGGAGCCTGGTCTCTGCTGGCTCAAAGGCCGCCCCTAGTCCTTGCTCTGGGCCTCGGCTTCCGGCCTAATGAACAGGTCTGCTGTATCAGGCTCTGGTGAAGTCCACAGACTGCTACCCCCTCTGGGCACACCTGGCCCGTGTGGAGGGTCCCAGGTGTCACATCACAGGACCAAGTGTCCAGCTCCCCAGAGGAAGACTAAGCCCCACTGTACAGTAAGTTGGGAGGCAAGGGCTAACCACTCTGTGGAACAGGGAGGGCAAATGCTCCTCAGTCCCCAAAAGCCATTAGAGAGAAACGTGGGAAAGGGAGCCCCTCCCTGCCCACCAGGTCCGGGGTGGCGGCTGCCGCAGGAAAGCAATTGTCAGGTTTCAGACAACACTCTTCCAACAAGGTCGTGGGCAAAGATTTTTAGGAATTTCCCTCACAAACACCGTCAGCCGATTAAGGGATGATCTATCTCGCACAACTCAGGCACGCCGCAGAAGGCAAAACTGAAATTAAATGAACAGAATCCATCTCGTAGCCTAGACAGGGGCTCTACAAGGAAGCACGCGGCCAGTGCGGTGTACAGCCTCCTGGCTCCCGCCCCGCCAAAGCTCCAAGTTCCTAAGGACGCCTGCGCCTAGTCTCTGGGCTGCCACCATCTGTACCAGACACACTATCTCCTTCCCCCCATTCCCTTCTCTGGAGGGCACTCGGGTAACGAAGAAGGCTCTGCCCAGCCGTCTCTGCATAGCAGTCCTCTAGGTTCTGAATCTACCCTGGCTGAGTATCCATCCCGGTGATGAGCCCTCAGTATCTAGGGGATTAATTAATTCCTCTTCTTATTTTAAATGTATAAAAGAGAGGTGATGCCTAACAGGCCTGCCCTCCCGCTGGCCAATGCTGCTTCTTGCTGCACCATGCTAGGAGCACACAGCATGAGTCCAGCAAGCTGCAATGCAGTGTCACCTGTAGGAGATGCTCACAGAGACGTGGCCCACCCCCATGAGTCTTGCTGCTGGCTGCCGTGCCAAGGTGTGTCCTTGGGAAGTAACTCCATGAGAAGCAAGAGTCAGTCGTCAAGTTGGTGGTACCCAACACCACGCCCCTAAGGGTCCCTCCTGGGCAGAGTCTGTTGGTCCTCTATCAGGGTCCCAGCCGCAGACAGTTTTGTGTACGTTACAGGATGTAGAACCTCAGCCAGTGTCGAAAATATCCCTGACTGTCCTACAATTGCTAACTCATCGCCACGCCCTCCAGCTCAAAAAAAAAAAAAAAAAAGCCCACTCCTAGCACTTAGGATCAAATGGTATGGTGGCCACCCCAGACAAAGGAGGGTACAATTGCAGCTGGCACGGCATGCCTTTCCCCAAGGGTAAAGACAGGAAACAGGACTGACCATGTCCACCCACACCTGTCACTCTCTGAGGACTCCCCAGCCAGCTGCTGGCCAGGCTCATGTGAGACTGGATCTGCCAGGAAAGTCAGGAACTCCATGCTATGCCACAGAGGCTATCAGCGCGGGGTCAAAAGCCACTGTCAGAAGTGGCCTTCAACAAGCAAGCAGTCTCTCAAACAGTCCAGAGTTCCGACAGGCCTTGGTACCATACCCTAATGGTATCCTACGGGCGGGCGTCTGGGCTTTTATACCGCCTGCTGCGCGACACTGGGGAGGCGGAGCTCTTACCTGGAGTCAGGGTACTTGGTGAGTGTGGCCAGGCTGCTCGTATACATGTGACCGCCCACGTCGATGTGCACGGGTGCGTTGGCTTTGGTGAGCTGAGCTGGCAGTGGGATCCCCTGGGCAGCCAGGGGAGACACTGGCGACCGCGTGAGTGATAGCCGGGACATATTTCCTCCCTCCTAGAGATGGAAACACGGAAAAACAAGGGTTCCTGAACGGCCTTTATTTCGAAAGTGATCAAATGTTTAATCAGATCACTTCTCCTGGTAGCCTGATCACATATTCAGCTGACAAATTATGGCCACCACTGTAATTAAGTGTGTTTGCATCCTTTTCTTCAAAGTACTGGGGGGTGGGAGGAGGATGCTTATTAGCAATAAGAAATCAAGAAAAAAAAAATTTTTTTTTCAAGGTGTCAGCCTCCAGGGGCATAAAACAAACTGCAAAATTCTAATTAAAGGTCGCGGGCTTATGTGTTAGATGTGAAATATCCCCTGACAAACGAATCACCAATTTGTGAATTGGGATTCAGGGGCTTTTTGCAAGTTTGTCTCAGTAACGAGACACCTCTAAATTAGTGACTTCCTCGGCACCTAAGGCGTTGAGCTTTATACATGTAGTAAATTTCACATCAAATTAAGAGCATTTTCGTTTCAAAAAAAAAAAAAAAAAACCACATAATCATACAACCAGTCAATACCCATCTCCTCTGTGCTGGGTCTCGGAAGACCTGCAGCTACTGAACAGGTACCCTAGAAAAGAGCAAAGGGGCAGAGGGGCCAACCCAGCCCACCCCGCAAGCTCACCGCCGCGCCGCTGCCGCTGCTGCTGTGTGCGTTAAGCGTGGAGCCGCTCGGCCGCTCCTTGCGGTGAGGCATCTAGGCTTCCATCCCCGCCCAGAGTATCTGTGGGAAGCAGGGACTTATTTCTCAGCCGCCACCAATGGTTTTTACAAAGATGCTGTCTGGGACTCCATGTATACCAGGCAGCTTTCCCAGATGCTACTAACCCTACACACCCCAAAGCAGACCTCCAGGCCACAGTATAAGCATATCTCACACACACACACATACACACACACACACACACACACACTCACTCACTCACTCCAAAGCAGGCCTCCAGGCCACAGCATAGCATCTTTCTCCCCCTCCCTCTCTGTCTCTCTCTGTCTCTGTCTCTCTGTCACACACACACACACACACACACACACACACACACACACAGAGTTTTCTAGGCAGTTCCATGTCTGCTAATTTGGCTAATGACAGCCTGAAACATATGCTCGCCATTATTTGCCCTGCAATGTTTCAGAACAAATCTGATTTCTTTGGTATTTTGAGTTAGAGCCGTGTTACCAAGCGTGTCTCCTCTTGCATCAGTGGAGAGAACCTTGGGGCAGGGGGTGGGGGGGGGAGTGAGGGGGAGGTGTGCAGCTCCCCTCAGTTGGTTGGGGAGCCTAGCCTAGGGTCTCTCACTACTCAGTGAAGATGCAGTTTGTACAGGACACCTCTTTCCACAGAAGCCAGGGCACAGGGCAATGCAGAAGCATCACCGGAAGCCACCAGTCACCTAGAGCTGCCACAGCAGACAGGACCTGTCTTTGTTTGCTTACTCTGTACCTCCCTGCTTCTCCAACAGACCCCCAGAATGGTGCTGCCTGGGCCTAATGTATTCCAGACCCCCTCAGGATCACAGGCCCTTGAGGCATTGAGAGCCGGCCAGACAGCAATCAGCAAATGGGCTTTCTCCCCTCCTCCTCAGAGCTACTCAGGGACTTTCCTATGTGCCACAGACACCTGAAATAAAATTGTGCCTCAGTCCCCAGAAGCCACCCTGGGGGCTTTTCAGGGGGCTAATGAAGGAGGGAGCAGGTCTAGATACCCCTTCTACTGGCTTGGGGCTATCTCAAAGGGAAATAGAAGGAACACACACAGACACACAGAAACGAGACACACACAGATACACACAGACACACATACACATACAGACACACAGAAATGAGACACACACACATATGGGAAGGGGAGGAGACACACACAGATACACAGTCACAGACACACAGTTTCACACACACACACACACACACACACACACACGAAGGGGAGGAGGGAGAAATTCCATAAACATAACCTGCACATCTCTGACACATATTTAACCCTTATGGGTCAGCTACACGGTATCCTGGGTACCCACATGATGCTTTTTCTGTTAAACTTCTAGATCTATGCCTTAATATTCAACATCCAATTATAGAACATGGTCTCAGGTACATAGACTGAAACCATTAAATGGACAGAAAGTGCCTCCCCTCCTATGATTTGTTCCACATCCCCCTGCTCTGGGAAGTTCTCTGACCTGAGACTGTTTGGGGGTGAGGGAGGGTGATCTATCCTCAGACAGGCGTTGGGTGGCTGTCCAGTCCCCTGGTTTGGACATTCCAGGTCATTTATCTCAAGGAAGTTTTTGAAAACCCAAAACAGACCCAAGGGTTGGGTTATCCAGCCCTGGGAGGGGGCCGGGGAGAGGGTGTCACAAAGGAACACCCACTGAAGGTCAACAGAGAAAGGAGAATTCCCACCCAAATTCCACCAAAGCACCACATTTTCCCACTACCAGGACCCAACTCAGAAGTGACAAGTAGCATCAAGCACCCATCTCCCAAGCTGCCCCGGCCTGTCCTCAGCCCGTTTCACAGCACAGACCAGAAACTCACCATTGGAAGCCCCAGGCCTTAAGCCTTGACCCGAATCTCCACTGCTCCCTCTGACAAACGCATCTGTGGTGGACCACGACCCTTCTTCCTAGGACGCTGCTGAGATCATAAACATAAAAGTGCAACTGATAAGAGACACGAGTTCACTGCACCAAACACCAGGACCCAGACGCGGCTGAGGCTCGGCCAAGCCGCCTGTTGCAGGGACCTCAGCGGGTTTGCAAACTGGCCCAGCATTGACCTGCTTCTCCAAGCTGTGGTGGGAGACCCCGGTCCCGCGCCCACCCGCAGCCGAGCCCCGCCCGCCCGAGCAGAGGGAACTGAGCAGAATGCCACGCTCATTTACACACAAAATGATTTTGTGTCCCATTGTGCTCGCAGTTGTTCAGCTCTCTGGGGGTGATTAAACTGGCTGAGCTGCGGCAGCTTGAGACGATTTCACTAAATCGCTTCTTCGTGAAGTCGCTTCTTTTGCTAAGCTGCTATTTTAACCATAAAAGGTAAACAGAAGGCGCCTCTCCAGTTCCCTTCAGCTCTACGCCCTGGGCGCTTGCCCGAGGCAGCAGTGCCAGGGGCCTGCAGGACTGTCCAGGAGTGGAACGGGAGGGACGCGGCGGGCCACCTGGTGCGCGCCAGCCCCGCAAAGCTAGCCGGCCGGTGTGAACTTCGGGGCTACAGGATCGGCTAGGCCGAACCTCCGGCCCCGCGGGCGGGGTGGCGAAGGTACCCGAAGGGCCCAGAGAAGAAGGGGTGGGAGTGCGGTGGGGGGGCGGAGACAAAGTTAAATCAAGAGGCAGACACTTCAAGACCACAGATGGGAAGCTCGCCTAATTAAGGACGTAAAAGCGCTTTTGTTCTCAAAGTTTATTGTTGCCGGGATTTAAAAAAAATTAATTGAAACTAATGCTGTTATTCACTCGCGCAGTTAAATTCCTTCATGCACATTTGAGACGCGCAGTGAAAACTTGAAGGTTTATCTTTCTACAGTCGGGGGGCTTCTCGAGGAAGGGTAGAGAGGTGTTACAGTGGCGCGGGAGTGGGAGAATGAGGGTGTTCGCATCCAGGTCAGGGGGTGCGTGTGGGCAGCGAAGATCTAGAGACCGAGGTCCGGTCTTGGGGCGGCGCGTTCCCCGCCCCACATCCTTCCTGAGCTTGGAACCACCACCAGTGCGCCTAGCATGAGACTCGTAGGGTGGGCGTCAGAGAACGCACATCTGTCCCGTTAGAGACTTTTTTCCTTTTCTGTAAATTGGGCGCCAACCCGGTCCTGTGAGCCCCGAAACCCCAGCTGCATGTAGCCAGTTTCAGACTCAGGAAAGTCACCAGCTCTGCAGGGCACTCGAGTCCATACTAGAATCAGAGTGAGAAGGACCTGGACGCATATACCGCGCGGCAGGATGATCGGAGCCCGGCCGAGTGGGGAGGGTCCACCCGCGGCTAGGACCAGCCCACGTGGGCACCCCCCGCCCCGTGCGCGCCAGGCCTTTGTGCTGGGCGCCCCCACGCCGCCAGCCCCTGCGCTCAGTCGAGGGACAAAGCAGCTCGCCCCCCCCCCCAGCCTAGGTCCCGGCCCGGGGCCGAGTGACTTTCTCGGCATTGCAGCCACTTTGGGAACCAGGGGTGTGCGGCACTGAGCGGTGGCCGCCCGTGCCGGGCTTACCTCGGAGCCGGAGCGGTGGATCGGGCACCGGCGCAGCCCCCGCCCCCCGCAGCCGCCGGTGTTGGGCGCCCGGCGCAGCCCCTTCGCCTAGTGCTCGATGCGCGCGGGTCGCTCCGGTCTCGTCCTGGAGTTACTTTCTCTCGCGCCCCCAACCCTCCCCCCACCCACCCCTCCCGCCCCGGCCCCCGCTCCGCGCGGCCCCTCGCGGCGCGCCGCGCCGGGGCCTCCCCTCCCTCCCTCCCCTCGCCTCCTCCCTCCTCGCCGCGGCCGCCGCCGCCTCCTCTTCGCGCCGCTCTCCGACTGCCCTCCCGCCGCTCCCACCTCTTCTCCTCCCTCTCTCTCCAGCGGCCTCCCCCCGATGGCTGGAGGGGGGAAAACAGCCCCCCAAAATCAGCCGGTAGCCTGTGCGCCTCGCCGCGGCCCAGCCCGGATTGCAAAGGGCAGCGATCCGGTTCCAAATTACCCCGGCGCGGCGAGCGCGAGCGGGCGCGCGCGGGCGACTCCTGGCTCGGGGCTCAGCTGCGCCTCGGGGCAGAGGATTAGAGTCGCAATTAGCTCCGCGCGCCCGCGCCTGCCGCGCTCCGCGACAAAAAATGCACCGTTCCCCCACCGCCACCACTTCCTTCCCACCTCGCGATCCCCACCCGTGCGTCCCGGAGCCCCGTGCCTGGGTGCCAGGGGGGCTCGACCAGGACCCTTCCGGGAGCGCTGCGCCCGAGCCCCGCGCCCTCTACGCCCCAGCCCCCCGCCGTCCGGCCACGCGGCGCCCGGGCCTCCTCCGGGCTCGGGGAGGGGGCGGGGGAGAGGCTGATTTTAATCATTGTCATTTCATCTGATGTAATATTTCCCCGGGCGCTTTCAGCTGGGCATAAATTTTCGACTCCCAAATAAGTAACACAGGGCACGTTTCTCACATTTCTCGACTCCTCGGTTACAAAGAGGAGAGAAGCAGCCGCCGCCGCGGCGCCCCGGGGCTGAGGGCGGGACTTGGTGTGGGGAGGGGAGAGAAACTGGGCTGCCAGGCGGCTTACCTCCCTCTCTCCCTCCCTCTCTCCCCGGGTCTCGGCCCCGGCTGCCCCTCTCCCGGGGAGCAGCGCCGGCCGTGACGTCTGCGGACACGCGGTGGCCACTGCGGGGGAGGGGAGCGCGGGGCACCCGGCCCGTCGCCCGCGGCTACTCGCGCCATTTCCTGGACGAGCTCGGCGCGATGGAGACGGCGGCGGCCAGAGGTCCCTGCGGCGCGGGAGGCCTGCACCCAGAATGCCCCTAGCTGCTCCCCCGCTGCCCCTTCCTTCTCCTCCTTCCCTTGCGCCCCGCCCGTCCCTCCTCCTCGACCATTTCCCGGTTCCTAGGAAACGGATCCTGGCCGGTGCGCTTTGCCCAGACTGCGCCCCCGCCTGGTTCCCGGGACGCCCGGGCCAAAGCCAGGCTTTCGGCTAGAAAGGCGGGTGCGCTCCGGCCGGGAGCGGCGGCGCGGGGGGCCCCCCTTCGCTGACTCCGGCCGTGCCTGGGCGCCCTCTACTGGCCAAACTCCTGGGGGTGCTCTCGAGGCCAGACCGGAACCTTGGAGAAAGATGATGGGGGTGGGAGGGGTGGGGTGAGGACCCAGTCTCCCCTGATTCAGGGGACCTCTAGCGCGGAGAGAGCATCAGGCCGCGCGCGTCTGTTAACTTCACACGGGAATAAGAAAGAAACTTTCCTCCTGAGGGAGTTATTTATTTATTTATTTATTATCTCAAACTACTGGAGAAGGGGGAAATTTTCTCATTAAAGTTACATCCCCGCAGTTAGTTCAATTACTTGATATATGCAGAAGATGTTGTAAATTTATAGATTTAAATAGCTTACAAAGATGCCGCAGGCCCCATCAGTTAATTTCCTTAATTTATGGATTTTAAGCTGCTCCTAGAACAGAAAGGGGCCCGCGAAGTAGGTCAGGGATCTGTGCTGTGGGGGCCCGCGGTTGCTTCCCACGCTCCGGAACCCCCTGGCCTTCTAGCTCTCAGCTTTGCTCAAACTGTGCTCGCCTTCTGGCAAGCATGCAGGTGAGGTCCTGTCCCCCAGCTGGATAGTCTGCTCAGTTCGCTGCTGCCTTCCCCAGGCTTTGGGCAGCTCAAGGCAGAGGAACTTAGAAACAGTACCAACACCCACTCCCACCCCCAGTGTTGAAGAAGCTGACCCTTAGAATAGGGTGAAAAGCACTTTGCAAGGACAGTGACCCCAGAAGAGCTGGCTGGCATATGAATGCCCTCAGCTTCAGAGAGAGAGAACCTTCCCTAGGCTTTGAAACCAGAGAGCCAGGGGAGTATGCTAGGCTCACTTGAGGACCAAGGACCCTCTGAAAACTACTTGTCACGGCCCCAGTGGGCCCCAGTACCCCTCACTTCTTGTCACCTGAGTGACTGTGGGTGAGTTTTTGTTTTGTGTTCAATACGGGTGAATACATACATATAAATTCATACTTAAAAGGTTGGAATAAACTCAACTGTTTTAGGAAGCCACGTGGCACTGTGATTAGGACCGGTATTCATGATTTAACATTTCTTTTCCCTCTAGATGAAGTTTCTAAGATTCGCAAGGCACATGTCAAGGACGGGTGTATAAATGGATTTTTATTTATTCACAACTCCACGACTAATTGCTTCCCTTTGCCTCAAGGCCACGAGATTGGTTTTAATATGACACTTCAAAAGTATTCATAGAACTCCAGAGATAGCAAGTGCCATTGTTTAAGAGACAAATCTCACCGTGATACTGCTGACCCTGAAAAATAGCAGGTTTCACTTTATTTTAAATCCCCACATGTTTTTTTTTTAAAGTTCCACTCGATACCAACTATATTAAAAATGCACAATTTAATCAGAACGAGGGCTGACCAGTTTGAAGGCCCTTTATTTCCATGCCGCTCCAGGTCTTTGTCGCCATTGTCTGTCATCGAGTGGCCGAGCTCCGTGTGTGTGTCGAGAAGAGTCAGCTTAGGTCTTAGTCTCATCTCGGGGGTTTGAAAAGTTCAGGCTGGAGAGATGGCTCCCTAGTTCTGGTCCTAGGCTGCTCCTGCAGGAGTTCAGTCCTCAGCACCCACACAGACGCTTACAACACCTGTGTAACTCCAGCTCCAGAGGATTTCACATTCTCATCCAGCCTCCGACAGCATCTGCACTCACCTGCACCCACCATACATATTCAAAAATAAAATAAATCTTTTTTTTTTCTTTTTTAAGTTTCCAGCTAAATGTCAACCACCTCTTACACCAGGAGAAATTGGCATATCCCACGATAGGGGTTTAGTGACCTGGGGTTTAGTGACCTGTAGTATCCAATGCAATAGGGGTATGTTTTTGTTGTTGTTGTTGTTGTTTTTTTTTTTTTTTTTTTTGGTCTTTTTTTGGTTTTTTGAGACAGGGTTTCTCTGTGTAGTCCTGGCTGTCCTGGAACTCACTCTGTAGACCAGGCTGGCCTCGAACTCAGAAATCCGCCTGCCTCTGCCTCCCAAGTGCTGGGATGACAGGCGTGCGCCACCACGCCTGGCTAGGGGTATGTTTTTAAATTGAGGATATATAATCAGGGTGGAAACACACTGAAACATCTCATGGACTCTATCTTTCATTACTGCAGTCCAAGAGATGAAACTGGATGAATCTGAGCAGAATGTGCGTGTCCTTTCGATTTGGCTAGCGCTGAAGTTGTCACAGCCTACAAAGGGATCCAGACCTGGGCTCCAGTTAGGTTTCTGCAGCAGCCAGGGCAGTCCCGTTCGCTGCAGGATGCAAATCTAAATTTATCTGCTAGTAAAGCGAGGAGGTACAAACCTGGAACCCTAGCACTCGGAAGCCCAGGGGAGGTGTGTTCTAGGCCAGACTGAGGCTTGAGACCCTGACTGGAACAACAACCCCAAAGCAGGCCCGTAGTTAGAAAGCGGGAATGGATCTTAAATAAGATGAGTTGGCCTACTTCGACATTCTTAGGAATGCTAGGACCGGACCAACAGATGAATAATAGACTGAGGGTCCTTTCTTTTTCTTTTTTTTTTTTTTTTGAGACAGGGTTTCTCTGTGTAGCCCTGGCTGTCCTGGAACTCACTCTGTAGACCAGGCTGGCCTTGAACTCAGAAATCCTCCTGCCTCTGCCTCCCAAGTGCTGGGATTACAGGCGTGCGCCACCACGCCCAGCTTGAGGGTCCTTTCATTCTGGTACAAGAAGGGATAATAGCGTAGAGGGTAACTGGGTAGAGGTGACTCTTCCGGTGTGTGTGTGTGTGTGTGTGTGTGTGTGTGTGTGTGACTCCAGACTTGCCTATGTTTGTATCCATCTCAAGACTAAGAGAGGACACCTCTACATGCCACAGTGGAACCAGGCTGGCCCAGAGTGCACAGACTGAGTGATCCCAGCACTGAGGAAGCAGAGACAGAAACATTGAGAATTCAAGGCTAGCCTGGGCTACAGAGTGCTACCCTATCTCTAACATGCTAGAAGCGGTAACCCATGTTTGCAGTCTCAGTACTTCAGAGGCAGGATGAGGAGGAGTTCAGGGCCAGCCTCGGCTACATAGTGGATTTAAGACCTGGTCTCAAGTAAATACCAAAATAAAGCCTGACACCTACCTAGACACGCGTAGACAAGGAAAGATTATTCCAGTGACTGCTGCAGCCCTCTCTGCCATACCTCGCTGCCCCCAAATGGGACAATAAGCTCTGAGCAATCAGACTTACCTCCTAGGTTGGGGCCCCTTTATTGGGAGTGAAATGAATATTGGACCAAATTGGGCTCTGTTCGGGCAAAAGGAAAACGCGTTTGTGCGCAGGGTTGGAGTCTGTAAGAGTTTGTGAGGTGTTGCCCAGAACCCTGACCAGGTTGCAAAATAGAAGTTGACCTGTGGAGAAAGCTTACCAAAGCCTGACACAGCACAAGCCTGAGCTCCCAGGGCTCAAGGGGTTGAAGCCAGCCGGGGCTGCATAATGAGGCCCTGTCTTAAGAAAAGTTTAAAACTTTAGGGCTGGAGAGATGGCTCTGCCGGTAAGAGCACCGGCTGCAGAGGGCGGGACAGAGATTGAGTCCTAGCACCTAAGGAAACCAGTACCTTCTAGGGGACTCTTTGGGCCACTAGCACTCAAATGTATATACTGACCCCACCTACAGATGTGTATCTTTTCATATGATTTGGGGAAAAAATGGAAGCGGTGACAGGGTCTTATATGTAGCTCTGGCTGGCCTGGAACCTGCTGTGAAGACCGAGCTAAGGCATCAAACTGCCTCTGCCCTCCAAGTCCTGTGTTTAAGGGCGTGCCCTACCATGCCCAGCATGATATTTAATTTTAAAGAAGTTCCTCGAGCCCAAGCCGGAGATGGCTTAACCCACCTTTCACCCACACCCTCGGGAGAAAAGGCTCCGAGGTGGGGGTGGTCAGGCAGAAGAAGGTGGCTACTTCCAGGTAACCAAAGCAGGCCACCGGCCCCAGGCGCTCCACCTGGGTGCTTCTGCAGGCTCATTCCACTCTAGGGAGCTGAGCTGCTTCAGAGACGCCTACAGTACCTCTCAGCGATCCCTCCAGGCATGGGGGATGGGCTGCTCCCTTTTAACTGAGGAAAACACACTAATGGATTACCACACCGCCTGGCATTGGTAGGGGACCCAAGGGCTACCAAGGGTCAAGCATATTTTGTGCAGCGAACTGGGGATGGGGGTGGGGCAGGTTGTGTGTGTGCGTGCGTGCGTGCGTGCGTGCGTGTGTGTTGTGCCTGTGTGTTGTGTGTCTTGTGAGGCTGGATCTCTGGGGTCTTCCTGTCAGGAGACCACAGGCTCAGCACTTGGGTCCTGTTACTACTAAGTGACTTTGTGTGGCTACTATTGACCAATCTGGTCTCATAGGAAGGACATAGGACTTTTCTGAGAGTCCCAGGGAATTTTTCCCAGGAAGAGTTACAGGCCATGAGGAAAGTGACCTTTGGTCTCCCGGTTCTGCCCCGGGCTCTTTTCCAGGACAGAAGCTTCTCAGGACGGCCTTCTTTTGTCTTCTCAGGCAATTCCTTCTCCTTGGGTTTGTTTTGGAGCCTGAGTGGGGAGTGTGTCTACCTGAGTAGCCTTGGGCATGCTCTCTCCTGTCCTCACACGTGATGTAGGGCCTTAGCTCGTGATGGGAATGCTGGGAAAATTTAAGGTAAGGACAGACAGCAAAGAACCTGGCTCAGCCTAGGCTAAATACTCAGGACATGATGAGCGGTCAAGTGATGACTGACAGAGAACTGGGATGTGGCTCGGCGGCGGCGTGCTTTCATTCCCAGCATCAAACGTGATGATGCGGATGACGAAGACGATGGTGACAATGACGATGATGATGATGACGGTGGTGGCAGTGGTGGTGGCAACAGCCCTTTACAAATGACCCTTGAACCAGTTCCGATCAAGCCTGGGGTTGTACTGTCATCCCTCCTGCCCACCTGCAGGAGGCACAATGCATCATGGGAAGGTTGGGCCTGTTCCGGGTAGAGCAGCCCCTGGATTCTAGAGTTGGGGCTTGGTGACTGCATAATTAAGACAACCCTGTATCCCTTAAGGGGGAGCCTGCCAAATTTGCCTAAGGTTTAGAGATAAAATACAGGGATCAGAAAAATGTCCTATTTGCTTTGGGCTCTAACTTTGAGGCAAGATTCGGAAGTATCCTGGGGTTCTCTGGCCTCAGGGTCCAGGAGGCAAAGGGCAGGACAGCTCCAGGGAGGAGTCCACAGGGCGTGAAGGTCTTCGGATTTCCTCCTCCTCCTCTTCCTCCTCCTCCTTTTTCTTCTCTTCTTCTTCCTCCTCCTCTTTTTGCTTTTCTGTCTTCTTAATAAATGCCTTTAAAACATGGAGAGGGGTGTGGGCAGCAGGGACCGTCACTGGATGCCACGTGCAGGTACTGATGTTTCAGGGACATTTAACAAAACCTTTTTGTTGTTGGACTTTGTTTTTTCTTGAGACAGGATTTCTCTGTGTAGCCCCGGCTATCCTGGAACTCCCTCTCAGACCAGGCTGGCCTCAGATCAATGAGTCCCCTGGCCTCTGAGTCCTGAGCACTGGAACTAAAGGTTTGTGCCACCACTGCCCATCTTAGACCCCTTTTTATATATTTTTGTTATAAGCAGATATAATAAACCTCAATAAAATGCACAAAAAGGAAATGCAGCCTGGTTCCTCTTCCCAAAGGGATGGGGCCAACACTTCAGCTTGCCCACCCGGCCTTTTCCTAAGAGTATGCACAGAGTGTGCTCCTGGACCTCCATCACTCCAACTCACACAGACGCGCATGTGTGGATATGTGAGCTCAAAGGCAT
Organism: Apodemus agrarius; assembly: GCA_964023405.1. Classification (NCBI taxonomy): domain Eukaryota; kingdom Metazoa; phylum Chordata; class Mammalia; order Rodentia; family Muridae; genus Apodemus; species Apodemus agrarius. The sequence goes on from OZ030005.1 coordinate 22,163,937, forward strand.
AGAGAAGCAAAACTCTAGGCACAGTGACACACACAGACACAGGTATACACAGAATAGCACATAGCGCTCCAGTTGTACACGTGTGTAATAGATGCCCATGTGCTCATACATGGGACAAACACATTTGTGAGCATGTACCACACACACACACACACACACACACACACACACACTTGTGATTTTCAAATATGGAATTAAAGGCTGGAGACATAACTCGGGCAGAGTGAGGTAGCATATGAGCTCTGGGTTTGAGGTCCAGCACTCAAAAATAGAACCAAATACAGGATTAAGCTATTTGTCCACCCCCAGACTATCTATCCTCCCCTCTGTGTTGTTTTCTTCTTACTGCTTGTACTGCTGACCATGAAACCCAGGCCCTTTTGCCGTCTCAAGGCGTTGTGCTGCTGAGCTAGACCCCAGCATCCTGTGTGCTTCAAATTGTAGAAAACAATCATCACAGGTAGGCCAACAGCCCCAACCAAAACAGAACCCTAGTATACAAAACAAAGGAAATAAGACACATCCACGGAAACCCATGCCTTCGTTACAGCTTAAGGTGCATTCCTCCACGGAGAGCAAGGTAAGAGTGGAGTCCCAAAGGCGGGGTAACAGCTCGTTTTGGGCTTTCTCGGAGCGGTGTGGCGATGCGCCTGGGCTAGCATCCAGTGTGATGGCCACCGCTTGCCCGCTCACATGGCTGGGCATGGCCGGCCCCCTCCCTTGCCCCTGCCTAGATCCTCAGGGACTCCATAGCTGCTGCCCTGAGCCCCCTCCCTCAGCTGGCACCCCTCCCCCCTCCTTCCTCCCTGCAGGGCCCTCCCCCCTTCTCTCTCTCCCTCCCTAATTTTCACCTCTCTCCTTTCCCCTCCTCTACCTGGAAGGCCTGCAAGCCTCTGGCAGAAACTCTGGAAGGTCGGCCAAGGAAGTACAAAAAAAGAAAAGGCATCTAGATACATTTCCAAACAGTATCTCTCTGTACATTTTTAAAAAACCATTGTTTTTACATTTAAGGCTCTCATCCCTTTAGAATTAACTTTTGCCTATGGTTTGAGGCCTTGAGCTAAAAAAGAAAAAAAATGTAATTTTCAAAACAGCTAGCCAGTCTTTTAGACGAGCTAACTGATAAATCTCTCTCTCTCTCTCTCTCTCTCTCTCTCTCTCTCTCTCTCTCTCTCTCTTTCTCAGGTGTTTGGCTGGCTCTGGGGCTATGGAAGATTTTTTTCCCTTTTCTTTATCACGGGAGGAGCTGGAGAGTTCAAATACATTGTAAAAAATTAAAACATCGATTCTTTTAGTAATTAGAACTAATTACAAACGAATCCCCCACACCCCGGCAATCTCATTTTCTTCTTCGTAGGGAAGCTGGGTTCGGATGCGTAAGAGGTTAAATTATTGATTCTGATTTCCCCCCTGCCCTGTAGTACCTAGCGTTGTCTGCGCCTGACCCCCCACCCCCGCAACCCCCACCCCCCAGCATTGGCCACGCCACTGGCAGGAAGAACTTCAGACCCGATAACCAGTGTCACCAAAGGGACGTTTTCAAGGAATGGCGCCAACAGAGGCCGGGTGTGGGGGATGTGTCCTTACGCCGCCGCCGCAGGGCTTGTTCCTGCTGCTTGCAGACAGCAGATGAGATGCTGCAGGCGTTGAGAAGCTGTGGGCCGCTCAGGAATGAGCTGTACGGGGCGGGGCTGGGCCCGTCACCCGCACACCAAGGAGAAATGAAGGGCTCTGGAGACTTCCGAAATTCTGTTTATCATGTGGCAATAATGGAGGACTCTAACTAAACTCTGCGTGTGTGTGTGTGTGTGTGTGTGTGTGTGTGTGTGTGTGTTCGTTCCTGAGCACGCACACATGCACAGAATATGCAAATTCCATGAGGCTGTCATACGGAGTAGGCTACTATTGATAACACTGTCTCTAAATATTGTATAAAATCATGAGTGTCTGTTCATATCTTGGTCCTACCCTAACGTCTGAATTTGGGGTTTTGGCTGTCCTGTTACTCACTATGTAGACTACTGTGGCTTAGAACTCACAGAGATCCTCCTGCCTCTGTTTCCCAAGTGCTGGGATTAAAGGTGTGTGCCTGGCTTTTTTTTTTTTTTTTAAATTTATTTATTTATTTTTTTTAATGTGTGCTTGTGTAAAGGTCAGAAGACCACTTGTCTCTTCTCGCCACCACATGGGGGCCTGGGGATTAAAAAGCTCTTCAGGCCCAGAGGGAAGTGCCTTTACTGGCTAAACCATCTCGCCCAATTTTAGCACAAAGAATTAATTGCCTGCCTCTGCCTGCTGAGTGCTAGGACTAATGGTGTGTGCCACCAGCACTGGGCTTTGGTTCTGTTGTTGACAAGGGTCTCTCTCTCTCTCTCTCTCTCTCTCTCTCTCTCTCTCTCTCTCTGTGTGTGTGTGTGTGTGTGTGTGTATGTGTGTGTATGTGTGTGTGTGTGTGTGTGTGTGTGTGTGTTTGGTGGGCATAGGTTAGCCTTGAACTTGTGATGCTTCAGCCTCCCCAGTGCTGGGTTACTGGTGGGCACCACCATATTCAATCATCTGTCTAGTTGAAAGCAGTTGAGCAGAACAAACATCCTTCCACCTTGACAAACCTGCCCTCGACCAAGAACATCCAGTTCACTCTGAGATTCTCCCTTCCTTGGTCCTCTGTGTTGGAATGTGGTGGTTTGGGATCAGCCTGGCCAGCCTGGCTGCCACCACACCAGGCGCCATGGGCCACTGTGGCGATGTGTGTGTGTGTGTGTGTGTGTGTGTGTGTGTGTGTGTGTAGTCTCCTGTGTACACATATGCACAGCCAGTGTGCCCATTCTGGATCCCTCTAAACCCCACCCGGATTCATGCTGTCTTCCACCGACTGCCTGACTGACAAGCTCTCACCCTGGATATCCACAATTCCTCAGGCTCAGCCGATCCCGATGCAGACGCAGACTCCAGTCTTGCCGGCTGCCCGACCTGGACCACGGGGTACCCCTCTCTCCCATCACTCAGCTCTGTAAGCTAGGGGCTGCAGGCCATTGGAAAGCTGCCCTTTTGCCCTCCTCTCATCCCCAGTCCATCACTAAGGTCAGGACTCCCAAACCCACACGTGAGTCCTTCACCCCCCACCGGGTACTCACGACCGAAATCTTGCTATCTTGGTTTCCCTCTCTAGATTCCTCCCTCCACCCCCACACCCTGTGGAAACCATAGGGCAGGAGATCACAGAAGTCCTGGCTTAAAGTCAAGCAAAAAGCTCGTTCTCAGGCAGTGGGTAATATTCTCCTAAACAGGTTGTATGCTTCAGAAGGTCACCGTCGTTAGCTGGCCTCTGCCTGGCTTTTTGTTTGTTCATTTGTTTGTTTTGTTAGGGTTTCTCTGTGTAGCCCTGGCTGCCCTGGAACTCACTCTGTAGACCAGGCCGGCCTAGAACTCAGAAATCTGCCTGCCTCTGCCTCCCAAGTGCTGGGATTAAAGGCGTGCGCCACCACCGCCCGGCTATGCCTGGCTTTTTAAGCAGCAAACTGGACCACTCAGTGAAGGGATAAATCAGGCATGCGCATTCCCCTCGCCCTGCCTTCTTAGGTCTCAAAGGCCAGCACCAACTGTCACCATCTCCCACCGTCTCTGATGCTTTGAGGGAACAGCACACACAAACTCCAAGGGGCATTTATTTCCCTGCCTGGCGCAGTCCTCTGCTGGCAGCCTCTGTAGGGCCGATTTCCAGATTGGGAGCATCGTGGGCTCATGAGTCTGTCTCTCCAAGGCTGGGACAAGAAAGGAAGAGAAGGCCACATCTTCCCAGAGCAGCAGGCCTAGAGCCCAGCCCCAGTCGCTGCTCTGTGGAGAACGTAGAGGAAGCCAGTCCCCAGTAGGACAGAGAGGCACATGACAACCCTCAAGGGACAGAGGGGACTCCTGTAGGAAGAGCCCCTGCTATGCAAGGTCCCAGGCCCTGGGTTTCGTCCATCATCTGAGCCATCAGGCTCTTGGTCGGGTCCTTTCTGTGTCGAGTTGGTGGCTTTAGGCTTTTATTTGGCTGGTGGAGGGCTGTGGGAGCCATGTCATGGCTTTACTTCTACTACTAAATATGCCAGGTGAACAATGTCTGATACCACTGTTACCTAAAGACGGGACTTGCATTTCCCGATCCTTGGGATTTTACCAGGCAATGTGCACATGTTGTGCGTCTGTGGCCTTGACAAAGTTGCATATATCCGTGAAGACTCTGACAGTGACATACAAACCTCTGGCAGAGGTAAAGTGTGTATATGTGTGTGTGTGTGTGTGTGTGTGTGTGTGTGCATACATGCTAAATATACTCATATCAGTTTGGATGTTGGTCTTGGCTATGAGACAGACAAGGTCTCTCTCTGACTCTACTCAGTGGGCTTAAGGGCATAAATATGCCAGATGGCTGTATCCTGGGCCCAAACATGGTTTGCAGAGCCCGGAGAGGCCAGTGGCCACAGCAGACATAGCCATACACAGTAGATTAGGCTAGGGTAGGGTGTAACTGCACGAAAGGGGTGGGCGTCATGGCTTCAGGGTCTGCACGGCTGCCAGGATGTGCGGGAAGTGTCTTCCTTACTTTTTCTGTTGCTGTGAAGAGATTCCATGACCGAGGCAAGAAAGAGTTTATTGAGAATCCGCTTACAGTTTCAGAAGTTAAGAGTCCACCGTGGTGGCAGGGAGCACAGGACGGGTGGCTTGACACTGGAGCAGTAACTAAGGGCTTACATCTGACCCACAAGCAGGGCGGGGGGTGGGGAGTATGAGAGTATGAGTGAGATAGATAGATAGATAGGTGATAGATAGATGATAGATAGATAGATAGATAGATAGATAGATAGATGACAGAGTGCTAATGGAGTGGTGTATAACCTTCTGAAACCTCAAAGTCCACCCCTATCGACGTACCTTCAACAAGGCCACACCCCCCAATCCTTCCCAAACAGTTCCACCAACCAGGGAACAACCATTCAAACATATGAGCCCATGGGGGAGGCTGTTTTCTTTCAAACCACCACAGGCAGGTCACAGACCTGTGTTCCTGAAGCGACAGTGAAGTCTCTGGTGGCTAGTTGGGTGGTGGAGGGCCTTGTAAGCCCTCTCTGGGCTTCACAGCGAGCTGGATGCTGGGCCTGGGTCCCAGCTCCGATGCTGTCACCACACGGGTGCAGTGCTTAACACAGCGCCTGACGCAGGTGGCCGTGGTATAAGTGGATATTATGGGCTGGATATTGCCACCCGCCCCTCCATAGGGATGTCAGAAACCTCGCCACCTTAACGATGGGCTTAGAAGGCGGGGCCTTTGAGAGAGCCAAGGTGATGCAGGTGGACCTCTCATGAATGGCAAGTTCTCCTCTACCCATGACTGACGGCTCCATCTTTCTCGCTCTTCACGTTTTAATCTCAAGAGAGGGTCCCTCAGTGTTGCTCAGGCAGGCCTTAAACTGACCATCCTCCTGCTTAAGGTCCCCAGGCAGGGGACTGCACGTTAGGCCTGCAGTACCAGACCAGGCCAGGCTCCGGTTCTGTTCTGATCCTTTGGAGGTCTAGAAGCTGGACCAAGACTCTTTAAAGTCTCCCAGGAGCCGCACAGAACCCAGTCTCCTTATTAGGACCTAACAGAGTTACTGGGTGCCTGGTATCAGCCCTCCCACACAACCTTTCTCCTTCCCTATACATGCACCAGGTGAGGAGACCCACAGCCGCATCAACACAGGGTGGGCGATCTTGATCCTTCTGCGCATGCGTGAGTGAGTGTGCGTGTACACACGTGTGCGTGTACACACGTGTGCGTGTACACACGTGTGCGCGCGCAGCTATAAGTGTATGTGTATATGGAGGCTACAGTTTGATGTCTAGTCTTCCTCAATTCCTCTCCAGTTTTTTTTTTTTTTTTGAGACAACGTCTCTAACTGAACCTGGGGCTCGCTTATGCTGCCTGGCCGGCTCTGCCTAGCTCCACCCTCCCAGTGCAGGGATTACAGCCATCCATCACCGTGCCTAGCTTTGCACGTGGGTGCCAGAGATCTGAACTCAGGTCCTTGAATTTAGGTAGCAGGCCGTTTTCCTGACTGAGCCCTCTGCCCAGCCTCTTGATCTTTGGTTTTGAACACTGCGCTGTGATGTCATGTGACCTGTCCTTATTTCGGGTACAACCAACAATGCTAATCACTGCCCACCCCGGGCCACCCCAAGCCCTGCCCCTCAAGTTACCTGACTCCCTGAGGCTGGCCGACCTGGCTGCCAATCTGCAGAGAGCTAACCTCTGAAAAAATGATGGCGATCCCTGTCCTTGAGTCATTAATTCTCCTGCGACTGAGGCCGTTCCCCCAGGGTGGGCGCGGGGCCAGGTGACTGATCACACCTGCTTGGCCTCTTGGGGACTTTGACCGGTGGGAGGTTTCGGCAGAATTTCCCGAGTGAAATGCCGCATGGAGATTAATGGTCCTGAGCTATGTGTGTGGAGTTCTGGGTGTGCTAGGCTTGAGTCGACCGGCCCCAGGTGCCCGAGGCTCTTGGATCTGCCCGCCGCCCTGCTCGGCCGGACCCCGTCCTAGATCAGAGCTGCAGGCCGGGGCTTTTTGCCTTTCCTTGGATCTCAGAGTCCCCCAGAAATGGTAGTCTCAGCATCATGCCTGAAACCTCCAACACAAATAATTTTCAATTTGCCTGGGAGTTTCAATCGTACAATCCAATGTTAAATAATAGATTAGATGCCTCGGGGAGAGAAACAGGATTTAAGAAGAAATAAATAAAAGGCAAAGTAAAAATCTGGGCCTGGGTTTGGAGAGTATCTCTGATCTCACAGCTTCTGCTCTTGGCCTGGATTGGACCGCCCCGTTCCTTCCCACAGTGTTGAGACAAGCAGATCTCTGGGGCCCTGGGACTGCCACCCACCCACATCTCTGAGAGCAGGTGGGGCTCTATTCCAGATGCTAGGCAGATTCATTCCACCCCCTGTACCCCTGTTCTGGGCCTCTGTACCCCAAAGAGAAGCCTTAGCTTGTAGTCTTGGCAGCTGTCCCCTGGTCAGGCTGCCAGGCTGACCGGATGCTTGCATAGCCACACAGACTCCTGGGCAACCTTAAGCCACGGCTGACAGAGAGCTGCACACTGGTACCGCGATGGGCAGGCACCGGGCAGGCTCTGGTGGCATTGCGTGTGACACCCAGAGGAGATGCTTATGGGATGGGACCTTCTCACTGCCCCCGAACTGTGGTCATTTCTGTCCACCCTCTTCCCTGTCACTCCAAGAGAAGGTTCCAGATTCTCATCTCCCATACCCCCTTATTTCTCAGCCCTCCCTCATGGACCAGGCTGGCTATTAATCTCTCCTCCTCCTCTCCCTCCTCCTCCTCTTCCTCTTCCTGTTTCTCTTGCTATTACCTCTCTTACCCCCACCCCTGCCCCCCGTAACTTTTACTTTTCCAGACAGGGTCTCTCATGCAGCCCAAGCTGGCGTGGAGCTTGTAGGGTAACTCCCCATCCATCATCCTGTCTCGGCCTCTGGAGTGCACTAAGGCCACTCGAGATCCGTCCCCATCTTTCCTGTCACACTTGCTGGGGGTGGGGGTGGGGACAAGCTCTGATTTTTTTTCCCCCTTCAACCTTCCAGTAGCAGGCCACCTGTTTATCAGAAACCTCCGGCACTTAAAGGCGTCTGGAATCTGGGTTTCCTGCAAAGCGTGTCTTGTCCTTGCTCCTGAGATCACTGGATTCCAGACTTACTCTCACTAGCCACCCCCCGCAGAGCAGCAAAGGTATTCTACTGGTTAAGGACACAACACCAGACCTAACTGCCTGGCGCTGAAAACCAGACGGTCCTTTCAGAGCTACGTGGCCTCCGGGGAAATCGTTTAACCCCTCTGTGTCTCTGTAAGATCCTGGGAGGATATAACTGCACCGTATCTGTCTTACGGGGCGGTAACGGCAAGTCAATAAAATAACATATTCATGAAATATGCAGATCGGTGTGGGGGTAAGCCTGCAAATACCATGATTTTTGTGCATGTGTGCTGGGGTCTGAACCTAAGGCCGCAAGCGTATTGACAAAGGCTTTTATTCTGAATGTGTGTGCCTGCATGCCGTCCCTCCAACGTGGGTCAGCTAGAGTCAGTTTTCTCTCCTACCATGTGGGTCCCGGGTATGGAACTCAGATCGTCAGACATAGCGGTGAGCGTCTTTACCGGCCGGCCGAGCCATCTTGCCAGCCCCCGTGGCTATTATTTTCTTAGATAGTGCCTCACTCTGTTGCCCAGGCTGATGTATAAATAACTAACTCAGTATGTAGCCCAGGTTGGCCTTGAACCCAAAGTATTTCTCTTGCCTGGGTCTCTTGAAAAGCTAGGCCTCACATGTGTACCACAGGACCTGGACCTCCTTACTTCTTATCAGTTCAAGAACCAAGGCCAGAGAGGACAGTGGTGTGGACTTCAGTGACAGCTCCAGTTAGGTGTGGTGGCGGACCCCAGTGCTCAGGAGGCAGAGGCAGGCTGATCTATGTAAGTCTAAGGACAGCCTGGTCTGCAAAGTGACTCCCAGGACAGCCAGGGCTATACAGAGAAACCCTGTCTTGAAAAACAAAACACAAACAAACAAACAAACAAAACACAAACACCACAGCTCCAAGTAGGGAAAAGATTTGGTCAACCTCCTCGGACGGTGCATGATTCTGATTCCAATACTATGAGTGGAGGCAGGAGGACCGTAAGCCCAGCCAGCCTGGGCTACAGAGTATATTCAAGGCCAGCAGAGGCTATGGTAGCTAACTGACAACGCCTTAAAAAACAGAAAGAAGGAAGCAAAGGCGAAAAGACAGCAGGGAGAAGGGGATGGATTCGAGATACTTTCAGGAGGCAAGACAGAGTGCAGGGGTGGTGGGCTGAGGTGGGGGTCCCGAGAGAGAGTGGGGGCGCAGGACCGGAAGAGGTGGGGCTCAGGCAGGGTAGGGGATCTGACGCATCCTCTGGGTATGCTTGTGCAGACGTGGGGCAGGCGGCTGGCCAAGGGGGATGCAGAGGGGTTAGAGGTCAGGGGTGGAGGTGTAAATTGGGAATGCAGCATAGGGGTGGCGCTGAGCTCGCCCTACGGGCTGGCGAGGGGCCGCTGGACTCGGAACACCAGAGGCTGCTGAAGAGCCGGCATCCACCTGTTCAGATACAGGGGGTGGGCGTGGGTGTGGGTGTGGGCGTGGGCGCAGTGGTGTTTTCTCAAGAGCAAGAAGAGATTGAGAGAGGCAATGGGACCTCAGGAAGCATTTTGGTGGGAAAGACAGAACAGGCTGGAGGGCCAGCCTTGGAAGGAGACTCTATTTTATTTATTTTTGAGATAGGGTTGTACCATGCAGCACTGGCTGGTCTGAAACTCAGGATCAGAGCCTCAAAGCCTCAGCCTTCTGAGCCTTTGAGATTACATGGTGTGCACCCCCTATGCCTTTAAAAAAAAAAATCTTTTATTTTGCCGGGCGGTGGTGGCGCACGCCTTTAATCCCAGCACTTGGGAGGCAGAGGCAGGCGGATTTCTGAGTTTGAGGCCAGCCTGGTCTACCGAGTGAGTTCCAGGACAGCCAGAGCTACACAGAGAAACCCTGTCTCGAAAAAAACAAAAACAAAAAAAAAATCTTTTATTTTTATGTTTTGTTGATGGATTAGCCTAAGAACTGTGCTTGGGCGATGTCTTGGAGGAGACAGAGACATGGGTGGGTGGGTGGGGGCAGTGGAGAACACCGGGTGCCGGGAGAACAGGATCCAGCAGAAAATACCTACTTTTGATGACATGGTAGGGGCCTCCTGGGTGTTCCCATTTATTTAAAATATGGAAGAGGTGATGCTCATGACTATGTATGTGCGATGCGAACACGGGTGTGTACGTGTGTGTGTGTGTGTGTGTGTGTGTGTGTGGTGTATGTGTTTCCAGTGAGGTCAGAGAATTCCTGATATCTCTTGGATGGACAGTGGAAAACATTACCCTGCTTGGTGTTGGTAACCCTGTCCGAGAGAAGCTGAGGTGCTGGGGAGCTTGGTCCTCCGACAGGTTCTTTTGGAACTGGTGGGTTAGAAAGTAGCGTCCGGGGTCTTCCCAGAGATTCTGCGGAGGTTGGCTGAAATCTCATCTTAGAGAGACTGGGCATGTAATTCTTTCTGCCCTGGCCAGCGTCACCCACTCTGGAATGTTGCTGCCACCTGGTGGCCTAGCTAGGGATGCACCGGCCTCTGTTCAGGAGCAGGGACTTGGCCCCACCTGCTGGTCATGCCTGGTTCTGCACCTATAAAGACCCTGTTGGCGGCAATTATGCTATGTACAAGAGAGAAGTAGCTTGTCCTGTCTGCTTGGTCTGGGTCAACCTGTCTGGATTTTGAATGTCTCCCCAGGGGATTTGACGGCTTTGAATTCTACTCTCAGGTCCCAGGAGGGACCCAGGGCTTTGGGATATCAGTTGTCTCTATCCTGACAATGGTTTCTACTTCTAGGGAAGTTCAGCCATTCAAAGATAAAGGCTGTGTGTGTGTGTGTGTGTGTGTGTGTGTGTACTAGTGAGGCCCTGTGTGGTGAGTCACGCTACAGGTGGGGACCTGAAACTGGACAGCTATTCTCCAAGCTTGATGTTTCTTTCCCAGTGACCCTTCCTACGTCTCTGATCACATGGTCCCCTGGGACAGGACTGAATAGCAAATACAAGGTGCTGCCAGTGAGGAAAGGGGACAGGACTTGCCCATGGTCCCACCCACACATGTACCCATCATCCAGTCATGTATGTCCATATGGAAGGACATTCAGATAGACAGAGAGACAGACACACGTGCCTGCATGCACGTTCCATAGTCTACCTCGAGGCTGGAAGGCTGGAGGCTGGGGCTGGATACGTACCTCGATGAATCCCAGGCAGGCCCTCAGAGCTGGGCCTCTGAGTTGATACCAGGCCATCCTGGGAACCATCAAGGTGGTGATTATTGTCAGAGTCCTGTGTCCCATTCCCTCCTCCCTTAAAAAACGGTAATGGATACACTGCGTGTAAGTCTGTCCCGCTCAGCTCATGCCTCGGTGCCGCAGAAGAGTGACCATCCCTGACACGTGCTCTCTTTCCCTTCCTCCCTTTCTTCCCCTCCCTGCCTCCCTTCCCCCCTCTCTCTGTGGTGGTAGTCCGGGGCAATCCTGATTTCGCCTGAGCTGCAGCAGACCAAGCGGCAGTACAGGCTGCCCAGCTGGGCCTCTACCTGCCCTTTTGCTGAGCAGAGGCTACTAGACACCCCGCCCCAAGCTCTGCTAAATGTACCCACAACCGGGGACACTTTCTCCACGGTGAGTTCAGTTCTGCTTGCGCTGGCTATTTCTGGGCCGCAGTCAGGCAGCCAGCCGCCTCTGGCTTTCTGTCACGTGGGTCTGCCTACAGCTGGTTCTGGCTCCGGTCAGGGTGACCTTCTTGGCTTTCTGAGCCTCTGGACATCTGCCTTCAATGAAACTCCCAAGCCCCTCAGGCCGTGACTCCGGCCCTCCTCCCCACACCCTTGGGTCCTTCCCTATCAGATGGCCACTTCCAGCTGGAACCAGAGGGTAGCCTCGCCCCTGCTCAGGGCTCCTGGGTGGATGTGGCTCCAAGTCAGAAGGCGGCCTCAGTCACTGGTTCCAATCCTGGAAGATTCCAGAGTCTACTACGGTGGGGGCAAAATGGAGGAGAACTCCCTGCAGCCAGTGAACTCAGATGGATTCCAGCAGTGTCTACTGCCTGGTGGTGGTGGTGGTGGTGGTGGTGGTGTGTGTGTGTTCTGGTTCTGTTTCTCCTTAGGGATCCAGCATTAACTTTGGGAGCGGTCTCCCAGGAGGACCTGCATTTATCTGCTTCACAGATGGATCCAGAAAGGCAATTCTGGGGAGACAGGCAAACAGACATCTGCTCCTGATACAAAGTGCTTCCCTCCCCTTTGCAGACACAGTCCACACAGCCCCAGTCACACCCACACCATAAGCACCAACAGTACTTCTTCCACTGGGACCTTTCTGGTGTCACTGTGGCTTGTGACAATTTAAGAATCAGTTGCGGCACAGAACTGTGCTCTTAAGGAGAGGTTTCACGTGCAGCTCTGCCTTCCCCTTCCCCCAAAGCCGGTTCCTCAAGGGTGGGTAATCTGTCAGCCTTGAGGTGTTTGATCAGGTGACTAGATAAGGCTGAGGATCACACTCCGGGTCAGGGATGTGCTGGCTGTAGCTTTAGTCAGCTTACGGTAGACGTCTAGAAAGCTGAGGACGACAGCGCGCCCCACGGTGAGAACCCTGGAAGCTGACTGCGCGCTCCCCACAGTGCCTTACGAGGCTGCAGGAGCAGCCCTTATGGGCTGATAGGGAGCTCGCCTCTGTTCCGGGCAGTCCCCAGAGGACCTGCTGCAAGGTGAGACACCAGGAACTCCACTTCCTCGGTGGGGACAGGCCCCGCCTTTTCTCTCAGGGACTTAGCAGGGCCCACAGGTGGTCTGGAAAGAGAAAGAACTCAAACAAACACGCAAGCGGAAACGCACAGCAAGATCCTGTTTCAACCAAACAAACGCGGGCTCAGCCTAGGAGCTCAGATTGCTCTAACAGTGGGGCTCCTACTGGGAGGTTCACTGCTGCCTGTCACTCGGGCTTTGTGGGGATCTGACCCCATCCAGCCTTCACAGACACCCGCCCTCGTGTGCACGTAGTTCCATATAATTAGTAGTAAAATAAATCTTTCAAAAAAAATTTTCTAAGACTCCCCAGGGCATAGGGCAAGGTCCCTAGGAACTCACAGCACGGCCTGGAGTAGACACCGCTGCTTTGAAAACCCTGTGCTTTATTCAGACCTCTCCCTGGGTCCTAGAAAAGCAGCAAACCGCACGGTTTGGTACAAGGCAAAGGATAGGGGGATGCAGGACACCCCTCAGCGCTGGGGCCCTCTTCTGGGCCTCAGGCTTCCCTGGTCAGCATAGCTCAGCTGAGGTCTTAGAGCATCCGTCGGAGGAGGGGCTCAGAGTCGAGCTCTCGGCCAACCCAATGAGGAAATGGGTGTGGGACAAGGGTCAAAGTCCGTACAGCCACAAGGCCTCACATCCTCAGAGCTCAGTCCCTGGAGGGCTGCCTATGCACAGGTTAAGAGTGGGCATGACCGGCAGACCCCGCCCCTGACCAGCAGGCCCCGCCCTCAGTACAGGTCCGAGAAAGGCTTGGAGTAGTTGAACATCAGGTAATCCATGTAGTAGAAGTCGTAGGTTCGCTGCCGCTGCAGCGAGGAGAGCTGGGCGAAGTACTGATGGGTGATTCTCGATGTGGTCCGCGCCTCCTCGGAGTGCCTGTCCTTGAACCTGGGGAAAGTCAGGTTCCCAGGCGCATGGATGAGCCGCAGGAAGAAGTTGGCATCGTCCTCCATGCTCTCGAACTTGCCCACGAAGTCATAGTCGATGAGGCAGGGGCTGCACAGCCGGCTAACGTGGTCCCAGTGGATGTCCATGCCCACCGGCCGGTGGACATCCAGCAGGTACTGGACGAACTCGGGGAACTGCACACCGGAGCCAGTCCGCAGTGCCTCCCGCGAGGCGTTGGCACGGTACCGGGCCAGGATAGCCTTGCCAAAGACAGGGTGATAGTAGCTGTTCGGATGCTCAAACTTGTCTCGGAAAGCAGAGACCAGCCGCTCAAAGGGTTCCCGGACAAAAAGCATCTTGGTGTAGGTACTGAGCCGGTGCACGATCCCCTGCCGGTCGAAAGTATCCAGGCGCTTGAGGGCGCTACCATAGTGGACAGTGTTGTGTTGGATATCTGCAGTGGATGAGGCTAACCCTGCCAGCACCATGAGCACCCGCTTCCAGTTGGAGCAGCCTGCCTTGGGCACCTCACAGTACAGCACTCGGTGGCGGTCCTCGACGAAGATGCGGGAGACGTGGCGGGCAGTGACGGCTCTGCGGCTGCTGCTGGCCCTGTACTTGGCGCAAGCTTCTCGCATCACACGCTTGCGCTCCTGCTGGGTCTGGTGCAGGCTGACCCACCGACTGTCCATGGGGCGGGGTCTCGGCTGGAGAAAGGTTTCGGACGAGTTGTTGCCTCGGATGGTCCCTGCGGCTGGCATCTTTTTGATGAGCAGTCTTCGCCTGCGCTGCCGGAGTCGCGAGGGAGATCCCGCCGCCTTCTGGTGAGGTCGAGGCTGGTCAGGCGCCTGCAGTTGGAGGCCTCTTGGCGACCCGCTGGGTGAATCTCGTGCGACCCTTTCTGTGGGTATCCTCAAGTGGCTATCCTAGGACAAGAAGAGAAGTGGCTAGGGTCCATACACTATTGCAGAAATGTGGGACCTGAACGGCAAGTATAATTTCTACCACTAGGTGGAGCAGTTCCCCCAGGAACCTCGGCTAGGCGCGATGGTGGGACACGGCGGGGCACTGCTAGTGGCCTGCAGGCGGCAGGCAGAGATTTACAGTATCTGTTAGTACAGTCCAAAGGAAATCCACGGAGACAAAACCCCAGGTTTTGTTCCCAAGGCTCCTGGGAAGGACCCAAGACATTTTTCTTCCTATGGATGGATTCACCATAAGCTCTGAATTGTCTTTTTCACCCTCTCCAACCCCCGGCCCATCTGTGATTTATGGGATTCTTGGAACTTACATGCTGGGGCAGCTGGGGCCTGATGCTGAACTTTATACCTGGAAAGCAACAGGGAAGAGAGAAGCGTGCGTTAAACAGCAGAAGCATAGAAGTACCACACACCCCACCAGCCCAACAGCCAGGATCCCCTCAGGCCACCTCCTCCTGGCCCTGTCATTAACCCACAAAGCACCCTTGAAAGCTCATGTCCAGCCTCTCCCTGCCTGCCACCACATCCTGCACCATATTTGAATACAACACACTTGAGGCCCATGAAAGAAAGGCATTTCTCTACTCCTGGGAGGCTCCCCTGGCTGGCTGGACATTCACAGCATAGCTTTGGCCTCCTTGGTATTGTCCCAAGGATGATGTCCATTTCTGGCAAGTGTTGATTGGTGATCTGGGGACGGTGCAGAGAAACCTGTACGCTGCTGGCTGTGTTCATTACTTTTCTGGCTGCTATGACAAAATGTCTGATATATATCAATTAAAAGAAGAAATACTGGGCTGGAGAGATGGCTCAGTGGTTAAAAAGCACTGGCTGTTTTTCTTCCAGAGGTCCTGAGTTCAAGCTCAAAACCATCTATAATGAGATCTGGTGCCCCCTTCTGGCCTGCAGGGATAATAATACCGGGCGCTGGAGACTCTGCTCAGCAGCTGAGAGTCCTTGCTGCTCTCCCAGAGGACCTGGGTTCAATTCCCAGCACCACCTGACAACTGGGAACCATCTGTAAGTCCAGCTCCAGAGACTCCAGTGCCCTCTTCTAGCCTCTGTGGGCACGACACACATGTGGACACGACACACACGTGGACATACATGCAGTAAACAGCCATACACAGAAAATTAAAATAAATAAATCTTTTGTAAAAAAAGAAAAATAAAAAAGAGGAAAGATTTATTTTGGGCCACAGTTTTAGAGGGATCAGACCATGGTTGCCTGGCCTCGGGGGCTGGGACAGAAAGCATCGTGGCAGTTGAAGCGTGTGGTAGGGGAAGTTGTTCGCTTCACGGCAGACCAGAAAACTGAGAAAGCAAGATGGACCAGGACCTGGGAACGGATGCCTTCGAAGACCTATCTCCAGTGACTCTCCTCATCAAGCTAGATCTCACTCTTTAAAGTTCTCAGGATTTCCTAAATAGGGCCAAAGGCAGAAGACCAAGCTTCTAACACACAAGCCTTGTACCAATACTTTCATTGTTGTTGAGACAAAATCTAAGACAGAAGCAATATAGAAGGATTTGCTTCTGTTTCACAACCCCATGGTGGGTGAGGCAGGGTGGCTTGGCCTCTGTCTCTGGTTGGAAAATCATCTATTATATCTCAGCCAATAAGAAACCAGAGATCTGGGCTGGAGAGATGGCTCAGTGGTTAAGAGTGCTGATTGCTCTTCCAGAGGTCCTGAGTTCAATTCCTAGCAACCATGTGGTGACTCACAACCACCTGTAATGGGATCTGATGTTCTTATCTGCTGTGTGTCTGAAGACAGCAACAGTGTACTCATATAAATAAAAATAGATAAATCTTTAAAAAAAAAAAAAAAGAAAAGAAAAGAAACCAGAGATCTTAGGCCCAAACCAAGGCTGGGTACAGCCCTCTAGCCACCCCCTGTAGTCCTATATCTGCCATTTAGGCTATGTGCCCTCAGAGTTCTGCAGCATTCTCAAACAGTGCCACCTGATGGTGGCCAAGTGTTAGGACAGCTGAGCCTGTGAAGGACATTTCACATTCAAGCCGTAACAGGCCTTTAGGAGGGACACTTCATACCCAAACCATTTTTTAAAAGATTTACTTATTTATTTATTATATGTAAATATACTGTAGCTGTCTTCAGACACTTTTCTTTCTCGATCAGACCCCACTCACTCACTGTAGCTGTCTTCAGACACCCCCAGAAGAGGGCGTCAGATCTCATTATAAACGGTTGTGAGCCATCACGAGGTTGCTAAGATTTGAACTCATGACCTTCAGAAGAACAGTCAGTGATCTTAACCGCTGAGCCATATCTCCAGCCCCATACCCAAACCATTATGTTGGTCAAGCTCTAGAATGTTCCCGAGGGCAGACAAAGAGGGCTTCGAATCATTTGGTGTGTTGGTGGGAAGTTAGTTGAGAAGGCCGATATTCTGTTGAGAGATCAACTACTTCCAATCTCAGCGGTCCACTGAGATGTCAGGGACTCTGTTGCTGGGGCCTGGAGCGGACATTTGCACTCTGAAACTTTGCTGAAAGCCGGCCACAATCAGAAAAACAGTTGCCCCTCCCACAAGCAGAGAGCCAGAGTGATGGCCAACACGGTGGGGCACTGTGCCCGGCCACACCTGCTGAGTTCCTGGCTGAGAAGGGAAGGAGTGGCTCTGGCGGGCTGGCACCCCCACTATGAAGTGAGCGGAGGCCAGTGGCTAGATCAAGCTGGTGAGGGGATATCCGGGTTGTCACTGAGCCCTACAGTGGGTTTCTCTGTGTCTTGGCTTCAGTGCTGCTCCCTTGATCTCACGGTGCCTCGCCTGAGGCTGTGCCCACATTGCCTTCATCCATTAGCAAGCAAGGAAACCAGCAAAGGCTTCTGGGAGGGAGAGCATAGATGCCCGGAGTTTCCTGGAACTGTCACTGTGTGTATGCATGTGTGTATGGTGAATACATTTGTGTGTGAGCATACATGTGGTGTGTTCCTTACCTGTCCTCTGCCTAATTTTTATCAGGTCTATGTGTTTGCATTTATGTGTATCTGCACATGTTTTGTGTGTGTGTGTGTCTGTGTGTGTCTGTATGTATGAGTGTACATGCATGTGGTGTTTTCTTTAACTATCCTCTACTTTGTTTCAGGTCTATGTGTATGTACTTATGTGTATCTGCATGTGGTGTGCATGCAAGCATGTGTGTTTGTATGTGTATATGTGTGTGTGTGTATATATGTATGTGTGTGTCTATGTGCATGCATGTGGTGTTTTCCCTAATCATCATTCTCTACCTTATTTTTTCCAGGTGTGTGTGTGTGTGTGTGTGTGTGTGTGTGTACCTATGTGTTTGTGTGTGTGCGTGTGTGGGTGGGGACCTGAGTTTGACAAATGCTTCCTCTATCACTGGCTACCTTATCCATCGGGGGGGGGGCCTCTCACTCATCACTTCAGCTCAACTGGCTGACTAGTGAGTGCCTGGGATCCTCCGTCCCCAGCCCTGCCAGGTCTGGCATTTTTACTTTGATACTTGTGAGCAGAGACTCCTTATGCCTGCACGGCCGACACTGAGCTCATTAAGCTAGTTCCTGAGACCCCAGAGTCTACACCACGCTGGCCTCACATTTACAATGCCCCTGCTTCTGGCTCTCTGCTAAGACCATAGGTGTGGGCTACCACACATAGCTTCTGGAACCTCCTTCAACTCCCAAATGTAATGCATTAGGCACTTTCTCGCTGCGGCTTGAACACCTGACAGGAACAATTGGAGGGAGGAAGACTTTATCTTGGTGTACAGTCTCAGAGATCTCAGTGCACCATGATAGGGGAGGCATCTGGTAGTCAAGGTAACAGGAGCATCACATAGACTCCTCCCACAGTGGTGGACTAGGAGCAGAACCAGAAGTGGGTATAAACTCAAAGGTCTGTCCTAGTGACGCTGCCTCTCCTGCCAGGGTCCCTCCTGAGAGCACCATGGACTTCAAAACATACTACAAGTTGTGGACCAAGTGTTCAAAACACGAGCCCACGGGAGCCATTTTGAATCCAGACCTTCACTGACGGAAGCAGAGGCAGACCTTGGGCACACTGTCACTTTCTTCTGGTACTCTTGGATTGGGTACATGTGATGCTCTTTTGGGATAAAGGACACACATTCCTGGGTATTCACAAGTCTGTGTGTATGTGAGCATACACACATATACACATACACACATACACCCACAGAAAGCTCGCACACAAGCCTTCTGGTCTCCTCCAAAGACACTGGGGTTGGAGGGCGCTCCATGCGGAAGTGGGGTAGCGATGGGGGCGTGGCTTAGAGGTGACGCCCCTGCCAGGTGTCCCCTCATCCGGAGCCTATGCCATCCTCGCTCACACGCCTGCCTCCTCATCCCACCCTCCCTGCCTTCAACACAAGCTTCCAGAGCTCATTTCTCGTTGGCGCGTGGGGTCCTCTCCCGCTGCCAACGATGACAGATCCCTTCACCAGAAGGGACTCGCTGCAGCCGCTCCGCTTCCCTCTCCACCACGGCGTTCCTTAATTATTTTCTTCTGGTGACGGCAGCTGGCTCTGCTAAATCACCTCTTCTCCACAGAGTCTCAGACACGGGGATTTACTCTGCTTGTCACTCCTGTCAGCCTGTCAAGGTGGGATGGCACTTATTTATATTCCTTTTCTGGAGCAAACCAGTCATGCTAAATTTGGCCAGGAGTGGGGCTGAAGAGCCGCTGGCAAAGGCTCCCCGTCACTCAGCAGAGTGAGGCCGCAGTGGCCAGCGCTGCGGACCCTGTCCCCTTTCACCTGTGCAGAGGGGGCAGGAGGACCCTGTCTTGTGTATGCTGCCCCTAAGCCACCGGGCAGCTTCAACAGATGGCCAGTCCTGGGGAATCAAGGGCACGGGATGAGGGGAAACTCCTTCCTGGACACAACCCAAAGACACCTTTGCCCACCAAGCCAAGCTGGCTGCAACGGTCCACTTGGCAAAGAAATTTTATATTGCAATTAAAAACAGATAAAAGGACCGCTCTCATGTGGAGCTGAGAGTATGCCCAGAGCTGTACGATCCCAACCCTTAGACTCAGGGCAGTTCACTTGGTGACGGTGACCCTGATTCCCACAGGCCACTTCTGAATAGACAGAACTATAAAGAGGGGAATGCAATTGACCCATTCCTCCGCCCCCGCCTCTTGCGCATGCATGCTCGTGACCATGGTTCAGCTCCCACGAAGAGAGAGGCTTTTCCATGTCTTGCATAAATAAAGGTGGAAGCTCTGGGCAATCCAAAGCCAGACATCAGTGTAGGAGGCTGGGTGGGGTATGCGCATGCCTCAGGATGCTGCACATCAGGACCAGGAAGGGTCAGCTAACCACTGCTAGTCCTCAGCCATCAGTAGCACGGAACTCATAAGAAGAGGAGGCTGTGGCTTCAAGGCAGCTACCTCAAACCCCTCCCAAGGCCAGAAGGAAACAGTCTAGCTAAAAACTGGATTTTACAGGGTATAGAAATCCCAGTTCTCAAGAGGCTAAAGTTGTAGGAGCACCAGTCCATGGTTGGCCTAGGCAATGAATAGGTTCAAATTCAGCCTGGTCAGTTTAGAAAAACCAGTGGCTGGGGACACAGTTCTGTGGGTAAAGGATATACTTAAGACAACCCAATCAGGGCCTGGGGGGCGTGGCTCAGTGGTAGAGCCCCTGCCTAGAATCCCCTAGTGAGGGGCTGGGGGCGTGGCTCAGTGGTAGAGTCCATGCCTAGAATCCCCCAGTGAGGGGTTGGGGGTGTAGTTCAGTGGTAGAGCCCCTGCCTAGAATCCCCCAGTGAGGGGCTGGGGGCGTGGCTCAGTGGTAGGGTACTTGTCTTAGATTTCACCTCCAGGAAAAGGTGAAGCAAAGTTGGCCTGCTGGGCAGCATAAATAGGGATCCCCGCAAGCTACACAGAGAAACCCTGGCTCGAAAAACCATTTAAAAAAAAAAAAAAAGAAAGAAAAAGAAAAAGTAGGGATCCCCAGTCCATTCTTCCTTCCTAAGACACAGATGCTGCTGCGTGTCTGTCTCCTACCCTCACCCAGGACAGGAGACCCTCAAGGTCCGCCACACCCTCTCTCTGCTCTCAGTGTCTGCGCTACCTGCTTGCTACCCTCAGTACAATGTTAAAAATCCGTAAGAGCATCTCAGCCCTCTGCACAGCAGGAAATAAACAGCTACTTTCTCCTTCTGGAAAGATGACATTCAAAGAAACACACACACTGGTGAGAAGGGTGAGCACCGGTGAGAGGAAACAAGGCACGAGTTATGGGGGCTGCCGAGTGTGCTCTGTGCCGTGAACTCTTCGTTGTCTGGAGTTTTTCTTCTCAGTTTTTGGCTGAAAATCCCTTTGGTTACTAGGTAAGGGGAAGCTAAAGCTAATGATGACAGGCAAGGCTCATCCTTTTGTCTTCTTTCCCTTCTTTCTTTCTTCCCTCCTTCCCTCCCTCCCTCCCTTTCTTGTGGGACTGAGGGTAAAACTCAGGGTTTCATGTATAAGTGTTCTACTGATGAGCCAATCACAGGGGACTCTAAGCAGGGGCTCTACCACTGGGCCACGCCCCCAGCCCCTCACTGGGGGATCCTAGGCAGGGGCTCTACCACTGAGCCACGCCCCCAGCCCCTCGCTGGGGGATTCTAGGCAGGGGCTCTACCACTGAGCCACGCCCCCAGCCCCTCGCTGGGGGATTCTAGGCAGGGACTCTATCAGTGCACCATGCCCCCAGCCCCTCACTGGGGGATTCTAGGCAGGGGCTCTACCACTGAGCCACGCCCCCAGCCCCTCACTGGGGGATTCTAAATAAGCAAGTACTTTACCACTCAGCTCCATAAAGCCAGGTTTCTTTCTTCCACCTCTTCTTCCTTTTCTTCTTGTATTTTATTTTTGAGATGGTCTCACTACACAGCCCAGGCTGACCTCAAACCTGCAATTTTCAGTCTCAGCCCTCCAGGCTCTGGGATTAAAGGTGTGCAATAACGTGCTTGGCTCTCACCTAGTTTCTTCATCATCAGGAGGTACAGTCTAAGTCTGTGGCGGAGTTGGGGACAGGCTTCACTTGCATTTGGGGATTCTGAGTAGAAAGACCATACGTGCTCCCTCTGCAGAGATATAAGGAGATCTACTGGCTTCCACGCCGAAACCCCAGTCCCTAACGTTCAGGAAAAACTGCGACGGCAACTAGGCCCAGCCCTGTGGTCAGCTGGTGCAGACATTTGCTACGAATGCCTAACAGTTCCTAGAAAGGCCCGCAAAAGCCTCACGTTGCCGGCCATGTCACACATGAGGGTAGACAGGGCCGAGAGGGTCCTGCCACTCTGGACTCTGTGGTCCACAGAGGGAGAGCCACTTGTAAAGGCATCAAAAACAGAAGAAAAGGGGTGGGAGGGAGCCAGGGCCCGGAGAGGCAGAGGTAGGTTCCAGGTCCAAGTCCACCCTCGATTCTTGAATCTTCTGGCTAAAGATACCTCAAAGCAGTCCGCACGTCCCCTTCACGTGTCTGTTCATAGGGGGCTTCCCCGGCAAGTCCTGGGGGTTTGGATTGCTCCCCCTAGGCTGTGGCTTATCTCCCTGTGCCTCACAGCCTGTACAGAGACCATGTCCACCACCCCTCACATCCCTGCAGGACTAACAGACACACTGGTGTCCTGGGCATCTCAGCTTCAGTGTCTGCACCACGGTTTCCAGTTGCCGACGAGAAGTCTGTACCCAGCACGTGCTCTGACAGGACCCAGAGCCCACAGGGCAGGGCCTGCGTGTGACCAATGCTGAGCTGAGAAGAGACGCCAAATTCCCGGGGCAGGGAGGCAGCCTGGGACTAGGAAGATGCTCCGCCCACTGGGCTCAGAGATATGGCCTATGCAAGCAGTCAGGTGCCGGATCACAGGACACATGGAAGGTTCCTGACTGAGGGGTTGTTGTCTAGGCTTCTGAAGGAAAAAATGCACTCGATAAGAAATACATACATGGGGGCTGGAGAGATGATGGCTCAGCTGTTAAGAGCACTGGCTGCTCTTCCAGAGGTCCTGAGTTCAAATCCCAGCAACTACATGGTGGCTCACAACCATCTGTAACTCCAGTTCTAGGGGATATGGTGTTCTTCTCATCTCTGAGGGTACCAGATACTTGTGTAGTACAGATATATACATGAAGGCAAACCATATACATATACATAAATATCAATATACATATAAAATAAAATAAGAAATAAAAGTATTGGCAGGGCTATGCTTCCTCTCAAGCCTCTTTGAAGGATCCTTCCTGTCTCTTCTGGCAATTCCGGAGTGTTCCCTGGCTCTGGACAACCGTACCTTTAATCTCTGCCTGTTGTTTTTCCATGGTTGTCTTCCCAAAAGAACCCCCTTTACCTGATTATGCACGCAGAGAGCCTTTGTGGTCACAGTTATGAGCACTGGGGGCGGGGATGTCTGCTTTGGGTAAGGGCACACAATTCAACCCGGATCAGAAGATACGTTTTTATGGGTCTGTAGAGTGTCCCAAGGGCAGTGCAGGAACAGCCTGGATCTTGGCAGCAGGGCGGGGTGGAAACTTTGGATTCTTGAAGGACTGGGTTTGACGTCTGTAGGGAGGGACTTTGTCTCGTTTACCTTTGTTAGACTGGAGCGGTGCCTCGTATGCTCTAGGGGCTCAATGAACACTTGTAGTAAGGCAGATGCTACCAGACTATGCTGATACCAGATGTGGGGTGGGAGCTGGGTCTCTCCTTGTGGAGACTGCGGTTAGAGTTCTGACTAGAGTCCCTAACCCTTTCCCGGTTCTTCTCTAGTGCGGTTCCGCAGCCTAGAAGGAATGGCAGGTGCTTGTCAGGTGGTCAGGTGGATGGGGATCTACCGCCACTCAGGGCTGGATGGCTAGGGGTCCCTGCCTTCTCCCGACATTAGACACCCCAAGCTGGCTGTTGTCATTTGTGGCACATCAGCCTGGAATCCTGTTCCTGTGGCAGCAGCCTTTCTGTGGACATACTTCCTGTGGCTCTCTTCCCTCCAGCCCGGGTCATTCTGACCTCTGCCGGCTCAGGGGTCAGGGTTGAATTGCTCTCTTGGATCTCTAAATGCCTCTCAGTGAACGGGCGGCGCCTTTACACGGGGTTGCCCGTTAATGTATGCAAATGAGATGCGAAGCGGAAAGACCCAAGTGCTCAGCAATTAGAGAGCAGCCTGGGCTCTAGGCACCACATTTGGATGAAAGAAACCTCATGCAAGGGTTTTTAAATCCTCACGTGTGTTCGCAGGAAAATTCAATTTACTGAATTGCTAGATTACAGGGCAACGCCTGGACCGGTCACGGTGCATGCCCACACGGCTGCACATGGGGGCTTCAGCCAGCCGAGCTGGCTCTGTTGGCATGTGCGCTTTAAGGGAGGCGAGATTCAGAGCAGTCATCCTCAGGTGACACGCTCAGCTGTCCCTGTCTCTCTCTGCAGGGGCATCTATCATCCAGCCTGGAGCCTTGGCTTCTCTGGGTGGGTGTCCTCTAATTGTTCTGATCCTGACTTAAGCCAGATGAAGGTTTGTCGCCGTTCATTTTCTGGATATCCAAGACTCGGTCATGGACCAAGCATAGTTTATGTGGTTCACAGTCCTGAAGGCCATAAGCCCAAAAGCGTGGTCCAGCACCCGGCTGTCAGAGGGCCTCTCTGCAGTGTCAAAGCACACAGCAGGAGGGCTGCTTTTCTCTCTTCCGTGCTCCACCTCCTTTTCTTTTTGCAGTTCTAGGGTTTGAACCCTGGGACTCACCCAAGCCTGGCAGTTACTCTACTACTGAGCCATGCCTATAGCCTCTTCCTGGTGGATTCTAGGCAAGTGCTCTACCTTGGGCTATGCTGAAGCTTGCTCTTTCTGTTCTTACTAAGACCCTAATCCTATCAAGGGATGAGGCTAGCCTCAGAACTTCCCCTAACTCTAATCCCCTCCAAGTACCAAGCTTCACATGAATCTGGTGATTAAGTTGGAAAACACATTTGGGGAGCACATGAGTCTGTAGCAGAAGTTACACTGATCCTCGAGTTTGGACTCCTCCTGGGACATGGCTTAGAAGTGTTGTCTGGACACTTTGTTCTTATTTATTGGAGACAGGATCTGGCTGTATAGCCCAGGCTGGCCTTAAACTCATGATCTTTCTGCTGCAGCCTCTTGAATGCCGAGACAAGGGATATGTGGTACTAGGCCCGGGTACCTGGGTACGATTCACACTGTTTATTGAGGCGGCAGTATATCAAAATGGGAGACAGAGTGAGGGACTGTAAGGTGGGTGGCAGAGAGACAACGTGGTTGCTGCGTGACTTTGGATTCTGAAAGTCTCCCTCATCCTGCAAGTCCCCAAAGGTGCAGGTGGCACAGGACATTTGGAGCCCTCCAGCTGGAAGCTGCCAGCTCCTGGTATCCTGATGTCCTGGTCCCTTTTCCAGCTGCTGTGTTCTTGGGCACAGCTGCTGCAGCGGTGCAGGGTGTCTGGGCAGGCAGGCAGAGGAAGGAAGCAGGACTCTCCCTGTCTCCGGCTGATGGGTACTTGTCTGACGGATCTGGCCTCTTCTTGTTTTGTTTAGTAATTCCATTCCCTGCCTCTGTGATTAGGATTCTCTATTCAACTGGGTAGTTCCCTGTCAGCTCAGCCCGCGCTGTGAATTCCCTGGGAACTGTCAAAGACTGGCCCGTAGAAGCTGTCTGTCACTCAACCAGCCAGCCGCTTGGCTAGTCTGTGAACCCAGCAGCTGCCCCACCAGACCTGCAAACAACCACCTGTCCATCAGCTGGTGGGGGAAGGAAGCCCTAGACATGTCACTCACCTGTATGCCCCGCCCATCTATAGGGAGGGGCCCTGAACTCCAGCGTCAAAGTGCTTCTTTGTTTAAAGCCTGTGGGTGATTCCCACTGTGCCTGGTGTGTGTGTGTGTGTGTGTGTGTGTGTGTGTGTGTGTGTGACAGCACACACATGATCATTGTACTTCAGCTTGTGCGTTGATGAGATGGGACCCCATGCCTTATGGTCCAGTATGCCACGCATGGCAAAGAGGTGTGTCATAGTGTACATACATGCGCTTTCCACACAGCAAGGTTTCTGCTGTGTGATGTGGCATGTGCAGGGTTGGGGGGCACTTGAGGTGGCATCCCTGCTGGTCTCAGAGCCTACATACATGGCTTAGTCTGAGACTTGTCTTATCTGTCCTTCAGGTGCCCTTAAATGCACATCTGGAAGGACAGGTGGTAGGATAGTGAGTAGACGGAAGGCAGGCAGGGACAAACTTCATGACACCCGTGAGCAGCATCCCATGGTCCCCGGAGCTCCCGCGTCTGTCTCCCACGCCAGCAGCACCCTCAGGCAGCTGGCCCTCTGGCCACCACAGCAGAACAACCCTGCTACCCACCACCACGTGCTCCCCCACTCAACATGGACGAGTACCTAGACGGGCCCGGGTATGTGCTGCCACTGCTGTCAGTGTCATAGACAGGGAAGGGACAGTTCAGTCCCAAACGTGTAGAGTGTAAAGTCCAGGGAGGGACAGGCAGGGTCCAGGGGCTCCACATGTGCAGCCCGCAAGGACTGGGGACTGCAGTAGAAAAGGCCAGTCAGCCGAGGACACGAGGTGAGGGCGGTTGGCACCTGAGGGAAATGAATATGGTCACTCCTGGCAGAGCTCGGCTGCTTTATCTCCCGGGGTGAAAGGAGCCAGGCTCCCGGGGTGAGGGGAGGAACATAGAGAGAGAAGGGGGTTGAGAAAAGGCAGGACTGAAAAGCCTGGAAGGGTCTGGCAAGCAAGGGGCTTTATGGTCCTAAAAGCACCAGACTTTATCTCCCAGGGTTTACGACCTCAGCTCTGGGCTTATTCTGAACTCAAGGACCACCATCCTTGAGCAGGTGAGAGACCCCAGAGGCCTGGCTGGCCCGGACGATAGTCAAACCAAGTAGGAGAGGCCAAGGTGAATGCTTCAGCTCAGGGCGTGAGCCTCCTACCTGAGCAGTGGGCTGGGGGAGGAGTCTGACCTCTGAGCTGATTTCCTAAATGTAAATATCCCCCACCCACCGCAGCAGATTTCACGCTGTTACTGTGAACGTGAACATGGAACAAGGTCCTTTTCAGCTGGTAAAAGCTGGCTTCAAGTCAGCAGCAGGACCTGGGGGCCGGCTGGGAGTGGAGAGAGGCGGCTACTGGTTTCTGGCTTGAGTGTTAAGTTGGACTCTGGTGTTTTTGCTGAAAGGGGAACACGTCCCAGGAGAGTGATTATGGCACTGCCAAGGGGAGTGGGGCAGGAGGGGAAGGGGAAAGAGAGGTTGAACTGGAGTTGGATAGACAGCCATACATGTCCAGGAGTCCATTTCTCGGTGTTGCTGTGTGTGTGTGAATGTGTGTGTGTGTGTGTGTGTGTGTGTGTGTGTGCGCGCGCATATGAAAAACCACTGCTTACCAGACTGGCAGCAGGGCCAGGAAAACAGGATGGAGACACAGGGCCTGGGAGTCACACACGTGACAGATGGAGCTGGGTGTGACGTCACATGCCTATCATCCTGGCACTGGGGAGATGGGGGCAAGAGCACAGGAATTCAAGGCTAATCTCAGCTACACAGTGGGCTCCAGGCCAGCTTAGGCTACGGGAGATTCTGTCTAAAACAACCAAACTTAAACAAAACAGGGTGAGTGTAACTGCTCGTGCCCACGTATTACCCCCCCCCCATCTCAGCGGGAAGGCGGACTGCGAATTTGGTTTAAATGGATGGGCTGGAGAGATGGCTTAGCGGTTAAGAGCACTGACTGCTCTTCCAGAGGTCCTGAGTTCAATTCCAAGCAACCACATGATGGCTTGTAATGGGATCTGATGCATTCCACTCTGAGTCTGAAGACAGCTGCAGTGTTCTCATATAGAAAATAAATAAATAAATCTTGAAAAAAAAAAGAAAAGAAAAATAAGTTTCTTCTTTAAAAAAAAAAAATAGTAGTGAGTTCCAGGGAATAAAAACAAGTGGATCACGCAGGAACTGGAGCCTGCGGGGGCTCCATGGAGAGCCCCACGCTAGCATCGACCGGCTCTGCCCTGTGCTGACCACTCCAAGGACGAGCATGTCCACCGTCTGCCTTACTGGCCTTTGGAGGCAGTCAGTGGGGCAGCCTCATTACTGTAGTGGCCTGACCGAAAGATAATGATCTTTCCAGCTTCAGCTGGCCTCTGGATGTGTCGCTCAGGCTGTGGCGTCAATTACTGAGCCGGCCTGTGGCTGTCAGGCCTGTCACAGCTGCTCTTCCTGATACCCTGAAGAGCCACAAAAGCGAATCCGTCTTAGCCGATGCTTCTTTGGAGTGCGCATGTCCCTCAAACTCTGTCCTGAGCGAGGCGGCCCGCCCCACCCCCTCTCAGAAAAGGGGGTCACCTAAGGACTGTTTAGGGGTTCGGGGGTGGGTCCTCTGATTCTCGGTGGCCGTGTACTGGTGGCCAATGCCGAGCCCTGATTCTATCTGGAGGGGTCCCTGAGTCTCCCAGTCCCGACTCCAGCAGGATCGGCAGGCAACCACATTCGTAAGGTCCTCCCATCCCATCCAGCATTTGACCACAGGAGCCTCTGTTCAGAGACAGATTGGATTGCAGAGGCAGGGCCAGGAACTCCCTGGACCATTCCAGGGGGAGGCAGGGAGGCAGGGAGAGCTTGACATGACCTTCCCCTGCTAAGCATCTGAGTAGCTGTAATCCACATTTGGAAAGGAAAGGGAATCTCCCAGGAAGGGCCTGCTGCAGCTTGGAGTCAGGTACAGCCAAAGACTGGGGCGAGGGTAACCCAGGAGGCCTCTGGTCTGAAGACCTGTATGCAGGAGAGCAGGTAAGACACCAGAAGACAGATGTGAACAACGGCCTTGGCAAGGGATGCCTGCAGAGACAGCACCTTTCCTGTCTTTCTAGTGGCCAGTCTTCGCTCTGCCCAACCCAGATCCTGTATGCAGTCCCTGGGGGTTCTCTCCCTGGGGAGCTCATCCAGCCTGTAAGAAGAAGGCTGAGCGCATTGGCCCCAGAGCCTCCGAGTCAAGGAAGACAGTAACCTTCCCGGCGGGACAGAGTCCTACACACACACACACACATACACACACACACACACACACACACACACACACACACGGCCCCACCAGCCCCGTGCACTAAAGAGCTAAGGGAGCAGGCTGTTCCTAGGGCCCAACTGCGAGGCGGAGGAAGTGAGGGAGGGGTTTTCAAGGGCTGTGTACTCGAAGGTCATCCTTGGGGCACCTCAGAAGCAGCCTGATGGGAGTGAGGCCCAAAGGAGAAGGGAAGATGGATTCTGAATGACGTCATGGTGTGGACGGGGGGGGGGGGAAGAGAGGTCATGAACTCAGGGGGGGAGAGGAGCGGGGGATGGTAGACTGTTGAATAATGGAGGGCTTAGTGGGTCAGGGGCATGCATGGGGAGGGTGAGGAGAGCTTCCAACAAACCGGTCTGTCAGTCAGTCGGGTCCTCTCCAGAGTGAATTTCTGTCAGGGACAAAGGAGCCAGTAGGGGGGGAGGGGCAAGGAGAAATGATGATGTGTTAGCCCAAACCTGAAGTGCAGGTCTGAACACTGCCTGTGTGTAGAACTCTCTATAGGCAGTGGAGACTGGGTGCAAAGCGTGCCCAATAGCTAGTCTGGGACTGTGCGCCTTGGCTTGATTCCATTATTTGTTTGTTTGCTTGTTTGTTTGGGGAGGGGAGGGAGGACTCTTGCTCTGCAGCCCAGGCTAGCGTCAAACTTATGGGTCAGCCTCTAGAGGCTGTGCCCGTGCGGCCTGGGGACACCCAACGTCATCGCCACTCGTAACGCCACGCTCCTTAGCAATGACCCAGCACAAACGCGTTAGACGGCCATCCAGAATGTCCACCCCTGTCATGTGTACTTAGAATTCGGCAGTCTCCTCCGGAAGTCGCTCAGTGAAGATGCTCCCGGCTTTGTCCCCAGTTACAATGGGCAGGATGTGAAGGATCCCAGCGTTCAGCTGGGTTGGGGTAGGGGGACAACTGAGTGTTCTGGATCGGTTCAGCCCTTCTTTGCCTTCAGTACACCAAGGCTGGGCAATTTAGGCCTGGTTTGGCTCTGCAAATATAACTTGGCCCTCATGTAATAACCACCCATGTGGCTGGGGGTCACTGTGAAAGGACAGTTAAAGATAGTCTGAGCTGTTCGCTGGCCTCCTTTGAAATGCAACCGTCACGGCGGCTCTGAGGATAAAGTGAGGTGAGAACAGGCACAGAGGTGGCCCCTCCTGGCTGTGCATGTTTCTGGAGAAAGGAAGACCCCAGAGTAGTTTCCCAAGCAGATATCTGGGGCCCTCCTTGATGGTCTCGACACCTGCCACTCAAGGAAACGAAAGAGGTCAGGCTCGTGTCTTTGGTCTTCCGTGCCTGTGTGTGGAGCAGGTGGGTGGGCCATCCTCTCAAGAATTAATGACTTTTGAGCTGCCTCGTCCACTGAGGCACCTTCTGCAGGATTAAACGTCATCCCTTCTAATGACTTGATTTATATCCAAAGGTTTACTGCTCCAAACAAAATATTGGAACAATGGCAATAAATCACGCCAAGGATGCTTCCAGCTGCGACTCGCACGCTTGCTGTGTGTTTGGGAGCGGGCTGGGGTGTGGAGGGTGGGGGTGGGGGTGCTGGGTAACACTCTGCATGGGAAGCGGGGTGAGCACGGAACACGGCTGGTGTCGGGTAGCAGCTAGCGTGGCTGGGGCACCAGAGGGCTTCTGCTGCCTGAGGCTTTGGGAAGAAAGGATTTCAGAGAAGGATTTACAGAAGCCAGAAATCCCCTGAGCGCCAAGGGGGTAGCTTGGGGTGATGGATGGTCTTGATGATCGTATTCTGAGCTTTCTCGGCCACATGCCCTACTGTATCCCCAAGTGAAGGATGCAGAGACGGGCCAGGCTAGATGGCTCTGCCGGAGGGAGCTCCCCAGAAGAATGGCAGGCTGCAGGCAGGGTGGCCCTAGGCTGGCTTCTGTCTCACATGATGGGCAGAAAGTGCTCCTTGGAAACGAGCCCCCTGCCCTGCAGAGGGAAAGCTCAGAGGAACCGAGGGCAACGTCAAGGCTCGCTTCATGACAGATCTGGATAGAACCCAGCCGTCTCGGGCCAGAGGTCTGGAAGAGTATGCACCTCCTCGTGGGTTGAACTAATCCCGATCCTGGCACCAAGATAGAGGAAAATTGGAAGGGGGAAAATATGGGGGTCTAGTTACTGGCCAAAACGGACTCTTCATGCACAGCAGAGCTGATGTATCTTGGGGAAACTCGCATTGCCTGGAATATCAAAGCAAAGGCAGGATGCCCATAAGAGGACAGAGTCCGGGATGACACAGGGGCGAGCGTTACAGGGGCATGTGTGCTATGATGGGAATCTGAAATGTCCCCCACAGGCTCGTGTTGGTGGGTTCTTGTTCCTTAACAGGTAATGCTATCTTGCAGGCTTTAGGGAGGTAGGTCGTGGTTCAAGGATGCAGGCCAGTAGGGAATGGCTTTTGGATGTAATGCCCGCCCTAGTTCTGAGCCTCTTTCTCCGTTTTCATGGTGTTCCATGATGTGAAAGGCCACTGCCTCACTCTCCTGCCGCCACAGGGGGAGTTGCTGTGCCCTGCCATGACTTCCCCTCCGGATTGAACGAAATCTCCTGGAACCATGGACTCAAATCCACCTTTCTTCTCTTACGGTTGTTTTTGTAAAGATCTGTCAGGTTCTGGGCCTGGACCAGGGTGCACTTAACTGGGAGGTGGTGCTAAGGCGCTCAGATCTTTTACGTCAGACACAGTGAAGCATAGATGATGGGGAGGGGCTATGACAGTAGACTGACGGCAGGTGGTATGGCAAGGACGGAGCGTGGCGGTGCATGGCGCATGCGTATGGATGGTCCAAGGCAGTGCAAGGCGCATGCGTGTGGATGGTACAGGGCAGTGACTGGCGCATGCGCGTAGATGGTGCATGCGATGCGTGGCGCATGCAATGCGTGGCGCATGCGTGCAGAGGTCGGACAGTATATGGGTGGTATGCTGATGGCGGCGGTGAGGGATGGAGATGGACGGTGGGTGGTGGTCAGAGTTTTAAGAAAAGGGTTTTAAATGGGTTCCCAGCAAGGGTGGGTAGCAGACCGCCAGATAGCAAGCGCCAGCACTACCTTTACAGCCACAGGCAGGCACTGGTCTCATTGGACCGTAGAACTGAATGCAGGAAGTTTGCGACCTGACCTTTCTGACCTCCAGGATACTCGGGGCAAGCATATGGGACCCTGAGAGCAGTGGCACCTAGTGGAGGAGAACATGTGTCCCCCACTGACCTGCGTGAGCCCTCAATATAGAACCCTGGCTCCCGAGAAAGACATCGCTGTCCTTTTTTTCCTCTGCAAACAACCCCCCAATGTCGGAATACACCGCTTCCATCCATCTTTGATTAAAACAGGTAGAAAAAGGAGAAGGGCTGTTTGCTTTATAAAGTCTGGCAAATTTTGATAATGAAACCTCCGGAACATCAAGTTCGGGAAACCTTCCTAATTCCAGGCAGATAAGGGATAATGGTAACGTATTTCAACTTCAAAAGCAAAAATAACCTTTTATCACCGAATTTAACAATGTTGCCGGCGAAATATGTTAGGAGAATGTAAAATGCTATTTAAATGATAAAATGCGCTGTCTTGGACGGCAAGGATTTTAATTGCCACAATCAGAGTCCAAACACACTTCCTTGCCGGGCCTGACAGACACAGCTAATGACAGGGTGTCCACAGCGAGCGTCAGTGAAGGAAAGGGTCATTCTTGGCTCCTGTCCTCTCCCTGGGGAAGCATCCAGGTCGACAGCTGTCTGAGCACGGCTGCTCTCATCAACATCGGTGCCTTGTGAAGTATGAATTGCCTCAGATATTAATATTAATCAGCCATCACATTAATATTAATCAGTTAATATATACTTCCCCATGACAATAAGAGATAAAGGAATCTTATTATGTGGTGGATCAGAGAACACAGAATACCTATGTGGATTTCCTTAGGATGCACAGCCTTAAAAAACAAAAAACAAAAAAACCCACTAACCCTCTTAGGCCTGTTGTCTCTGCAGAAGGATGAAGGTGGAGCTACATGTGGGCAGTGCAGCCCACAAGCCAAGTCCCTGTGGAGGGGAGTTCTTTTTCCCCCAGCCAGCAGTGGGCAAGTTGGAGGGACTGTGGGTAGCATGGATGGCCCCCCAGCCATACCCCTTTCTCCTGGGGCTCAGGCTGCCTCTGCAGAGTTCCCCACTCAAGCCCCGGGCAAGGAGGAGACAGGGTGAGCAGGCTCAGAACAGCCAGGTGGGAGCCCTTCACTGCCCACAGTAAAGCACTATGCTCCTGCCTCCACACACCAGCCTCAGCCTTCGTGGAGGGGAACACCAATCCTGTAGTTACTCTTTTGGGACACAGGGTAGGGAAAGACATGGTGTTCACTAGCTTGGTTGATGGCTTTATAATCCCCCTTTGCACGGCGCTGTGTGCCTGACCGGTGTTCTCACCGCTGGCCTGGTGGGCTGCAGAGCTGAGGTCCAGACCACATGTGACCTGGTGTCTTGGGTTTAGCCGTTAGCCCCCAACATCTGTCAGCCTCCAGAGAAGAGTGCATTGGCCACAGGGAGGGTCGAACGGGAGTTGGGAGACCGGAGAGGGCCACCGTAGGTCTCCCAGGTCACACTGTCAGAATGAGCTCAGGGTCTTGCCCTGGACAGCACACGCTGGGATCCCTGGGGAAGACCAGGTTGCTGGGCAGGGGGCAGGGCGCCGAGGACTGCCTACCTGCCTGCTGGCTTGAGGATTGCTTCCGCAGGCAAAATGCACATCTGCACAATTAACATTTTAAGCACTAATTATTTTACTTGGGCGGGCTAAGTCTGAGGATCCTTCAATTTCAGTCTAATTGGAGAAAAATGGTCATCAGTTATTGAACAGCAGGAGGGAGGCTCCATGCTTACTCGACGTGGAAGGGCAGAGCTGCACCAGGGTGGGAGCAGATGAGGCTGTGCACGGCAGCTGCACAGCTAGGTATGGTGAGGGTGCGGTGGGTGGGGCAGGAGGACCTCAGGCACCCTGCCCCGGTACTGGTACCATCCCTAACATCTGCTGGGAAGGCTTGCTGGCTAAGTTACTGACTTACCATGTTGCCTTCTATTTTCAGTAACACATCCGTTTTATATATATATATATATATATATATATATATATATATATATATATATGAAACGCAAAAGGAAATGGGATTCCTTATTAAAGGAGACCTCATGGCTTCAGCTCAGCCCCTTTGGACTTGATAGTAATCTGAGCTCATAAGGATAGCCTCAGGCACTCCCCACCTGGCCGGCAGGGCCAGCAAGGGTTGTATGAGAGACACAGGTACCTGCCTGGAGGAGGGGCTCTACCTACGGGGCATCTAACGTCCCTGTGCCCTAGACACAGGCCCTCCAGTGCCTCTCCCCTGATTCACAGCGTCTCCTGGGAGAACCCTCAGGCTTCGGTGATCACGGTTATGGAACATTTTGACTTCTGCCAACTTCGGTTCTGTTTAGGGAGGGAGACTCACGCCTGGGCCCCTGATGGTGATAATAAGGTGGCCCCAGGGCCCTGGCTGTTGGTAGGTATGGGGATGTCACTGTCTCTTGGTAGCCTTCAGGATGGCCTGGCCGGAAGCCGGAGGATGGAAGTGCATCCTGAGCTGGGTGCCCGGGACACAGGGAGGCGCTCGCTTGTGTGGCTGGCTCCTCCTGGGGTCTAGACACTGTGGTCCTGGGGGAAGGATTTGACCCAATGAGGGAAGGGCAGAAAAGTGTCTCAGTGCACACTCTTGCTGAGAAAGGGAATTTTGAACCCCAAAGGAACTGAACTCAGCTATGAACTATCAGGGCAAGAGGCAGGCCATTCCCAAAAACACATTACCACGACTCCTAGAGGCTCTCTCTTAGCCACACCCTCCGTGATTCCCGAGATCCCATCCTCCTGCCCCCCCTCAACTCTTTCAAGTTTCCAGATGCTTCCTTGTTGAGGAGAGTTTCCACCTTCTCACATTGCCCTCAGGCCTAAGCCTCTGGCTCATCTTTGAGCATCTGGGGGGGGAGGGGCAACCACCCCACCTTCCTGGACTAGCATTCTCAGTGCCCCATCTTTATTTACAGAGACTTTGACCCTTGCACACTCAGGTCCTGCAAGGGTCGTGGACAGGTTAAAGGGTTCTTCCTTTTTATTTTTTGTTTTTTGTTTTTTTTGTTCCGTTTTCTGCAACAGAGTCTGTTGCGCGGCAACGGCACGCAGGAGGAAAAGGGACACTTCCACAGCCTGCAGCAAAACTCTCCCCGAGTGTGCTGAGAATGCAACTTCAAAGCTCCCAGGCTCCCTCAGAAGGGGTTTCAGCATGAAATATTTCATTTATGCAAGAAAAAAAAAACCATGTGATATAGAATATTGACACTAAGAAGAATAACAGCCGGGGCGGGGATGTAGCGCAGTGGTCGAGCACTTGTCCAGCATGTAGGAGGCCTGGGTTCTATGCCCAGCGTGTCAAATGGATTAGTAACCATAGCAACGCAATCACCCAGGGATCCACCATCTAGAAGAAGATGCTAAACTCTACCGACGTCACTAAAGTCCCTTCTGGGTCCTCTATGAAGGGTGCCTCTCCTAGCCCTGCCTGGGGTCTTTTATTTTCCTCGAGACAGGTCTCATAGAGACCAGGCCGCTGCCTTCAAACTCCCTGTGTGGCTGAGGATTGTCTTGGACTTGATCCTCCTGTTTCTACTTCCTGAGTGCTTGTATTACAGGGAACGCCAACATGCCAGGTTTGTGGGGTGCTAGGGATGGAACCCAGAGTTTTGTGTTCTCTAGGCAATCACTCCACCAGCTGGGCTAAGCCCCCAGCCCCCACTGCTTGCTTGCTTTCTGAGGTTTTTTTTTTTCTCCATATTTTACCTCTCATCAGCTTATTATTTCTTACATGGGAACCTTAGAATTGGAATCCACAGAGATATCGACACCACAGAACTTGGCAAATGCCACAAACGGCAGCCTTCATTTCTTCCCCCATTCTCCACCCCATAGAAAGGGTTTACCGGCATGTGAAGTGTGTCAGTCCATTTCCAGGATGAGGTGTCACCTTCCAAAAGAGGAGGCTGCTATCCGATCCGAGGAGGTCAAGTCTGTGATTAAGGACACAGCTGTGAGCCCCTCAGTGTCTAGCTGCAGCCCTAGTGGTAGGGGATGGGCACCCCTCCCCCTGTTAAAGTACATCAGGAGGAAGATCCTGAGACTTTTAGTAGAATAAGTTATAGCCGGGTCCAGATTGGAAGTGACCCCACAAATCTGCCCGCCCCCTCATTTTTTATCCGATGGCTCGCAGTATTTACAGACCATTCCTCGGCGTCAAACACATGCTTACCAGGACTCTTCCTACCCTGAAATTATTTATGACTTGGCATTCAGGGTGGAAAAGCAATTTTCTCAAAATGTCTGATGTCATGATATATAGTCCCTTTGACATGCATGTGCCCAAATGGATTGCTGTGCAGGGCCTGCCTCTCGGTGGTGGCTAGGACCCTGAATTAAAAATGGAGAGTGACTAGTTCAGTGGACGCAGCCAAAGAAAACGCTCGGAGCATTCATTGGAAGAAGGGGTAAAATGCACCGGTCATCTGGTGGGCTTGTTTTCTCGGGGTCTTTTGCTATGTGATGCTGGAGTAATTGAAGTTTATGATCCCGGCTCACGGAGCCCACCTACACCTCCCGCCTGACCACACTGCCTGGGTCCCTGAACACGGTGATGCCAAACTGAAAGAAATCCCACGGGTGAGGGGGTACATGGGTGGCAGACCATCCACACAAGTAAGAACGCTTTACCCGCAGAAGGAAACGGACCGCCAAGGTGCCAGCCAGCGCTGACGTCACTGGCGAAGAAGCAAAGCCCAACACAAAAGAGGACCCCTCACGGGCGTGAAATTCTAAAATAGGACAAACTAATTTCTGCTGGTGGGATCCGATCAGTGGCTATACCCTGCGGGTGGAGGTGGGGCTCTGAGTGAGCCGGGACACGGGGAGATATTCTGGACCGAGGGGAATTCCGTGTGCCCGTATTAGGGCGACTCTACCTGTCTGTCAAATTTCATCTACAATGAATGTGTTTTCTTGTTTACATTTTATATCTTAATTAAGTTGACAGAAAACGATGCGAACATATTTCAGAATGCAAAAGTGCCAGGTTGTTCTTATTTATTTATTTTTTAATGCTTTTTTTTTTTTTTTTTTTTTTTTTTTAAGATCTTACTTGCATCTCAGAACTGAACGCCTTTCACGAATCTGAAAAGGGAAGGGCTTCCAACGATGTCCGTTGTTACCATTCATTTCCAATGATCTTTGCCAGTCAGGCAGTGTAGAAACATTGCCGACTGTGGAGTCTGCCTTCTGGGGCAGTAAGCACTGGGCAGTTCTTGTCCTCTGTGGATGGAGAGCCTGATTAGGGGCCACCGGAGCCAGAGACGAGCTACAGGGAGGCAGAGACCAGACAAGATGGTGGCAGCCCGGCCAGGCCGCTCGAGGCCGAGTCTCCCTACAGAAATAACTCTGAGCTGCAAAGTCACCTCTCCCACGGTCTCCACTCCCTCCCTCCCTAGGACTGTCTGCACCCCACAGCTGATTCAAGCAGGGTTTGCAGGCTCCCTTTCCATCAGTCAGGACACAGCTTCCTACTCTACCCCCCAGCACAACCTTTTGATGTCCCCAAGCTCCTCCCCTCAGGAGTCTGAGAGCGCATATGCTAAGATGAAAGGTAGGAGGAATGATTTACCACTAGCCAGCCAGCACTGCTGACTCCAGAATGGGTGGATAAGAAGAGACGGTAATGCAGCTGGTAGAATGTACTGCCGGCGAATGAGGCTTACACATCAGTAAAATACTCCGAGGTGTACAAAAATGTATCCAAAAGTGGAAGACTGTGGGGCAGATGGTAACTTGGACAGTGAATTGTCAACTAACTGCTTCTCTGGCAGCCTGTGAAGAAATTCTCAGCTGGGCTTAGTTGTAGAGCCCCTGCCTAGATTCCAGCAGTAAGAGGTGGAGGGTATGACTCAGTGTAGAGCCCCTGCCTAGAATCCCTGAGGGAGGGGCTGGGGGCGGGGCTCAGTGGTAGAGCCCCTGCTTAGAATCCTCCAGGGAGGGGCTGGGGGTGTGGCTCAGAGGTAGAGCCCCTGCCTAGAATCCCCCAGTGAGGGGCTGGGGGCATGGCTCAGTGGTAGAGCCCCTGCCTAGAATCCCCCAGTAAGGGGCTGGGGGCGTGGCTCAGTGGTAGAGCCCCTGCCTAGAATCCCCCAGTGAGGGGCTGGGAGTGTGGCTCAGTGGTAGAGCCCCTGCCTAGAATCCCCCAGTGAGGGATGGTGATAAAACACAGTAGAGCACTTGAGGCCTAATACCTAAGAAACTGAGAGGGAGAGAGAGTACAGAGGGAGGGAGAGACGGAGATAGAGAAAGGAGTAGGGAGAAGGGAGAGGTAGAGACAAGGCGACAGAGAGGGAGAGGGAGAGAGAACTAGCTAGCATGCCTCCCAGGTCTTACTCTAAGCTAGGCTGGACACCTGACTCATACGGAATGAGACGTGGAAAAAATGAGCTGGAACACGAGGATTGATACTTGTCTGTAGACTTCCCAGAGTCCTCTGGGCCTCAGAAGTACCCCAGCCTCCTGCACTATAGGCTCCTAGTTACAGGATTCTGCTGGGCAAGAACACGTGTCCTCCTTAGGATCTGCCCACACGTCCCCGCAGAGCCAGCAACTTGACCCTTGCTGGGGAACTGTTCCATTGCTAAGGGAAGTAAGGGTGCTGATGCTCCAAGAAAGGCAAAAGATCTGGGACGCAGGTAGGTCGGGAACCAGGAGCCTAGGCCTTACCACTGAGCATGCTCAGTGAGAGACCTGACCATGACTTTGGCTGCGGAAGAGTGATTTGCAGAGGAGTGCTCTCCCGGGAGACGGGCTTTAAGCTTGTGGAATGGATCCCAGGAACGATGCTACCAGGGTAGCTTTAAAAAGCACGGGG
This sequence comes from Apodemus agrarius, assembly GCA_964023405.1. NCBI lineage: Eukaryota > Metazoa > Chordata > Mammalia > Rodentia > Muridae > Apodemus > Apodemus agrarius. Next base: position 22,202,292 of record OZ030005.1, read on the forward strand.
AAAGCGAGCCACGGTGCTGATCCAGCCGCTGTTGCAGATGGCAGGCGAAGAGCAAAGGACTGCCAGAGACGACCCGTTCACAGGGGGACCCACTCAGACTGCGGAAGGCTGGAGTGTGCTTGTGGGAGACCCCGAAGTATCCCCCCTTTCAGTGAAGGGCTAGCATCTAAGAGAGGTTCGAGGCTGAATGTGAAAGATGCCATTAGAGCCTCAGACTCCCCGGGGGGGGGGGATGGGAGGGCCCGGGTCCTGGAACAATCGAAGCCAGAGGGTGATGCTCCTCTCTGCTAACCAAAGTGCACACCCACCCATCCCAGTGTCACCCCGGGGCTCACCTGCAGATGGGTGAGAGAGACAGGTGGCTTACAAGGAGGGTATTGACCAATAGACACACCAAAAAAAAACCAAGGAGGGCTGCCAGGAGGCAGAGGGCAGACCTCCCAATAAAAAGGTACAAGCCACGCCCCAGACCCAGAACATGACAATCAAGAATGAGAGCAGATTCCTTATAGGAAGCACTCTGTGACATCACAGGAAATGCGCAATGATGACTTCCTCAACCCCTCCCCAGGGACATTTGGGATACCTAGACACTGGGGGAAAGGGAACACGCAAACCATCCCTAGACTTCGAGATCCCCTCAATTGAGATCTGTTTTCCTGCTTCTTTGGCCCCTGGGAGGTGTGAGGGCATAGGAAGGTGGGTGATTACGTGGTCCCCATGTAGCTCACGCTGGGCTCACACTCTGATGGTCATGTCCCCTCTGTCCCTGGAGGTGCCATCACAATGGATACCCATGATAACCGGCAGTGCCTCTGTGTCCCTGGGCTGTGCATACAACAGTCATAGCAAGGGATGCTTGCTGAAAGCTTAGAAAGCGAGTCTTGGCTTTCCTGTGTTTGTTTGTTTATTTATTTAGTGTGAAAACACTTCTACTTTGCTCTAGAGTCACATTCCAGTTTTGGTGTTTTGAGGCAGGGTCGGGCCAGTCCGTCAGATCTGTCTTGAATTCTCAAGTCCTGCCTTCTTAGCTTCCCAGGCAGCGGTAGACTGCAGGTGCGGGCTACCACACCTGCTCAGTTGCTACCATTATTGTTTTAATAAGCTCCTCTCTTTTGATATGGGGTCTCCTATAAACCAAGCTGGTTTCAGACTTGCTATGTAGCTGAGGATAGCCCTCAAACTCTCAATCCTGCCTCTACCTTCTTTCTGAGTGTTGGATTTCAGGTGCGGACCAACCAATGTGCGTGGTGCCAGGGATGATCAAAGCCAGAGCTCTGTACGTGATGAACAAGCCTTCTCCTACCCCGCTGAGCCACATCTCTAGTCCGTAGCCAGCTCCAGTCCCTCAGCTGCATCGTCTGCAACTGCAGAAAGCCTAACATGGCACGGGGAGAATGAGCACCAAGCCTAGTTCAGAGCTGGGGTTACAAGCCAAGTTGGTGTAGAAAGTGTCGTGACTGAAACAGCAGAAGGAACATTCTGGCAAAGGTGTAAGGCCAGAAGAGCAAGTCACATCGGAAGAATGCAGCCCAGGCTTAGGCAGCGCCACAGATCCCGTGCTCACAGCTCATTAACTGGAAGGAGACTGTTTCAGGACCACGGACAGCTACCGACATACAGCTTTTCCCCGCCCACCTCCCCTTCAGGGTCTAAACTAACCCCAGGACCTTATCTCTGGCTTAGGAGGCCTATGGAAAATGGAAGACGTGAAGTCTGTCCTACCTCTCAGCATTAATGACTGATTGGGTCTACAACGGCTTCAACAGTGTGGGCTGTTCCTTGTGGTCCTATTTGTTCAGAAGCCAAGATATGTACGCGTAGCATGCTGTGCAGTGCCAATTCTGGGGGCTGATGTAAAAATAATTTGCCGGTAGAGATCTTCAGTCTTCAGTGAGGGAGTCAGATGGATGAACATGGATAGACTCCAGGGGCCCTGGACTTTCTCAGGAGGTGAGTGTGAGTGTGTGAGTGAGTGTGTGTGTGTGTGTGTGTGTGTGTGTATGAGAAGGGGGGCAAAGACAGAGACTGAGGGAGAGAGGAAAGGAGGGACGGAGGGAGGAGGAGGGAGAAAGAGGGGAAGACAGGGAGGGAGGGGGAGGGAGGGGGAGGGAGAAAGAAGAGGAGGAAGGGAAGGAGGAGAGAGAGAGAGGGGGGGGAGGGAGGGAGGGAGGGAGAGAGAGACTGAGTTCATGTTAAAATTTGCTGACCTCCGGTTTGGGACCCCTTGCTGGGCTCTAGTCCCAGTATATTAATCATTTTTGTATGGCTGTGATGAAGTACCCGCCACAAACAGCTTAACAGGAGGAAGGATTTATTTCAGCTGGTGGTTTGGGAGGGTTCGCCGGTGGTGACATGGCGCCCCATTTCCCAGCTGGTGGTGAAGTAGAGCATCATGGAAAGGGAGGGAGCATGGTTCTTCTCCCGGCAAGCAGAGAGCAGAAAGGAGACTAGACAGAGACCCGACTTCCTCCATCAAGGCCCCACCTCCAACTCTAGAACCTTCCAAAACGGTGCCGCCAGTGGGGAACCAAAAGTTAACACAAGAGTTTGGGATGGATACTTCATATTTTAAAAAACACCAGGAGCCCACCAGTTAGGGTCTAAAGAGATCTCCTCACCTCTAGGGACTGGGGGGAGGAGGTTCTGCTAGAGAATCTCACATCCACAGTTTTCCCATGAACTAGCTTGAGGTTTCTCTCTCTCAGCAAGTCTGTCTGTCTCTGTCTCTCTGTTTTCCAGATAGGATTTCTCTGTGTAGCCCTGGCTGTCCTGGAACTCGCTCGGTAGACAATGCTGGCCTTGAACTCAGAGATCTGTCTGCCTCTGCCTCCTGAGTGCTGGGATTGAAGTTCTGCACCCCCCACTGCCCAGCCCTGAGTACTCAGCTCTCTTAACAGGGTTTCTCTGTATAGCCCCGGCTGTCCTGGAACTCACTCTGTAGACCAGGCTATCCTCGAACTCAGAAATCCACCTGCCTCTGCCTCCCAGAGTGCTGGGATTAAACGGTTTCTTAAGAAAGAAAGGTACCAGCCGGGCATGGTGGGGCACGCCTATAATTCCAGCACTTCGGAGGCAGAGGCAGGTGGATTTCTGAGTTCGAGGCCAGCCTGGTCTACAAAGTGAGCTCCAGGACAGCCAGGACTACACAGAGAAACCCTGTCTCAAAAAAACGGAAAAAAAGAAAGAAAGAAAGAAAGAAAGAAAGAAAGAAAGAAAGAAAGAAAAGAAGAAAGGAAGAAAGGAAGAAAGAAAGGTACCTGTCTATGATCTCATCTAATTCCAGGATAGATGACAGCCACTCACAGCAAACTGACTTAGAAATAATTGAGTGTGTGTGCTAGCTCGAAATATTAGAGCTGAGGTGATCTTTAAAAGTCAGGGAGCAAGTGTCAACCAGAGGGAGTGTTCTGGGATACAACTATCAGTTCTGAATTCCATCCCACACAAAAGCAGATGCATAGTTATTATGTAACTAGCTACTCCCACCGCCCAGGCTTCCTGCTGTGACTAGTCCCAAAAGGTAGACAAAAGAATTGCTGCCTAATCATCCCCAGTGCGATGGGGGAGGGGTGGATGAACTGCAAACACTAGGTATTTGGGGCCCATCAGATCCTCTGAGAAAGACGACAAACAGATACTCAGCTATGGTGAGAGGGAGGGAGGGAGAGAGGGAGGGAGGGAGGGTAGGAGAGGATTCTTGTTTCAATGACTTCTAGGGGGTGAGTGTCATCCAGGTGGGGTTGTAGAGTCAAGGCAAACTGTCCTCTGCTCACTAATTAGCACCTTGTGAGAGCAGGGGGAGGCAGCGCCCGGCCAGAGGCAGCCATGGCGGAGAGCAGGGAGAGGCAGCGACGGGGCAGTCGGAACTAAAAGCCAAACGGTGTCTCTAAATCTCTGTGAACTTACATTTTTCTTTCTTACTCTGCCTCTCTCTGCAGATGGGAAAGAAATGAACTGTGAAGGCAACCCCACAGCTTCCCATGGTCAATGAGTTTCTGAAGGAGATAGAGGCTGGGGCTGAGCACCTGGTCTGATTCTGTGGGCACAGCCCAGACTAGGAAGGCCTTCTGGAAGGCTAGGGAAATGGGACCCCAGAGTCTTAAGGAATCGGGCAATTTCCTCACCTCCCCCTCTAGCAGAGAAGCAGCCTGTGCAGTTGTTAAAGAACTCAGGCCCCGACTCTGCAGACGCCAAGAGAACTAATATCTATAGCAGAATAACAGCACAAGGGCTCCTTGCTGGATTCTGCTTCATTTAGAGTCAATTACTCTTTGCTTCTAAGAGGACTGCAGCTTTGACGTAATATGAGGACATATTTAATCCTGTGTTACCTGAGATACCCATTCTGTGGCATTTTGCCAAAACCCTAGGCAGATGATTCCCGACTCCTTAAATTCCTACACCTCTTTCATTTTCCTAATGAATGCAGAGATCATATGCCCTAAACATCTCCCAGCAAACACTTTCGGGGCGTCTAACTTGGCAAGTGTATGACCCTGTACTCCCACGCAGGTTGATGGCGGGCAGGGCGTCACAGAATCCCCACACGAGTCGTGGGATTTCAGAAGCAGTCAGACTCGTGGTATATTCATCTAGCCTCCAGCTTCAGGCTTAAGTCACTTCCTTGTCAAGAATGGGGAAAAGGGTAATTGGATTTAAATGTCAAGATGTTCCGAGTGTTGGGGTGGAAGACACATATCTATTTTCTTAGCTACACTTTTTTTTTTTTTTTTGGTTTTATGATAATGAAAACTGCAACCACTTGTTGCTGGAAGATGGGCACAAATTCATTAGGATTTGAAAAGTGCTACTGCAACAGCCAGAGGGCGGGCGGGACAAGGGACGAGGGGAAGACAGACCAACGAGAGGGCTGACTAGGACACCGGCCGGGATGACGGCCACACTTCGGAGAAGACTGCATCAAGCTTTGCATCCCGAAGAACAGTGAATTCTTTCCTGGGAGTTGTAGGGAATCTGTCTTGTGGCTTTTATTTTAAAATCAGCCCTTATGCCTCCCTTACAGTGATGGACTCACAGCCTCTGAACCCAGAGTCAAAATAAAATGTCCTTCTCTTCGTTGCTTCTGCCTGGACTTTTGTTACAGGATGAAAAGTTAACTTGAGCTGAGAGCACGGGAGGGGACCGTGAATGCATGCCTCATTGGCCGACACCGGGCTGGAGAGTGACACGGATGGGCCTCAGATTGTTTTACAGGTTACCTTCTACACGACCACAAACCCCCAACTCCTAAAGTCTGGGTAGGGAATTGGGGGAAGTAGCCAGGTTGTTAGTGCTGGACTCTTTCTGTGAGGATGAGGCAAGTGTCTGGACGTTTCCAGCTGTCCCGAGGGCAGGAGACCCTCAAGTGGGCAATAACCCCATTTGGCCTGGCAATTGTGCATCTCCAACTAAGTGCCTTAGGGAGATCCTTTCTCAGTAAGGGTGAAGCTGTCATGCCACAGGAGGGCAGAACTAGAACAGTGGGAACTCGTCATAGATTGTTACCAGATCCAAGAGCCTTTCTAAATAGCCACCGGAATACCATTCATAGTCACCGGAAGTGCCACCCACAGACACCATAAGCACTATCCAGAGCCACCGGAAGTGCCACCCATAGCCGCCAGACGTACCACTCACTCATCACTCCTCCATTCTGATAGGAAGGCTTGGGGTTAGGGATCCTGTGTGATCCTGATATGCAGCCATGGTGATCCTGGTGTGGTGGTCTGAAAGAGGATGGACCCACAGGCTCGTGTATTTGAATACTTGGTCTCCAGTGGGTGGAACCGTTTGGGAAGGATCAGGAGGTGTGGCCTTGCTGGAGGAAGTGCGCCACTGGAAGTGAGGTCTGAGGTTTCAAAAGCTCACGCCATTACCAGTTAGCGCCCTCTCTCTCTCCCTCCCACTCTCTTTTCCTCTCTCCATCTCTTCCTCCTTCCCTCTCCCTCTCTCTGTGTCTCTCTGTCCCTGCTTGTAGGTCAGATGTAAGCTCTCAGCTACTGCTCCAGTGCCATGCCTACCTGTCTGCTGCCGTGCTCCTTGACATGATGGTCACAGACTCTAACCTCTGGGAATGGTGAGCCCCCCAAACTAAATGTTTCCTCTTGTAAGTTGTCTTGGTCATGTTTTCTTTTCCACAGCAATAGAAAGGTAACTAACACACCTGGTTAGACTAGGCTTGCCCATCAATATTCATGGTTGATGAAGTGAAGTGAGGGGCTCTGGAGTTGGGGTGCAACGGGAACCACAAAACGAACACTAGATCTGGCACAATCCACTCCTGGCTGATCTCCAGTGCTGACTTCCCAAACCACACCAGACCATTGTAGAACTAACCTTTATGTCCCTAATGTAATTGTCATCTCCGAGGCTCCCTGCCTATCTGTTAACACAGGCCAGTCTTGGAGACTTCTAGCCTCTGTACAATCTCATCTAGGCCTAGAATGGTTTCAGCCTCTGACACTTGCTGCTGAATAAGCTCACCCTTTCTTGTTCTTTCTGACCTCTGGCTGGTTCAAACTCAGCTGTTCTGGCTTAAACTCCTCTCTAAGCTGTCTGATTCAAGCTGGTTTCTCTTGGCTTCTCCTGAATTGCTCTGCTTGGCCTCAACTTGTTCTAATGTTCTTAATCTTCTTATTCTCTGGCTTCAACTGCCTCTGCTGACCTGCACTGAACTGCACAAACTGAGGCATGAACTCAACTCCACTGTGCTACACACACTGCACTGACGTGCAACTGACTGACGAACTGACTGAACTCCTCTCTCTCTCTCTCTCTCTCTCTCTCTCTCTCTCTCTCTCTCTGCACTGCTCTTATGTAGCCTCTCTTTTCTGTGCTTCTCTCATGTGAGTTGGGCATATCCTATCTTTGACTCATTCTGTTGGATCTTTCTCTGATTCATCACTTTGTCTGCCCCTCAATTAGATGGGCACTTTCCTCTACAAACTAACTTTATTTTATTTTATTTTATTTTATTTTATTTTATTTTATTTTATTTTATTTTATTTTATTTTATTTTTTGTTTTTGTTTTTTTCGAGACAGGGTTTCTCTGTGTAGTCCTGCCTGTCCTGGAACTCACTCTGAAGACCAGGCTGGCCTTGAACTCAGAAATCCACCTGCCTCTGCCTCCCAGCGTGCACCACCACGCCCGGCTCTACAAACTAAACTTTATCTTCATTGTTTGGGATTGAAGGTGTGTACTAAAGGTGTATCTGCATTCCAGCCAGAGGGGTGAAAGGTGTGTGCTAAGGCTGAGACACACCACAGCTAGAAACAGCCTTTTCCAGTAAACAACACAATCTTGGGGTTCGCAGCGTGATCAAATATCCTGCAATAGACCATGAAGTCTGCTCCTCTGCCTTCCAATGCTCAACATCTAACACAACCAACACAGACAAGGAAAACAAGTGGCTCAGCCTGAGAGTAGGCTTTTGGGTGCAGTCTAACCTCAGAGGATTCCAGGTATTGTCTCCACTCAGCTGTTCTCCAAGGACAGAGAGCTTGTGGATGGTCTCTCGGCCTAAGGTCCACAGCAGGGGAGTGACGCAAGATATGCTTGCCATAGAGAGCTGGCGATGGACTCCCACCCTGCCTCCTGGTGTCTGTCTTCATCACCATAAACTGTTGGACTGAGGTCACCTACGGCCTCTCTCCGCAGGGAGCAGTCAAGGACGCCGCTACATGGATGACTGATATTGCAGAAAATAAGCGTTCCTAATTAGAGACACGTGGAAGAGACACTCCACTCCACTACAGGCCCTGATTATGGGATTATGTTTTTCTTGAAGGGTCTGAAAATAAAGTCTGTGCATGTGTGTGTGTGTGTGTGTGTGTGTGTGTGTGTGCGCGCGCGTGCGCGCGCCAGCCAGCGTTCTGTATGCAGAGAGGTGGCATGTCTTGGCTGGAGGCCTACACCCTGCTTCCTCCCGCACCCATCCCGTCTCCTGCCAGGGGGGCATCTGACGCTTTGCCCAGTTTGCTCTGTCTCCCGTCCAGCCCAGTTGCTCAGCCCGTGAGGTATTTAAAGCCTTGTCTTCTGGATGTGCCCATCACTCTCCATTGCGAGCAAGGTCAGTCCTCCATGGGAGGAGGAAGGCTGTCGGCAGACGGGGGAGGGACCTGTAGCTGCCCTGCCCCTCTCTCTTCCACCCCTTCACAGCCAGGCTCTTGGCAGGAATAGTCTGCCAATGGCTGAGATTTTCTGATCCAAAGCCAGGCCTGGCACTGCAGCCTGCCAGCAAGCACATGCCTTTAAAGGGAAGCCTCTCTCTCTCCTCCCCTGGGCTGGGAACTTCCCTGCCTGCTGTGTGTTCCAGTCTCTCGGCTTGCCGCAGCCTGAAGTACCCTCGGATGCCCCCCTCCCCCCTCTGCTCGGCCTGATGCTGGAGGCAAAGGTTGTTTTGTATTGACTGAGTTGGGGGTAAGAGGCACAGTCCCCTGACTCCCCCTGCAGGTTGCGGTCCACTTCCCCAGCCCCAGGTCGGGGAGGAGTTTGTTATGGTTTGACATTCACAGTCCTAAGCTTGTGCTATGAAGGCTATGGGGTGTTTAGGAGATGAGGGTGGGTGGGGGTGGGGGCTAGGCTGAAGTGGGTCACTGGGAGCAGAGCATATGGGAATCACACCTTCCCTGGTTCTGGCTCTGTTGACTCAGCGTCTGGTGTTTTACTGTGTGAAGAAATGTTCCTATTTGCCCGCACTCCCCACACAATGGAAGGAAATCCACCCAGAACCACAAACCACAGTAAACGTTCATCTTTGTGGTTTTTTTTGTTTGTTTGTTTTGTTTTGTTTTTTAGATTTATTTATTATTATATGTGAGTACACGGTCGCTGACTTCAGACACTCTAGAAGAGGGCACCAGATTCCATTATGGATGGTTGTGAGCCACCATGTGGTTGCTGGAACTTGAACTTAGGACCTCTGGAAGAGCAGTCGATGCTCTTAACCACTGAGCCATCTCTCCAGGCCAAAACTTTCATCCTTTAAGTAGTTTCTCTCTCACACACACTGTCACAGTGGTAAGAAAAGTAACTGACACAGGACTTAGGGGTGACTGGGACTCCTAGAGAGGTTCGACGACGACGGGGCATTGGTGACAGCCCGCTGTTGCTGCCATCTGGCTCAGCACTCAACACAAACCGTTCTGCCAATCATACGGAAGAACGCTCTCCCGGGAGTCACAAGCCTGGCTCCCGGCTGAACATCACTCTCATCCCCTCACCTCCATTCCAGGAGGGCGCAAGCCGCCATCTTGTCATGCAGAGAGGGGCCTGGCCTTGGAGAGTCCCTACGATTAGCAAGCAAGGCTCGTGAGGGTGTCCCTCCGAGCTGGCTGCAGTGCCATATGAGGGTCTGGGACAGGGCTCCTAAACATCAGGGGGGACACTCGGAGGCTGTCTGGGCTCTTAGTAACACGTGCCCTCAGCTATGAGGCTACGAGCACCTTGTGCCTAAGTCTGGTACAGTGGCACTGGCTTGTAAGCCCAGAGCTCAGGAACATTGAGGAAAGGGAGGCAGAAGTGTGAGAGCCGGCAGGTGAGGAGGAGCGCTGTGAAGTGGTGTTCTCCACGTGACACGGCTGTCACACCCACGGATGCAAAGCAACCGTGGTCACCCTCACAAGACTGTGTCCTTCAATAGTTCATCAGGGGTGTGAAAGGGTCTCACGGGCCCCACCCCTCCAGAGGAGCTACAGGCAGTGAGGAGAGGTGGAGCCACTTTCTTCAGAGGTGTATCCACTGGTGGGTGGCCCATGTGCGCTCTAGTAAATAACTCTCCTTGGGCTGGAGAGATGGCTCAGCGGTTAAGAGCACCAACTACTCTTCCAAAGGTCCCGAGTTCAAATCCCAGCAAGCACACGGTGGCTCACAACCATCTGTAATGAGATCTGATGCCCTCTTCTGGTGTGTCTGAAGACAGCTACAGTGCACTTAGATATAACAATAAATAAATCTTAAAAAAAAAAAAAAACCTCTCTTTTACAAGTAAGCCCTAATTAAACTCAGTGGGCTACCACACAAAACACAAAACATGAATGCAGGGGGTGGGTGTCAGAGGACTTATTGAAAAATAAAGAGGTTCATTGTTGGGGGGGGAAATGAGTAAGATCAAAAGACATTCTATACATGTACGGGATTGTCAGATAATGAATGAAAGTCGACTTTAGAGGATGGGTGAGGAGGGAGGAAAGCCCGAGAACATACTTTGCAAGTGGATTTTATAGAGGGAAGAAAAGCAGGAGCTAGGCAGAGGAGGCAGGTGGAGGCTGCAGCTCCCAGCCATGCGTGGCTCAGAGGGGTGGTTTGGAAGTTTCCCTGGAGGTCCAGGTATTAAAGGCTTCGTCTCCAGCGTGTGGTGCGATCGGGAGGCTAAGGAGCCTTTGAGAGGTGGCACTCAGTGGCAGAGAGTCAGGTCATCTGGGGTTGTACCTTCAAGAGAGGGTTTGCTGGATCTCCGTCTCTTCCTTCTTTTCGATTCCTGGCAACAATGAGGCGAGCCAGGTGATCAGCCGAGCACACAGCACACCAACCGCACCCCGATTCTCCGCTCGCCACAGGCGAAGAAGCAGCGGCTCCTTATGCCACCAGAGTCCGAAACCTTTTCCCATTATAAGTCGATTATCTCTGATATTTTGCTACAGTAATGGGAAGCTGACTAACACATCTCATGATGGGCTGTGGTATAATTAAGAACGTATCTGGACTTTGCCCCCCAGGTTCCTGACACAGAGCTGCAAAGCTCCTATAATTTCCGGCCAGACCGAGTATCTCATTATGTAAATGAGGTCACTTAGCCGCAAGATGGAGGCCAGTTACCAGAAATATCAACCACTTGAGCATAATAGCACTGGGGATGAAGATCAATCATGCGGCCAATAAATCTGGACGACTCATAATTAAATAATACCCCACTTAAAACTCTGAAAAATGGGAGCTGGCGAGATGGCTCAGTGGTTAAGAGCAGTGTCTGACCTTCCAGAGGACCTGAGTTTGATTCCCAGCATCCACATGGGGACTCACATGGGCCCGTTAATTCCAGTTCCAAGGGGTCTGGCGCCCTCCTCTGGCATCTGTGAGCACTGCGCACATGTGGTGCACATACACACAGGCAGGCAAAATGCCCATATGCATAGTAATAAACAAATTATTAATGCATCAATTAAAATAATATATTTATAATAATTAAATAATAACTAAAAACAGTAATTAAAAATAAAATTCTGGAGCCGGACGTGGTGCATGTAAAGACTTGTGCGGTTCTTTTTCTTGTCCTGCAGGGGAAACAACCCCATTTTCCCCATCCGTGGTAAGAGTACAGACAACCATCTTAGAAAGTGACTATTTTAAGAGTGTCCTTAAGCTGGGTGGTGGTGGCACACGCCTGTAATCCCAGTACTTGGGAGGCAGAGGCAGGCAGATTTCTGAGTTCGAGGCCAGCCTGGTCTACAGAGTGAGTTCCAGGACAGCCAGGGCTACACAGAGAAATCCTGTCTCGAAAAACCAAAATAAATAAATAAATAAATAAATAAATAAAATAAAATAAAGTAAAATTCTGTACAACAAGGATTGGGGACCTTCTAGGTGAACAGGCTGATGTGCTGGGAGGGTCATGAGTCTGGAGAACAAGGACAGGGAAGATTTTTCTTCAGGACCCAACTAGCCTCTGCCCCAGGTAGATCCTTTCTATAAACCGTTGTCAGGGGATCGCATTCCTTAATTCTTCAGATCTTTCTTTCTTCCTTTCTTCCTTCCTTTCTTTCTTTCTTTCTTTCTTTCTTTCTTTCTTTTTTTTATTTTTTTATTTTTGGATTTTTCAAGACAGGGTTTCTCTGTATAGCCCTGGCTGTCCTGGAACTCACTCTGTAGACCAGGCTGGCCTCGAACTCAGAAATCCACCTGCCTCTGCCTCCCAGAGTGCTTGGGATTAAAGGCGTGCACCACCACCGCCCGGCTCTTCAGATCTTTCTAACAAACTCTTGAACGTGAAGTAGTCAGACAAACTCTCCAGTCTGAATAAGCAGCAGGTAGACTGGAGGCCCCTCATGTGCCTGGGGTCTGACGTAAGGGCAGTTTTATGGAGGACTCTGTCCTTAACATGTGGGGTCTGATGTTAACCCTGGGTGGCCAATGTCACAGTGTGATTGCAGCCCAGACTAGCTGGGGGTGGCCCAGAACAGGAGCTCAGCATGAGGCATGAGCCTCCAATAGCTTATGGGGAACAATGAGTCCTGACAGGAGGACCGCACAATAGGGCCTCCAAAGCGATGGACGTATGCCATTGACCTTACTCTTAAAGCAAAGGTGACTGCCAGCCACAGGGGGCTGGTTTTCAGGATTTCAAAAGAAAGATTCCACTACAGTGGATCCCAGCTCGAAGCTAACTCCCAGGCCAAGTGCACGCAGTGGAAGACCTGGCTGGGCCAAGGGAAAGCTCCACCATGGATAAAGGGGGCACGCGACGAGGAGAGCCCCTTGCTCCTACGCCTCAATTACAGCACGACAGAGGCTGCGGCAGCTGCCCTCACAGGGTCTGTGGCAACCCGCAGGAATGTACCAGTGCTTATCACGTTGCTAACTACTTGAGTGAAACAACTTAAGGTTGGAAAGGTTTGTCCAGACTCACAGTTTCAGCTCAGTGTAGCAAAGGAGGAGTTGGGGAGGTTGTGCCAGCAGGAGCATACACCAGAGATGTCTCTGTAGCCTCAAAGTCCTGCCCCCTACGTCTGCCAGCCACACCTCAAAACCGCGTCAGGTGTTGGAGACATCTACAAAAGCTAGTGGGGATGTTTCTCATTCAAACTATAACATACCAAACTAGAGAATCTAGCCACGCCCACCTGCTTTGGAGTGACTCAAAGAGAACTTGAACCCTGTCTGTATGTTGCACTGTACTCCAGAGTCTAACATGGAACAGTGAAGTCTAATGGAGAAAAGAATACGCCTCTGCTTGACCTCACGCTGACTAGTGTTTACACACTCTCCTTTGAGACACCGTGCCATCTGAAGTAAGCGCTATTACAGATATCTCCTACTTAACAATGGTTCAATGTACCATTTTTCAACTTCAAAGCGTTCCATTTTTTTTAAAATCTTTAATTAAATGTATGCATGTGTCTGTGTATAAGTGCACGTGAGTGCAGAACTCAAAGAGGCCAGAAGAGGGCACCAAAGCCTCCAGAACTGGAATTACAGGAAGCTGTGAGCTGTCTCATGGAGTATTAACAACCAAATCTGGGTCTTCTGCAAGAGCAATGGATATTCTTAACTGCTGAGCCGTCTTTCCTGCCCCCTTCTCAATTTTATGAAGGCAAGAAAGCAGTATGTACTCTATGAAGCTTGAATCTGGATCTTTCCCTGCTGCTGTGTCCTCTCACTTGGGTGGTGGCAGCAAGTTACAGATTTGGCCACCTGGTCATTTAGGAGCAGCAAATGGCCCTTCATGGCAGGTTGAGGTCCTAGGCATGCTCGGTAGGCAGAGTGACTTAAGATTACTTCGCACACACCATGGGATTTTATTCAGCTGCCAAGAACAGTGTCATGAGCTTTTTTTCTTTCTCAAATGGGTAGAACTGGAGGCTGTTGTGTTAATATAAACTGGACTCAGACAAGAATCATGTTTTCTCTCATATGCGGAACCAAGGCACAAATATCTTAAAATTTGGAGCCAATCCGGTCTACAAAACAAGTTCTAGAACAGTTCAACAGCAGCAACAGCAGCAACAACGGTGCCAACCTGCAAACAAATAAAACCACCCAAACCAACCTAAACCAACCCAAACCAACCAAAAACACACATCTTAAAATTTCAGAAAGTTGGTAATAAAGGAGACATGCCAGATATGTCCTTCCATTGAGAAATCAGGACACACACACACACACACACACACACACACACACACACCTGCTTCTCCTAAACAACCAGGTGGCCAAATCTGTAACTTGCTGCCAAGTGAGAGGACACAGCAGCAGGGAAAGATCCAGATTCAAGCTTCATAGAGTACATACTGCTTTCTCACCTTCCTAAAGTTGAGAAGGGGGCAGGAGAAGACGGCCCAGCAGTTAAGAGCATCCGTTGCTCTTGCAGAAGACCCAGATTTGGTTGCTAACACCCTATGAGACAGCTCACAGAGCGTGCACGCGCGCACACACACACACACACACACACACACACACACACAGAGCCAGAGATGAAACTAGTTTCCAGAGGATCAAGATTTAACTCTCAATGCCCACACGGTGGCTCAACTAAGTCCAGTTCCAGTGGCTCTGAGTCCACTTCCGGTCTCTGTGACCATATCAGGAATACGACATACAGACATGCAGTCAAAAGGACAATACCTGTAACATACGAATAAATAAATAAATAAATCTCTTTTAAGAGATTAAAGGATTGGGGGGCAGGGCTGCAGAGTTGGCTCAGTGGTTAAGAGCCCTGGCTGCTTTTCCAAAAGACCCAGGATTAATTCCCAGCATCCACATGGCAACTCACAACTGTCTGTAACTCCAGTTCCAGAGCATTTGACACCCTCATACAGACATGCATGGAGGCAGAACACCAATGTGCATGTGTGTGTGTGTGTGTGTGTGTGTGTGTGTGAGAGAGAGAGAGAGAGAGAGAGAGAGAGAGAGAGAGAGAGAGAGAATTCTGATAGCATCAGCTCTCCCAGTAGCAACTCTGAGTTCCCATGGTAGTTCGGAGGGCAATCATCTTCTCAGGTACCTGTGCTCGAATAAACCTGCTTTCTTCCCCACCGTCTCTGCCTGCTGAGGGCTGGCTCTCAGGTGGAGAGCAGACAGACAAGGTCTAGTAGTAACGCTCAGCAACAAGCCCTGATGTGGATGGGGGGAAAGGAAACCCAGGTGCTCCGCCCTGGGCCTGCAAAGACAGGTGACAGGGTGACTTCGGTGTGACACAGCTTCACTGTAAGCTGAGGGGAATCTGTGGAAACCTCATGCCCTTTCCCTAGCTGTATTTCCCTTCAGAGAGAGGAGCTATTTTCAGAAAATTTCTCCCAAGTAGTCTCTCAGCATCATCCTTGCCAAATCCCCATTTCTTTGTATGGCAGCCAGGGTAACCTTTTATACTATAAATCAAAAAATACCAACTCTCCACAAGACAACTTCAGTTATATCCCACCAGCGACAGGCAGTCTTTAAGATGATGTATACTTTAGAATTCCCCAGTGAGGGGCTGGGGGTGTGGCTCAGTGGTAGAGCTCCTGCCTAGAATCCCCCAGTGAGGAGCTGGGGGCGTGGCTCAGTGGTAGAGCCCCTGCCTAGAATCCCCCAGTGAGGAGCTGGGGGTGTGGCTCAGTGGTAGAGAGCTTACCTAGAATGCACAAGGTCCTAGGTTCGATCTCTAGTGCTCCACCATCAGCTCAGGGATCCCTGTTTCCTTGTTACCCTCATCTGTTTGAGACTCTACCAAGAGGAAAGTTTCATTTTTCCCATGATGCTCCAACACAAAAGGGAAAAAGAGGCCCAGCTGTTTAGAGGACCTTCCAACATCCACCCAAAGGACCAAGCTTCTAGATCATGACTCTGGGGACACACTCAAACCATATTCAAACCACAGCAGATGTAATTGTCGGAAGAGAGAAAAGCTATTCTAAATGCCTCCTCCCCGTGGCTATAGGTGGCACCCCAATGCAGCACTGGTACCAACTCAGGACTTGGGGAAGTTTAACCAGATGAGATATCGCGTGCTATCCAAAATTTGCCCAAGGCATCCAGGTTGTCTGTATTTACCAGAGCAAATACCTAAATAATTACCAGAGTAATTACCTAAATAGTCTGAGATGAGGTAGGTTGGGGTCTAGAGCTAAAAGTGTAAAATCTGTACTAGAAATAATGAGTGGTCCATCTGCTGTGCCAGAACCCACTTGAGCTGCCTCGAGTGTGGCCGCGAACCAGCTACGGAGCTAATGGCACTCGCTGGGGTCTCAGTGCTCCACTCTAAACAGCCCCACGTTGGTGCTCTGATTGCCCGGAGCCCGCCCTTGCCTCAGCCATCCCATCTGGCTGGACTGGAGGAGAGTACCAAGCGCGGTACTCTTCTGCATCCCAAAAGTACAGCCCGATTGAGTCTGGGGCTCCGCAGGAGTAGCGGAGTCCAGAAGAGATGGTCACCAGGAGGGAAGGCACACAGGTTATACAAACAGTATAGGAGCTGGAAGGCGGCCACCAGCCTGCTCCTGCAGGAGGCTTCCCCGGGGAGCAGATGCACTTGGCACCTGGTCACGGTAATTACCGCTGAACTTTAAAACCTAACGCAGCAAAACCACAAATATTTAACATGTGCTTCTCCTCCCGGGGGGCCCTCCTGAGGAAACGGGAGCAAATGGCCAGATTCACAACATGAACTCCCAAGTCTGTTCACAGACCGAATTAATGAAGAAGCCAGCCAATGGGAGCCACGGTGCCTCCGCAAGCTTCGAGGCCTAGCCTCCGGCGTCCTCCGGCTACCACAGACTCTTGGCATCTGGAAGCCTGCTCTGGTACCTCATAGCACAGGCGCGCGCCAACACTCGCGTGCATGGATGCACACATACACAGTTTGGTAAGGCCCAGAAGCATTTACATTCTGCGCACAAACATGGGGTGTTCCCCCCCGGTGGGCGTGGCCCGGCAGAGAGCACTATGGGAGCCTGGTTTAGCCTGCCATGTTAGCACAAGCTGTGAGCCTGGTTTGGGACCCGGCAGGAGATGGAGGACTTCTGGAACGGGATGTTTGAGGTACCTAGTTTTTCCCCATGCCAGGAACATAAAGTCAACCCGTGAGTGGTGGTTCGAAGGATACCAAGTATTGTAAGGACATTCCAATTTGGGATGCATTCAGGGGACCATCAGTGCTTCCCTGTAACTCTAGAAGAAGTAAGAAAAGGGACGGGGATGGATTAGAACCAGCTCCATCCTGCTTCTTACCCAGAAAGGATCTCCGGGGTCCAGAGGCTTGTTCTGTCTTGAGGCTGATGGCTCACACTAGCTCACGGTCAGAGCCCAGTGCGCCCAGCCTCGGGGCAGAGCATTCTCTGCTGGCCACTAAGAATACAAGGAGCCCCGGTTACAGCGAGTGACTGATGAGTGACGTCACACTCCTGGCTGCTTCCCACTAGGTCAGAAGAGAGAGGACACCTCCAGGACAGAGCCTGATTGGCTGCATCCTCCGGGTTCCCTGTGTTCAAATTACACCTCCTGAACAGAGCCTGGACCAGGCCACTCTGACAGCGAATGCGGCTGAACCCTGCGGCCCCATTCTCCCGCCTCACCTCTTATCACCTGAGTTTAGATCCCCAGAGCCTCCCATCCAACCCGGGTTTGGGAGACTCCTCTAGAGGAGGTCTCTGGAGGTGCTGGGGAGGTAAAACCATCCTCTTGGGGACATCAGGGATAGCCGGTGACAAGGAAACAGGGACTCCCTGGGCTAAAGGTGTCGCTCTGGGGAAAATCTCCAGGGGTGCTGTTCCCGAGATCCCACAATGACACAGCAGAGGCCCTGGGCCACATCAGTGACCACACACACACACACACATACACACACACACACACACACACACACAGAGAGAGAGAGAGAGAGAGAGAGACAGAGAGAGAGAGAGAGAGAGAGAGAGACAGAGACAGAGAAAGAGACAAAGACAAAGACAGAGAGAGACTGCTTTTCTTTTGAGATGTGGTCTCAATGTGTGGTCCAGGCTAGCCCTCACTTCCTCAGTGCTGGGACTAACGGGCGTGTATCACTAAATTACACATATAACCACTGTCTTTTAGTTTTTGCTGTTGCAAATTTCATTGCCAGGAAGGATAAGAACTTGTGAAGGATTAGAACTTCTGGCTCAGCCCTTCCCCCCCCCCACTGCCCCCCCCCCAGACAGGGTTTCTCTGTGTAGCCCTGGCTGTCCTGGAACTCCTTCTGTAGACCAGGCTGGCCTCGAACTCAGAAATCCGCCTGCCTCTGCCCCCCAAGTGCTGGGATTAAAGGCATGCGCCACCACTCAGCCCATTTTGAAAGAACCCCGAACAGTTGTGTGGGTGGGCAGACTCAGGTACAGGGTACCCCAGAAGCTGAGTGTGTGTGTGTGTGTGTATGTGTGTGTGTGTGTATGTGTGTGTGTGTGTGTGTGTGTGTGTGTGTGTGAGAGAGAGAGAGAGAGAGAGAGAGAGAGAGAGAGAGAGAGAGAGAGCCTGGAACTAAATGGAGACACAGGCCTTTCTTAACCCTGCTCAGCTTCAAAGACCCAGCTGGGCTCCACCATCACACACAGCCACATAGCTTGTGAGCCGCCCCTCCCCCACATACTATACACCACGTGTGCACACACACCTGGATCCATTATGACAATACTTTCCCATACATCTTCTGTGTAACCAGAGCCAGCAGGTCTCCTGATGGGAGCTGTGCCCGGCAGATGCTCTCCCGGAGCAATGGGAAACCACTCCCTCCTCCTGGGGTTCCCATCATGCCCTGTGACACTTCTTCAGGGAACTGCAAGCATCCCCCACTTCTCTGCACGTGGTCTTTAGCTGGGTCACGCCCAGGGGACAACCACAGAAAGGGTGGGCTCCCCAGACACACTTGTGTCCCTGTCCTCACAAAGCAGGCCTCTCTGTGTCACCTGGCTTAGGAGCCTTGCACCTGCTACCTGGAGTAGGTCTTCCCGGCTGAGCCTGCCTTTCCCTGGATGCTCCGAGGACGGGGAGAGTACAGTGAGGTGGGAAAGGAGAGGGGGAGTCAGGGCTCAGCTGCTCTGTCTAGCTCTGACCTCTGCCTGGCTCTGGAGCCGCCCCTGGCAGAGTGAAGCCCACCCACCCACCAGCAGCAGCAGCCAGACTCGCAGCCAGCCGCACACCACACGGTGGGGGCAGGGCTTCCTGGAGGCTGCCGCCACACATTTTAAGGTGTCTTCAATTATTCATGGAGATTTGGAAGAGCTGTCTGCCTGCCTAGGGCCTCCCCGCAGCCACACTTTGCAGGATAGAAGCTCACTGCTCCTCTGTCTGTGCCCCATGGGGGATGCAGGTGTCCTCCTTTGGAATAAAGGAGTCACTGGGAAAGCAAGACACCCCCCCTCCCATACTGTTTCTGGCCCCAGTGGGTAGGAACTGGCTGTCTCCTGCTTTCTTTGTACCTCCCCTTTCTTCTGAGAGCGTGCACAGGATTAAGGGGCAGGGCACAGCTACAGCCTTGGGGCAGCTCCTGTCAGGAAAAGACATGCCCAACTCGGAGAGGGTGGACTGGATCTGCACAGAGAGTCTAGGAAGGCTCTGGGTTCCTAGAGCCAGCCAGTAAAGCCCAGCCGGGGATGCAGTCTGAGGCCAGTGTGGTTCGCTTCACCCACACACGGCCTCTGCCAGCATCCATATGAAGTTGGGGGTTACCCAGGTCCTGGCACGGTACCCCGTAAACCAAACACAACACTAGAGGGTAAGGTACACATCTACAGCTTCTATTCCTAGCTTGCCCACCTCCGTGAATGTCGGCATTTACTCCCTGAGGACCCTTATCATCTGAGTTAGTGGCAGCTTACACGAAGAGGGACTTGGGATGCAGAACTCAGATGCACCCACATGCTTGGTTTATGTCAAAGGACTTGGATCAAGTGTGCTAATATGAGTGAGAATTGGAGATGCCAGGGCCACCCCTGAGGAGATTGGGTTTGAAGCAGTCAGGTTCTGGTGACACTGAGAATATGACCTCTGACACCTCAACGTGAGACACCTTGATGCTGTCCCTTATGAAGAAATGCTCCCGTCCAACCCAGGTCCTCCCCGGTTAGGAGCCTATTTTCGCCAGTAGAAAGGACAGCAGGCACGTGCAGAACCACCCACCCCGAGTGAGATCAACAGGGGAATGTTCCAGATTGGGACATCCAGGAAAGTCTGGAAGGCATGCCATCTCCTAGAGATGACTCAGGGCCCCCAAGGGTGCTGCAGTGTCCGGGGTACAGTCACATCGGGATGACAAATACAGGTCTTTTACGTGCACACACACATGCAAAGTGCACAGGTAAATGCTTTGCATGGCTTGTGTGTGTGCGCCATCTTGAAGGAGAACATTCAGATGAGCACACACGAACACAGGAGGAATGGTGGCATGCTCCAAAGGCTGGGCATTCAGCCTTCAGAAGTGTACACACACACACACACACACACACACACAGAGAGAGAGAGAGAGAGAGAGAGAGAGAGAGAGACAGAGACAGAGACAGAGACAGAGACAGAGAGACAGAGAAACAGAGAGAGAGAGAGACAGAGACAGAGACAGAGACAGAGATAGACAAAGAGAGACAGACAGACAGACAGGAATAGACAGATCTGCTCACTCCTGCAGACACTGAGCCCCTCCCCGCCAGTCACTCCAGGATCACATGCAGGAGACAAGAGTCAGGTCAGCACCCCCGACTTGGCAGTGGAGCGTGACTTAGGAAACTCTGCTGGTGCCTTCTGGGAGTGGAGCCACGCTGCTCTTCAGCAGGGTGAACGCGGGGTGGAAAATGATTAGCTGTCAGTCAGTGCTGGAGGGATGCAGCCCTCCCCTCCCCCTGCTCTCGGCAAAGGGCTGCGGCGTTATTGATCCACTTAGTACATTCAGATCAGCGGCCGCACACGCTGATCTGAGCCGTGGCTGAGCCGTGGTTAGCTGAAGAAGGTGGAAGCAGGGGTGGGCTGTGGTGGGGTGAGGGCTGCAGGGGTGTTTCTCCCAGGTTACCCCTGCCTCCCGGAGGGCTGGCTGAGCTAGGAGACACTTATGCTAGGATGCCCCGTACTTATTTCTTCTGGAAATGTTGTCTCCAGCCAGGTCCCTTCTGGACCATGTTAACAATCATAAATCCCCGGGCCTTGTTGAAGGGGGAGGGGTAACAAGAGGGAGTAAGATTATGAGGAGGGCAGAAGCAGAGGAAACCTGGTGACGAGACCCCAGGGGTACTAACTAGGGTAAGAGCCACAGGAAACCGTCAGATCTGGAATGCTAAGCTCCCCACCTGTTTCCCAGGAGAAACTGGTCCATATGAAGGAGAGTGGCTTAAGTCTAATAAATCTGCAGAATTTCACTTATTCATTCCTTGTCCCTACCCATCCACCCACTCACCCATCCACCCATCATCCACCCATCCATCCATCCACCCACCCACCCATCCATCATCCACCCACCCATCCATCCATCCATCCATCCACCCACCCACCCATCCATCCACCCACCCATCCATCCATCCATCCATCCACCCATCATCCACCCACCCATCCATCCATCCATCCACCCATCATCCACCCACCCACCCACACATCCATCCACCCATCCATCCATCCATCCATCCACCCACCCACCCATCCATCCACCCACCCATCCATCATCCACCCACCCATCCATCCATCCATCCACCCATCATCCACCCACCCACCCACACCCATCCATCCACCCACCCATCCATCCATCCATCCACCCATCATCCACCCACCCATCTATCCATCCATCCATCCACCCATCATCCACCCACCCATCCATCCATCCATCCATCCATCCACCCATCATCCACTCACCCATCCATCCATCCATTCATCCACCCATCATCCACCCACCCATCCATCCACCCACCCATCTATCCATCCATCCATCCATCCACCCATCCATCCATCCATTCATCTATCCATCCACTCATCCATCCATCCATCCATCCATCCATCCATCCATCCATCCACTCACCCATCTAACCATCCATCCACTCACCTATCCATCCATCCATCCATCCATCCATCCATCCATCCATCCATCCATCATCCATCCACTAACCTATCCATTGTCCTTCTGTCCATCTGTCCACCAATCCATCTTTCTGTCCACTCAACAAACATTTATGAATCACCTGGCATATGCTACGAAGGACACTTGGAGAGGAAAGAGAAAAGAGACTTGGGTCCTGTCCCAAGAACCATCAGAGGACAGGCAACAAGTGCCATGAGCTGGCTCAGGGCGCCCTCTGCTGGCAGGAAGGCAAACACATCACTGTATGAACATTAGAACAGCCCCAACCTCAGAACCGGTGTCCAGAGACTGGCAGCCTTTCCACCAAGCACTACCATGTCCCACAATGGTTTCCTCTGTGAATATGTGGTTCAAGGATCAGCTTGCATTGAACCTGTGGGTGGTTACAGGTGCAGCAAGTGTCTCTCTGATCAGACCATGCCCATGCAGGGTGAGAGCGCCAGGGCACCAGTCCTCGATGGCTCCCAGATGGGCCAGTGACAGCAGCCACTCTGATCTGGGCCATGATGGACATGACCACCGTGGAGGAGATGCCTCTCAGATGCCAGCCCCAGTTCCCTGGCTCTGCTCTCTACCACAGTAGGGAGTGAGCAGAGGGGTAAGGCAGAGAGGCCTGTTGCCCCAACACGGCTTGCCTTGGTCTGATTTGCTCCTTCCTGTCTCTGTATCTTCCTGTCTTTGCCATGAACACTTTGGCTGGGTAATTCTCTGCGAGTCAATAGAAGCCAACAGACAGTGTATGCGTTGTGTCTATATGTATATTTTTGTACATATATGGTGTGTTAGGCATGTACATATTTGTGCACTGTGTGTGGAAGGTATGTATATATTATGGTGGTATATATCTGTGTTGTATGGGTGGCACATATATGGTATGATATATAACATGTGTATTAATATACATATATATGGTATGCATATGTGTGCTCTGTGCATATATGTGTGTGTGCTATGGATGGATGGTATAGGTACATATGTGTATATGTTGTGATGGGTAGTATATGTGTACTTGTAGAAATGAATGGTGTGTGGTATCTATATGTATATGGTGTGCATGTCTATGTGTTCATTGCATGTAGGTAGTATGTAGATGTATGTGGTGTGCAGGTATATATGTGTTCATTGGGGGTAGGTGGTGTGTATACGGAGTATCTGTATAGTTTCTATGATATATATGTATGTATGTATGTCATGAATGGTGCATGTGTGTGGTGTATGTGGATTTGTGGATTGTGTGTACATGGGTGCTATGCATGCATGTGCTGTGTATGCATATATGACATGAGTCTGTATACACAGGGATGGGTGGTGTGTGCATCATCAGGTCAGACAGTCCTTCCAGTTCCTCCTCCAGGCATTAGGGACTTCCTGTGTCCCTGCCTCTTCTAATGGACAGGGGCTCTCTAGTAAGGAGTGTCTGGCTGTGGAGTTTCAGGGGTTCACAGTCGGGGTGGGGGGCTGCCAGGCTTTCCCTGGGGCCAGCTTCCTCAGTGGAAACAGAATCACTCACGATCAGAATGGCTGTCATGCTTACACGGGGGAGCTGAGCCAGGCGTCTCCTTCGTGGCCTGAGCCCTCCCATTCTCAAACAGTAGCCATGAGATGATGTGTGGCCATCATGGTGGCACTGTCACAAGGCAGGAAGGAAGGACATCTACCTTCTTTGGAGCCTGACACACACTGTCATGTGATGGCCTCCACTGAATGTAAAACCCAGGCTTGCTGTGGTTTCTCCTCTGGTGGCCACAGCAAGTGGCTCCAGCCCCATCCTGCTGGATGAGGCTTACTCACCCTTGCCCACTGTGCTGAACAGGGCTCATCCCCTCGCTCTCTCCTGCCCATCTTCCCAGAGCCCCAGGCAGCTCTGCAGGCTCTGCAGGCTTGACAACGTGGGGACTGGGTGCCTTGCCTTCCTCCCCCCACAGCCTCTGCAGGCAGGTACAAAGCGCCCTGAGGCCTGTCCAGTGTCTCCAGGTAACCCCGCCCCAGCCCTAATCTCCTGTCACATTCCTGGGTTTGTCATCCAGTAGAGGGAACACTAGTGTTCTAGCTGTTCCTCCTCTCCCTTCCCCCTCCCCGTCTCGTCTCTTTCTCTCTTTCCCCAACACACACACACACACACACACACACACACACACACACACACACACTCATTTTGGGGGGGGGCGGGGACAGCCCAGGCTGGCTTTGAACTTGTTCTGTAGCTCCCGCCAGCCTCTCCAGCCTCTACCCCCAGCCTCTGGAGTACCGGAATGTCAGGCTTGTGCTACCACGCCTGGCTGTTAGGCTCTTTCAAAAGCACTCCTCTCTCACTCTTTCCCCAAGAGAACAATAGTCAGGGAGCTCCAGGCACAGAAGCAGGAGCTCAAGTGGGGGTGGATCCTTGGACATAATGCACACTTCCCTCGCAAGGGCACTCAGGCCTTGGAAGGGAGAGACACAAGGAAGCCTGAATGAGAACCAACATACATGCATGATCTTGCTTTAGCCGCGCTGCCAGTCCCTGTGGTCTCACGGGTGCCCTGTGCCTTACAGACAGGCGGCTAATGGGCACGACTCAACCCCACCCTGGCCATCCTCCTTCTGGCCCGAGGACAACCCTGTAGTATGTCACAGGTTCCCCACCTGACCCTCTCCCAGCTGACAAAAGGAATTCGCCTTATATCAGGGGAAGTGTAAATGACTTTTAAAAACATTTATCAAAGTCAGCCACAGTTTGGAAAACACATTTCATTTGGGAGGTGGCAGACACTGGCGTCTCGCTGTAGAAAGCCACAGCTATGATGTCATTGGTGGGACTGGTGAGGGGAGACTGGGTGCATCTTGGGAGCCTGAGGCTGGGGTGTGGGGGGAAGGGAAGCAATGGAGCCTGGGTAACTAGACCCCGCCCCCCAGCTGAACTCTAGAAGAGCAGGTATCCTGCAGAGCCAGAACTGGGGGCAGGGTACACCTGGCATTCGGGAACCCCAGAGAGGTGCCCGGGCCCTGATCTCAGCTGCTGCCTCTCCCCACAAAGTGTTCCGGGGCCCACAGGATCCAACAGGATGCAAGAGCTTGGGGGCTGGCCTGAGTGAGTAGCTTTCTCGCCCTCCTCTGCAGCCTGCAGCTTTTACCTCTTCCCGAGAAGGCTTCTGGGTAAACACAGAGGACTGAACATATACATTTATCTCAGCTTCCCTCTAGGATCACAGTGTAACAGCAGCAAAGAATGAAACAGATAGCAGCCCACGGTGACAAACAGCACCAGTGGGGGATGGCGGCCGATGACAGATTCCAACACAGTTCTGCAGAGCAGAAAGAGGACCAGGGGTGGGAACAGCTTCCACGGGTGAGGGGGACCTCATTGGCCAAGCCCATGGGGTGCGCGTAGAAGCAGGATGAAGACCACGGTAGAGGGAGAGGACTTGAAAGGAGCAGGAGTGGCTGGGAGGAAGGGTCTTGAGCTTGAGACTCTGGGTCCTGACCGGACATCTCCGATCTGCCTCAGGAGAGTGAGCAGAGGACAAGCAGGTTCCAGGTTTGGATCAGGAGGGTAGGAGGTAGGGGGAATGAGGGTGGGGGTAGGGGAGGAGGTACACTGAGATGAGAGTTACCTAGAAGCCTTCAGGTAGAGCGGTCGGAACCCAGGCTCCCTCCCCAGCATGTGCACACGGAGGCCTTTCCCAAGGCTGGAGGTTGTAAACCTATCCTGACTCAGTTGTAGTCTCCCCTTAACTCCCTGTGTGGAATCCCTAACCTCCCGGACCTTTTAAAGGAGATAAGATAGAGCAGTGAGTGGGTTCCATAGGGTTGTTATCTTTATAAGAAGAGAAAGGTAGGGTTTACATGCACAATGAAGACCATGTAGACACTGGGAGGAGCCGGAGAGATGGCTCGGCCGTCAAGAGCAGGCATGCATTGCTCTTCCAGAGGACGCGAGTTTGATTCCAGCACCCACCATATGGCTCGCAAACATATGTAACTCCAGGTCTAGGGACCCGACACCTCTGGCTCTGGGAGCATCTGCACTCACAGGCACACATACCGAGAGACTCATGGACACACACAGATACGAGAGAGAGAGAGAGAGAGAGAGAGAGAGAGAGAGAGAGAGAGAGAGAGAGAGAGAGAGATTGAGATTTCAGAAGAGATACGAGAGAGAGATTGAGATTTCAGAAGAGATACGAGAGAGAGAGAGAGACAGAGAGACAGAGACAGAGAGAGATATTGAGATTTCAGAAGAAAACAGCCCAGCTAATACCTTGATCCTAGATGTCTAGATTCTAGGACTGCTATTTAATTGACCTGGTCCATGGTGCTTTTGTTACAGCTGCTGTAGCTAACTACTATACT
This sequence comes from Apodemus agrarius, assembly GCA_964023405.1. Classification (NCBI taxonomy): domain Eukaryota; kingdom Metazoa; phylum Chordata; class Mammalia; order Rodentia; family Muridae; genus Apodemus; species Apodemus agrarius. The sequence continues at coordinate 22,228,386 of OZ030005.1, forward strand.
CTTTCTCGGCGCACTCCAGGAAGATGGCAGGCTCCTCACATCAATGTCTTGAATTAAGGACTTGCTTCTCCCTATGCTACATCACTAAGGGTTACCAAGCATCTGGAAAACCTCCACCGGGCAAGGAATCAAAGGGAACACACAGAATCAGATAACTCCCAGGAAACAGAAAGAATTCATGCAGTAGATAAACATACTAGAACAACTTAAATGTAAATCAGCAAAGACAATGGAAGCGGGAGGATTGCAGGTTCAAAGCCAGCCTGGGCTATATCCTGAGACTGCCTCAGGGCAAAACAAAATGAAACAGTATATATCTACAATAAGCCACCTAGATATGGAAAGAAACAACAATCTACACACACTGATTAGAAAGAGGTCCACCATGCAGTATGAACTGACGGAAAACTACAGACAGTTTACGGAGTGTGATTTGTTTATGTCGGTGACAGCCATATAAGAAAAGTCTTGGGGCTGGGCAGTGAAGAGTACTTACTGCTCTTGTAGAGGACCCGAGTTCAATTCCCAACACCCACCTGAGGCAGCTCACAATCACCTGTAACTCCAACTCCAGGGGATCTGATCATTCTGGCCTCTGTAGGCACTGCACTCACATGTACAAATCCACACCCAGACACAGAATTAAAAATAATAAAAATGCCAGGTGGTGGTGGTGGCGGCGGCGGCGGCGGCGCACGCCTTTAATCCCAGAACTTGGGAGGCAGAGGCAGGCGGATTTCTGAGTTTGAGGCCAGCTTGGTCTACAAAGTGAGTTCCAGGATAGCCAGGGCTAAATGGAGAGACCCTGTCTTGAAACAAACAAAAAACAAAACAAAACAAAAAACCCCAAAATAATAATAAAAATAAATCTTAAAAAGAAGGGTCTTCAGAGAAAACATCTACATACTTACAATGTTTGCATGTTCAGATTATTTTCTAAATGGGTCCACCCATGTGCCAGGTAACGGACTTCCTGGTCCATGGTGGTTTTGTTTTCCCAGGTGCCTCAGGACCCACAGAGAATTACTCCTGGTTGGTCTGCAGGAATGCACACACTTGATTAAGAAGCTAGAAGGAGGCTAGGCGCACAGCAGGTGCTCTACAGCAGTTTCCTGGATAGGTGAGAAGATGGCCAAATAGATACTGGGATGGATAACAGATGGATGGACGGATGGATGGATGGTGGATTGATGGGGGTGGGGGTGGGGTGGGGAGATACTGGGTGGTGAGCAGAGCCCGCTAAGTCGTCAGCGAAGTGAAGGTCGCCCTGTGTGCTGTTGTCAGCCTGCTGAGGATCTTACACGTCCTGGGTGCTATCACCTTCTGCCTGAGCAGTCACTGATGCCCCGAAACGAAGTTTAACCTGTTGAGTTGCCAAGGCAACCAGAAGAATGCTAGAATGCAGAGCTGACAGTCTCAGGGAAGCCTTGTCTTCTATTTGCTAAATTATAGTCCATCAGCCTTCCCTCGAGGCCCGATCCTATCATTTCAAAAGCCGGATTGCAAGTCAGTACGTTCTTTCCCGATTCCATCTCTGAGGGGAAACCGCTATGACCTTGCCAAGAGCCCCATGTTACCCACACACAGTTCCCAACTCCAGAAGTGGCTGAGATCATGCCGGAGACAGCAGGATGTGGCAGGTGATGTCATAGCCAGAGGGCGCCTTAGGAGCATCAGGCCCTTTATGACATATGACCATGACCAAACAGCAGGCTCAGAAGGGAAGTATGAAAGTGACTTGCTCCTGGGCAGGGATGGAACTCTTCACTGTCCAGAAGGGGGACAGCTGGGGGGGGTGAGGGGGGGCGACAGGGAGAACATAATAGATGGATGCATGCATAATGGATGGATGACGATGGATGGATGGATGGATGGATGGATGGATGGATGGATGAGTGATGGATGGATGGGTGGTGGGTGGGTAGATGGATGAGTGATGGATGGATGGGTGGTGGGTGGGTAGATGGATACGGCGGATGGAAGGGTAGATTGATGCATCATGCAATGGGTGACAGACAGGAAGAGGGTAGCTAGATGGCTGGATGACAGACAGAAGGATGATGGATGGATGAAGAGATGTTTAAACGTGGAGCCGGCGTCCTAGAAAAGTCACCCAGAGAGGAAGTGAAGGAAGGAAAACTAACCAGGGAGTAAGAAGGAGCTGAGATAATAGGATATCTACATTCCACATGGTGAAGGCAGGGGTCAGGAAGATGGCTCACTGGGCAAAGGAGCTTGCTGCCAAGGCTGGTGACCTGAGTCCGGTGCCTGGAACCTGCACGGCGGAAAAAGAGTGGACTCCTATAACAACTGTCATCTGACCTCAGCACACTGCATGCACGCACATATGCACGCGTGCGCGCGCGCACGCACACACATACACACACACACACACACACACACACACACGATAGATAGATAGATAGATAGATAGATAGATAGATAGATAGACAGACAGATAGATAGATAGATGTAATTTGAAAAAAAAAGATGAGGTCAGGTCATTTCTTCACAGGAAACATACACACAAAATATCTCAAAACAGATCATAAACATACAAAAAAAAAAAAAACCTCATTAAACTTTTGGAAGAAAGCCTAAGAGACCTTAGGCTAGGTAAAGATGTCACAGACACAACCCCAATATATATAGAAGAATTGTACTTCTTCAAATTAGGAAATTTTGGATTTCAGAAGAAGCCACTAAAGAAATCAGAAGGATGAGCTGCAGACGGAGACCCTTTGCAGACCTGACAACACAGGTCTGCAGAAGCAAAGAATTACAACTCAGTAACAGTCCGTTTCCTCATGGTTGTAAGAGTGAATAGACTCCACTAAAGGAGATTTTCAAAAGACAATAAACACAAGCAGATAGGCCCAACGTCAGCAGTCATCACAGAAACACAAATTAAGACCAAAAGGAATCTCCTTTCTTCACACTGACTGGCATGGCTGCAATTAGAAAGGCAGATACTAACAAGTGCTGGTGACCGCGTGGCGACATTGGCCCCGCACAAGTCAGTTGGTGATTTCTTGGAAAGTCAGCATACATTTTCAACACAGGCTAGCAATTCTATTACTAACCATCTCCCCCAAAGAAATGAAAACATGTTCACACAAGGGCATGCATGGAAATATATACAACACTGCACATAACAAAAAGGCATGAACAGCCTAGTCATCAACCCACGGGTGAGTGAGCTAAACACTATAGAATACAATGTTAATTGATAATATTCAAAAGAAACAGAGTGCTTGTCCTGGTCAGTGTGATGTCAACGTGAGTCATTTGGGAAGAGGGAGCCTCGCTCTTCCTGTAGGCAAGCCTGTAGTTCATTTCCCTGATTCATGGACTGACGGGTGAGGGCCCAGCCCATCGTGGGTGGTGCCATCCCTGGGCTGGTGGTCCTGAGTTGTATAAGAAAGTCGGCTGAGCAAGCCATGAGGAGCAAGCCAAGAATCAGCACCCCTCCATGGTTTCCACATCAGCTCCCGCCTACAGATTCTTCCAGCCTTGAGGTCCCGCCCTGACTTCCGTCCGTGATGCAGTGTGATCTGAGAGCTGTAAACTGAAATAAACCCTTTCCTCCCGAAATTGCTTTTAGCCATGGCATTTTGTCACAACAACTGAAACCATAACTGAGGCGATGCTGATACTACTGAGGGGATGAATCTCAGGAACATTTTTAAGGCAACTGTATGACACACGAGACCTTGGGTTAAATGCCAAGAACTACAAACAGACAGACAGACAAAGAAACAACAAAGAACATGATGTTAGGGGCTGGAGAGAGAACTCAGTGGTTAAGAGCTGTTACTGCTCTTCCTAAGGAGCCAGGATCAGCTCCCACCCCCACACTGGGCAGCTCACAACTACTTATAACTCAAGTCCAGACACTCGGATGCCCTACTGTGGCATCTAGCACTGACACACACACACACACACACACACACACACACACACACAAATAATAACAAATCTTCTTCTAAAAGAACACGTGAAAGAGAAAGATGCCAGGTGGAAAGGCCCACATTAAAGGCTTCCATGGCATGGAAGTGTTTTGAAGACAGACACTTACGAAGAACAACTGTGGACTTGTGGTTCCTTGAGCCGGGGGGTAGAAATGAGGCGGGAGGTGGTGGCTAGTGACTTGGAATGAGCACAAGGGACTTGGAGAGAGCAATGGAAATACCCTAAAATTGGATGGTGGTAATGGCTGCACAGCTCTGTAAATTTACTGAAAATCACTGAAGTGTACCAGGTAAAAGAGGTGAGGTTTATGGTATGTAAATTATATAGTTCACTCCTGATAGCTGTGAGTTCTGCAATCTCTGATTCAACCAGCCGTTGGCTGAAAATATTTGGGGGAAATTGCATTTGTGTTTAATGCGTACGACTTTTTTTTTGTCATTATTCCCTAAACAATTCTGAATAAATGACTATTTACATAGCATTTACATTGTGTTATGTACTGTAAATAAGCCAGATTCGATAAAAAATATATATACATGGGATATACATAGGTTATAGATGCAATTGTTGCATCATTTTATAAACCACAGAACTTGAGTATCCAGGGAAGGGTGTTCTGGAACCAACCCCAAGAGATTTGTACCTGAATAAAGCATGACTCAGTGGTAGAGCCCCTGCCTGGAATCCCCCAGTGAGGGGCTGGGGCGTGGCTCAGCAGTAGAGCCCCTGCCTAGAATCCCCCAGTGAGGGGCTGGGGCGTGGCTCAGCAGTAGAGCCCCTGCCTAGAATCCCCCAGTGAGGGGCCGGGGTATAGCTCAGCAGTAGAGCCCCTGCCTAGAATCCCCCCAGTGAGGGGCTAGGGGCGTGGCTCAGTGGTAGAGCCCCTACCTAGAATCCCCCAGTGAGGGGCTAGGGGTGTGGCTCAGCAGTAGAGCCCCTGCCTAGAATCCCCCAGTGAGGGGCTGGGGCGTGGCTCAGCGGTAGAGCCCCTGCCTAGAATCCCCCAGTGAGGGGCTGGGGCAGGGGCAGGGTAATCAGATAGGCATTGCTTTGCTCTGAATGTGTCCAGTAAACACGTTGGAAATGTAATTCTTTAGTTAGTTCTATGTCTATCTTATGAAGAGGTGGCACTTTGGGTGTAACTGGGGTAGGAGCACACGGTTAGGGACTCCACAGAGGGACTAGCAGGTGTGTCAGATACAGGCAGCTGCATGTCTTGTCATGTGACACGTGCATACACAACACACTCATTCTCCGACATTGTAAGAAGGCTCTTGTCAGACCCCACCTCCAGAACAGTGATCATTAAATTTCTTCTCTTTGTAAATTGCTTGGCCTTGGGTTCTTATTACAGCAACGAAAGCCGAGGCGAGGGGGTAGAGGAGAGGGGGTAGAGGAGAGGGGGTAGAGGAGAGGGGGTAGAGGAGAGGGGGTAGAGGAGAGGGGGTAGGAGCCACACTGTGCTGGCGACTCTCCCCTTGATTGTCCCCGTTCAGCAGGAGGTCCCGGTACACAAGGCCTAACCTGTAAGCAGAAGGAAGAGGAAGTGCCTAATCTTACCCAGGGACACTGCTTGGTTAGGGATGTCTGCTTGGTTAGAGGGGGTGTCTGCTTGGTTAGAGGGGTGTCTGCTGGGTTAGAGGGGGTGTCTGCTTGGTTAGAGGGGTGTCTGCTGGGTTAGAGGGGTGTCTGCTGGGTTAGAGGGGGTGTCTGCTGGGTTAGAAGGGGTATTTGCTTGGTTAGAGGGGTGTCTGCTTGGTTAGAGGGGTGCCTGCTTGGTTAGAGGGGTGTCTGCTGGGTTAGAGGGGTGTCTGCTTGGTTAGAGGGGTATCTGCTGGGTTAGAGGGGTGTCTGCTTGGTTAGAAGGGTATCTGCTGGGTTAGAGAGGGTGTCTGCTTGGTTAGAGGGGTATCTGCTTGGTTAGAGGGGTGTCTGCTTGGTTAGAGGGGGTGTCTGCTGGATTAGAGGGGTGTCTGCTGGGTTAGAGGGGTGTCTGCTGGGTTAGAGGGGTGCCTGCTTGGTTAGAGGGGTGTCTGCTGGGTTAGAGGGTGTCTGCTTGGTTAGAGGGGTGTCTGCTTGGTTAGAGGGGTATCTGCTGGGTTAGAGGGGTGTCTGCTTGGTTAGAAGGGTATCTGCTGGGTTAGAGAGGGTGTCTGCTTGGTTAGAGGGGTATCTGCTTGGTTAGAGGGGTGTCTGCTTGGTTAGAAGGGTATCTGCTGGGTTAGAAGGGGTATTTGCTTGGTTAGAGGGGTATCTGCTGGGTTAGAGGGGTGTCTGCTGGGTTAGAGGGGGTGTCTGCTGGGTTAGAAGGGGTATTTGCTTGGTTAGAGGGGTATTTGCTTGGTTAGAGGGGTGTCTGCTTGGTTAGAGGGGTGTCTGCTGGGTTAGAGGGGGTGTCTGCTTGGTTAGAGGGGTGTCTGCTGGGTTAGAGGGGGTGTCTGCTGGGTTAGAAGGGTGTCTGCTTGGTTAGAAGGGTATCTGCTGGGTTAGAGGGGTGTCTGCTTGGTTAGAGGGGGTGTCTGCTGGATTAGAGGGGTGTCTGCTGGGTTAGAGGGGTGTCTGCTTGGTTAGAGGGGTGTCTGCTTGGTTAGAAGGGTATCTGCTGGGTTAGAGGGGTGTCTGCTTGGTTAGAGGGGTATCTGCTTGGTTAGAGGGGTATCTGCTTGGTTAGAGGGGTGTCTGCTTGGTTAGAGGGGTGCCTGCTTGGTTAGAGGGGTGTCTGCTGGGTTAGAGGGGTGTCTGCTTGGTTAGAAGGGTGTCTGCTGGGTTAGAGGGGTGCCTGCTTGGTTAGAGGGTGTCTGCTGGGTTAGAGGGGTGTCTGCTGGGTTAGAGGGGTGTCTGCTTGGTTAGAGGGGTGTCTGCTTGGTTAGAGGGGTGTCTGCTGGGTTAGAGGGGTGTCTGCTTGGTTAGAGGGGTGTCTGCTGGGTTAGAGGGGTGTCTGCTGGGTTAGAGGGGTGTCTGCTGGGTTAGAGGGGTGTCTGCTGGGTTAGAGGGTGTCTGCTGGGTTAGAGGGGTGTCTGCTGGGTTAGAGGGGTGTCTGCTGGGTTAGAGGGGTGTCTGCTGGGTTAGAGGGGTGTCTGCTGGGTTAGAGGGGTGTCTGCTGGGTTAGAGGGGTGTCTGCTGGGTTAGAGGGGTGTCTGCTGGGTTAGAGGGTGTCTGCTGGGTTAGAGGGGTGTCTGCTGGGTTAGAGGGGTGTCTGCTGGGTTAGAGGGGTGTCTGCTGGGTTAGAGGGGTGTCTGCTGGCTTAGAGGGGTGTCTTCTGGGTTAGAGGGGTGTCTGCTGGGTTAGAGGGGTGTCTGCTGGGTTAGAGGGGTGTCTGCTGGGTTAGAGGGGTGTCTGCTGGGTTAGAGGGTGTCTGCTGGGTTAGAGGGGTGTCTGCTGGGTTAGAGGGTGTCTGCTGGGTTAGAGGGTGTCTGCTGGGTTAGAGGGGTGTCTGCTGGGTTAGAGGGTGTCTGCTGGGTTAGAGGGTGTCTGCTGGGTTAGAGGGGTGTCTGCTGGGTTAGAGGGGTGTCTGCTGGGTTAGAGGGGTGTCTGCTGGGTTAGAGGGGTGTCTGCTGGGTTAGGGGTGTCCGCTGGCTTAGAGGGGTGTCTGCTTGGTTAGAAGGGTGTCTGCTGGGTTAGAGGGGTGTCTGCTGGGTTAGAGGGGTGTCTGCTGGGTTAGAGGGGTGTCTGCTGGGTTAGGGGTGTCCGCTGGCTTAGAGGGGTGTCTGCTGGGTTAGAGGGGTGTCTGCTGGGTTAGGGGTGTCCGCTGGCTTAGAGGGTGTCCGCTGGCTTAGAGGGGTGTCTGCTGGGTTAGAGGGGTGTCTGCTGGCTTAGAGGGGAGGTGCAGCAGGCATCTCTCACCTCACCTACAGTGAGCTCCACCAAGCCGGGATCACTCGTAATATATCAGTGCAGCACTTTTCATAAGACCCAGCTATGGAATCAGCCTAGTTGCCCATCAACAGATAAGGAAATGTTTTATATACGTCTATATGTGTGTGCCAATAAGAATAAAATTATATCATTTGCTAGAAAATGGATGGAAGTGGAAATGTCATGCTATGCAAAAATAAATCCAGTTCCAGAAAAGACCAACGCCACACCTTTTGTTCACATATACAATCTAAACACTTACAGTGGTAGGGAGTTAGGGATAGAACCCAGGGTTCTGTATATTGCAAGCAGGTGCCCTACCTCTGAGCCACGCCCCTAGCCCCTCACTGGAGGATTCTAGGCAGGGACTCTACCACTGAGCCACACCCCAAGCCCCTCACTGGGGGATTCTAGGCAGGGCTCTACCACTGAGCCACGCCCCCAGCCCCTCACTGGGGGAATTCTAGGCAGGGGCTCTACCACTGAGCCACGCCCCCAGCCCCTCACTGGGGGAATTCTAAGCAGGGGCTCTACCACTGAGCCATGCCCCCAGCCCCTCACTGGGGGAATTCTAGGCAGGGGCTCTACTTCTGAGCCATGGAATGGGGAAGAAGCTACCAGGTGGGAGCAACAGAGGCTGGGGCTTGTTTAAGGACTTGATATACATGCATGAGAATGTTATAATGTAACCTATCACCTTGTTCAACTGATATACGCTAATATAAATCTCTCTGAAATAGGCTAGCCTGAGCTACCCAGTGAGCTCAAGGCCAACCTGGTTTACACGATGGGTTTAAGATTAGCACGGGCTACATAGCAATGTCTGAAGCAAATGAGAGAAACCCCGGGCAGTAAAGGCCCCCTTATGTCACCCGAGCTTTTTCTGTTCTCTCAGACTGTCCTCCCAGTGCCTGGGTAAGGGGGTGAAGCCACCCCCATGCTGAAAAACCATCTACAACATGCACTGCACATGCTCCAAGTGCAGGCTTGATTTGAGTCAGGCCAACCCTTTCATTACCGCTGCTACTTCTAGCTAGGTTCTTCGGAAGAACTAATTCAAGCGGTGACCACTCGACCTGAAATTTTATGAATGTAATTTCATTATTCGGTCTGTCTGGGCTGTGAGCAGGGGTTACAATCACCACTTCTGCTGACTTCTTTCTGCAGTGAGAAGAACTCTTCATTCACCTCCACGGCTGAGGGTCTACAGACAGCTCACTCTAAGCTCCAGGCCCGCCTGCCTCTGCCTGGGCTACCCCAGCATGTCCTGTTTGTGGCAGGGCAAAGTTTCCGGGTACACGCAGAACATCCAGCTCCAAGCTCAGGCGTGAGGCATTTCCTCCAGCAGGCCCGAGCTCCTATGGCGTGTGCCGTGTCAGGGTACAGACACACTCGGTCCTAGACTGGACTGAAGATGAGAAGTTACAAGGACCAGAGACAGTGTGCAAAGCTCAGGAACCGGGCAGGCTCCAACCAACAGGTCGCCCGGGCTGGCCTCCAGTGCCACGCGCATGCGCATGCGCACGCGTCTTACAGAGGGCTCTTCCTAGCCCCGAGCAGTTATCAGTCACAGACAATAAGAATTCACAGATTTTCATGCATCTAGAATCTAGAGTTCTAATTTAAACACAGCCACTTCATGGCTGTGTGACTTTGGTCCAGGGACTCTGTCTCTCTGGGACGGAGAAGGGTACTGGGAGGACCCATGCAAGACTTTGTGTAGCGAGGATAAAGTGCACAGTCTGGGATACGGAAAGCACTCGGTCCATCTCCATCACTCAAACCACAACCTTCCTGAGGGCCATTCGGACTCTACTTCCACTCAGAGCCCCTGTGATGCTACTGACAGGAAGCATCATGGGAGAATCCTGGCGGGCCAGGCTTGGCTCCTTCCAGGGGATCCTTGCTAGGTAGAGCTGCCACAGGGAAGGGAAGGGATGCAGCGGTCTCTGCAGCACAGGCCACTGTGGAAAACAACATGCAAGCGGGAATCCTTTTTCCTGTCGGACCCTGCTCCATCCTCCAGGTGCCCATAGCTCTGTTCCTCAGCCATGTCACAGAAGGTCACTCTAGTTTGGGGTGGGGGGAGGTCACTGCTGGGAATTGAGTTCAGGGCTTGTACATGCTGGGGGCCTGGCTCAGTGGTAGAGACACTGCCTAGAATCTACTAATGAAGGCCTAAAAGAATAGCTCAGTGTTACAGTGAGTGCCTAGAATTAGCCAGGAAGGAGCTTGGTGGTGTTACTCACTGGCACAGCCCCTGCAAAGAATCTACCAATGAGATTCTAGGGGTGTGGCTCTCCAATCTCCTCACTGGGGATTCTAGGCAGGAACTCTACCACTGAGCCACGCCCCCAGTCCCTCACTGGGGGATTTTAGGCAGGGGCTCTACCACTGAGCCATGCCCCCAGCTTCTCACTGGGGATTCTAGGCAGGGGCTCTACCACTGACCAATATCCCTAGCCTTGAGAGACCACTCTTTCCTGGTTCCCTGACCTATCCCTTGTTTTCTCCAGGGAGCAGGGAAGAGCAGTCACTAGGTCTAGCAGGATGGGGAGGGTCCGGGCCATATTCCCCAGCAATCAAGAGGAGCTGCCAAGGGCAAGGACCCAGGTGTCTCTGCTGCACACTTCCCGAGTCAGAGCTATGGCTGAGAGCTTGTGAATCCAGGTAAAAATGTTATAGTCTCAGCTTCTTTGAAAAATACACAGTAAGGTCCAGGTACAGTGGGGCAAACCAGCACTCGGGCAATGAGGCAGGAGGATGGCAGGTTTGAGGCCTATCCTGGAGGATAGTCTGGGCTACTTGGTGAAACTTTGTCATGAAAAAAAAGACGAAAACGAAGAAGAAGACAATGAAGGAGGAGGAGGAGGAAGAGGAGGAGGAGGAGGAGGAGGAGGAGGAGGAGGAGGAGAAGAAGAAGAAGAAGAAGAAGAAGAAGACAACGAAGGAGGAGGAGGAGGAGGAAGAGAAGAAGAAGAAGAAGAAGAAGAAGAAGAAGAAGAAGAAGAAGAAGAAGAAGAAGAAGAAGTAGTAGTAGTAGTGAAGGGAGAGGCAGAGTGGGGGAAGAGGAAAAGAAGAGGAGGTAGAAAAGGAGGATGAGAAAAAGCAATAAATACAGATCACTCATCCACCACTGGCCAGGACTGGACTCTCTGGTTTTGGGAAAACCAAGCAGGGCTCAGTGTATGTCCTGGACAAGGCCAGACCACTCTGTCAGTGGGCTTCGGGCCTCTGAGGATGGCCGAAAATGTCCTCAACCAGGCCTGAGAGGAGAAAGGCAGCTCCAACTTCCCTCAGAGATCCAGACCATGAGAATGGGCAGAGCCTTGGGGGTCGTGTGCCCCCTCTATCAGAAGCTAGTGCTTTCTCAGAGCTTCCTGGAGGCCGCAGTTGGGGGCCCCAGAAAGGGTGCAAACAAGCCCCACTATTTACCCATATAAATAAAATCTTAGAGGGGAGAATCTTCCACAGAGTGCTCTGGTGATTGGAGTTAAAACAGCAGAGCCCCTAATCCTGGGAATAAGCTTTCTAATGAAAATATCAGCAGGCATGTAGTGGCGAGCTTGGGCTTAAATGAGATCTTCCTAGAGGCCCGAGGCAGTCTGCAAATATTATCAGGAGGAGACAGATCTGCATTGACCCTAAGATACGGGAATGGGGTTCGTGGGAATGTCAGGGGCTGGTGTAACCCCACACAGGTAGCCGGCCTTTTGGTGCACAGCCTTATCCCACTTTCCAGGCCCTCCCTGTGTTAGCTGTACCTCAGTCTTGAGCCTCTGCTGGCTAGTACTTCCGGTGTCAATATGACCAGGGTGAACTTACACTTGGTTTTCAATAATGAAGACTGGCTCGGGGACCTTAGAAAAAAAAAACAACCTTGTCTTTGGAGTTGAGGCTGCCTCAAAGCCAAGACCTTACTGCTTGCATTAAGAATTGAAAAAAAAAGAATTGGGGGACACAAGGGAGGACAGGATCTGTCACAACCCCACTGCTGGGCCATCTCTGCTGGAAACAGGCACCTTGTTCTACTTGCTGTGTGTTCAAAGGCCTCCGCTTCTTGGACCTGAGAATTGAGGACAGGTGTGCTGAGGGACAGAGAAGACAGACAGACGTGAGACGGCCCCCTGCTCTCTCTTAGAGCCTTATGTTACTTTGATTAGAGTCTCTGTTGCCAGGCGATGATGCCTGGTCAGTCAGTGCCTGAAGACAGGGCGCAGCTGTGAGACAGGACATCCACCCTCCTCCTGCCTGCAAGGAGCTCTTAGCCAGGCCTCGGTGCAAACATGGCATCCTACCAGACATCATTTCAGGGCATCTTACACCCAATCCTAGCGTCTGCCTCCTCTCCCAGGTCTGCAGTTCATTCCGGCCCAGGCAGGGTGGGAAAAAGGCTGCCCCACATCTAAGAACCCCCTCCGGACATGTGACTTGTGTCACACGAGAACAGTCTGATTCATCCCTTAGTAGGAGGGACAATGGACCCCTGTGAGAGGCAGAATCTAAAACCAGGCCACCTAGGGACAGGGCAGGCATCGGAACCGGCTGGCTCCGGTGGGTTCGTGCCCAGACCCACACACAATGGGGACCCAGAGTCCTAGCTGGACTGTAATTTCAGAAGGTGTCTGCATGGGTCTCTGTAACCACAATAGTTGAGGAGCCTTGGGGCTTATAATCAGGGAGTTGGGCTGTTTCCAAAATCTGTAGGGGGCAGTCAAGAAAGGTTCTTTGGGGGAAGAAAAGCAAGGGACTAACATTAAAAAGAAAAAAAAAAAAAGACCCAGAGACTCCGACATGAAGGCAAGGAGAGAACGGGAAATGCCCAGATCTACATTAAAACACAGCCGCGTCTACTTCCCTGTTAGGCAGCTACTGTCTAAGTGGAGGCTGACGGCCTCGTGGTGGTGAAGGCAGGTAGGGTAAGAGCACCCAAGACAGTGCCTGGCAACCCCCAAACAACACAGTATCACATATTCCGAGGCTTATTTACATGATCTTGTTTTGTAAATTATCATCCTGTACCTGCGTGTAACCGTGGGGGCTTTTCAAAGCCAGTGCCGTCCATTAATTCATTAAGCCCACGCAATGTTCCCGGCTTCTATTTTTAGCGTTTTACTGAAGCTCCCTGAAAACATATGTCACACGTCTATCAGCCACGACTGCCCCACTTTCCTGTTCTGTTTTCTCTCCTAATTTCCCCGCCCCTAGGAACCTTTAGCATAACAATGCTGGGACCATTTTCTATTAATATCAATTTTCAGATTACAGTAATGTGATGTCTGTTTCCTAATTTAATTAGGTGATTCCTGTTATTAGTTCCCACACGCTCATTATTTCTCATTGAGCGTATTTCAACGCACGAAAGCAAAGGGAGGCTCTGGCTGCAGACCCCGGGGTGTCTTCTGCAGGATGACTCGAAAGCCCCCTCTATCTGCAGGACGGGGGAGGGGAGAGACCTAGGCTGGGGGGGTTCACGTGGAGGAAGGAGATACTGGGAAGCCGCGGGCCAGGGATGTTACAGGAATGGTCTAGGCTCAAGGGAGACAGTGTTGGACAGAACAATTCTAGCTTGTAGACACAGAGTGGGTCCCCCAAAGTTAGGGGCTCCCAGAGAGTGTGAGAAAAGGGGGTCCTCCAGGACTCCCACAAATAGGAGAACTCAAGGATGGGCTGCAATAGCTAGTTATTTTTAAAGATTTATTTTATTTTATTTTACTTATTATTATTATTATTATTATTATTATTTTTTTTTTTTTTGGTTTTTCGAGACAGGGTTTCTCTGTGTAGCCCAGGTTGTCCTGGAACTCACTCTGTAGACCAGGCTGGCCTCGAACTCAGAAATCCGCCTGCCTCTGCCTCCCAAGTGCTGGGATTAAAGGTGTGCGCCACCACCGCCCAGCTAAAGATTTATTTTTATTTGTGTGTGTGTGTGTGTGTGTGTGTGTGTGTGTGTTTGCGCGCGTGCACATGTGTCTAAGTATGTACAAATGGATGCAGGTGCCCATGGAGGCCAGAAGAAGGCGTCAGATCCCCGGGAGCTGGAGTTACAGGTGGTTTTGAGCCATCGGACCTGTGGCTGGGAACTGAGCTGAGGCCCTCCTCAGCAGTAGCAAGCACTCGTAACCACTGAGCCATCTCTGCAGCCCAGATCGGTTTAAAAAGAAAGGCTTTTTCCCCTTGGTGTTGAGGATTGAACCTAGAGTGTCAGGCCTCCGTCAGACCCCCTAAGCTACACCCCAGCACCCTGTTACCTTTGAGCTCACTCTGTAGCCCAGGCCTTGCAGTTGGCCTGCTTCTGCCCGTGTAGTCTTAGGGACAGAACCCTGTGCTCCCAGGTCTAGCTACGATGGTTAATATATACAGAGTGTGCGTGTGCCCAGGGACCCCGAGAGGCCAAGGGCAGTTGTGAGCTGTTATGTGAGTGCTACAAACTGAGCCCAGGCCCTCTGCAAGAGCACAAAGTGTCGCTGACCATCCCTCTAGCCCCAGTGGCTGATTTTGATTGGCAAGATGGGTTGGACTCAGAAGCATACTTCTGGCTATGTCTGGGAGGAAGATTCTAGAACTGAGAAAGGAGGAAATACCCTTCCTGCCCCTGGGAAGTACCACCTCATAGTCAGGAGACTTGGGTATAATAAGGAGAAAATATCAGCTAGTCCAGGAGTGTCTCTCTCTGTGTGTCTCTGTCTTTCTCTGTCTCTCTCTGTATCTCTGCCTTTCTCTGCCTCTCTGTGTCTCTATCTCGTCTCTCCGTGTCTCTGTCTTTGTACCTCTGTCTGTCTCTCTATCTCTCTGCCTCTCCTCCCCGCCACCCCCACTCACTCTTTCTCCTTCCTAGCCTCTATGAAGTAAGCCGCTCTACCACACCCTTCCCACCATAACGGGTTACAATCTTCTGGAAACTTGTTCATCCGAATCTTTTCTCTCTTGCTTCACTCAGACATTTTTGTTATAGCAACAAAAAGCTGACTAACACAGGCTCCCACTCCAGCGCCCCTGGGAACCCCAAACCCACCAGGGCTTGAAGACTCTCCTTTTAGCACTTGACTGATGCCCACAAGGGCTCTGTGTCCACTCCTCCTTTATTTCTGGCCTCTGCCCAGAAGGAGGGGTTGCTCTTCACACCACCATCTAAATGTGAATGGAGCCCTGTGCTATGCAAAGGGCCCTCCGGTGTTGCTACTCTCCCGCCCAAGTGTGTGCCTCCAACTGTGTACAGTGAATCTTCCTTCCTTCCTCCTGCTGGACAGTGGGGACTGAGCTGGTCCAGGATGAACAACATGCTTGGATTCCTGGAGTCTAAGGGTCAGGAAGGGCAAGGCCTCACAAGTGCAGAAGGAGCAGTTGGCCTGGTATCCCCATCCACAGCTCTGGCTGGGAGAACCCGGCTGTGTTATACGATGCATAGGGGCATATCTCCCCCTCCCCCCCAGGAGACCTGAAAACCTAACGGAGCTGTTCTCTGGGGTCCCAGAAAGGTGGGACGGAGGGAGGATACGGTCTCCCCGCCGAGCCGTGGGCGGCACTCGGCAAGTTTGAAGATGGTACAGGTCTATTGTTTAGAAACACTGGGATCTGAGAGTCCCAGCCCGGCTGATTTTGCAATGATGTATTGCCAGCTACTTAACAGGATGGATCACTGCAATTACATGTCACTTCTGATATTCACAGTCACAACAAGGATGTGTCAGCCTCACAAGGTTTAGAGGAAATATATATGATGTTCTGCAACGCCGTTAGAAAACGGCTTCAGGAAACAGACTCCAGAGGATTCCAGGAAAATCCACCTGTTTGGGGAAAGCAGCCAGCTCTGTGGAAATGGGAGGGGCTGGCTCCCCAGACCTGGGAGGAGTGAGAATTTCAATCTCCCAGCTCTGAGAGGGCAGGGGCCAGTGTAGCTGTCACTGCGCTTTGACGGACTGGCTGAGAGTTTCTAGGCTGCTACCACTGTGGGTCATTCGAGGCTCTGTGGATTCGAGGCTCCCAGGGGACACACCTAGACAAGGGTAGTTTCTGTAGGAACCAGATGGACCTGGAATCGTAGAGTGGCCCTCAGCTCCGAACAAGCAGGGCCACGCCCCCTCGTAATGTGGGACCCAGAATGAGGGCTATGCATGGTCTAGCCAGCACGGCTTTGTCTCTGGGGGACAACACAGGAGCCTCGGAGTCAGTCAGACACTAGGACTTCGGCTCAGTAGAGAAGAGAATCAGCAGAAGGTGCTCTGGAGAAAGTCTCCCAGCCCCACAGAGTGCGCCCAAGCCCACCCGGCCGCCCACATCTGAGGTCTGTAGCACGTGGCGTCTGGAGAAGCTAGGTGGGCATCCCACAGCAGGTAGGCTCCAAGGAGTCTCCTGACTCCTCCGCCTCCTGGAGACCCAAGACTCACAGCTGCCTTTGTCCTCTGAGTGCCACCCAGGCGAGTTTATTTCTCTCCCAGCATCCTTTGTGACAGGGCCATGTCTTTCCCACAATGCCCTGGGGGACTCTAGAGAAAGGCTCAATGCCTTGTCCTTGATCTCTAGGATTGTGTGCTCCCTGAAGCAGAGGCTATTCGGTCTTCCTCTGGCTCACCTTCATGTCTGCCTGCACCCCTCACCCACCTCAGGTTGGCTGGATCTTGTGGGATCCCTGCACAGACCGGTGCACACAGGTCTCTCCCCAGCTGGCAAACCCAGAGACCCATATGTCATGATTCTGTCCTAGAACAGGCAGAAGCCTGATCCCAACCTCGGCATTTAGCTCAACAAGGAACATGGGCAGGGTTCAGTACAGACATGTATCCATACCAGCTCCATCCAGAGCAGAGATCTCCAACAGCCCTGTCCACCATCCCTGGGACCCATACCTTGAGTAGTATAGAGGATACAGAGGCAGAAGGTGGGTGTGAAGACCCTTGTTAGAGAGGATACAGAATACCTCCCTGCCTGCTGCCCAGGATCTCAGCCTGAAACAGAACCCATGACTCCTGCCCTTCCCTGTCAGAGTTACCCTGGAAAAAGAACCTTCCATCTGCGTCTGCCACAGCCAGAAACCCCAGACGTCTTCCTCTTCCGTCTTCCTCCTCCCCTCTACCCACCAGATCACCAACTCCGCTCACACACAACCCACCTTGGTATCTGTTACAGTTTCAATCTGAAAAGTTGTACACAGGCTCATGTTTCCAACACACTAGCCACAGCTGGTGCCGTTATCTTGAAGGCCGTGAGACTTTCAGGAGGCGGGTCTGGGCTTTGGATGCAGGTCCCTAGGGCAGACCTTTGAAGGAACTATATGTGTCTGTCTTATTGCTGGTCTTCATGAGGTGAATGGTCACTACACCCCACCCTAACCCCACCTCGACTACAGACAGAGACATTCTAGAACTTGTCCCTCAACAATGATTTCAAAGTCCCCGAGACCATGAGCCAAATAGAGCCCTTCCTCCCTTAAGTTGTGTCTGGCAGGCATTTTGCAGTAGAGATACAAAAATAACTAATACAGGGCCTGGAGAGATGGCTCCGTGTATAAGAATGCTGGCTGCCTTTGTCTGCAAAGGACAAAGGACCAGTTCTAGTCTCACCACACTCACTGGGCAGCCAGTTCATAACCAGTCCTAGGGAATCTGGCGCCCTCTTCTGGCCTCTGTGAGCACTGTATGCCCATGGTACACAGACAGATGGACGGACGGATGGACTGACAGACAGGGACACACACACACACACACACACACACACACACTTTAAAAAACCAGCCTTTCTCAAGCCAGACATGGTGGTGCATGACTTCTAATCCCAATACCAGGGAAGAAGAGGCAGGCTGATCTCGGTTAGTTCGAAGCCTACCTGGTCTACATAGTGAGTTCTAGGACAGTGAGCTACACAATGAGACTCTTGTTTCTTAAATAACACAAAACATAAAACAAAACACAAACAAAACAAAACAAAAATCAGCATTGCTTTCTGTTTCATCCGACACTGGTAAAAAAAACTCTCCAACTCGAACCCGGGACCAAGGCTCGACACTGGCACAGGTAACTAACGCTGTATCCTTCCGCAGTGCCGGCCTGTGGTCCCATCCGCTGTACCCCGTGTTTCCATCTGTCCTGCTCAGGTATGTCTTGTCATCCTTATGTTCCCTACCCCATGCAGCCACTAGAATGATAAAAGATGTATTTTTATTTATGTGAATGTGTGTGTGTGTGTGTGTGTGTGTGTGTGTGTGTGCATATGGGCACCAAGCCATCTTCCGGAGGCTGGCAGAGTGCTGGATGCCCCGGAGCAGACATTACAGGTAATTGTAATTGGCATGATCTAGATACGCTGGGGATTGGTTCTCGGGTCCTCTGCGAGAGCAGCAAACACAATCTTAACCACTGAGCCCCCCTCTCCAGTCCTAGAATGAGTTTCCCCCATTTCCCATCCCCTGGGGCAAAGGCTGGCTCTGTTGGGACCAGAGCCTGGCTGATTCTTCAGTGGTAAGTGATACTCCAGCCTCCAGGCCCCTCAGAGCCCCTAGATGCAGTATTCTTTCTGGCCTCGACATACTTATCAACAACGGGCAATGCTGTGGGCCTGAGCCTTAGTGATTGATGCCCGTGGCCTCCTGTGATGGGGAGGTGGGGGCGGGCGGGGGAGAGGCCTCACAGCACAGGCCAGCTCTGAGGCCTGGGCCTTGTGGCTGTGGGCGGGGTTCTTCACCTCCCTGAGCTCATTGGACTCACCGCCAAGTGGTGTAACAATAGTAAGTAACTCACAGGGACTTCTATAGTGTCTAAGGTGTGTAATATGCCTGCAGTGGTGCTTGACGTGTGGTCAGAGGCTAGCAGTATTTATCCGGTCGCTATTTCTG
This sequence comes from Apodemus agrarius, assembly GCA_964023405.1. Taxonomy (NCBI): domain Eukaryota; kingdom Metazoa; phylum Chordata; class Mammalia; order Rodentia; family Muridae; genus Apodemus; species Apodemus agrarius. Next base: position 22,247,041 of record OZ030005.1, read on the forward strand.
TGTCTGAGCTACTTACTGGTCCATTTAGCACACGGTACAAGAAACCATGTGTTATAAGAATCATATTGGGGTGTGGTAGTGGATGCCTATAATTCCAGCATTCAGAAGAAAGAGAGAGGCAGCAAGATCTAGTTCAAGGCTAGCCTGGTCTACTAGCAAGTTCTAGACAAGCCTGGGCTACAGGCGTGCCCCAGGGTACCACACAGGCAGAAAAGCCATCAGTCGCTGTCCCTTCATCGAAACCACAGGTCGTCAAAGAAGGGACAGGGCTGTGGCTTTGATACCTCAGCCGCAGCTGCTCTACTCTGGGAGAGAGCAGAGAGCCCTGAAACATAGGGAGAGCACGCTTTAGGGAAAGCCACTTTGCCAGAGCCAAACAATAATGAACTTGGACTGGCCAGATGGCTCAGTGGGTGATGGTGCCTGTTGCCAAGTCTACTGGCTTAAGTTCAACCCCCAGGACCCAGGAGGCGAGAACTGAGTCCTGCAAGTTGTCCTCAGGCCTTTCCATGCTCCACGTCATGTGCCCATCCCCGAGTAAACAATAAATGAATGCAACTTAAAAACTCTAAATGACTTATTTGTTTATTTTTATTTTTTGTGTACTGGTATTTTACCTGAATGTATTTTTTAAAGATTTATTTATTTATTATATGTAAGTACACTGTAGCTGTCTTTAGACACTCCGGAAGAGGGCGTCAGATCTTATTACGGATGGCTGTGAGCCACCATGTGGCTGCTGGGATTTGAACTCAGGACCTTCGGAAGAGCAGCCAGTGCTCTTAACCACTGCGCCACCTCTCCAGCCCCTAGTAATTTAAAAGTTTAAAAAGAATTGTGCAAAAAGGCATACAACAGAATATGCATGATAAGGTGTCCTCCCTCTCTCTCACCCCTCTCTCTGTCTCTCTGCCTCTCTCTCTCTCTCACCCCGAGGTCTTGCTTGCCCTGTACCTCAGGCTGGTCTTGAACTCACTCTGTAGCCAGGGTTAGCCCAGACCTCTCGATGCTCTTGCCTCAGTCTCCCTAGTGCTGGGAAGCCATCCTGCACTGCCAGGCCTGGCACTGTTTGTTCTTATTACTCCAATCAGCCGTCATCCCATACCGACTCCAGCTTCGTGGGTCGCAGACAGCAAGTCACCTGGTCCCATTAAGACAAACTCCATCCCATTTATGCAATGAGGAAGGAACGACGGAAGGGGGATGGGGCCTCAGTGTGACCCCTGATTGAGGGGCAGATGGAGGCGTGGCCACTGGCAGCTCACGGACATTACGAAAGGGCAGGAGGGCAGGAGCTACCTGGCAGGAGACCACGGAGCCACGTGTGAATTCTTATTAAAAAAGCAAAGGGAAGCCAGACCAGATCTGCACGTGCTGGCTTCGCAAGGTTTTTCCCAATTGTGTGTAGAACACAGAAAAATAAAGGACAAATGGCTGAAATTAATTAAGACCGCGATGGGAGCATCCTATGTGACCCATGGCTCAGCGTCCTGAAATAAACAGGAAGAGACAGAAACTTACATGTAGAGAGAGATTTAATGGATTCATCAGGAAACTGCACTGCGTGGCTGGACCAGAATACCGGGTAAGACACTGGAGATACACGTGCGTACATCTATGAGACAGTTGAATTTCAACACTGACTAGACATCCGAGTCTTTAAAAATTAAAAAAAGAATTTATCATAGGGACTTGCTAATATTGACCAGGCTCACCCCAAACTTGGTACTCTCCGGCCTCAGCTTCTCAGGGATTGCCTGCTTAGCTGTTCCATACTTTTAAGGGACTGTAAGATGGTGGGATGTAATGTTAAAAACAAGAATCCTTATCATCTGAACTGAGAACCATTGAAATATTTATGTGTGAATTGGTCAATACCTGGCGTGGACTTCAAAACTCAGATACAGGGAGAAACACGATGAGAGGGAGAGATGGGGCCAGCCTGGCCAGGCTGGGGGGCCGGCAGGCACTTGGGGTACATTTTTCTATCATCCCAATCTTAATTTCAATAATACGAAGTTCACAGAGAAAGGCAGCTGGTGAAATGCCAAAGCAAATGGGGACCGGGCCTCCTGAAGTCCTCAGAGTCATTGTGCTGAGTCTGTCATCCCCAGTCTGGGCTTTTATTTGGAGAAGGGTGAGCCTTACGTCAAGGGTCAAGAAGTGACCTTCTGGGCTGGCCATGTGGCTCCGTGGTAGAGCACCTGCTAAGGATGCTTAAGGGCCTGGGTCCAAACCCAAGCATGCGTTCCTAGCTAGGTAATTCCAGCAAGCACCGAAGATGCTGCAGCAGGAGTGGTGTGAGCTTGAGGCTAGCCTGGACTACACGGTCATACACGGTCCCACGAATAAAGAGAGCAAACCCCAGAAGTGAACACACCAGGAGCAGAAGCTCTGGCCCCAGGACTTGCAATTTTGCAGACTGGAAAACGTAATTAGATAGGTAGAATTCTCTGGTAAACAAGGAAATCTAATCTTACAACGAAGGTTAGCTAGCGGGTACCTATCTGTCACCCTCGGAATCTACAGCCAATCGCCTGCAGGCTCTTCTGCATGCTGGGTCTCCAGCTTGAGGGCTGGTCCCCAGCATGGGGGCTTAGAAGGCGTGGCCTGGCTTAAGGAAGTTTGTCACTGGAGATGGGGCTCTGGTCCATGCTTTCCGCTTCCTGTCTGCCAGCGCGGGAGGAAGGGCTTTGCCTCAAGCTGTGGCCGCAACGCTCTCCCCACCCCACCCAGGATGGACTGAAACCAGGAGCTGAGACCATTGTTTCTATCAGACCCTTAGTTCTGTTCCAACAGGGCTACCTAAACAATAAAACGTTCTCTTAAAAAAAGAAAACAAGCCGGGCAGTGGTGGCGCACCCCTTTAATCCCAGCACTTGGGAGGCAGAGGCAGGTGGATTTCTGAGTTCGAGGCCAGCCTGGTCTACAGAGTGAGTTCCAGGACAGCCAGGGCTACACAGAGAAACCCTGTCTCGAAAAAAACAAAACAAACAAAAAAAAAAACTTAAAAAAAAAAAGAAAAGAAAACAAGGCCCACTGTGGTGCTTTGAATAAAAATGGCCCTCATAGGCCCATAGGGAGTGGCAGTATTGGGAGGCGTGGCCTTGTTGGAGTAGGCGTGGCTGCGTTGGAGGAGGTGTGTCTCTAGCCTTAGGCTTTAAGGTCTCCGAAGCTCAAGCTGGGCCTAGGGTGTCTCCTTTTCTTCCTGCTGCCCGCAGATCCAGACATAGACCTCTCAGCTCCGTCTGCAGCACCATGTCTGCCCGCACGCTACCAAGCTTCCCGCCATGGCGATAATGGACTGAACCTCTGAACCTGTAACCCAGCCCCAATTCAATGTTTTGTTGTTTTTTTTTAATAAGAGTTGGGGTGGAGCCAGACAGTGGTGGCGCACGCCTTTAATTCCAGCACTTGGGAGGCAGAGGCAAGGGGATTTCTGACTTTGAGGCCAGCCTGGTCTACAGAGTGAGTTCCAGGACAACCAGGGCTATACAGAGAAACCCTGTCTCGAAAAACAAAAACAACAACAACAAAACAAAAATAAATAAATAAAGTTGGGTTTATTTGTAAAAAAAATAAAGTTGGGGTGGTCATGGTATCTTCACAGCAGTACCAACCCTAACTAAGACACACCCACCTTACAGAAGTCGGTAATTCTGTAAGATTCTGTTTGATGACCTAGCCAGGCTGAGAAGGGCTAGCTGGCCCCGAAGAGATTCAGAGAGGTCATAGTTAACTACATCTGTCCGCCCGACGCAAACCTAGAGTCACCTGGCAAGAGAGAACTTTAACTGAAGTCTCCATCAAATTAGTCTGTGCCCTTCATCTGTAAGGCATTTTCTTAAATGCTAATTGATGCGGGAAGGCCCAGCCCACCACGGGCAGTCCCATCCCTACACCGGTGGGTTTGGGCTACACAAGAAAGCTAGCTAACGCGAGTCAGAGAAGAAGATCGCCAACTAATCCCTGCTTAGCTTCCCTGAGATGGATAGGGGCCTGGGAGTTAGAAGATGGCATTCCCCTACACTGCTCTGTTTTCCCTGGTGTTCATTACAGGGACGGAAAGCAGCCTAGAACCATGTGCTTTCAACATCTAGTAACTCTCGTACAGTGAGATCGATCAGCGATGGAGCCCAGGAGCACCGGGCACAGACGAAAGCCAGCCCCTTTCTCCATCCGGCCCCTCCCCTCTCCCGCCTTCTCCGAGTTACAGAATCCACAGAACTCACATCCTTAGCCCCAGCAAAGTTCATACCATGGTGCGGATTTTCCCTGTGTTCTAGTCCCCTCTGGGTGTCTCCACACCTCCTCGGAACTGAGACTCGCAGGGAGAGGGGCTTGGTCAGGGCCGTCGGGGCCACCCGGCACACAACTGGGCGCGTACGCTTTGTAAGCAATGGTTTCCAACAGATAAATGTAATCAAGGTTTATGTGCTCGGAGAAGCCAACAGGACGGGGTTGTTTCACTTGAAGGATCAGAAGAAAATTGTAACTAATGTTGTGGAAAATTACTTTGATATTGCTTTCTTGGTTCCGAATCACAATTAGGCTGCTGCGGAGTGGTACAGGGAAGGAATGAATGAATAGTAACAAATCAACACAAACAGCTTGTGTCAGGAGCGCTTCGCTCAGGGAAAGGAACGGAAGCATTACTTAAAGTTTTATGACTGTGTTTGGTGTGATTTACATGGACCGGCAAGGGTCGCCTCATCACGTAAGCACGTCGAGCGTGGCTCCCCTGCATCTGCCAATAGAACCTCACAGGGAAGGCCCACCCACGCTCCATGCTCGTCACCTGGCTCCGCCCACCACAGCCCCCCACCCCCACCCCGCACAACAAGTGCCTCTGCACCACACAGCGCCACTCTACCCCAGAACTCCCAACCATACTCTGGTCCCCACCCACCTGTAACACACACATCTGTGCACCGTCACACATCTGGGCAGCTGTTTCAGAGCACTGCTAGGTAAAAAAGTCAGGAATCCAGTGCCTTCGAAGTTAAGGGTTCTGCTCTGCCAGCTGGCTGTTGGCAGGGCAGGGCATATCCTAGATCAAGAGAGCGGAATCTCACCTGGCAATAGATGACCTATCCCAGGAATGGACCACAGAGGGACCCTCCTGACCCAGATGGACACCAGACCTAAACGGATGCCTTTTCTCCCCGGCCCCTCCCACAGTGCAGACATTGGATGGCTGGCCCCTTGGCCTGTGTGTGCAGCACAACCACACACCTTAGGGCCCAATTGCTCAGAGCAATCTTCAAGCTCCCCTGCTCTCTGCTTGCTTTCTGCACAGACGACACATAGTCATTAGTTTCTGTACTGTGATGGCTCTGTCCTGTGGGACCCAGCTGGGCTGATTCAATGTCACCAGCTAGTCTCGAGCTCTCAAGAGGCTACAAAGTCCCCAGAGGAGCCGGCTCAGTCACGCACACTCGCTTCCTCAGAAGCTGGGAGACGTAGGACCCATTTTTGACAGCCGCCAGCTGTAGGGGTTGACCCGGGAATGCGTCATCACAGCGGCTTACCCGCTGTTTCAAAGGCCCCGCAACTGAACTGGCTTCTTACTCACTGTGATGAGGAAGATAACTCATCAGCCTCCCCACCCCGTGCAGGGCTTCTGACAGCGGCTGCGGGTCCAGGCAGGATCTGAGCCCCATATGTGCTTCTGCCTTTGAGGCCTGTGGCCTTCAATCTGTGCTCAAGGCCACTGTACCGAGCTCCAGTGTGCAGAAGCAAAACAATGAAGTGATACAAAGAAGCGGGGAGGGGCTGAGTGGGGAGGAGCTGGAGGTGGTGCTAGGGAAAGAGGCCCTGGCTGGAGAGCTGGGCATCCATCTCTCCTGTGCTTCAGGCTGCAAGCCGGAGTGTCACAGGAAGCCATCCGTCTAAACCTCTGGTCCGCGCGTCTCTTTCATCCTGTCCCTGAAAGCGGTGTGCTCATGCACATACCCCTGGAGAGGAAGCACATCTCTGAGGGCTTCTCACAATAGATCTCCGCTAGCGCTGTGACCTGGAAGCCCAGGTTTCCTCTCCCTTCTAAGCAGATTAACCTCCAGCCTCTGGGCCCACGCCTGTGACAGCCAGCTCCATCAAACCGGCATCAAGAGCCCTGGAGAATCTGCCGCCGTAAGCGTTCAACACCTTCCTCTCGCTGTCTGCACCCCACATTCCCAGCACACACTGACCATTCCAATAGGTCACAGGCACAGAGGAGATGTGGTGTGTGTGTGTGTGTGTGTGTGTGTGTGTGTGTGTGGTAAGAGAGGGTCTCAGCCTCGCAAAGCCAGCATGTGACTTAATTTCTGTCTCAGGTCAGAGGGACCAGATCTGAGGGAGCCCCAGGGCTGGACGGGGAAACTGAGTCATACTCCAGCCATGTGAGTTCATGAAGATAATCAGGGGTTGGAAGAAGACTGGCTCCTCGATGAGCATGCCCGTCGCCCAGTAAATAAAGTAATTAATTCACGAGACAAAATTATTTTTCTAGATGGGATTTCACTCCATAGTCCTGACTGGTCTGGAACTTGCTATGTTGGCCAGGCTGGCCTTGAACTCAGATTCATCTGCATCGGCCTCTGGCTCTCAAATGCCCAGATTAAACGTGCACGCCACCACACCCAGCTATAAGAAAAGTTTTCAAAAGAAGACATGTTCATCTGGGTCTGGTGGTGATGCCTTATAAGGCCAGCTACTCAGGAGGATAAGGTAGAGTCACAAGTTCAAGGCCAGACCATGAATCAAAATCAAAATAATAAAAATGATCAAGGGGAAGAAAGACCCTGGGTTCAAGTTCCAGTGACATTTTTAAAGAATAGAAAGACGTTTATCCACTGGTATTCAGAACAATGTGGAAGATGTCCCAAGAGTTGGCAGAATTTCCCGAGTCTGCGATTCACTGAAGACAACAAACTGGCCGACCAGATGGGCAGCCTCTCCATCGCCCACACCAGGGGCTGCTCAACTGCTATGGAAGCCAGAGCCCCAGCCTTGGAACTGGTGGTCTGACACCCCCACACACTGACACCGACACCTGCTAGGAGGAAGCCAGAGCCCTTTCTCTGTTTACAAAGGCTACCGTCTCCCCTGCCCCGGCACTCCAGGGCCTTCAGGAAGGCCTGCACGTGGACCCACAATGGTAAGCAGCAACCTCGGGGCTCACCTGGGACCTGCTGGGGGCTGAGCTCTATAGGGTCCTGTAGGCTGATGAAGAGGAGCAGACCCGCAGCTCCAAACAGCAGGATGGACGAGAACATGCAGGCTAGCCGCATCGTTCCGAACCGCGGGGTCATCCGGGGCACGCTCCGGGGTCACCTCTTGGGTGTAAAAGGCACGTTCTTCCCTCATTATCCACACCAGACATCCATCAGGCTGGGGTCTACAAGACAGAAGGGAAGAAACGGGGTTTCAGTTTCAGGATATCACGGCGGGCTAAGGCCCCTGTCACGTGACACTGACTTACGGTCTGGATTCCTCTGACACGCCCCCCCCTCTCTCTCTTTCTGTCTCCACCTCTCTCTCATTCTGCACCTGCTATAAAGGCACAGAGAGACACTCACTCTCGTTGTTGGGGAAGCTAAGGGTGGTGAGGGCCTTGACAGTCACAGGTTGTAACCAGTGACCACCCCTCCCCCGCCCTGCCCAATTCTGCGAGCCTCCCAGTAAACACGGTGCTCCCTCCAGAGGCCGCCCCCTCGCTCGCATCCCTCCATCCCCGCTTGCTTTTCTGGCTTCTGCAGACGCAGAGCATGCGCGCGCGCGTCTGTCACCTCGGATCTAACCACAAGAACATTAGAAATGCCCTCCACACTCTAAGTACAAGTGAATCGGACCAAGTTATGGATCGAGATAGGCAACACCCCCGGGGCTGGAGAGATGGCTCAGTGGTTAAGAACACTGAGCTGGGCCCACTTGGGAGGCAGAGGCAGGTGGATTTCTGAGTTCAAGGCTAGCCTGGTCTACAGAGTGAGTTCCAGGACAGCCAGGGCTACACAGAGAAACCCTGTCTCCAAAAATCAAAAACAACAACAACAACAAAACAAAACACTGAGCTGCTTTTTCTAGAGGACCTGAGTTCAGTTCCCAGCATCCACATGGCAGCTCACAAGCATCTGTTCTAGGGGTTGTGACGCCCTCTTCTGGCATCTGTGGGCACTGCATGTACACGATGCAGAGACATACACGAAAGCCAAACTCTCAAGCCCATAAAATAATACAATTTACTTGTAGTTTTTTTTTGGGGGGGGGAGGGATTCTCTGTGTAGCCCTGGCTGGCCTCGAACCCAGAAATCCGCCTGCTCTGCCTCCCAAGTGGGATTAAAGGTGTGCACCACCACCGCCCGGCAACTCTTTTCTTTAAAGAGACAGGCATACCTCACTTTAATCTGAGTCTGAAATGTCCCCCACAGATTCATGCCTTTGAACACCTGGTCTCCAGCTGTCGGTGATATTTTGGGAGGTGTGGGGCCTCACCCAGGCCTATATGGGCCAAATAAAGGTGAGGGGACAGAGGAAGCCCCCCAGTCATCTGCTACAGGCCTACACTGGCGGATCCCTGCCGCTCACAACGTTCTTCCCACATCCACGGCATTGCAGGGGCTCATGGCCCACCAGGTATTCAGACAGATGGTCTCAGAGGGTTTATTACTGTTTTCCCCTTGCTGTGATAAAACACTTCACAGAAGCAAGGGAGAAGAGCCTGGGCTGGAGAGATGGCTCAGAGGATGCAAGCACGGGCCGCTCTTCCAGAGCATCTGGCTTTGATTCCCAGCACCCACGCGGCAGGGCTGAGCGTTCTGTGTCCAAGGGATCTGTGGCCCTCTTCTGGCCTTTGTGGGTACTGCATGCACATGCTGCCCAGCGGGAAACATCCACACACAAAAAGGAGAGAGTGCGAAAGGATTAACTTTTATTTTGTCTCTTTTTGTCAGAGGGTTCAATCCAGCATCGCGGGGAAGGTGTGGTAGACCTTCCTCACGGGTCCAGGATAGCCAGACCAGGAAGCAGCGGACACGGCTTACGCAGGGCTGGAGCAGGGGAGGGGTGACCCTTAAAGGTCCGTCCACAAGCCAGAGAACACTTTTTATTTCCACCAAAGAAATTTGCAAGGATATTGCCCACCCCAGCACAAGGCAGTGCCAAGGCCACAGGGCCCAGGAGACCCCCACCCACTATGGCCTCTCGCTCCCAGCCTGTGACCCTTAAACAGAAAGGGAAGTGTATAAAGTCCTTCCCTGCCCTTTCCGTGCCCAGAAAAAGAATAAAAATAAAAAATCCCAAGGACTAGACTGATGCTCAGCAAAGCTTAGGAGCTGAGAAGTATAAATTCCAGCTTGGGTTTCTCCCCTCTGCAGTCTCTGTAATTATTTTTTCACTCAGTTAACTTTAATTAACCTGCCGCAGGCCTCTGTGCGCCTGGCGCTGGGCTCCCTGGACTGTGTGGAGCAGGTGGTTCCCACGACCTCCCAGCTTCTGGGTTTGGGAAGCAGCAGTGATGGGGGCTCGGTTTATCAGGAGAGCCGGCTCTGGGGTTTTTTGAGCAAGCCATGACCTCTGTGCAGCGGCCTTACCCCAAGAAAAGGTTGCTGCTGCCTGTCAATCAATGAGGGGTGGAGTAGGGAATCCTATCTTGCTCGTAGTGTGCCCAGACCGAGAGCCACAGAGTCTCAACCCTGGGGATAGCCAGGGCTCCCCAGAGTGGACCTGGCCGGCACATCTGATCATTGTCTTAGGAAGCCATAGATACACCATTTAGACTTCAGGACTTCTGATAGGTCAGTTTCCGTGTAGACAGCTGCTCAGAGCATGCCCGGTGTTGTTTCCCCCGCCAAGCACTACCTGCAGTGTGGGGCCCATCAGTGTCAGTCTCTGGGGGAATGTGAGGGACCCAGGAGGGGTGGAACTATTCTCTGTCACCCTCAGAAGCTGCTTGTGACCCTGCCTTCATACCCTCAGTCACTATCCCCCCACGGCAGCTGTCACAGCCCTTTGGGAAGCTCTAACAGTCTCAGAAAGGAGTTGGCTAGGTAAAAGAGACATTTCGCAGTGACGCGACAGAGAACAGACTTTCGGAGAGAAAGTAGGGGACGATCCTTGAGCCCTTTCTAGGCACGCCGATACACTCACCCCGCCTGTAGACCAGAGCAGGTAAAGACATACGTGCCCTCACCCATGCTGGGAAGCAGCCACACACACACACCGTCGATGGCCAAGCCATGGCTGCCGCCTGAGCCAGACACTAGAGGCCAATCTGGCACGAGGATGCTTCTTACAGAAGGTGAGGCCCCTCCCACCGGCCCGTGTCTTAGGGCTTGGTTCCAGGTGGTGGAAAGCTGGCTGTTCATTGGAAGGGGAACCTAGCTGAAGGAAGCAGGTAACTGGAGAGGGCTCTTGGGACTATCTTGTCCCTGACTGTCACCTCCTCCTCTCCCCTACCTTTCTCTCTCTCCCCTTCCTGTTTGTCACAAGATCAAGGTCCTCCTTCACCACGTACTGTCACTCCCGTGACAGTCTATCCAAGAATGTAGGACCAAGCCACTGTGGACTGAACCCTCTGACACCAGGAACCAAATCAGATCATTCCGTCTTTACCCTGTCAGGTAACAACAACAACAACAACAAAAACAACAACAAAACCCAACTGATAGAGGAAGAGAGGAGGGAGGGAAGAAAGGATAAGCCACGCCCAGCACAGAGATGCCTTGGGAAGAAGGCTGACAATGTCCCATGGTGTCACCCCTCAGTGCTATTTGATGGACAAGGAAAGGGACTCAGAACCCTGTGATCGTCGCCTCCCTTGTCTCCAGCCTGGCCCCGCAGATGTGACCACAGCTGCCTTGTCCTCTCTCTTCCCCCCATCTGTCACACGGCCATCATTTAGAGCCACTGCAGACTTCTGTCAACAGCTAAAGGGGTTCTGCAGTGGAACTCTGGATCTGCTCATGCCAAATCCATTCGTGGAGACAGGATGTAGCTCCCCCTGGGCCTGGAGTCCAGAGGAGCGGGCAGGAGACCCAGCTGTACAAGAGTTGCCATTTCCAAGGCCCTCGAGACCACCCAAGTGCACGCCCACACCTACAAGCTGGTGGTAGAGATTCAGTGGCTTCCCTACCCAGCTCTAAGCCCCAGCCAGCCTTTCCTCCCGGGACCCTGTTTTCCACGTTTGTTCTCCCTGGGGACTACCCGGCCAGCTTACTCCTGACTTCTCCTGCAAACGAGAAGCAAAAGTTCAGCTGCCCAGCCTCCCGAGGAAGAGGCTTGTGAATGGGCTGGATCTGCAGTGTCCTAGGAGGGGCCAGGACCCTGGAATCTGCGAGACCCCTCTTCCCACAGAGACCCGACACACACACACACACACACTCCAGATGACCTGTCTCTGAGCCCTCTTCCAGACTTCCCCTCGTCTATAAACACTCGGTATTTTCAAGACAACAGAGAGATGACAGTCCAAAGGTCATCTGTCTCTCTTCTTTGAGTCCAGCTGTAGCCCTGGGCCTCAGTACGACAACCTGTCACCAGCCATGGCCTGGCTGCCCCAGGCCGTGAAAACTCGTTTGCCAGACCTCAGCTCCCACCTGGGACTGCCCGCCAGCTCCTCATGACATAAATCACACCCTGTTCTGGTGTCAAGTGCAAGTGTCCCTCCCCTCCCCTCAGCCTTTTCCAAAACCAACAGACAATGAGAAAATTCAAATTATTGGCAACGAAGAAGAGGTTGCAAGGGGGGGGGGTTGCTTAAGACACGAAAAATTCACAGGCCGGTTGAGTACTCATTCAACCCTGCTCAAAATTACAAAGCCTTCTAGTGGTTTCTCTCCCCAAGGCCTGAATGGCGTCACCAATTTTTACTTTAAGAAAGAAAAGATCCAATTAATGTTAGCACCTCCCGGGACACAGGACAAGGCCGAAGATTCTTCCCATCTCCTTATTTATTTGATTTAAAATTTTGTCCCTTTGGGGACATTGACTTTAGGGTCTAAGTAAGCAAAGACTTGAGAATTCAGCCAAAACACACGCACCTCCAGTGGCGGCAGCCGGACACACGGACGACTCCAAGGACACGCCTGGCTGCGGCTGCTGCAGGATGTTCCTCCCAGTCACTCGGAGGACCCCTCGGGCTGCGGGGACCCACCCCACACCTCACGCCCAGACACGTGGCCAGTGGGCCCCAGGCCCAGCAAAGTTCTGTCCCTGTGTGTCCTCCTCACACAGGCAGGCGTGAACAATGCCGTCCCTCCCGGCTGAGGGCTACGGAGATGCTGCTCGTCGGGAGACGGGCTGCTATGGCAACTTGAGGAGAATGGAGCCAGGCACTGCCGTCACCTTGAATCCGGCACCGTGCCTTCTGCTGCGGTGGCAGAGGGGACCTGGCACCCTGCTCTTCCCACAGCAGCTGGGGCACTCGCAGCTGACCCCCGGCTTTCCTCCTCGGCCTCCTGGCCTCGGGTACTTATCTGCTCCTCCTCGGTCTGTTCGGAGGGAGCACTCGGCCCAGTCCCCTGAGAGCACCACCTCCATCTGTTTTTGTCGAACTGGCTCTTCCTTGTGTGCGTGGCTCCAGCTTACTTCGGAGATGGGGCTCTTCCTTGATTTCAGCTCATTAAAATCCTGCAGCTAATTAAAACCCACTCTAACAGCAGCAGCAGCAGCGGCGGCGGCGGCGGCTGCAAACTCTGGGACTCGTCCCTCCAGTTTTATGCACAGGCATAAAGTTGCAGTGCTCGCGCGGTGAGGAAGATGGATGGCTGCAAGGCCTTAGGCTCTGAGGCAGGGGTGCAGGCTCGGAACTGCCCCAGCCCTCCTGGAAAAGCTGGCCCTCAGGGGGGGGGGGTGCTGTGTGCAGTCCTGAAATCCCCAGGGCTGAGCTCGGCTCATCCGCACCCTGATGGGTAGGTGGGCTGGTATCGATTGGCCCCACGGTCCTCTATTATAAAGCCAGGTCCCCTCCAATCTCCCAATCGGGCTCTCACCCCATGCTCCTGCAGGTCAGATAAATGGACCCCTAGGGGGAAGGTGAAATCAAATTCAAATATCTCTGAACTTGGTCCCTGAAACCCCTAAGAACTCCGCAGTCCAGCCTAAAGCCCCCAGCACAAACACAGAACATCTTCCTGAAGGCTGAAGGATTCCAGAAAATTCATGACAGCCATTGACAGGTCCCAAGGACCTGGTCCAAGAACTAGCAGCCACAGCCACACTGCAGTTACCTTCTCAGCCCAGCACTTCTTATCTGATCAAGGACCCATAGGGCAGAGGATAGAGATTCTAAGGACAGAGACCGGGTCCCTCCTCCTAACCTCTACCCTGGCAGATCCTGGTTTGACCAGTCAGCATCCCAAATCCTTGGAGCTGTGAGCTTACGGTTTGGCCCTTCCCCCACACGTGGAGAGAGTTTACCACTGGGCTCAGGTGGAGCCGTGGGAGTTGGGGGGGGGGAGGCCCTCTCCATCTTTGTATTCCCAGCACTCGGCACCATGCCTGGCACCAGAGACGTGATCAATAGCTACAGTGCACGCGGAATGCGCACGGAGTTAATAAATGGAAGTGTTGGGGGCCGTCGGGAGAAAGTACACCATGAACTTGGAATTTTAAAAAGGTCATTTATGTTTCAGGGAGCCACGGGTTTGTTTTGATTGGGTCTGGGCTGGAATCAAGTCCGAGGAAGAGTCCGTCAGTGAAGGCACTTCAAGCATGGAGTCGGTTCCCCCAAGGCCCGCTGTGCGACGGGACATCGCTTGGAATCCCTCCATCCGTTCAGGATCACACAACTCGGGGCTTGAAGATGTATTTCCAAAGGTAAATGCAGAACCTCTCTCCCGTAGATACGCAAATTGTATATAAAAATATTTACGTAATTTAGATGTCATAAAGTTGACAAGCCTTTCGTATTAGTTCCTTTCTCATTGTTATGATAGAACTCCTGACAAGTGCAACGTACAGAAGGAAGGGTTCATTTTGGTTCACCGTTTGACGTTACAATCCGTCATGGCAGAGGGGTGGTGGAGGCAGGAGCATGGAGTCGCTAGCTGGCTGCGTCAAGTCTCCCGTCGGGAAGTGAAGAGAGATGAATGGCGTGTTCAGCTGGCTTCCTCCTTTTTGGTTAGTCTGGAACCTCAGCCCGAGGGGCAGTGGTGCCCACACTCAGGGTGGGTCTGTCCCCTCCTCCTGTCGATGTCCCTGCATACCTTCATTAGCCCTCACGGAAGTCTGTTTTCATGACGACCTTGAATCCAGTCAGGCTGACAATGAAGACAACTATCGCACCTTTCGATGTGGTGCATTGCAATGTTGGAAAACCCCTGAACCAAATTACAGTGTGTGTGTGCGTGCGTGTGTGTGTGTGTGTGTCTGTGTGTGTGTGTGAGAATCAAATGTCTACAGAGGGGCTGGCAAGATGGCTCAGTGGGTAAAGACGTTTGTCTCCAAGCCTGACAACATGCACTTGAGCCCTAAGGATCAACTCCTGAAACTTGTCCTTCACATGCTTACCTACCACAGCACGCATATGCACTTGCACAAGTTTATGAACATGTGCACGCACACACACACACACACACACACACACAACCACACACACACAATACCTGTTAATTTTTTTTTCTTAAATCAACACAAGGGTATCTTTGAAGATGTAGGCACGGTGATCCAGAACAGTCACAAAAGGATAATACTGCACAATTGTACCTTCTGAGGTACATGGAATTGCCAAATTTAGAGGCAGTAGGCAAGATAGCAATTGCCTGGGTCTGGCCGGGGATGGTGAGCTGTGATCTTTCAGTGGGTACAGAGTCCCAGACTGGGAAGATGAGAAGGTCGGGAGGTAGCGCATGTGAGGCCTGCGCACCAGTGTGAATTTAGTTAATGCCAATAAACTGCACACTTAAAGACAGGAAGGATGAGGCTAGAGAGATGGTTCAGGGCAACTCACAACTGTAACTCCAGTTCTAGGGGATCCTACACCCCTTTCTAGACTCTCTGGGTACCAGGCATGAACATACAATCAGGGTATCGTGCTTTGAATAAGAATGGCTTATATGTTAAATAAAAGCCCCATTGGCTTGTATATTTGAATACTTGATCCCCAGTTGGTAGAACTCTTTGAGAAGGATTAGGAGGTGTGGTCTTGTTGGAGGAGGTGTGGTCTTGTTGGAGAAGGTGTGGTCTTGTTGGAGGAGGTGTGGTCTTGTTGGAGGGGGTGTGGCCTTGTTGGAGGAGATGTGGCCTTGTTGGAGGAGGTGTGGTCTTGTTGGAGGGGTGTGGTCTTGTTGGAGGAGGTGTGGTCTTGTTGGAGGGGGTGTGGCCTTGTTGGAGGAGGTGTGGTCTTGTTGGAGAAGGTACATCACCTGGGTGGACTTTGAGACTTCAAAAGACCCCTAACATCCTAGCATACTTTCTGTTTCCTGCTTGCAGTTGTGAGCTCTCAGCTATTCCTGGTACCAGGCCTTCACTCTGCCATCATGGACTCTCACCCTCTGGAGCCATAAGCTCAATTAAACACTTTCCTTTATAAGTTGCCTTGGTCATGGTGTCCTATCACTGCAACAGAAAAAGTCATGAAGACATGGTAAAACACATACACGTAAACCAAATCTTTTAAAAATGGTTACAATGATATGTTCTATATTATGAATATTTTGTATATTTAGGTTTTTACTGGGCTCAGGTAGGGAGCTCATGTTCTGGCCTTGGCTTCCTCCTCAACCAGCTGGGAAACCTTCAGGATTCCATTCCTCTAATCTCACAATCTGTTCTCATGCAAAAGATCAACTGTGGATGAGTTCCCAAGTTCCCAGCAGCTCTAGGGTGAGATAAACACAGTCACTTTCAGCTGGTCAAGTGGCCATCTGGAAAGAGTGTCTGTCATTCATGTCTGAGATCTGTCCTTTACCACAGATCTTGGTCACTTCCATACAAAAGACTCTGGTAGGTTTCTAGGACTGTGCTCTAAAGTCCTTCCAACCAAACAGCACAATAGCACTGTTGCGGAGGCAGCTGGGCCCCTGTGGACTGAGTCCAGCTAACACATTTGCCTTCATGACACCTCCCAAAGGTGTCCCTGACAGCACGGCTGTAGTGTAGAGCTGCATACTGTGTTCTTGGCTCTGCAAAGCCACACTCTTCCACTGGAGGGCCTGCTGGCTGAGATGAGGTCACCTGGGGCCACTCTGTAAGGAAGGGAGCATTGTTTTGTGTGTGCACAGGACATGGAGCCCCCTCCTGGGACAGTGACCCATTATTGAAAAGAAATCCCTGGGGGCTGGATGGTATAAGACTGGGTCTCGCTTTGTAGCTTAGTCTGGTCTAGAACTTGCTATGGGATCCAGGCTGGTTTTGGACTTGAGAGTTCCTCTGTCTGCCTCGCAAATGCTCTGATGACAGATGTACACCGCCACACAGAACCTGATGGAGATCATTTCAAAGAAGACATTTAAACCGGGATAATGATTTGGATCACGATATATCTACAGCTAGACTTTTCATTTAAAAATCTTTAATTTTTAAAGAACTTTAAAGAGCAACATGGGAATGCATTTGGTGATGGACGTGGCCTCTATTTTATATTCTCACTATTAATATCATGGCTGTGACACAGCACTATCACACAATACAACTGTGCATAAGGCTACCATTCAGGGAACCATTATAAAGAGCACACATGGCTCCTGCAGGTTGGTCTGAACAGCTGTGTGAATGTATAGTTAAGAAATCATGAACTTAAAATTAAAAGTCCCTGGGGCTGGAGAGATGGCTCAGTGGTTAAGAGCACAGGTTGCCCTTGCAGAGGACCAGGGTTCGATTCTCAGCACCTGCGTGATGGCTCACGACCATCTATAACTCCAGTTCCAGAGGATTCAATGCCCTCTTCTGGCCTCCATGGAAACTGCATGCACATGCTGCACAAAGGACCAGGCTGACAAACACTCAAGCACATAAAATAAAAATAAATAAATACTAATGTAATTTCTGGCCTTTCAGCTTACACATAGTGGAAATGAATTCTAACCCTGCACCCATAAATTACAGAATGCCCTTACCACAGATCAGTACCAGTCCTCATTGTATATAAGAAACATCTTAAAGTTAGGGGACTATGCTTCTAATAGGAAAATCTGATGTGTTAGCAACTACTGGCCGATCTTTGTGAGTTTTTCAATTGCAAAATGCACTTTAAAAATGCAAACAATTATTAATATTGATTTGGACTAAAACAATATTGAATTTCAATATATCTCCAGCTCCTTTATGAATGACCCCGTGAATGCGTGGAGATTATGATAGAAGAAGATCTGCATGTTCAATTTCTTCTCAGTGAGGATCCTTAAGGAGGGCCGATGTGATGCCTGGATAATGAACTTCACTAGATAAGACCAGCCCCAGAGTCCATGGTCACAATTACAGATGTCCCCCACAGCACAGGCCTCTACGCCCAGATCTGTTTGTCTCCCTGGGTTCCCCTCCCCCACCCCGTCTTACAGAGCACAGGTCAGGATCACATGCTTAAACTCTTCAATAGAATTTCGGGTTTTTTTTTTTAGAGGAAGGAAGGAGAATGGAGTAGATATTTATCTTCCTCTGGTAACATTTCAGAGACTACACAGGACACTATAGAAATAGCCCACTTAGCCTGCTCACAATAACTTCTTGAAGTGAAAATCATTATCCTTATTTGTCACAGGCTTGGTCCTCTGTGAGCAGGCTGGGATGCAGTGCAGAGGTGTAAGTGTTTATTAAGGACCAGCACTTGTGAAGCAGAACGGAAGGAAACTGAAGTGGGAAGGACACGCCCCGGCGTGGGCGGAGCCTGCAGCAGGCAGCGATGGCTGGCTTTCCTACCTGCCGCATTCTCTGTGGCTGGCTGTGGGTTATCCAGGGAACGGTGTGCCCTCAGGTGAGGCAGCTTGCTGCAGCTGAGGCAGATTCCCCAAGAATCTGAGTCTGGCGGCTGCCCACACGTCCACAGGGAGGTCAGTAAGCCCTCCCTGCAAAGATAGGAGCATGTCTCTGAGCCTGCCCCTCTGTTCCCAGTGGGACAAAACAAAAGATCCAGGAAGACCAAACATGTCAAGGTTACGCCATAAATTACGGCCATCCCAGATCTGTCTGACTCGAAACCTGTCTCTTTCCCCGCCAGACCCAGCTTTTTTTTTTTTTCCAACAAAGCGTACATCAGACTGTCCTGACCTTCAGTTACTGAGACAGGAAGGTTTGGAAGTCTCCAGAGGGATATGCAGAAAGTTTGGCTGTGTAAGCAAATACACTCCCCTCCGCTCCCCCGCGAACATCTGTGCACCATGTACGCATGCGTGTGCATGCACACACACACACACACACACACACACCCTTTGTCATCTATTGCATTGCTGATAGGAGGAGGAGCCATGGGCTATTTGGGTGAAGAGCTCCCCTGGCATGTAGCTTGGAGCCCGTCTTTTCCCAGTAGATCCCCCGGATCTTGCCAAGAGCAGCTGAGGATGCCCGGTGCTCCACGGCTCCACGGCCGGTGCTCCACGGCCCCCTTTCTCTTCTAGCAAGCACTAAGCTGTTCACATTTCCCAGCTGCTCCGACAGCCACAAGCCACAGCAGGGAAAATTACAGGGAAGGAAAAAATTGCATATTTACTTCTCCAAATTGAAAGTTGGGGTATAATATGGGCAGAAAGAAGTGTGTGAGTAAAACAGGAACGCTCTGGTCCCTGGCAGGGTTCAGCTGCCTCCAAGCTGCAGAGAGTCTGGGGAGGAGGAGAGCCGGGCAGGGAGGCTTGGCTTCTTTCCAGGGAATCCCTCTCCCTGTGGCTGGTGCAAGGCAGCCCCAGAGGACTTGCCTTCGGAGGCTCGGCGAGTGGGTGCTTGGGCACTGTGGTGAGCGGGGAGGCGGGAAGGCACGCCCACGCTACAGCAATGGCTCCTTCCGGCTAAAGTAACGTGGCTGTGACACGTGGATGCACTCTCAGGGGCAGAGTGACCACTCCCCCCTCTCTCTCTTTTTTAAAGATTTGTTTTTAATTGATTTTTAGTGAGTGTGTGCGTGTGTATGTTCATGGGCACGTGAGGGCCTGATGCCCGCAAAAACCAGATAGGGCAGACCTCCTGGGAGTTACAAGTAGTTTAGACCATTCACAGTGGGTGGTGGGAACAGAACCCAGGTCCTCTTCAAGAAAGGCTGAGTGCCTTAACCACTGAGCCATCTCTCCAGCTCGCTCAGCCATTCCTTACCCTTTTCTTTCTTTCTTTCTTTCTTTCTTTCTTTCTTTCTTTCTTTCTTTCTTTTTTTTTTTTTTTTAAAGGACTCTCAATCTAGGGGATGGTGCTGCCTACAGAGGAAAGGCTTTCCTGCGAGTTAATCCTCTCTGCACTCATCCTCACAGACAGACACACCCACGGGTGAGCCTCACCTGTCTCCTAGGTGATTCTAAAGCCAGTCAGGTTGAAGGGAGAGTAGGCAACATGATCATGGAATTAGCGGAGAACAGGCTGGTGTCCGCAGGGAGGACCGAACAGGAGCGCAGGGCAGACCGATCGCGCATCTTGGTTCCCTCCTTTTGCACTGTGAGCAGGTCTGTCTAGGCCAGCTCGAGAGAGTCAGGGCTTCAGTGATCCGGGAGTTCTAATGAATGGCTACATATGAGACAGGGGCCCTACATCCGTGTCTCACCGACGTCACCTGTTCCACGTCACCTCTGCCCACTGCTCTCTTGATGGCCCTTTTGTTCCCCGCTTCTGGAAACAGAGACATTTCCCTCCCTCCCTCAGTCCCTTCCTGCCTTTTCCTACCACAAGGCGCCGCAGACCTGGCCATCTGAGCCTGCTGTTCTGTCTGCTGGTTCTAAGCTGGTTCAGCACCTGGGGGCCCAGACAACTTCTCATCCCCACAATACAGAACCACACTGTGTTTCCAGTCACTAAGTCCCTGGTCAAAAGCACCCTAGGGTCCAGAGCTGCCCAACTCCCCACATCCACACATCTCAATGTGACCCAGGAACCCGGAAGAGTCAGTCTCTGGTAATACCTAAGCCCTGCCTTCATCTCTCCCCATTCCCAGATGGTGCCTGGCGAAGCTCTTCTCTACCGCAACCTCTAGAGCTTTTCTCCAATGCAGGTAACGAGGAGAGAGAGAGCACTGTCCTCCGTGTCAGATGCTCAGCACGGTATTTCTTTCTCATTGGGTGGCATCCTCATGTCATATTTCCTGTGCTGTATGCAGGTCTCTTATAGACGGATCCCACAGGGCTACCTATGGGGATTCCTGCTCTGATAGCTGATGCCCTGGGGTGAAGAGAAGGGGATCCAACCAGGAAGGCTTCTGGGTTCCTGGGACCCAGTATTCCCACCACAGTCCATGCTACCACACAGATGTTCCCCCTCCCTTAAAAAAATATATGTGTGTGTGTGTGTGTGTGTGTGTGTGTGTTGAGTGTTTGGCCTGCATATATGTATGTATACCACATGAATGCCTGCTGCCCATGGAGGTAACAAACTGGAGTTGGGGACAGTTGTGAGCCACCATGTAGGAGACAGAATCTAACCTGAGTCCCCTGCAAGAGCAACGAGTGTTAACTGCTAAGCCATCTCTCCAGTACCCCACGGTCCCTGTCTTAGTTAGGGTTTCATTGCTGTGAAGAGATACCATAACCAAGGCAACTCTTATAAAAGAAAACATTTCATTGGGGCTGGCTTACAGGTTCAGAGGTTCAGTCCATTATCATGTTAGGAAGCATGGCAGTGTCCAGGCAGGCAGATGTGGTGTTGGAGAAGAAGCTGAAGAGTTTTACATCTTTATCCAGAGGCAGCCAGGAGGAGACTCTCTTTGCACTAGGTGTGCACTGATCATAGGAGGCCTCAAGGCCCACCTACATGGTGACACACTTCCTCCAATAAGGCCACACCTCCTACACTTTCTATGGCCAACCTTCAAACACATGACTCCATGGGGCTGTAACTATTCAAACCACCACAGTCCGGGTCTTTGCAACTTGGCTGGCTGCGTTTATTTTTGAACAACAAGCAGAAAAGTCCGGTTTCTTTCTTTCTGAGCCCACGGACTCTTTCCTACTCTCCCAAATCCTATATAGTCTCACTTCTCAGCCTCAATGATCCAGGCAGAAAAGTGGTAAGTCCTGGTGCTCCCGGGACTTGGTGGTTCTCCGAGGCGGATGGAGCGGGTCACAGTTATAAAAAGCCCCTGGCCAACCGGTAGTGTCTCAAAGGGACTAGCATCTACAAGGCCCCACGTCTGTGCCTGTGTACATCTCTGTCAGCTGACCACAATGGAACGGATTAAGGCCCGACTTCTTACAGGCTGCTGAGAAAGGAAGGGATAATGGGTGGTAAAAGGCGTCTTGTGCAGGGACCCAAAACGGCCAACCTTTGGTCTCTAGTGAGCCCCTGTCTGAAGCAGCTCATTCCCAGGAATAAACACATGGCCCTTGTATAATGAAAATTGTTCTTCAAGTGACACAGACAATGGCCCTCGGCATCAGACCCTGACCCTCCGATCTGCCGATCCGGGAACCTGGATTTCTAACCATCAAGTCTTCTGATTCTCAAATCGGCAAGCACTGCAGATTTTCAGAAGACTACTCAAAGGGCTAGGGGTATACCGCAGCGGTACACACTGTGAGCTTGAGAGTGAGAGTCCAGGTTCAAGCGCCGGGGAGGAGCGGGCATCGAGGTGAGACATGACTCAGTGGAAACTCAGGCACAGGCTGGGTGTGGTGGTGTACACCTTTACACCCAGCACTCTGAGGCAGAGGCAAGCGTGGCCTGGTGAGTTCGAGACTAGCCTGCTCTACACCGTGAGGCCTTGCCTCGAGAAACAAAGCAAAACCAAACCTCGTGTCTAAGCCCCATTAGCCCTGGGGTCCACTCAGCTATGAAAAGCACAGCCACGGTTGTTGGAAGCATGAATTCCCAGGATAGATGTGATGTCTGATGTTGCAAAGAGACGCATAAAATTAGCTAAGCAGAGAGCAGGCTCCGTGGAGTCCTCGGTGTGCCAATCCGCCCCGGGCGCGCCCGTGAGGAGCTGGCTCCTGCCGCGCTGGAACCTGATGGGGCTCATGCAGAGACACGGGGGTTCCAGCACGAGGCATCTGCTTCTGCCTGGAGGATGGTCAGCGTGGAGAGACAGGTGTGCCCCGCCCCCACATCTGCCTCCTCCTCTGCCCCACCCCCTACCTACTGATGTGTCACACATGCACATGCATGCACACACACACACACATACACACACACACACACACACACACACACACATCCACTCACACTCACATGTACCCACACCTGTTATTTACAGCTCTGGTGTCCCTCCCTCCTCCAGTCTATATTCTGAAATCCTAAACCCCAGCTCCTCCGAATGCAACTTTGCCTGGGATTAGAATTATTGTAGACTAATCAGTTAGGAGGAGGCCATAATAGAATAGCAGATGAGACGTCCCTGTCCCTAAAAGATCGTCTACATAGTGTGTTTAAGGCCAGCCAAGGCTTCATAGTTATGTTGCAAAAAACAAAACAAAACAAAACAAAAAAACCCTACTGTTCTTAGAGAAGGGGGCCTGCAGGTACAGATTCATCCCCAGGGAACACTTTATCCACATGAGGATGAAGGTGTGAACGTCTGTGACATGTGGGTGTGCAGACATGGTGCCGTGGTGTGCCTCTGTGCTAATGAGCACGTATCCAGTGCATAAACGTCCACCTCCAAACTCTTCATTCTGTTGTTTGTTACCTCCAGCTAGAACAGTCCAGCTGCTGCCGGGCCATGCCCTGCTCCGGACCACCAGAGGGAATGACCCTCCAAGTAACTCTTGTCCCTTTCAGTTCTTTACGGTGGTGGGGAGATTAGGCTCCTTTCTGGCATAAGGCAAAGCTCTGCCTGTCTCTTCCCTGGGCCTTGAGGGAGGACATAGGAGGGTGGCCGGGGCTGGCAGGGTGGGGGGACGTGTAGGAGCGGCAGCCTAGCAGGGCCATCTGCCATCTGCACCACCGCTCCACTGTCCGCTCCGTCCCCTCTCTGCCTCAGGGTGCATCACTCTGGTGACCCCTGGGAACTGGAGCTAATTTTCCACCATCATTAGTGAAGGGAAGACCTCAGGTTCTGCCTTTAATTAAAGTCAAACGCCGGGCTGAGGAGAAACGCCACACGCAGACGGCCCTGTCTCGCTTGTAAAAGCCATATGCAAATAATTAAGCAAGGCATGGAAGCCATAATTAAAAATTTCACAAACCCCTCATTAGCAGAGCAGGCTGCACAGAGAAGCGGGGCCGAGTCCCTCCCCCACGCGCCCATGGCAGTTCCTGCAGATGGTTAATTGGGTGTATGTATGTGCGGGGAGCGGCGGGCCACACCTAGGTGACAGTGCACCTGGCACTGTGCCTGCAGGGCTCCTAGTACATTTCCTAGGACAAAGTGGGCAGCTTCCTCTCTCTGCATCCCAGGATATAGAGGCTCCACAATAGAGATCCCAGTTTCAAATCTCACTGCCTCTCCAGGGTACAGTCCTGATGTGTATACAGCTGGGACCAACGGACACAATGGGAAAGAAGGCTCTCGTTGGAGACTAAAGACCCTCTCCATCTGGACATGATTGAAACCCCTACCAGTCCCCACGACCTGATGTCTTTTTTGCATGGAATCCCTTCTGTGCAAACATAGGTCTCTGGTTCTTGTCTCCACTGTACTGTGACCCACAACAAGACAAAGGCCCCGGGCAGGGTACCCACAACCCAGAAAGCCCTCACCCAGCCCTGCCTGTGACCAATATCTCTGATAATGGGGATGGTGAGGCCAGGAGAGTGTGTCCGACATCGCCGTTACAGATGTTCTTTGGCTGATCTCTCCTCTCCATCACGCCAGGGGTCCCTTGCTCCAGCTCCCAGCATCCACAGACATCTGGGTCACCTCGTGACGGGGATTGATCTTGCCAGGCAAGTCACACCACAGGCATAATCTTTACTTGCTCATTGACATTTCCAAATGAATATTCACTTGTCCCAATTGTGGCCACTTGTTTTCCGTCTCCTCTGATCAATGGTCTTCCTCAGAAGGCGCCGTGCTCACTAGAGACATTGATTGATGGCCAGAGAGCTGCCTGGAACACGGAGAGGCCAGATGTGATCTGCCCGCTAAGAGACTAGGATGCTCGCCTGCCTTGCGCATGGGCTGTCCTGCGTTGCACTGGACCAATGCTTCCATGCGGCCCACAGCGGAGAGTCAGTCCTCTCGATGGAAGTGAGTGCAAATGGGTCTAGAGAGCAGAACTCTTGGGTTCTTTTTGAGACAGTCTTTGTGCGTAGCCCAGTCTGGCCTTGAACTCACTCTATAGGCCAGGATGATCTTGAAAACATCACCAGCCTGGCAATGGTGGCACACGCCTTTAATCCCAGCACTTGGCAGAGGCAGAGACAGGCAGATTTCTGAGTTTGAGGCCAGCCTGGTCTACAGAGTGAGTTCCAGGACAGTCAGGACTACACAGAGAAACCCTGTCTCAAAAACAAAACAAAACAAAACAAAACAAAACAAAACAAAACAAAACAAAACAAACAAAAAAGAAATCAGGACCCATCTGCCTCAGTCTCTTGGATGCTGAGATTACAGCCCCACACTGTTACACTCAGGCAGGACCCAAGATAGATCTTAGAAGCTTTGGGGCCTCAAAGTGAGGTGTATCATACTTGGAGCCCCCAGCGCTTGGGACCCTCAGACCCCAGAGCACCCTGCTTGGCCACTTCTTGACACGTAAGATCTAATGATCTTTATCAACATCTCTGAACAGACCTGGCCTCTCACACTGGTATGTTCGTTCTCTCTCTCTCTCTCTCTCTCTCTCTCTCTCTCTCTCTCTCTCTCTCTCATACACACACACACACACACACACACACACACACACACACAGAATACAGGCCAATAAACCTAAGGTGGTCAGATATCATGCCAGGTGCCCTGCTCCCAGAAACATCCAGAGGTAGGTGTGGTGAACCTAGCTGTAAATCCCAGCATTTGGGAGCCTGGGGCAGAAAGGCTGTGTATTTGAGGCCAGTCTAGACTACATGGGAAGACTTTGTCTCAGAAAAAATAAAATAAAATAATTGCCTTAGTAACTGTTCTATTGCTATGAGGAGACACCATGACCAAGTCAACTTGCAAAAGAAAGCATTTAATGGGGGCTTGCTTACAGTTTCAGAGGATTAGTCCAGCATCATCAGGGCGGGGAGCATGGCGGTAGGCAGGCAGGCAGGCGTGGCGCTGGAGTAAGAACTAACAGCTTACATCTGATCTACAGGCAGCAGGCAGAGAGCAAGACTGGGCCTGGTGTGGACTTTGGAAACCTCAAAGCTCATTCCCAGTGACACACCTCCTCCAACAACAACACCATACCTCCTAATCCTTCCCAAACAGTCCACAAACTGGGAACCAAACATTCAGATCTATGAACTTATAGGGGCTGTTCTCAGTCACTGCAGCCATGATGCAGCCTAGGGCCATCTTGGTTGACGTAGCCTAGGGCCATCTTGGTTGTCCATCTGCCCTATGCTGTACCTTTTCCAGCACCACACCAACCTCTTACAGTCAGTTTGCAACTCCCTTCATCTGTGGAGCTTGCCCTGCCCGCCCTCTCTTCCCGCCTCCATGTATCTTCCCTCTCACAGGCACACCTGACCAAGAACCTGCGGGCGCAGTCACCAGAACCCCTGAGTAGGCTGAGGTTCCACCCCTGACTTCCACATTTAGAAGGCTTCAAAAACCTAAAACGTCCCAGTTGCTGCTGACACAACAGGTGGAAAACTGCACCCTTGGAAACTTGATTTTCCACACAAAATTAGCATCAGTGCTGTATAAAATCATGTCCAGGCACTGGGTACAACGTGCATGGAAGAGCATCCACAGTGTCTGAGCTCAGCCTTGGGCTCACCCTGGAGACATCTCATTATCATGCCCAAATATTGCCAAACACGAACAGTTCAGGGACCCAAGATGACTCTGTCAGGACCTAAGCATTTTGTGTAAGGAACAGTCCATGTGCATATTTAGGGAGGAAGTGGACCTTCTATTTATGCAAACTGTGCGTAGTTACAAATTCTCATTCTGTGTGTGTGTGTGTGTGTGTGTGTGTGTGTGTGTGAGAGAGAGAGAGAGAGAGAGAGAGAGAGAGAGAGAGAGAGAGAGGAATGAATACTGGGCAACTCTATGCCACTTAGCCACACCCCTAGCTCCTCATTGGTGTACTCTAGGCAAGTGCTCTACCACGGAGCCACGCCCCCAGCCTCTGACTGCTTAGTTTTTTAAACATTCTTGGCTCAGGGAGTGGCACTATTAGAAGTGTTGGAGGAAGTGTGTCACTGTGGGGATGGGCTTTGAGACCCACCTCCTAGCTGCCTGGAAGTTGGTCTTACCCCACCCCCCCCCCATTTGCTTTCAGAACAAGATGCAGAACTCTCAGCTCCTCCTGTGCAATGCCTGCCTGGGCTCTGCCATGCTCCTGCCTTGATGACAATAGACTGAACCTCTGAACCTGTAAGTCAGCCCCAATAAATGTTATAAGAGTTGCCTTGGTCATGGTGTCTCTTTACAGCAATGGAAACCCTAACAAAGACATACATCTTTGTTAAACACATATATTTGCAGTCCCCTTGAATGTCCACCTTTTCCCTCCCCCACCCTAGAGATAACCCATCCATGCAGTAAATATTTAATACGCATGTATTCCATGCCTGGAACTATTCTGGGCAACCGACATCCATTAGTCAACAGAACAAAGACCCTGCCCTTGGAGAATTATATTCCAAGCAGAGAAAACCAGATACTATAATACTCATAGTGTGTGGAACATTAGAAGGTGCTCTATACTATGAAGGGAGAACTTAAAAAACAAAACAAAACAAAACAAAACAGAATGGAGGCAGAGACCATGGATGGTTGAGCTTGGAAACTGGTCTTTGCTCCTCAGTACATAGAAGACACCTTCATTAGGAAGATGCTATTCAAGTTATATAGATATGCTTGTACAGAGGCCCTGGCGTAAGGATACTCCTGAAGCAAGACCTGTCAGGAGGAAGACATACACACAGGATGAAAGGAGGCGAGGCCAGGGGTTAGGCAATCTGATTCTGACTTCAGGAATACCCCTCCGGGCATGTGGAGAGCAGAAGCAGAAGCCATAACCCTGGTGTAGGAATCTGTGTCTACTCTTCTTATAGGGAAACCGGTGCTTTTAGGGGCCAGCTTCGTTTGGTTGGTGAAAGTCATGGTGAAGGTCACATGCATCGTTTACTTTGGTCTACGACACAGATGAAGGTATTTGGGAGTCCCTAGCTTTTTTCTTGGACATGGATATTGTAGGTCCTAGAAACACACTGTTAATACCTGTTGCCAACCCTAGCTCTTCCTACCTGTTCCTCCATGCCGATGCTTAGGAGCCCTGGATGTTTGGTACACATATGCGACATGAGACTGGCACACGTAGCATGGAGTGCTGACGCGAAGGAGGACCCTGGAGCAGCCAGGCTGCCTGGCTCCCCTCTGTGATGGTCAGTCTAGATGGTGTCCTTGATTGACTGTACAGAGATACATCTGGGAGGTGGTGGTGGTGCACATTCTGGGTGTGTCCATGATGTTGTTTCCAGAGAGGGATAACTGAGTGGACAGACTTCTCTTGGATGCAGGAGGTACCACCTCACGGGGTGGGGTCCCGGAGAGAAGAAGAAAGGGGACGCTAACGAGAATGCAGGCGGCTTTCTGCTCCCTGGCTGTTAGGACGTGAGCAGCTCTGTCTCCCATGCCTGCTTCCCCGTGGCAGACTGAAGCCTTTAACTCTGCGAATAAATCTGTCCTCAGATGCTTGCCAGAGTCGGGTGGAAAAGCCTAGGCAACTGCTTGCAAAGCTGTGGCACCTGGGGCAAGTTACTTAACCTCTCTGTGCCTCTGTTTGGGGTTTCTCTGTTTCAATTTAAAACGAGGCTACCATACTGGGTTAATGAGCAGTAACGGTGATGTTGATGAAGGGCTGGGCACCTAAGGAGCCCTCCGTCACGTTAGCCGCTGGTTTAGAAAGATAGACAAAGCCCCCTCCTGCTTACCTGTGCTCCTCTCTGAGGAAAGTCCGGCATGTTGCAGTGGGCAAGACCTGAATGCCTGAAAGAAGCGAGAGCTGCGGACGCGTCCAACAAGGTCCCCAGGAAACGTCTCCCGAGCACAGAGAAATGTACATTCCTGGAAAGAGCTTCCAGGAAACGGCCTGTGAGCACTTTATCAAGAAGGGAAAGATGCAGCCGCATTCTTGGCTGGGTGTCCACAACCAGTGCTGGCCTTGGGCTTCCGCTATTGGCTGGTGTCCCGAAAAGCAGCGGGGATGGTATTTATCTGTACAGTTTGTGTTCGAAGTGTCCTTTGAACCGTGTCTGCCGGAGATGCCAAGCTCTGTGCAGAATGATCTATTTGGAGAGTATGATGCTGTTACGTCTCCTCCCTCATAGCTGAGCTTAAGGGACCCTTCAGCCCATATCACACACAGCCCCACTGATGGTTTCAAATCGGCTCAGAAGGACCCGGTGAGCAAGAAGACTTCAACATGCAGACTGGTGTGGCTCCAAACTCCCGATTCTCCTGTCTCAGAGTAGTCCATCTCCCCAGGTGCCTGCCACCACGCCCTGCTCCAGGTGAACCATTAGAATTGACTCATATTAAAGGATCAAGGAAACAGCATGGCACTTAATGTCCTGTTTAGTTGGGTTTGTTGCTTTGGGGGGGATTTTCCTTCTCTTTAACATAATTAATTGTGTTGATTGCAAGGTTACACACACACACACACACCACACACACACACACACACACACACACACGCAAGTCTTGCTTGGAACTTGGCATTGTTGCAATACCCATAATGGGAAGCTAATATTGTTTTCCAATTCAACTTGAAGACATTTGACTCCAGTTCATACACATAAAGGGAGTCTCCAAGAGCGAAGAAAACAAAAATTCCTCCCACTAAAGATTTAATTTTTTATAAGTGTTTGTGTGTGTGCATGTGCACACACATGGGGATAGTTATGCATGTGAATATATGGGTGTGTGTCTGTATACATGCAAGCACCAGATCATTGGCTTGGAGCTCTTCCATCAGGCTAGCCTGGCTGGCTAGTGACACGCCCCCTCCCCCCACCATCTACCTCTCTACCTACTCAGCGATGTGCTCACAGCACACGCCATCACCCAGCATCTATACACGGGTTCTGGGGCCCAGACTCAGGTCCTCACACTTGCGTGGCAGGCACATATTGATGGGGGCACAATGTGACATTTAAATACATGTGTGCAGTGTGTAGTGATCAATCCAGGGTAATCAGCATCTCCGTCACCTCGTGTATTTGTCGTCTCTGCTGGGACTATTCGGGATCCCCTCTACTAGAGATTTTGAAACATATAACTTAATTGCTGCGCTTGAATGAGCCGATCCCCTGCCTCTACCCCTCAGCCTTTCCGGTAAGAGCCATCTCTAATGATATATCACACAGCCAAGAGCTTGTGTGTGGTTTCCCTTCTCATCCAGTCACCACAATTAATAGCCAAATAATAGATTTGACCTTTTGCTAAACTTATAGCCTGCCACTTTCATTAAATTGCTAGTTGGGTATTAAAAAAAAAAAAAAGTCCTCTGGGTTGGCAAGATGGCTCCTCAGATGCAATCTTTGTTTGTTTGTTTGCTTGATCCTTCCTCCCTTCCTTCTTTTCTTTCTGGTTATGTAGCCTGCAATTCTCTATGCATGTAGAAAAGACCAGCCTTGAACTCAGAGACTGGCTTGTCTCTGCCTCCTGAGTGCTGGCAGTAAACCACGCCTGGCGAAGGTGGCTCAGCAGGTGAAATGCTTGCTGCCAAGCCTGAAGTTACAAATTCGACCCCACAGGACTCACATGATTGAAAGAGAAAAGCAACAAGTTATCCTCTGACATCGCACACAATCCCTTTCCAGAAACTAAATGTAGTAATAATAATAATAGTAATAGTAATAATAACAATAATAGTAATAGTAATAATAAAAGCAACAAAACAACAACTCTTGACATCCTGTGGGCTGTTTGTGCAATGAGGAAATTCTCAGGGTATGTTTCACGGAAGTTTTCCAAGGTGGTGAGGATCTGTGCCTTTAAGGATGACAAGGGCTTTGCTCCCCCTCTATAACAGAAGCCTCCTGCATCATCTTCAGGTGTCCCTAAAATTGACAAAGAAATCAAAAGCAAGAGCTGCTCATCTCTGTTTTGAAGACACTATTGAGGATCTTTCTGGCAAGCCAGAGGGATATGCAACGGGCCAAGCATTTATCCACACTGGGTTCTGTGCTGGTCTGAATGAAAATGGCTCCCACGGGCCCATAGGGAGTGGTGGCGCTGTTAGGAGGTGTGGCCTTGTTGGAGGAAGTGTGTCACTGGGGGGTGGGCTTTGAGGTCTCAGATGCTCAAGCCAGGCCCAGTGTCTCACGCTCTTCCTGCTGCCTGCCCATCCAGATGTAGAACTCTCAGCTTTTCTCCAGCACCATGACTGTCTGAGTGCCACCGTGCTTCCTGCCATGGTGATAATGAACTAAACTTCTGGAATGTAAGCCAGCCCCAGTTACATGTTTTCCTACAAGAGGTGCTTTGGTCAGAGCCTCTCTTCACAGCAATGGAAACTCTTAGCTGAAACGGGTTCAGGCAGTTGGACGTGTCTGTGGGTCAGTGGGTCTATCTGGCACGCAGTCATCATCAGGTGTGGCTCTGCCTCTGTGGCCCCACGGGCCCTCGGAATCCCAGTTATAACTTAACCTGCAGACCACCTTAAATAAAGCTCGCGGAAGTGAAACACCGGAGACACCACACAGACAACCTTCCTGAATTCCACTCTGTTACAAAACTAAAAACAAAACAAAAAACCCTGACTTTTCCTCAAAGCACTTTTTCCTGCTGAAGAGAAAAGACCTTTATGACATGTGGCCAAAAGCACGGTACCTACGGCAACGTAAATGCACAGTGACAGCTCGTGAGAAGGGTGTCATGAGGCTAGACCTCAAAACCCCCAAATCAGAGCTTCACGCGAGGGAAGTGGCGAAAAACTCTGCTTTCCACCACAGTTTGGCTGCAAAAATATAATTTTTATCCCTGCAACAAAGTATCTCCAATTATTAAATATGATATATATTAGTATATACAAGTATCATTAATTATATAGTATATATAACTAATTATAACTAATATTAGTTATAGCTACATATAATATGTATTAGTTATATATGCATAACACATATAACTAATATATATTCTCTATATAACATATATAAATTATATTATATATAACTAATATATACTATATAACTATATGATATATATGTTCTTCAGCTAATCCCCTCTTTCCCCAGTAATCCTGATATACTGTCACGTGGGGTCCTCTGATCTGGCTCTCCGCCTCCTGCAAATCTATGCAACACTCCACAACCATGCCTGGGGGCGTGGGGAGGTGCAGCAATTCAGCTGATTTTTTCCAAAGTCTACTCACACAGAAGCCTTCCTTCCAGCCCCACGAAGCCACCTCACCTCACCTTTTCCCGTTTCAGGCAACAGTGAACCAAGGCGCGAACACCCCTCATGGCAGGGCCTGTCCAGCTAGGAAGATGGCCAACGTAGGCCCCGAAAGGAAGGCAAGGTTGGGAGAGGCTGGCACAGAATGGAAAGCCTGGGTTCCCCAGGCAGAAGCCTCTGTCCCCTGGCAGCATCACTGCAATGCAGTGTGGGTAACTCCCTTCCACACCATGGTAGTATGTGTAGCAGCAGCTTTTACAGAGACCGCATTAGAAGTGGCAGAGCCATGGGGATGAAGGGACCTCGGTGTCTCCCGTTCTTGAACGCACACAAGACTTACTCTTTGACATCTATAAGGGAAGCTGTGGTCGCTCTCACCCATCCCCCATCAGTCTCCCCCCTTGTTGTTTGAGGATATGAAGTGTCACTAAAAATGGCCAACATCTCTCCCCTGACACAGGGGCATGAATCAGTACATCTTCCGTGCTTTCTCTGTGGTATCGATTTTTTCCCCGAGAACGGAGGCAGATGGCTCCGATATGGCGTGGTCTAATATCCCCCCACCCCCACCCCGCTTGATTTATAGATCTCTTTGTACATTACCTGAACATAAATGAGTCTAGCATCATTTCTCGCACGCTTGTCAAATTAAGGTAAGATATCCTTGTTGACCTTTAAACCTTCAGAAATAAATTAAAAAATAAACCAACGTGGCTGAGACATTTTGCAGCGAGAACTATAAATGAGCCGGGCTCTCGGATGCCAATTAAGAGGATGTAATTATGAAGGGGATTGTGGTGTGTGCTGCGGGTAATGATTTAATTTTAGTTTTAGTGCGTGCACTCAATGGAGGAAAGGAAAATAAGCTGGTTACGAATCATCTCGCGAAAGAGCCGAGAACAACTTGGCACCATTTGGTCCCTAATTTACCAAAACGGGAAGGAGCTGGGGGTGCTTGGCACTGGAGCCTTCCAGGAGGAAAGAACACTTTGGAAAAGGTGCAGAAAGAAGAAGCAGTGGCAGGAACCAAAATAGAGACAAGGTGCCCGTTTGCTGTGATGTTACCAAACACAGCCAGCGCCAGCCCGTTCTTGTGGGGCTGGGCGAGGGTGTGAATTGGATCCGATTTCCTGCAGGGGAGGATTTCTGCTCAGGGGATGCATTAAGCCTTTCTCCTCTGCTGCTTTTTCCAATGTCCTCCCTATAATAGCCAGTCTTGGGTCCAGAAAAGGGGTCCCTGGGTACTAGGGTTTGAGTGCAGATGGTCCCCCGGAGGCCCAAGTGTTGGGACAGTTTCCAGGTGGTGGTGAGCTGTCGGAGGTAGAACCGTCTGGAAGCAGCGTCAGGGGTTTCTCTGCTCCTTGACGTCAGTAAACTGTGGCCTCGCACTGCTGCACTGCTGCCGGTCCAGCTATGAGCATGCTCTCCCACCTCTGTGGACTGCGTCTTCTCAAACCGGTGAGCCAAAAATAAATACCACCCCCCCCCCGCGCCTCCATCCACAAACACCGTTATTCAAGGCCACATGACACTCTACGACCTGTGCCAGCCAGTGTGCCAAAGGCAGGTGCGCGCCCACCCCAAGAACGCCCAGCATCTGGCCTAGCAGGCTGGCTTTTGGCATCTTCCAGATTATCTGCACAAGAATATCAAGTAACCATCAACTTCTAATTAAGTCTGTCTTCAGACCTCACCAAGAGAATGAAAGAGGCCCTGTGTGGAGCCCTGGCTCCCCGACTCTGTCCTGCCGGGTGACTGAGAACCTCTATGCCCACTCCTCCTTACCTCTGCCAATGTCTGGTAAATTGCACAGCTTGCAGTCTCCTGCCTCAGCTCCTCCCACTTCCTAAACTCTCTTCCTTTATCTGCAGTGACCGTGCTCTTAAGGACCGCTAAGAGCCCCCTTCCTTTCTAATCCAGTGGGCTCCAGTGACACCAGGCAGAGAGGATTCTCTCAGGGACGATGGGGTGAGGTGCTGGAGCCTTCTGTGTTTCCTCACGGTTAAGGATTCAAATGTGAATCGGATCCCGCAGGCTCAGATTTGAAAGCCCGTGGCACTGCTGGGAGGGACTGCAGAACCTTACACGGTGGAGCTAGCAGCGGGCAGTTGATCCCTGGGGCCATATTATCTCTGGCCACTTTTGGCGCTCTGAGCCACATAATGTGAACTGCGTCCTCGGCCATACCTTCCCTGACCCGGTGGGGCTGAACTCTGAAACTGCAAACCAGAGTAAATATCTAGCTCTGTGAATTGTCTCTGTTGAATGTTTTGGTCACAGCGGTGAGAAGCTAACCAAGGCGTCTACACATCCGCGGGTGCGCATGCGTGCTCACTCAGGCGCAGCCCGACGGGTTTCGGAGGATGCGGAGGAAGGAGGCCCCTGAGTCTCCCAGTCACATGGGATGTGTAGTTTGTTAAGGCCGCGTGGCTTATCTACAGTCACGTGGCTAATTAGCGTGGGCTACACAGCCTCTCGCTAATGGCCTCTCCTTGTTCTGCAGTCCACGCTGCCTCGATATCAGCCCTCCGAGCCACCAGCTCACACATGATCCCCAGGAAAGCCAAGCGAAGCTCGCCCTGATGGTACCAGGGAGGCCGGGGCTGCCTTCAGCATCCACTGTGGCCATGCCACTGGCCTCTTCCGAGACCTGAGAGGCGGTCTGCTCCAGTCTGACTCTGGGGCTCCCCCTGGGCTCTGTGAGATGCTCCGAGCGAGCCTTGTTCATCTCTGTGTACTGAGTGCCAGTCATCCAGTCACACGCAGGCTCCTCAGACTCACACGGAATCGAGAGTTGCTAAGGCCCCTTCCAGTGGCCGAGGCAGAGAGGAACCAGTCCTCAAAGACACACATGCACATCCATATCAGAAAGACTAACGGGGGCTGTTCTTCCACAGGACCTGGGTTCAGTTCCCAGCACACACAGGACGGCTCACAACCATTCGGAACTCCTGCACCAGGGGACCCAGCGTCCTCTTCTGGCCTCTGAGGGCACCAGGCACACGGGTGGTACAGACATACATGCAAGCAGACCACTCAAACACGTAAAATGAGCAGATCAAATGAGGACATATAAAAATGATCCTATAGATAATGGCGATGAATAAATGTAAGCGCTACTGCTCTCCGACATGACCATTTGGCTTAAAAGCCTGCCGTGACCCACTTCCCACTGTCCTGGATCTTCACAGCCCTGTGTGTCCGGTGTGGAGGTCAGAGGTCAATGTCAGCTGTCTCCCTCACTTGCTTTCCACATTAGTTTCTGAGACAAGGTAGCTGACTGGTTAGATCAGCTGGGAGGTGAGCTCTGGGTATCCTCCTATCTCTTTACCACAGAACTGGAGTTACAGACATACAGGGTACTGGCCTGGCTTTCTGTGATCCGAACTCAGCTCCTCCGGCGTGTACAGCCGGCAGTCAAACCAGGAGCTCACAAATGATGGCCCACGGGCCAAACTTTCCAGCCATCTGTCTTCTTGACTAAGCTTGAGCATTTATATTTGCTTTCTGTAGGGCTGGGCCCTAGGCTTGAACCTAGGGCCTTGTGTATACACTCGGCTAGCGCTCTGCCACGGGGCCGCACTTCCGGCCCTGCGAATAAACTGGAGCTGGGACAGAGCCACTCCCACACCGTCCCTCTCCGTCCAAGGCTGCCCCTCACGCCGCAGCGTCCCAGCTAAATAAACTCAGGGGGAGGCGTGCTGCCCCCAAAGCCCAAGACATTCAGCGCCTTGCGGAGAATGGCCTAACTTGCACATACCGTTTCTTCATAAATTACCTGTCGATTAAGTTTTAGGGTTGCCCGTTAAACTTCGGGTAAGCCGTTCAACGCAGTCAGTCAAAGAAATAAAAGGAAAAACGCCAGACGCTGAGGGTAAGCCGTACCGATTCCCGATTAGAAATCCATACGTGAGTACACAGCAAAGCAGTCCCACACGGGAAGTCTTTGAGCGACTCGATTACAGGGAGGATTCCTTTGAAGGTGACGCCCACCTCGATCCACTCCACAGGGACCATTGGCAGAATCCTTCCTGGACTTGGCTCTATGTGTGTCCTTACACGTAGGAACGCAGAGGACATACAGTTGTGGCTTTGGATGCTTTAGCCATAAATTAAATTACATGTATATAATATAGTGTGTGTGTGTGTGTGTGTGTGTGTGTGTGTGTGTCTGGAGAGACAGTTCCAAGGTTAAGAGTGCTCGCTGCTCTTTCAGGGGATCAGAGGAGTTTGGGTCCCAGGACCATGTCAGGTTATCACCTGTCATTTCAGCTGCGGAAGATATGACGCCCTCTTCTGGTCTCTGTGGGCACCTGCACTTACATGTGCACATATTCTCTCTCTCTCTCTCTCTCTCACACACACACACACACACACACACACATACACACACACAGCCGAAAACAAAATAAATCTTGGGGCCGGAGAGATGGCTCAGTGGTTAGGAGCACTTGTTCTTGTAGAGGACTTGGGTTTGATTCCCAGGACAGCGGGGGGGGGGGGGGGGGGGGGGAAGGGGAGGGAGAAGGGCATCAGGTGACTTACAACTGCCCTTAATTACAGACACACATGCAAGCAAAACACCTCTGCACATAATATAAACTCATTCAAAACACTGTTTTATAGAATAGCTCTTGAATCTCTTGCCCAGGTAGCACAGCAGATGATTCTTACCCGGTCAGGATATTCCAAGGTGCAGATTCAGAATTCAATGCTCTCTCTCTCTCTCTCTCTCTCTCTCTCTCTCTCTCTCTCTCTCTCTCACACACACACACACACACACACACACGTCACCAGAATCACCATTATGTTTAGCGTAAACAGCCCTCCTTTCCCCAAAATGCTACCCACTCTGCTTGGACAGCAGCGGCCGGAGGGAAGAGGGATCTGTACGGTTCAGTTTCAGAGAGTGAACTGGCGGGCGAGGTGGGGGCCGGGGCGTGGCGTTCAAGGAAGCAGGTGCACACAGCTAAGACTCCACAGACTTGGCAGACCAGAGCACAGACCTCAGGTGGGAACCAGAGCTCCCCCATGTCCATCCCTCACCTCTTCCAGCTCAAGCGCTGCCTCCCGAAGGTTCCACAGCGTTCCAAAACACCTCCATCAGCTGAGGGACCAGGAGTTCAAACATATGACCGGGATGGGGACATGGTCTCTAAATACAGAAAAGTGGCCCACAGGTCACTTTGGAAGTCAAGCCATCAGCAGAAGGACCCAAGGTCCCTGCCGGAGGTCGTACCTACTCGAGGATGCCCCCTCCCCACCCTTGTGCCCCGGGAGTCCTGTCAAGGGCCCGCGGCCTCTGCTGGCATAGCCCCTGTGATCCACAACTCCAAACACCCCATTCAAAGACTCGATTTGAAAGGAGAATCACTGTGAATATAAATGACTTTCTCAGAAGCTTGACTTTTAAAAAAGGAAGACGGATCTGGCCCTTGCAAATAAAAAACAGATTGAGAAGCTGAGCTTCGTGGAGTGACTTAAGCAGGCATTCAGAGTTGGCACCCGCTGGGAACAGTGCGGCAAACTCGGAGCTGGAACAGCAGAGCCCGGGGCTTGGCTCAGTAGCAGTCTCTCCTTCCCACTTCTCCTTCGCTGCCTCCGCCCACCCCACCCCCCACCCCCGTACCCTCACATCAATCATCTCTGCTTAGAAAACCCTCAGCAAATACCTACTGAGTGCCCGTCAGTGTGCCCACACCTGGCTGGCCCTACAGAGGCCCCAGAGCTACCACCGAGGAGCAGGGGACCCCAGCGTGCCACCTTGCCTGGTGCAGGGGTGGTGATGCCTGCTGGGGAAGCAGATACAGGGATGGCACTCCTCACACAGCCCCGAGGGGCGGCCTGTAACCAGGGGAAGGACGTTGGGAAATTTCCTTCTCAAGGCCAAGGGTCAGCTCTCTGGTCATTGTGAATTCTGGGGGCTGGGGGTGGGCAAGCAGATGAAATAGCAGGGTGTCTACGCAGATAGGTGGAGCAGAGGCTCCAGAGGCCGGCTTCCCGGGAGAACCAGGCTGGGCATAGGCGCCATCTTTCTTATGATGGCCCTGCTGTGTAAGCCTGCCTCTCTTGGAGAAAGACAAGGACCTCCCTGGGGGAGGGGCTGCACTCCTGGAGGTGACTTTATGAGCATAGACATGAGCTATAATCCACCCTGCTGGGCTGATGACATGCACAGTGCTAAGCACAGGGTTCCCCTCAGAGGCTCTTTTGGGGGTACGGGGAGGGGGGCGGTCCACAGTGAGAATTTCATGTGGGAACAGAGTCATCAATGCATACCAGTCCGTGCTCTGCCAACTGTTGGCCACCTTATACTATCCAGAGAAGAGCCCCTTCCCATGATGCTGGGTGATAAGACAGATGTTGTCCTTGTCATGTCCGTCTCATGGGTCGCCCCCCCACTCCTCCCACCCCCCCACTCCCCACCCCCAGCCCCCCACCCCCACCCCCAGTCTGTGGTTCCCCGTCCATGGTTTCTGTTAACCATGGTCAAATATTCCCTGGAACACTGCATAGTTCTGCAAACAATCCTTAGGTCTGATTCATATTATACGATAGTGGTACAGTTGTCATATTATTAGCTATTATTAATCTCTTGCTGTGACCAATTTATAACTTAAGCTTTATTATAGATATGTATGTGTAGGGATAATAATTACATAGTAGTGTTTGGTATCACCCCAGGTTTCCAGTGTCCCCAGACTACAAACATACAGTCGGGGCTGCTTACTAACCATACTGCCCTCTACCCCCACCTCCAAGGCCAAGGGGGCTGGGACTGCTCCTTCCTGCTACAGACTCTTCTCCACGATGTCATCAATTCCACATGAGTGGGAAACTGAGGCTGCGGAAGGGCGTGAGCCTGCATCCCAGCGAATGATTGCGGGAAAAACGACAATCAACTTAAAAAGGGGGAAGGTTTATTTTGGCTCACGGTTGCCGAGGTGTCGACCCTGTGTTCGTTTGGTTCGGTGGCAGTGCGGCACACCATGGTGGGCGCATGTCATGGAAGTGGCCTGTTAGGCCGGGCAGTGGTGGTGCACGCCTTTAATTCCAGTTCTTGGGAGGCAGGCAGATTTCGGAGTTTGAGGCCAGCCTAGTCTACAGAGTGAGTTCCAGGACAGCCAGGGCTACACAGAGAAACCCTGTCTCGAAAAACCAAAAAAAAAAACCAAAAAAAAAAAAAAAAAAAACAAACAAACAAAAAAAAAAGTGGCCTGTTTACCTCATGGCAAAGGGAAGAAAAGATGGGGGCTTACATCCCAATACCCCCGATACCACACACCCTCAATGGGCTACTTTCTTGGTCCTACCCTTTAATGGTCCCGTCAACACTCAACAGTACCGAGGGCTGGGCAATGAGCTTTTAACTTGTGAGCTTTTAGGAGACACATATCCAAACCATAGCAGTGGATTGGGGATTGGGAAGGGGAAAAAAAAAATCCCTGAAAGCCACAGTACAGAGATTCAGGCAGCTACTCAGAGGCTAGGAGGCCGGCGGAACACAAAGGCCCAACTCTAAGAGGCAAGAAGGCACTGGGAGGAAGCCAGGGGCCATTCCCACAGAGGGGACCTGCCAAAGGCTGCACTGCATTTCACAGCATTTCACAACACAGCGCTGAAGGCTAGAAAGCAAAGGTCAGAAGATCGGGGCAAAAGCAGATCCACAAATCCCAGGTCCTCAACAGCTGTAATGCTCCGAGACTTGTTTGGGATTAAAAATATATTTATTTACTTATTAATTATATTATGAGTATAGTGTTTTGCCTACATGTATGTCTGTGTACCGTGTGTGTGTGTGTGTGTGTGTGTGTGTGTGTGTGTACCTGATACCCATGGAAGCCAGAAGAGGGCATCAGATCAGATCCCCTGAGACCTGAGTTACAGACAACTGGGAACTACTGCGTGGGTGCCAGGAATTGAACCCAGGTCCTCTGAAAGAGCAGCTAGCATTCTTAACTCCTGGGCTATCTCTCTAATCCCTTGTTTTGTTTTGTTTTGTTTTTTGAGACAGGGTTTCACTATATATGCTTGGCTATCCTGGATCTTGCCATGGAGGCCAGGTTAGCCTAGAACTCACCTGCCTCTGTTTCCCACCTGTTGGGCTTAGAGGTGCACGGCACATTTTAACACACTTTAAATAAGCAAATTACGTGATTAAAATTGAGCAAGGATGAGCCAGGAAGTGGCTGCTCATGTCTGCAATCCCAGCACTCGGGAGAGAATAGTGCAGGGAGGAATTCACTCCAGAGTGAAGCAAAGTCAAAACAAAATTAAGTGAAAAGCACTGAGAGTTAGGACCTGGAGCACTGGCTCAGAGGTTAAGAGTGAGCATTGTTCTTTCATGGGACCTGAGTTCAGTTCCCAGCATCCATGTAGGCAACTCACGGCCACACGTTAACTCCAGTTCCAGGGGTCTGGTGCCCTCTTGTGGTCTCCATGGGCACTGCACCCACGTGCACTTACCCTCTCCCCCACAGACACATGGTACACACAATTAAAATTTTTTAAAAATTTAAAGGAATATAAATAATCTGATCAATAAGATCTGGCTTTCTTTCACACTCGTTTGTGTTCAGCAAACAGAACACATTTTTTTTTCTCAATCGCTCAAAAATTATTCCGAAAACTTGGTTTATGTTGAACTACAGAAAAGGAAACCTCAATAGAAGTCATTATCTAACCGAAATGCAATAAAAATCAAATATTAAAAAGTGACGGGGAAAAATATTGGCTACAACATCGGTTTTGATGGAAGAAAGTAGAAATTATATGCCTGACCTTCCCTAGGGAAGGGAAATTCCTGTTTCCAATGGCTCGAAGATGGAGTTAAGAGCCAGGAGCCAGGAGGGAAAGCTACAATGTCACAGTCACAAGCAAAATCAACAACACTGTCAGCAGGCCAGACGGCTCAACAGGGTTCGTTGGAATGATCGTGGGCTTACGAGAAATGACAGGGGTACAGAAGATTTGAGACGGACAGTGTATACTTGATTTTATACATTGCCTGTGTGTATGCATGAGTAGAAATATATACATATATATGTATAGGTATGTATTCGCTGGAGAGACTGGCTTGTTGAGTGAAAGCACTGACTGCTTTTCCAGAAGACCTGGGTTTAGTTCCCAGCACCCACATAGCCCCTCCCAACCACTTTTAACGCCAACTCCAGGGGATCTGTCGCCATCTACTGGCCTCTGTGGGAACTGCATGCACACGGTGCACAGACACACATGCAGGCAAAACACCCAAACACATAAAATATCCTTTTAAAAAGTGACGACAGACTACATGCCCAGTCACAGTGCACTACAAATGTAATTTGGATCACATCTCTCCCCGTGATGCACATTTCAGCCATTTAATGTGTTTTTATCCCTTTTGACATCAGCTCTGAAACCAGGATGCTTCTAATAATTGATGAGACATTAGGTTTAAGTAGCGCTGCCCCTCCTTCTTTCCCATGGGTACCAAAAGATAATGGCGTGCCTTATAATCGGTAGCGTTTTAGATTTCACGAAAGTATGGTAATTCTTCAGAAATGCACAGTATATATTACTATTGAGCTGGAAATTAATAATAAAAGAAAAAAATGGGCGCTCTCGGGTATTCCGAACACTTCTCTCACATCAAGGAGGAAATAAAAACAGCAATTTTAGACTATGAAAAATTATGATAATGGCAACTTGTGCCCATCAAAACTTATGGAATGTAGCCAGAACTCCGCTCAGAGAACACTACTGGCTGGAGTGTTATATTCATTTAAAAGAGGGGAAAAAAAGATAATAAATGACCTGGACGTTCAACTTTTAAAAAATGTGAAAATGAGCAAGAACGGCAGTCATGACAGGTATTTAAGATAATGAGAGAAAGTGATGCCTTTCAGATGTTCAAGGGAAGATGAATAAATCCAGCAGCTGCTTCTCACAAAGGCCAATGAAACAGACCAGTCTCCAGTAAGGTTCTAATCAAGAAAGGAGAGCCCCTTGCAGGAGGGGTGGGCATCTCCGGGGCTGTACGGTTCAGGGGTGACCAGCCTGTCTAGAGTCCCTCAGGTTGGGGTGGAGTGTAGCTCGGCAGAAGAGTGAATACCTACCACACCTACCACACCTACCACACTGCCGGGCTCGGTGCCCAGCAGTGCAAAAAGGAAAAAAGAAAGAGAGGGGAAAAACAGGACTGGAAAAGAGATAATTGTACCTGTGCAAAAAAGTTGGTACAATGTAAGAATGCCACAAGAGATTCTAACTTTTCAATAGGATGCATGGTAGTCTTAGGAGGCAGAAGTGATACAAACTGACTTAAAATGTGGGGAATCTGAATAGAAAATCAACGCATGAAGCATGCCCCACCCCTAAAGGCGCTGTCCTCCGCTAGCTCCAGCCTTCAAGGAAAAGATATTTTCTATCCCATTTTAAAATGTTCCAGAGGATAAAGAAAGCAGAAAAACTTCCTAATTAATTTTATGAATAACACATAACCCTGCTACTAAAACCTGCCAAAGATGAAGGAAAAATAAAATCACAGACTAATCTTGCTTGTTACTATAGATGCAGAAAGTCTAAATAGAAGGATCGCATTAGACACACACAGCCTACTTGGCACCAGCCCTTTGCACCAAGGCACAGAACTGCTGGGTAAAACACAACACAAAAATAATTAAATACGTACCGACAAGACTTCTGTGCTTTGGAGGAGGGGAGAGAGGAAGGAGAAGACAGGGAAAGATGCAGATGTAGAGGGGGAAAAGGAGGAGGAGAGGGAAGAGGAGGAGGAAAAAAAACAATGAGGAGCAGGAAGAAGAGAAGGGGAAGAAGAGAGGAAGGGGAGGAGGGACGGGGAAAGGAGGAGGGGCAAGGACTCGGGGAGGCGGGGACGCGGGGATGGGAAAATGATGTGTGTTCACAAGGCCCCAGAGTATGGAGGAAAGACCCAGAGGTGCTCACAGATGGATCTGATGCAGCCTGGACCCCTGTAAGACAAGGACTGGGCTGGGCTCCACAGCCTCCACCACCTCAGTGTGGTGAAAGCTAGACTCAGCCTCAAGCCAGGCCTGGTGCCTCAGCCGCAGCTCCTCAGGAGGCAGATGCCGGAAAACCAGGCCTTAACTCCAATCCGGGCAACCCACACCACCGTGATTCCCAGGGAGAGAACTGAGTCCCGAAAGTTATCTTTTGACCTGTGCACGTGTGCATGCATAGACACACACACACACAGACAACACATGCACACACTCTCATGCACATATATGTAAATGTGCACACTCACTCATGCACACACTCACACACACTCAGTCACATACACACGTGCACAGAGACTCACATATACATGTACTCATGTACACACACAGACATACATATACTCATATGCACACACGCACACATGCATACACTCACATACACACTCCCCCATATACACTACATGCATATACACATGTCTACAATAAATACAATTTAAAACAATGACAACAATACCACCAACAACAAAACCCCCAAAACTATTAACTTTAGGGAAAGCAGGGGGAAATGTCTTCTGGAAAAAAAGGAGTCTGCACACACCCCTAGCCTACGCCATAGCTCTGGAATCCTATGGGATACTGGAATCCACCTACCCCCACCCCACCCCCACCCTACGCCACCCCACCCCTGTGACAGAAGTAACAGGATAAATAGATCCCGGAACTGCATGCACACAAATTCTGAAACAGAGATAATTTCCAACTATGACAGCTCAGGAAGCACAGGGATACCATTTTAAAAACAATCCCTACCAACCTTAAATTAGTCTGGATAATTTTTGCTTCTGTAGACTAGTACATAGAGACCATAATCCACACAAGGAAATGACTCACGGCGAAGCCGGTTGACGAGGAAGCAGACCAGAACCCAAGCTCGGGGCAGAATCTGATTTGCATGAATTTACTTATTGTTTATGTAAAGATTTCCACTTTAAACCTTTGAGGGTACAGATAAACTCAAGCTAAGGAAGACAGTTCACATCTGAACTCTGGAAGGCTAGGGCAGGAGGATTGTTGTGAATCTGAAGCCAGCCTGGGCTACACAGTATGCCCAAGGCCAACCCAGGTTGCAGAATGAGATACCGCCTCAGATGAATATATTTTTTAAGAAAAAAAAAATCAAAGCAATAAAGAAAAGACAGGAAATCATAAAAGGCAGGCATGTAGATTTTCAATATCTCCACAGAGTCTCAAGAAATGAAAACTCTAGTGATTAGAATTTCAAAAGCACATTTTTCAGGGATTAAGAACAGACTAGTTAGCAAAGG
This sequence comes from Apodemus agrarius, assembly GCA_964023405.1. Taxonomy (NCBI): domain Eukaryota; kingdom Metazoa; phylum Chordata; class Mammalia; order Rodentia; family Muridae; genus Apodemus; species Apodemus agrarius. Next base: position 22,290,870 of record OZ030005.1, read on the forward strand.
AGGAGACACTGGCACCCGGATGATTCCGACATAAACACGCAGGTTACACAGATGGGAAAAATGAGACTGCAGTGATAAGAGATTGGAATAAGAAAAGCCCCAAACAATGCCATTAATCATAGAGACTGTGGCAGCAATGTCCCCCCGGGGGACCCTAAGGAAGCTAAGTGCCTTCCAGATAATTTGCAGTAACAGGGTGTAGGAAAAGAAGCCAGGGTCAGCGCCAGGTCTCTGCTGGATCCCACAGCACACCGAGGACCAAGGCTGACTGTGGACTGGGAGCGATCTTAAGCACTTTGCATATTTCATTCTCAAGATGGCGACCTAAGAGCTTGTTAATACAATTGACCCCGGTCTATAGACAACCAAATGGCAAGTCTGAGAGCTGAAATAGTTCTCTCTAGGTTTTGTTGTTGTTGTTTTGTTTTTCCCAGACAGGGTTTCTCTGTGTAGCCTTAGCTGTCCTGAACTCCTCCTTTAGTCCAGGCTGGCCTCGAACCCAGAGATCTGCCCGCCTCTGCCTCCCAAGTGCTGGGATTAAAGGCGTGCGCCACCACCACCTGGCTAGTTTTCCCTAGTTACTGAGTGCTGGAGAAAAAGTCAAATCTCAGCAGCCCTCTGCAGGCTCCAAGCTTATACTCCATTCTTGCCCACGACTGGCATCCCAAAGGCTGGCACTGAGAACAGGGGTGTGACTGTTAACCTTGGTTGTTAACTCAATAGGCTTTGGACTATCTAGGAGACAGAATTTAGTGCTTTGTCTTTTCCAGAAGAGCTTAAGCGGGGAGGGGAGGTGCCCCCTGACCATGGGGACACTCTTCTATGGTCTGGGGTCCTGGACTGAATAACGAGGAAGGAGCTAATGAATCGCTCTCTTCCTGTCTGTAGACACGGTGCATCCAGCTGTCTCCTGCTCAGACCCTCACAGCTGGAGCTACTGTCCCCGGCCTGCCTTCCCCTCTATGGTGGGCTGGACCCTCAAACCGGAGAAAACCCTTCCCTCCCTAGACTGCTTTTGCAGATTGTCACAGCAACAGGAAAACTGATTGATACGAAAGGAAAGACACTATTGAGGATATGAGGACCAAACGCGCAAGATTGAGGAAAGGCACTGGCCCTGCTGGGCACACCCAGAATCCCAGCGCTCGGGAAGGAGGGGCAGGAGGCAGGGGTTGGAGGCACTCTGAGGATCTGTGGAAGGGAGGAAGAGAGGGAGAGAGGGAGGGAGAGAACAGGGGAGAGGGGAAAAGGGAAGAAAGGAGAGGAGGAAGGGACAAAGGGAGGACAGGGGAGTAAGAGAAGACAGCAAAGAAAGAAGCAATGAGAGACACACAACAGAATTCTATGCCTAGCTCAACTCTTCATATTAAAATATGAAGCAGGAGGAGGCTGGAGAGATGGCTCGGCGGCGAAGAGCGCTGACTGCTCTTCCAAAGGTCCTGAGTTCAATTCCCAGCAACCACACTGTGGCTCACAACCATCTGTACTGGGATCCGATGCCCTCTTCCGGTGTGTCAGGAACAGCATACTCATGTAAACATAAAATAAATTTTAAAAAAAAATATGAAACAGGAAGTAACAATAGACATGATCAAAACACCTTGCATAGATGAGTGGAATTTTCAAAGAATGACTACAAATAATGTTTTAAAGGACTAAAATAAAACCTGAACGGACAAGAGTTAAGGGGGCATACATTGGCCTTCTCCACAGACACCAAATAGAACAACACACCAAGAGTAGGATTCGGAGTGCAGAGGCAAGTGAAGAAGCTGACCAAGCATCAACAGCCAAAATAACCCACAGATACTGAAGATCTTTAACTGGGCAGCGTTTAAGCAAATGAGGTTAACATTAGCAGAAAAAGACAAAAAGATGCCAGTGTGCTCAGAACTAGAGTGCTCTGCAGTTTTGGAGAAAAAGAGATATTTTGATTTCAGTTATAATCTGGCAACCCATATGTGTAGATTAACAATATAAGGACAAACATTAGAATAATAATAAAAACAAAGATAGAAGATCCAAGTTCCAAGCCAGCACAGTGAGAAAAAGGGAACACAATGGAATCAGTACAGTCGGTCCTTGGAAACCAGAACAGACTTTAACGACGATGAAAAGCCAACATACATAGAATAAAGTAAAGCTTTAAGGGAGAACACAGAGGCTGGAGAGATGGCTCTGTGGTTAAGATCTCTAAGTGTCCACATGACAGCTCACAACCTCCTATAACTCCTGTTCCAGGGGATCCAGCGCCCTCTTCTGGTCTCTGCAGGTACTGCGCGCGCGCGCGCGCACACACACACACACACACACACACACACACACACACAGAGAGAGAGAGAGAGAAAGAGAGAGAGAGAGAGAGAGAGAAGAAAGTTAAAAATGAATCTGAAAATATTCCTTTACTAAAAAAATACAAGATACATTGGTAAAGACTAAAGTTACTATGAAACTTCAAAGTATGATGATTCAGAAATGTTTTTTGGTTTTTGGTTTTTTGGTTTTTTCGAGACAGGGTTTCTCTGTGTAGCCCTGGCTGTCCTGGAACTCACTCTGGAGACCAGGCTGGCCTCGAACTCAGAAATATGCCTGCCTCTGCCTCCCAAGTGCTGGGATTACAGGCATGTGCCACCACCGCCCGGCTTCAGAATGTTAAAGTAAAAAATTGTAATCTGTCTGTCTGTCTGTCTATCCATCTCCCCTGCACCCCTCTCTCTCTCTCTCTCTCTCTCTCTCTCTCTCTCTCTCTCACACACACACACACACACACACACACACGTACCAATCTACCACATACCAGACAAATCACCAAGAAAAAGTTATTCTTATAGTACAACTATAAAGCAAACTAGAGTTTAATGTCAAGGAATATTGACAGGCATTGACAGACTTATTCCAGAAATAATAAAGAGGTAATCATCTAGGAAAATATAAAGATCTTGAACTTGTATGTACCTAACAACATTGCTTTAAAAAAACAGTCAAAGTTGACAGAATTATACAATACAATCGAGAGACTCAAAACCACTTGGGGGGGAGATCTTTAATGCCTCGAATTTTGGTGCTGATAAATAAAAATGGGTAAAAAATTAAAGTTATGGAAGATACAGACAAGAAAAAGATAACAAAACTAAGTTAAAGAATGCATATGGGTGGGTACACGTGGCTTTCTGCATCAAACAGAGAGATGCATGGTCTCAGGCATAAGGAACAGCAATGGTCCACCCTAACCAGAACACAAAGCAATTCTCATCTAAAATTAAATAATCAATAGCACCCAAGCCACAGCCTCTCACTACAACACAACAAAACTGGAAATTGATTTTCTTAAATGCAGAAAAGGGAAAAAAATGTCCTTGAAATGTTTAAGAGTCTAAATAATTCATGAGAAAAAGAATCACAAGGAGATTATAAACCTCATGGTTATTGAACAGGAAATACAATACAACTGTTATGTACACCAAACAATTATGATTTAATTCAGAGATGCATTATAGAATGGTTCGATATTAAAATATCTATTAATACAATTTATTGCACCAATAGATCAAGAGAGAGAAATCGTGTTTATTTTTACAGACAGGCTAAATACATTGTGTGTGTTAGAAGGTGTCCTTGATTATCTATAAACATTAGTAACATAAACTAATCTTTTAAGTTTAAAAATACCATCCCAAGTGGAACTAGCTCATAACTCAGCTACACCACTCTGAGATATTTATCCAAAGGACTTTAATCACTGTATTCACAGGCAGGCTTGGACATCTGGGTCATGGCCTTTCTCTTCACAATAGCCAGGAAGTGAAAACAGCCTGGTCATCCATCAAGAGATAAATGGCTGAAGAAAACATGGCATGTGTACGAGATGGGATTTTACGAAGCTGCAAAGGAAAATGGGAATCTTGACGTTCACAGAGAGTTGGATGGAACTGGAAATCGTGTTAAGTGAAACAAGCCGCGCTCAAGTAAGACAAATACTGCAAATTTTCCCTTGCATGCAGAACCTAGATTTATAATCAGGTTATCTACAAAGCAACTTCTATCAAGAATATAAAATGATCTCTCACAACTAGATGATTAAAAAAACTAAACAGCCCAATGACTCATGGGCAAAGGCTCTAAATCGATGCCGTGCAAAGCCGTACACGTGACTCATGAGCACAGGAGATGATTCTTCATCGGGGGAACAGCAAATCAAAACTACCATGAGAAGGTGCTCCCGGCTGCAAGGACAAATGGACTCAAAAGGCAAACAACAACGAGACTTGGAAGAGAAATCAGAACCCTTACACGTTGCTGAAGGGAACACAAAACAGCAAAGCCTCGTTAGAAAACAATCGGACAATTTCTCATAAAGTTATAAAGAGAATCACCAAGTGACCCAACAGTTACACTGCCAGTGACACCCTAAGACAATGGTCCTCAGCCTTCCCAATGCTGCCCAGTCAAACCAGCTCCTCATGTTGTGGTGATTCCCAACCACAAAATTATTTTCATTGCTACTTCTTTTTAAAGACTTTTTAATTTATTTTATGTATTCAAGTACACTGTCGCTGTCTTCAGACACACCAGAAGAGGGCATCAGATCCCATTTTGGATGATTACGAGCCACCATGTGGTTGCTGGGAATTGAACTCAGGACCTCTGGAAGAGCAGTCAGTGTTCTTAACTGCCGAGCCATCTCTCCAGCCCTCCTTGCTACTTCTTAACTGTAATGTTGCTACTGTCAAGAATCATAGTGTAGATATCCGATATACAGATGGCTTTAGGTGACCCCTGTGAAAAGGGTCATTCATCCCCCAAAGGGGTCACGACCCACAGGTTGAGAACCACAGCTATAAGAGCATGCTGCTATAAAACCTCGTAGGTGGCCAGATAGTAGTTTTGTTCATAACAGACAAGAGGCCAAGAGAAACCCACATATCCATCAACAGATGAATAGATAAAATGATAACCGCGGTATGTGCGTACAATGGGATATTACTCAGCCACAGAGGGATAAAATGGGGATGGATCTTAAAACCACTACGCTGAATGAGGGGGGGGGGAAAGAGCCAGAAAAATAAAACATCATACAGTGCAGCTTGTAGGAAATACCCACAATAGGCAGATAGATCTGTAGAGACTGAAAGTATTGGTGATTGCTTAGGGCTGGGCAGCTAGAAGCGAAGAGGGACGTTTAACAATGCAGGGTTTCGTCTGGGGGTGGGGTGGGGAGAAACGTAATAGAAAATGAAGACAGTTGTGAGAGTCTGTGAACAGGATGAGAACCATCGAGGGGGAGGGGAGGTGGGGGAGGGGAGAAGGCTAGAGGCTCCTCGGCTACACGTGGACCCACACCCCGTGTCGGCCTCGCCTTTCCCACAAGTCACCTGCCCATGCTCCCACCTGAAGCCACCCTGTTCCAATCCCCCGTCACTTTCTCAGGGACTTGACTTGAGCACCCTTCCCTCCCCTGCCTCAGATCTGGCAATCAGTTTCAGAAACATCACGATCCTGTGATGTCTCCCGCCCTGGAACAACAGACTGCGCTCTCAGCTCCGCTTCTCGAGCAGTTGCCACGCCCCTTGGCTTCCCTTTCTAAGTCAGTATACTGAGCTCCCCGAATTCACAGTCTCTGACTTCACCCCCCTCATTCTCTCCAACAGCCGCTAAATCAGACGTTTCCTCCCACCGCCCCACCAAGCCCACGCCTGCTTAGAACATATCGATAACATTGGTCAACTCTTAGTCCTAAGCTTAAAAAAGAATTAGCTGTATGTACACGCGCAGTCCCGCAAAGGCCACAAGAGGGCGCTGGATCCTCTGCAGTTTCAGGAGGTTGTGAGCCACCCCACGTGGGACCCTGGGAACCAAACTCAGGTCCCCCAGCAGAGCAGCCAGTGCTCTTAACCACTGAGCCATCTCTCCAGCCTACTGGTCACTGTTCCCTGCCATTCGCCTTTGACAGAGCGAGCCATCATGACGGGTTGCTCCAGCTTCAGAGTCTCGCTGTGACTCCGGGTTCATCAGCCCACTCAGGTCTATAGTTGGAGGTGTAAGGGGCCTCTCAAATAGTCTTCATTCTTACCCACACTTCTTATCAAAGGCCCTCTATCACCTGTCCCCTCTGCTGGCCTCCCTATCTCTAGTGCAGGCAATCCTATCCTTTGAGACTCTCTGTCCCCAACCTGTCCCTCAGATTCCATCAGGAAAGGCCCACTCTGCCACCATGTTGGTGCAGACCACCCTCTCTCCTGTGGCAGCCCAGCCAGCTCTCTGGGCTCCAGCAGACCTCTTGGACTAAGTCTCCGTAGTAGCGCTTCTCCACTTAAATCCCACCTCTCTGCCCACCTCTCTGGGGGAGTCAAAGTTCTTACTGTGGTGGTTTAAATGTGAACCGTCACCAGCAGTGAATGCTTGGCCCCTGACTGGTGATGAGATCTGGGGACACCATGGAATGTCTGGGAGGTTGGGCTTAGCTGGGGGTCCCTGAAGGCAGGTCCTTGGGAGCCTAACATGGGTAGACACCTCCTATCTCACTATTTCCTGGCTTACTATTCCATCAGTAAGTTATGCAGTGTGAGGACATGGTAGTGGCTCTGAACAGCCATGTAGGATGGAGGGGGTTGGAAGTGTGGGAGAGGGGAGGAAGAGGAGGAGGAGGAGGAGGAGGAGGAGGAGGAGAAAGAGGAGGCAGGGTCGAAGAGCTAAGTGGGCGGTGTTATGCTTTGGATAACGTTTTAGAATGTACCACCAGAGTGTCATGGGTTAGAAACTCGAGCCCTCGTATGGTGAAGGAGACAGAAGCTTTAGAGGGAGCTTTCAGAGGAGGTGGGTTTAGTGGAAAGTGGTTAGCCTGTAGGAGCACTGGCCCTCGGGACGGGTTAACGTTTGCAGGGGACTTGGCTAAGTTCTTGCTCTCCTGTTAGACTATAAACTACAGAGGCTGAGATGTCCCTTGGATTTGTTTTATGATACATGTGCCTTTTGTTGCCTGGGATAGCACCCCCCACACACACAGTTGATTCCCAACAAGTATCTATTGAATAATCGGATAGATCAAAAAACTCAACAGGGTAACACATAAGTATATTAGGAGATCCATATGTTTGTAAATTCATTCTCAGTTCATCTATAAATAAAACTCAACTTTAAATCTCTATTGTATGTTCTTTGAAACACAACTGCGTATTTCCAAAAGATTCCAAAAAAAAAAAAAAAATCAAATGTGTCATCGCAGAAAAAGAATAAGACAGAACTTACATCTAAGATATTAAGAAAGTGCTCATAAGCCACAATCATTGAAACAGTGGATTTGGGGGCTGGAGAGGTGGCTCAGTGGTTAAGAACACTTTCTGCTCTTCCAGAGGACCTGTGTTCAGTTCCCAGTGCCTACACTGCGGGGCTCACAAACACCTGTAACTCCAGTTCCAAGAGATACAGCGCCCTCTTCTGATTCCCACTGGTACTGCACACATGTGGTGCACATGTATACATGCAGACACTCACACATATAAAGTTAACATAAATTATAGGGGGAGGAGCAGGAGGAGGTATGGGAAGAAACAGGAGAAAGTCCAGAGGATCAGGAAAATGAATAGAAATATGTAGCGGTGGAAGGGTGGGGAACTGGGGGTAGCCACTAGCAAGTCACAGATGCCAGGGAAGGGAGAGGTTCCCAGGACCCAGCAGGGTTGACATTAGCCAAAATACCAATAAGGGGAGAGAGAACCTGTCGAGATCACCTCCAGTAGATAGGCACAGTCCCCAGTTGAGGGATGGGGCCACCTATCTCAAAATTTTTAACCCACAATTGATCCTGTCCAAAGGAAACACAGGGACAAAAAAAATGGAGTAGTGACTGGAGGAAAGGCCATCCAGAAACGGCCCCACCTTGGGATCCATCCCATCTGCAGTCACCAAACCCTGACACTATTGCTGACACCAAGAAGTGCTTGCTGACGGGAGCCTGGGATAGCTGTCCCCTGAGAGGCTCTGCCATCACCTGACTAAGACAGATGCAGATACTCAGAACCAACCATCAGACTGAGCCCAGGGACCCCAGTGGAAGAGTTAGGGGGGAAGCACTGAAGGAGCTGAAGGGGATTCAACCCCATAGGAAGAACAGCAATATCAACCAACCGAACCTCCCAGAGACTAAACCACCGACCCAAGAACTGGATGGGACCCCGGTTCTAGCTACCTATGTAGCAGAGGATTGCCTTATCTGGCATCAATGGGAGGAGAAGCTCTTGGTCCTGTGGAGGCTTGATGCCCCAGCATAGGAGGATGCTAGAGCAGAGAGGTGGGAGTGGGTGTGTGGGTGGAGGAGCATTGATGCAGGGGATGGGGGATGGGATGGGGGAGTGTTGGAGGGGAGACTGGGAAGGGGGACGGCATTTGAAATGTAAATAAATGAAATAACCAATAAAAAAGTTGAAAAAAATGTTAAGGAAGGTTTTATGTCCCTTTTTCCATTTTCAAGTACGTGGTCTGTGTGTGTGTGTGTGTGTGTGTGTGTGTGTGAGAGAGAGAGAGAGAGAGAGAGAGAGAGAGAGAGAGAGAGAGAGAGAGAAACACGTCTGCATGTATTTGGAGGTATACATTCCTGAGGCCTGGCGTCGATGTCCAGAACCCCCCCTCCCTCACTCTCACAATTCCTCACTCCCCCACCTCACCCGCTGAAGCAGGGCTCTTCTGAAACCCAGAGTTTGCTCCCGTGGGGAGTCTGGCTGCCTAGACTTCCACCAGTGCAGACTGGAATGACAGGCAGGCCTTCACGCCCACTTAGCATTCCACGGGTTCTAGGGATCTGAACTCGGGTCCTGGTCCCTGTGTGGCGAGTGCTTTAACCACTGAGCCAGCCTCCGGGCCCCCAAAATAACGTTTTTTTAAAAAGCAATAATCATGCCCCTCTTTAACCTGTCAGATCGAGAAGGATGTTAAAAAGCAAAGATTCCCTGTGCTGGTGCAATTATGAGAACAAATACGCACACGCACGCACTGCTGGGCCTTTCTAGAAAGCAATCTGCTGGGAAGTGTTACAAGTCTTCAAACCGTGCCCACCCTTTGAGGAAGCGCCTCCATTACCAGACATCTACGCTAAAGCGACACAGAGGTATACGGCGGCAGAGAACGCTCACTTCGACGTTCTTTAAAATTGAAAAACAAAAATGAAAACCACCGAAATGACCGACGGGGAACTGGGTATATAAATTATGATAAATTCCCTCGCAGGAATGCTGTGCAGATGTCAAGAGTGGACTAGAAACACATCCGTTACCAGGGAAAGGTGCTCGTGATATATAAAGTGATTAACCAGGTTATCTGCAGTAGGCATAAAGATTATTGCGTTTTTATAAAATGAATGTGACTTATGCATTTATAAATACAAAGTGATGGAGGAGCCCCTCGCGCTGTAACAATATATGAGAGCACGGGCGCTGGATGCAAAGACTTTAATTGCCTTTCTCTTACGCTTGGAGGGTGCCAAGTCCCATTCACCACACTAACCGTGAGTGTCCTTTCCACTCCTGTCAAGGGTGGAGGCAGGGCACAGAGAGCTAAGGTTCCTTGGAAGTGAGGTAGGAGGCTTTGGCACACGCCCTTCTGGTAACACACACATCCACGGAGCCCAGCCAGGAGCAGTCCGCCTGGAAGGCTGCAGTTGCCAAGGGCCTTGGAGCCCAGATGGTAGCCCACCTGCACAAACACCTGGGCACTGAAGACTTCGTCGAGCTCGATGGGGCGGGGTGGAGTGTGGGGGGTGGGGGGGTGGGCGTAGGTGGGGGACATTCCTCTGAGGGCACAGGCCATAGGTGATGAGTGCTGGGTCCAGCTGTTCTGAACCATGGCCTGAGAGCTTAGCAGTTCTGGTCCCTTTCCATTGTTCTGTCCAGACAAGAGACACCAGCCCCTTGTCTTTAGGTCGGGAATTATCTCCCATGCCAAGCAAAGCAGCTGAGAAATCTTCGAGCCCAGAAGGCAAATGCAATCTGGAGAGACTGATGGTCAGCACATGCATGTGGTTTTCAATTCTGGATCCACCTTCTTCTCTATAAGAAACACATAGAAATCCAATTCTAGCCAAGTGTGGTGGCACGCATCTGTAATCCAAGCACTTGGGAGGTGGAGGCAGGAGGATCACGCGTTTGAGGCTAGCCTGAGCCAGACAGCAAAAAACGCTCCCTCAAAACCAAACAAACAAAATCAGAGGCTGAGGAATCATTCGGCTCAGCCAGTAAAATGTTCGCTACGCAAGTGTGAAGATCTGAGTCTGATCCTCCGTTCCCACATACGAACGCCAGGCAGAGCGGGGACTCCAGCCTGTGACAGCAGCAGCAGGGAGGAAGAAACAGGAGCGTCCTAAGTCAGCCAGTCTCTCTGAATCAGGGTTCAGCCAGACACCCAGTCTCAAGACTGAAGGGAGAGGGTAAGAGAAGACAACTAGTGTCTAGTTCTGGCCTTTACACACATTTGCACACACATGTGCACATGCCTGCACTCACACATAGGCATCCATGTAAAAATTATTACTTTTATTTACATTGTTTTACTTTAGGTAGTCCTTGGGATTGAATCTATAGAGTCACTGGCTCTCTAGGTAGGAGATGTACCCCTGAGCTACAACCCGACCCATTCTGTATATTGTTGAGTATTTGAATACCTGCCTAGCCTGGTTCTCCATCCTTTCTATTTTTGTTTGTTTTGTTTTTTGTTGTTTTTCTTTGTTTGGTTGGTTTTTCGAGACCGGGTTTCTCTGTGTAGCCCTGGCTGTCCTGGAACTCACTCTGTAGACCAGGCTGGCTTCGCACTCAGAAATCCACCTGCCTCTGCCTCCCAAGTGCTGGGATTACAGGTGTGTGCCACCACTGCCGGCTTCGCCAACCCTTCTTAATGGCAGCTGAACTGAGACACTACCTTCTCCTGAGCTAAAAATGACCCCTGGGCTGCGTATTCCTCTAGAGGTGTCTTAGCATCCTAGTATCTGAGCAGCCCTATGCTCCCTCTCCCCATCTGGCTAGCAGCCCCGCCCCTGCTTCCTTCTACCCTCAGCTGTGGGAAACAGTACTGACCGGACCCCACCAGCCCAGCCCTTCGCACCTGCCCTGAGACTCTGTCCTCCCTTCCCAGACCCAGGGGGCATGACCCAGCCCTAGGGGCTCAAGTCCTGCCCCGGAGGAGCCTGAACTGAGGCTCAGAACCAGTCAGTACCTTAACTCCAGCAACTGAGCTTAGGAAAGGACCCAGAGCAGGGAAGGGAGAGAGTTAATCTTGAAATTAATCTTGACTGTGACTCAGTCGCTACATTAAAGAAGCACCTAGCCAATTAACAAAGCCCACCTCTCCGGTTGTCTGCGATGGCATTTTCGGAGACAAATAGATAATGAGGGTGCTGACCTAATCAATGGATAGTCGCACATTGGGTTTATAATATGACAGCATTATTGAGAGGCGATAAAGGGATGGCTGGGTGCAGTTTGGGAAGCAGATTACTGGGCTGTGCGTGAGCAAGTGTGTGTGTGTGTGTGTGTGTGTGTGTGTGTGTGTGTATGTGTGGTGGCATGCTCACCCATTCATGTGTGTATGGAGGCCAGAAGTTGACACTGGGTGTCTTCCTTATGGTTCATCTGTCTCGGTTCCTTTCCTGTTACTATGATACTATCACGCCACAACCAACAGCAACATATGGAAGAAAGGATTTACCCTGGCTAATGATTCCAGACAGACGAGAGAGACCATCACGGCAGGGAGGCGTGGCTGAAAGCAACCGGAACAGCGGAAGAGGCTAGAAGCTGAGAGCTCACCCCTTTAGCCAGAAGCAGGAAGCAGAGGGAAGAGCCTGGAAGTGAGGCCCTTCGCTCTCAAAACCCGCGTCAAGTGATGGACTTCGCCGGTGAGGCTGCACCTCCTTAACCTTTGCAAAGAACACCATAAACTGCGAGCGTTCAAATGCTCCACACTATAGGGGGCATTTCTCATTTAAACCACTACACCTTCTTAGGTTGAGTGTGTGTGTGTGTGTGTGTGTGTGTGTGTGTTATATGCATGTATATGCCTATCTGTTGGGGGGGGCGCATGTGTGTGTGTGTGTGTGTGTGTGGCCTAAAGTCAACATGCAGTGTCTTCCTAATCACTCTCTACCTGACACACTGAGGAAGTCTCTCTCTGAACCCAGCACTCACAGATTTGAGCCAGTCTAGGTAGACAGCTTGCCCCAGGGACCCTCTGTCTCTACCCCAAGAATCCTGGAACCACAGGCGGCCACTGACTTGTCCTACCTGGCTTTTATGTAGGTTCTGGGATCTGAATTCAGTCTCTGCATTTACAGAACAGGCGTTTTATCCGCTAAGACATTTCCCCCATCTCTCTCTATTTTGTGTGTGTGTGTGTGTGTGTGTGTGTGTGTGTGTCAAAGTCTCTGGCTTAACACGGAGACCACCCAGTTCGAGCAGACCGCCTCTCCAGCGAGCCCCTGTGTCCTGTCTGCGTCCCATCCCCCGCCCGCGCTGGAGTCCTAGACACAGAGATCAGCAGCCCCACCCCCATGCACACCGAGGGCCAGGGCTCTGAACTGAGGTCATCAGGCTTGGACAGCAAGCACATCAACCACTGGGCTGTCTCCCGGGACCCCTGGAGTACATACTTTGGGGCTCTATCTTGCTGTGGCCCCTTCCCGCACCCCCTGCCCTGCTTCCTGCTTATCATGAAGAACTTCCTCCATGAAATGTCCCTCACCACTGGGATGGCGTTCTAACTCATGGGGTCAGTTAAGCATGCATCAGGCACTCTGGATCATAAGACAAATGCATCCTTCCTCAGCTCTTTCCATTTGCCAAGGTCAAGTAGGAAGTCAAGTCATCCTAGATGCCCAGGGCTGCTGACCCCGGCCAAGGAGGACCTAGCTGCCACACAAATGGTTTAGGGATAGAAACACCCCTAAGTGTCCAGCATCAAGACTGCGTCCCCTGGAAACTTTTAAGATAAAGACCAAAGACAGTTTTAGTTAGTTAGTTAGTTAGTTAGTTAGTTAGTTAAAGGGCCTGGAAAGAGTTGTGAACCAATTCAAGACCTTACAATTGGTGCCTGGAAGGTGTGTCTGCCTACAAAGCCAGCCACTGCATACAGCTGAGGAATGACTGAAGAAGGCCCAGCACAATTCTTCCTACAGATCCCACTAAGAGCCCCAACAGCAGAAATTCCCAGCAGCCCCCAGGGAACTTGAACTTAAAGATCTAAACAGAACAGGCATTCCCAACCCTCGGATGGGCGGGGAATTCCATAGGTAACAGCCAGAGCTCCCCATCCCCACCATCCCCCCAGGACGAGGACAGAGGTGGCTTCTCAGGCAAAGCCACCCAGGAAGGGCTCTGGAGGACCACGATGAAAGCGCAGTCACACCCCCAGCATTTATTTGAAACAGAACATTAATTCTGACTGTCATTAGAGTCCATTTCAATTTTGTAATAACATAAAAAGTTAAGAGTCTAATTTATTCATACAAATCTTGTTAGCATCCAATTTCCACATAATGTAACATATCTCTTAAAAAGCTGACAAAGCAGGAGAAATTAAAAAAAACAGTTTTAAAAAAAGATAGTCAAGGGTTCTCACTGCCTTGGAGGCAAAGGTGAGGAGGGGGCCGGAGATCGGAGCAGTTTGGAGAAAGCTAGCTCCTTGGAGACCAGAGCGGGAAGGCTAATTCCCGGACTCTTCCATACCCCAGACCTGCCCCTCCCGCTACCTCCGCGTGGCCTCCCAAACACAGTGCTGGGGGCAAGTCCCCACCCATGTGGGCCACAGACAGTCTCCCCCCACACCCCCAGCTCTTCATTCAGCAAACACATCCCGGGGAGCCTGTAACTCCTCTTAATTAGACGGCAGCAGTGTTTGCAGTCTACAGCCGTCCCTGTCATCTGCCCATACACGGGTTTTAATTGTATATTAATCTTTCTTACACGCCACCCCCATGCTAGATTCTGTACTGGCAGCAGTTGCAGGGCGTGTGTGTGTGTGTGTGTGTGTGTGTGTGTGTGTGTGGTGTGTGTCACTTTGTGTATTCTTCAACCAAAAATAGCTGCTGATAAGTGTGTAATTGCACACTGCCCCTCCCCCCACCTTCTTCCAGGATTACCTGCTGGCTGTGGGGCATGGAGAGAGACTCCTGTCACCTGCAAACCACCTTCCAGCAGCCTGTTTGACACTTTCGCAGCTGACATCAATTTTAGCACACACACACACACACACACACACACACACAAGGTCAGCAGCAACAAGCCGTCTTCCCGTCACCAGCCATGTGCTTTTGGGGTGTCTTCTCATCCCTTCCCCAGACTCTCACAGGATGGGTGGGTGTGGAAGAGCTTGCCTGGGGGTTGGTCGGAGAGCAGAGCACGGGGGGGGGGGGGGGGATCCTAAGAAATCCAGCAGCGCCTTAGGTTCCAAGGTCACTTAGGGAGCCAGGAAGGAGAAATATAAATTACAAAGCGCTGGCAGGCCGCCAGGGCCCCAGGAAGCTACATTTAGCCTGCCTTTCTCCCCGCAGCCAGACGAAGCCTTAACTCTCTTCCCGGGAATTTGAATGGAATTTGTTACAGAGACATTGTGATTGAAATATCACCCATTGGCTTTACACGGCAACTCTGCGACGGGGAGGTGTGTGTGTGTGTGTGTGTGTGTGTGTGTGTGTGAAGGCCGTTTGCTGTAGTGTTCTCAGGCCGGCCAAGGTGGTGATAAGGGTGGCCCATACAATATTTATGAAATCCAAATGAAGCCCTGTGCCCTCAATAAGCTGATACAGATTTCAAAAAGACTCCTTGACATTTGCCCAAGATCAGATTTCCCCTGCCAGAAGCCCGGGGGAGGGGGGCACTTTGTGCTGATGGAGCCCCTCCTCCTGCAATCTTCTCCATTTAAGCCCAGGCAGTTAGCACTGGGGTGGAGCTAGACACTCCAGAACTGGGAGAAAGCAGAGTAAGTGTACGCAAAGTATTAGGAGGGATTTTCACTGGTAAAGGACAGGTTTGGTTCTGCTTTTGTTGGTCAATTGTATGTATGTGTGTTTGTGTGTGTTTGTGTGTGTGTATATTTGTTTGTTTTTAAGATAAGGACTCTCAACATATCCTTAACTGGCCTGGAACTTGCTATATAGACCGGGCTGGCCAAAGACTCATAGAGATCCACCAGCCTCTGTCTCTGGGACCAAAGGAGGGCAGTATTATTTGTTTCTGGAGTGCAGAGCAAAGCTTATGAGGGCCTCAGTGGGTATGACTCAGACAGACATACTCAGCAGGGAGAGAGAGAGAGAGAGAGAGAGAGAGAGAGAGAGAGAGAGAGAGAGAGAGACCGACCCATAATCTATCACAGGAATGAAAGCAGGATGAAACTGTAAAATCCTGAGCCAAAGATTTCATTCAGGTGCAGCCTCTTCTAAGCGCGTGGGAAGACCCCCCCACTCAATAAGACCAGAATCGCTGCAGTCTGCAAGAGGTTTACTGTTCCAGTGTACACTGGGGTCCCTCAGCACGCAGGCCAGAGGAGACCCCGGGCTCACAAAGCACACACTTTTTATGAACATTTTGGCAGGGAGTTCAGCGGTGGCCTGAGTTGGACGACTGTGATTGGTTACCCTGAGCAACATTTAAAATTATTGGTCAAAGCTGGGCGGTGGTGGCGCACACCTGTGATCCCAGCACTCTGGGAGGCAGAGGCAGGTGGATTTCTGAGTTCGAGGCCAGAACTGGTCTACAGAGTGAGTTCCAGGACAGCAAGAGCTATAGAGAGAAACCCTGTCTCCAAATAAACCCAAAATAATAATATAATAATAATAATAATAATAATAATAATAATAATAATAAAATGATTGGTCAACTCAAATGAGGTTGTCTCTGACATTTGGCCCTGTACAGCCCACCTTGAGGTATTTGTGTTATTTCCTGGCTTTGTCTTTTTGGTCGAAGTCACTTCCCCCTCCTGTCTCACCCTAGGCAGGGTGGTTCTGGTCCCCCAGTCAGTCCTGGGCAGAAAGCAAAGTTCCAGTCCAGCTTGGAGCCCCCACTCTGGGTCTCGGGGAGCTGGCCTGCTGTTTCTGACAGGGTTCTCACACACTCTCTCTCTTCCTCGCTCTTTCTCTCTCTCCCCCTCCTTCCTTTCTTCCTTCCCCTCCTCTCCTAAGGCCCTCTTGTTCTTTCTCTTCTTCTTTCTCCTCTTCTTAGTGTCTCAAAAGATAATCCAGGCTGGCATCAGGCTAGCAATCCTCCTGCCTCAGCATCCCAAATGCTAGGATTGCAGGCTTGTGCCAACATACCTGGTAACCTTTGATTTCTTTCAGGGAACCTTTGGAGCCGGGGAGCTGTCTAAGAGACATTTCTGAGCTCCCACAACCCCGCCCAGCGTCTGTGTGGCCAGGAGTGGTTGTACCCAGGAGACCATTTCCAAAGCAATCCTTAGGAACACTGGAGGCCCCTCCCCCGGAGTTTGTCATGTGTCTGGAAGTGGCTCCTGGAGACAAGGGCTCCCAGCTCACACACACCAGGATCTGGACTGGTGAGACATGAAATACTGAATGCAGTATGGGGGCTGAAGTCCCCAGATTGTTTACGAGTCCGAAGCAGGGTCGATTTAGGTGGTTTTTGATAAACACTTCATACTCTACATCCTAAGAGAGGCAGAATACTTGTCAAGCACACATCTTTATGAGCTGTCCGCCTATAAAACTCTCACGGAAGGTCCGTGCTTAATGCTGGTCTGGCAGTAAATTGGCGCGTCGTGCCGGTCGGCAGCATCAAATTAGCATCGACCCGTAAAAACGTTACTGAATGATTCCTCAAATCTGCCAAGTCTTCAAATCAATTTCGCAAAAAATGTCAGGCTTTTTTTTTAAAAAAAAAAAAAACGTTGATAAACCTTTCATATTAGTTATCACAGAGGAGCATAAACCTTTCTAATCTGCCTTCCAACCAAAAAGGGGAAAAAAAAAAAGGTGTTGTTTTTCCCCAAACTACTTTTAGTTCTTGCATCTTCACACCCCGCCTACACATTCCATAAACAATGTGTGTCTCCGAGTCATTTGTTGCCCTGTTTTAAAGTGACTTGGATTTGGCTCTCACAGATCGTGCCCTCTGACCCCAAACCTCGGAGGAGAGAGTTTCTACCAATGCTGAGATAGATTTCTCACTCTTGGCCTTGGAGATAAGCAGTCCCGAGTTGGCTTCTTCCAGAAAACCTTCCAGAACTCTCTAACGAATCATACGTACTTGCGTCTCGGGCACCCGGCATCTTTGCCCCTGTGGACTTTGCGTTGCTGGTTCTCAGGGGTGGGCTCACGCCACATCCGGGAGGCGTGGTCTCTATGTCTTGAGGGTCGGCACAGTTGCCCTAGCTGGAGTCCCTCACCCTTTTGGTCAAACTTTAGACACATTAACAACTCTGTGCACATTACACCCGAGGGGTGTGTGTGTGTGTGTGTGTGTGTGTGTGTGTGTGTGTGTGTGTTTGGGGGGGGGGGTCTTCTCCCTTCCCTAAGGATATCAGGGACAGGAAGCACAGCAGCTCGCCATGCTATTGCAAGGACTCTGACCCAGGGCTCTCATTTCCCAGCCACACACGGCTTTCCCAAAGACTTCCATCAGAGTGGGAAGGAAGCTGACCAGACACAGCCAAGAGCAGAAGGTACTGTTCCGGTCAAATGGCGGTAGGGATGGTTGAGATGGTTTATCAGACACAGGCTTCCCCTTTTCTGCTTCTACTCGGATAGAAAGCATGCCTGCTCCAGAAAGCCGGTGTTGGAAGCTGAGCCAGGACACAAGAAGGGGGTGCCGTCCCCTACCCCTCGACAGGGTTTCCTGGATGTCCTGGAACTCACTGCATAAAGCCGGCTGGCCTTGAACTCACGGGAATCCTCCTACCTCTGCTTCTGACTGCTGGGATTAAAGGTTGCATGTGTTGCTCTTGACGGGGCAGGGGAACTTCTAGGCGGCTGTAAAGGGACCCAACAGCAGGTACCCGGCCAAGGATGAAGATGAAGGCACCTAAGGGATGGAGCCAATCGCATGCTAGACAAGAGCTCTACCCCTGAGCCCGCCCCCTTCCCGACGCTAGATTCTAGGCTAGGGGAATTACCTCCTACCTACACAGCTGGGCCATATTCCCAGACTTTTCCTTTCAAGGTAGGGTCTTGTTAAGTTCCCTGTACTGGCTTTGAACACACTGTACAGCCCAAGTCGGCCATGAATTTGCGATTCCTCCTGCCTCGGCTTCTGGAATGGCTGGGATGACAGGCCCACGCACCAGGCCCAGCTAAAAGATGATGCTCTTTAATGGCCGGTGCTTACAGCCCTGGGTAGCACGGGTGCTGCTCATCACATCTGGCTCTGGAGAAGCAAGGCCGTTCATTATCCCCTAGGGACTGAGAACCAACCCGACTCCCGAAGTCCTTATGTCAGCTCAGTTTACTGAATACCTGTCGGGTCAGTTTGGGTAGGAGGGGCTGAGAGGGACCAAGAGTCATGGTGGCTGTTCCCAGCCTCACAGAGATATGTTGGTCTACTTCATCTCCTGCCTTCTAGACAAGCAGGCTCACGCTTCCCCAGAAAGGAATCATACACACCTAGAGACCTTTAAGAATCCTATCCTCTGGGGGTGGAAGGGAATTTCAAGATTTGTTGAAGAATATTTTTCAGGTTCAAAATAATCCTTGGCAAAAAAGAAGCTATATTAGTCATCGGAGGAATCAAATTAAAACCAGTGTGATAACTTCTACATAGTCACAGGATGGTTAAAATGACAAAAGCCAACCACACAGCGTTGGAAGGGATGTGGCGAGACCGGAACCCTCACACATGACAGTGGAGGAGATTAAAGCAGTTCAAACCCACCTCCCCGGCGCCGCACACTCCTGAGCACAGGGATTCCAGGTGTGCACGTCCATGCCTGGGTGAATAAACGCTTTAGAAACCCGTCTGAAGGTCCTATAAAAGATGTGTTCCCCCTAACCTAGACACTAAGTTCATGTTTCTCTGGAATGCTAAATGGACCCAAGAAACACATGTGAACGGTCTGCAACCTGTTTTATAATGTTCAAAATATCCGAACAACCTAACTGTCAATCAACAGGAAGGAACATGCCTGCAAAATGGAATGGTACCCGTCAGCTCCTTGTTTTGTCATAACAAAACAGACGAGGCGATTGATCAGTTTGTAAATAGAGGTCTCAGTTTGAGGCTCTAGAGTTTCTGGTACATGATCAGACCATCCCACTGGCTTGGGATCCTGGTGAGGGTGGCAAATGATAACGCAGTGCAGCAAGAAGCGGCAAGACAGAGACGAGAGTAGGACCCTACCATCCCTTTTTGGGCACGCGATCCCAGAGATCTCCCATAATAGCTTATAATACTTCCCAATTAGACCACCTTAGGAACAAAGCCTTCCACACACAGGTCTCTGATGGACACCCTGAAAACCACGATGGGAGTCCTAGAGAATAATCAGAACGGAAAGACGACAATGAGGCCCACCGAAGTCGAATCTCTGAAGCAGGATGCTGACCCAGTCACGCCCTACACCCGCTACAACTCCACGTTACCAAGTTTAAAAGCGAGGAAGACAAACCCATGCCATTAGTTACCAGTGGTGAAGCGGAAGGGGCTGGAAGAGTCCAAAAGGGAACTCTGAGGTGTGCGTTAGACACATCCGTTCCTGCTCTGGTGCTGGGAACACAAGGCCCACCCAGCTCCCGGGACAGGCGCTGTGCTGCTCACATAAGACCCTCTTAGTTCTGTGTTTGCTTGATGTGAGTGGAACAAAGGCCTTTAAAACGCAGTTGTGAAACACATCGCTATTCACTGGGGAACTGTGACTTTTTAAAAAAAAATATTTTTAATTTTTTAAAAAGGTTTTAAACTTTTAAAAAAAATATTTGGGGATGGAGAAAGATGGCTCCTCAGTTAAGAGTACACGCCGATCTTCCAGAAGATCCTGATTTGGTTCCCAGAACCCCCACAGGCAGCTCACAACTGCCTATAATGGCGGCCTGGGAAATCTGATGCCCTTTTGGTTTTCTTGGGCATCTACACATACATGGTATACACACACACACACACACACACACACACACGATGCATGCACACACATTTTCCCACAAACATTCTCTCTCTTTCTCACACACATACACCATATGCATACACATTCGCATGTATGCACATATGCACACATGCACGCACACATTCACACATGCATGTACACACACATTCTCTCTCTCTCTCTCTCTCTCTCTCTTTCTCTCTCTCTCTCTCTCACACACACACACACACATAAATGCACACATAATACAAATAATTCTTTTAAAAGAAAGCCTTAAGGTGACACTGGCAAGAGAGGCCACATGCTCAGTCTCATGTTTTTTTCATACTATCAGTTTATATCCCTGACCAAGATGTTAGGCTAGGAGACCAAACACAGGACATTATAACAATAACATCAGCAGCTCTCCCGTCATTTGCCAAAAGCTGCTAGATTTACCTGCTTTAGGAGGTGGGGTCCTACCATGAAGAAACCAAGTCCTAGCCCACAATGACTTCGGAACAAAGCTGAGATTCAAACCAGACAGTCTGACTCTGGGTACCAGCTTCAGTGACAGCCCAGAGGTGGCCTCCTGGCGTGGAATGAGGGGTGTATGTGGTTGCCATGGCTGTCGGTTGACATTTTAATTCATGGAAGAGGAAATGGAGAAGAGTTAAATAATAGACATAGACCGTGCTTTCACAGGATGAATGGTCATGAAATTAGATTTGCAGATGAAGCCAAACCCCGTGAGGCCCCAAATCAAAGCAGAAAACAGCAGCACGGACCCAAGCAGGAGAAACTCAATTTACTATGCACACTAAGGCGGCAATCCACGCTAAACGACTTCCTGATAAGTGTGTATGGGTGGCCACCCTGAGGGATGGCGGAGGTGGCGTCAGCACGGGCAGCAGATGACCTCTGCTGAGAGGATTTGCGGACGAGGGAAGACCATGGAGACCCTCAGAAGGAAATGGGACCCACGTGAGGACCCAGATGTGTATGAGAGGAAAGGTAGGGAAATATTCTTCGAAGAGAGAGCGTCTAGCAGTGGGCAGATGTGTCCAGAGAAACCCAGAACGCCGGCTCCAGCAACCTGAGGCCGACCAGTCCCTCATTATCTATATCAGTACGGCAAGCTCCCTGGATCGAATGTCAAACTCAAGCAGGGCTGTGAGGGTCTGCTTTAAACACCGGCTCAGACAGCTTTGAATGGCTCCAGTGATGCATCCATTGACTTCATAGTAAGCCTGGCTCACCCAGTGTAAATAGATAAGCTATCAACTGGGGACTCAACCAGTATAGACAGGGCACCTGATATATATGTGTATATACACATATATAGGCTCAACCTGTGCAAAAAGACTACCTGTTACACGTACTGGTTTCCAACAGTGTAGACAGACTCTACTGCCCATTTGGCTTAACCACCCAGGACCTCGGAGACAAAGGCTGACAGGTCAGGCTGTGGTCTGAAGGGAAGTCTGGGCCTAGGCAGAGCCTAGTCTATTGAAACCAGCGAGTTTGAGCTCTCTGAGCTATGTCCAACGGCCCTAGAGAATAAGACACAGACTAAATGGAAGGTTCCAGTACTAACTCCTCAGACTCAACCAGGGTTCAGAGACCACATGTACCACACATTGGCTCCACAAGGTAGACAGACTGTCTGCATTAAACACTAATGAAGCCAGTGGAGACAGAGTATATGTATGAGGCATGAGCTCAGCTGGTGTACAGCAACTGTACCATACACTGACTCCATTAGTATAGACAGACTGAAAGCTTAGGTCTCCCGGCCTGACAGCCACTAATCACTTGTGGTTACTCCACGCCTAGCCCTGCATGGGCTGACGCAGCAGAAAAGAACAAATTCTCACCCACTCTGTAGCCCGAGTACGTTGGTCCAGCTTCCCCAAGGCTAGGTATGAGGCCCCACGCGCAGAAGAACCTTGGCCAGTATTTTCTGGATGCTGGGATGCTCTCCACAAGTACCGCCTCCTTCCCTTACCCCACCAGCAATGCAGGAAGCACTCACTCCCTGCCCCCCAACAAAGCTGGAGGAAGGCCTCAGTACTCTCAAGACTGGGCAGATGAATCTTGTCCAGACAAATGAGTCAGCCCCTGTCCCCCAAAAGAGACAGCTTCAAAGATGGGTATGATTTGTCTGTAAGGCATGAGTCAACGTGTGCCTGGGGTAGAGAACATTCTCAGAGGGGCTCTGCTGTGTCACCTCCACACTGATGGGTATCTGGGCATGCCCAGTGGTCCATGGATGGTTAGTAGTCACAGCAGAAGAAGGCCAGGCCGGCCTGGACAGAAAGTCTGAGCAAGCTGTGCAGACAGCCACAGGGGACTCACTCCCTGAGGGAGTGGAGAAGAGCAGCCTGCCCTCAGGCGGAGAGCCTCAGAGAGACCGAGGGTTGCAAGCATAAAACTGTACCGCCTAGACCCTCTCCTTGTCTGCCGTCGCTCTCGTCCCCAAGGCTGGCCGAGCTTGGAAGCAGCTGGCTCTGGCCCAGGCAGAGTGAGGACAAGGTGACAGCGACCTGGGCTGTTGCCTGCAGCTCGGCAGGCGCTCAACTCAACTCAGGGCCCGCAGCCAGCAGCATGGGTACACCAGGAAGTAGGGTGACTCACAGGCCTGCTCTCCCCCACCCCAGCTCTGGAAGATGATGACGGAGCCTGGGGGACAGGGATGCTATCTGTGGGGAAGCCAGGGCCCCCGAGCTGCAGACAGCCTGAGGAGATGCAGACTTCAGAGGGAGCCGGGGAGCTCTAAGCCTTGGGCAGAGCCTCTCAAAGGGATGGAAGATGGTGCTGTGTGGAAGGAGGAAAAGGAGACAGAGACGTGAGGAAGAGTTCTTTCTGGGGCAGATGCCAGCTAACTGTCAGGTTAGATCAACCACGTGACGGGTGGAGAGATGACTGGGGGACTAGGAAGCTAAGTGACGTATACACAGGCAGGGGCAGCAGGCTGGGGGCGGCCAACTCCAGAGGAAGGTGGGCATCAGAGCCCAGCAAGTGGCCAGCACACGGGACAGAGCTGGCTGGTGGCAGAAGCCTTGCACCATTCCGCTGGTGCGGAAGCAGCTCTCCAGTGAGCCTAGCTTGGCGGAGAGCTGTCAGTTACAGATCAGCTATCTGCTGGGTCCTCACCGGGGAGTCCTGGCAAGGCTCATAAGGGCCTACTATGTGCTGTGGCTTTTTGTGACCACAGAGAATATAAGGTGGTGAAAGTACTCAGGCTTTGACTATTGGGTTTATTGGGTTTATTTTGTCAACTTGAGAGAAGCTAGAGTCATTTGGGAAGAGGAATCCTTAATTGGGAAGATGCCCCCACTACACTGGCCTAGAGGCATGTCTGTAGGGGCATCTTCTAGATTAATGATTGACGCGGAAGGGTCCAGGGGCAGGTGGTCTTAGGAGGTATAAGAAATGCAGCTGACCGTGAGTCAAGAGGGCAGGTCGGTAAGCAGGGGTCTTCCACGGTCTTAGCTTCTGTTCCTTCCTCCAGATTCCTGCGTGAGTTCCTGCCCTGACTTCTCTCCATGGTGGGCTGTGATACAGACACATACGCTGAAATCAACCCTTCCCTCTCCTAGCTGATTTCAGTCTTGATGGTTTTAGTCTTTTTGTTTGTTTGTTTGCTTGCTTGCTTGCTTGCTTGTCTTGTTTTTGTTTTGTTTTTCGAGACAGGGGTTTCTCTGTGTAGCATTGACTGTCCTGGAACTCGCTCTGTAGACCAGGCTGGCCTCGAACTCACAGAGACCCACCTGTCTCTGCCTCTCGAGTACTGGGACTAAGAGCGTGCAACACACCCACCTGGCTAGTCTTGGTGGTTTATCACAGCAGCAGAGAACCTAACTGACCAGTATGGTGGGGAGGAGGAGGAGCTGGGGGACTGTTGCAGAGACCTGGTGGCATCCCAGCCATCAGACCGCCCAGTCCTGGAATGGATCTGGGCTCAGGACCCCAGGGGATCACAGTCTCTGTGAACCACAGGCTTCATCTTAACTATCTCACCAATTCCTCTGGAGCTGTGGCTCTGACCCTGCCGGCTCACTGTAGCTCCCTTCTGACAGGTCTTCCCAACCCACAGCAGTTAGGCGAGAGAAGTCCCAGCTCCTGACGCACTTGGTCTTGAGGGCGCCACATTGCCAGGTCTCCAGCCACCGCTGGCACTCTCCTTCCTTTTGCCAGTGGCACGCAGAGATCTCATCACAGCTGATGGCCAGCCCTTCCTCCTATGTCCCTTCAGCAGGGACCCTGGTGCAGGCTCCCGGCTGTGCCTGCTCTTCTCTCCTCAGGCATCTCTTCCAACTCTCCTGGAACTCACCAACCGTCTCAGCAGGAGAGACATTTATCTCCTTGCCCCGCCCACCCCAAGACCCCCAGTCTAAGACAGCTGCTCTCTCTCTTGTAGGGCTCATCACAACCTAGATATTCATGCTTGGGTCACAACTCAGGGGTAGAGCACTTGCTTAGCATACATGGGGTTCGTTGCAGTAGGAAATGACCTGGGTTTCCCCTTCAGGTCTTTCTCAAGTCTAGACTCCCATGGGGTTCTTTCTAATAATGCCTTTGACTGACATGGACTGCAGCAATGAATGACAGAGACGTCTCTGTCCCACAAGGGCAGGGACTGCACCCCCCCCCTTTCCTCACCTTGTCTTCAGGGCCTGGCCTAGTGACAGCTCTCTAATACCCACTCAGTCAGCGCTCACTGGTGGCTGAATGAAGCAGACAGACAAGCGGGCCGACCCTGAGAGTGTGAGACAAGAGTCATTTGACTCCACATTTCAATGATGACAATTGCAGTTTAGTTCAAATAAATGCCATTCACCAGAACGAGCTGGGTTTGGCAGGAGACGGATACCATACCCTCACTGTCACCAGACAACCCCCCCCCCCACCCACCCAGCACAAGCTCCCGATCCTGGGAAGGCAGCTGTGTGGACAGCCCCAGCCCCGGCCTGGATTCCGGTACTCTATGATTTCCCAAAAGGTAGTTCTGAGGGTAGGCCCAGGGCTGTCTACTGCTATACAGCCTTCCCCCCGGTTTTCCCAACAGCGTTCAGTGCTCTTCTGAATTCCTAACCACCCACCATCAAGTCCCGGTGAGTCTGTCTACAACACGAGATCACAAATGACAGGTAGTTTCGCAGAGGGTAAGAGTCACAACTCCTTTACACTACCGATTTGTAAGTCACATCCGCTGCCACAGTGATTTACTGTGACCGAGGGTCACGTACCCTTCTGCCACTAAGAAATGAGCCGACGTCTCCAGTATCATCTGCCACCTGAGTTCAGGCAGCTGTCCCCAGGTTACCTGAGCCCGTGAGTCTCCTCTATTTGGGGGCAGCTTTTTCTCGGGAGGAAAAGAAAGACACAGATGCTCTCAAGCCAGACGCATCTAGAAATCAGCTCCAAGGGCAAAGCACCCAGGATCCTCCGGTTGCCACGGTGTCACACGGAAGCTGCCCACCTCCCGCAAGCGTCCTGACACTGAGGCCACATATGCATACAGGCAACACGTTTACTCATCTGTTTTATTTTTGGCTGTTCCCTCCGCAGAGCCGTCTTGACCTCTTCCGGCCAGCATTATATAAACCTCCTTCTAGAAGACTCATTACCTTCTGATTAACACGGGGGCTGGGCAACGGGTCCCGATGGTGACTGACTATAATTTGCTCCGTCGCAGCTGCCGTGCATGGGCAAACCAGAGAGGTGGGAATACGTGGGCACCAAAACGGGCATCGGACTCCAGGTGAGCGGCAGGCTAGAGGCAAGAAAGTCAGATGATGACCACGCTTCCTGTGGCCCCCCGTCAGTGCTCCAGGGCCCCAGTGGTGTGCTCCCACCACATACACCAACGAAACGGCACTCACAGCTCTGAGCGCCAACCTCTCTTCTATCCACAAAACCTTAAGAGCAACAGCTAGAGCTAACTCAAATCAAGCACAGGGAAGCAGCCGGCCCCGCATTTCCAACCAGAGACATCTGATGTTCCCCCTTGTAAGGGACTAAAAGGTAAATTCTGAGATGAACCTTCCAAGCATGCTTACCCTACAGCCATGGGGCGCAGAGGTGGGGGGATAGTTAACTGAACTTTCCCAGACTCATTAGCTTACAGAAGCAGAGATTTGAATAAATGTTTTTAAAAAATGGAATTCCCTTGGTACTCTGTAATCAGTAAATGTTCATTATGGAAACACAGCAAGTATGCGTAAAATTTCCCAAGTGATATTCCAGCTACAAGACAGAAAAGGCATCTCAAACAGAAGACATCCTGGGTCAAACAAGCCAGTCTTCTCTCCTGGCTGGAGCCGGAGAAAAATAGATTTCATTTTGCCCACTCAGGGAATTTATAAAGGAGCGTGCACACACACACACACACACACACACACACACCACCCCTGGTTGATTGACGTCTCTCTCTATAAATAATTAATCCTTGACCTTGCTTTGAGAAAGCCTCGACTTTTTAAATTCGAGGTCTTTTAAAAACAAAAAACAAAAGAATCAATAGCCGGGGACCATAATTCACTCCCACAAAGTCTGATTCCGGGTAAATAAATAAGTTGTACCCTTCATGCGTCCCAAGTGACTCTGCCAAACGGTGGGATAGGGTCGGAATTTGAGGTTTTCTGCGTTCAAATGCGATTGCGTTATTGATCAACCCGTTTTTGATTCAGTCTTTTCAGGGTCTGAATGGCACCTTGCTGCGTGTCATTTCTCGGAGGCCAATCTGCTGAAGCCCCCAGAACGGTTCCGCTCTCCTCGAGAGGCCCCTGGCCCGTCTGCCTGTGGGCGGCAGCATGGCTTGATTAAGAGAGAATGGGTGAGACCTCCGCACCTGTACTCCTGCCCTCCACGGCTTGAGGTCATGAGTTCCAGGCCAGCTTGGGCCACATGGTGAGATCCTGGCTGAAAAGCTCTTCTATGAGAACCACCGTCCCTCCCTCATTCTTTCCAACATCCCTTTTGGGACAAGGACAGGATTAGGAGATGCTGTGGTGGTGGGACATTTTTAAGGAGAGTTCTTCAGGTCAAAGGTTGTTCTGCACTAGGGTGGGACTTAAGACAAGGTCCCCTACCTACCAGGAAAGGCTAAGGAAAACCCAAAAAAAAGTGGGCTTGGTGGCAGAAGCTCATGCTTCTGTGAGTGTGGAGGAAGGTGGGGAAAGAGTTAACCTGCATTTTACCCCTTTACCCACCCCTGCCATCTGGAGCTATGTCCTTGCCCCCAACCGAGCCTCCCACTTGGCCTGCTGCCTGGCTACAACCACAGATACTGAGAGCCCCTAAGGAGAAGCCAGTTCCCCTTAGAGCCAATCACGTTTAGGGTCCTGCTGGGAGGCGGCTCAGAGATGCATCTCCGGTGATACTGAAATGGCTGCAGGACAGACTGTTCCAAGATCCGACCAGTGTGCCCGAAATCCAGGGCACAGTTCCCCGACTGTTACAGCTCCAGGTGAGGGCCGTAGGGCCCAGAGACAAGATGTATAACTAAAGTTAGGGTTTGGAGTACTGCGCGGGAAAGAAAGAGAGGTCACTTGATGCCCAAGCGCCACCTCTGACCCTGCCCAAACCAGAGAACGCACCTTCCCTTGGCCAGGCCGGACTACGAGCAAAACAGCCCCACGCAGCAGCTTAAGTTGTAAATGCCTCTAGAGCTGGGCTCTGTCCCGCCGTAAAGCGGATCATATCACCGTCAGCGGCCCCCAGCCGCCGGAGGCTCCGACTCCCGCACTCAGGGACACACGCATGCACACACCTCCCTGCGATCGCTGACGCACGCACACTCGCCGGGAGCACAAAACAGGCCGGGGCCCTAGAGAGTTGAGGGGTGGAGATGCGCGCAATGGAGCGCGGGGACACCTTACGTCTCCTGGTAGGGAGCCAAGGTCGCTTGTAACTTCCCCTTTCGCTCTATGCGCCCCAACTGGCCTCTAAGTCCCAGTTCCAAGCGCAAGCCAAAGCCTCTGCGCTCTAGAAGCTCCAGCCCGGCCCTCCGGCACTCGCTTCTCTCAGCGCCCAAAGCAGCTTACACGCACCCAGCATTCAGGGCTAGGAGGAGGAGCGAAGGGTCCTCGGGGAGAGCCCTAGGAGAAAGAGAGGCAGTTCCCAGGCGCGGAGAAAATCAAGAATCCAAAGTCTAATTAAAGTTCCCACTCACGGGGGCTGGTCCCCAAAGTATCGCCAGACCCAAGCACCGCACGCCCCAACAGCACCTGCAGCTTGAGACTCTGAACCACGTCTAGTGGCGGGGTTTGCGCTCAGAACGGTCCCGGCTTCACCCTGGGGTTTCTAGGGACATCCTTCGGGTGAACTACCAGCATAGAGAGGGAACAGGGGTGGTGTGGGACGCAGCCACTTACCTGGCACAGCCAGCGCTCTCCAGGCCACGGGTTCCTCCGGTCCGGCGCGGTTCTTGGCGGCGGGAGAATCTTCCTCCCGAGCTCTTGGGAAGCAAGAAGGATCTCCGCCCCAGTTCGGGCCAGGCTGCGTCTCTTTCTCGGTGTAGTCCAAGGTGCGGGGAGTGGGCGATCAGCGTAGAGTCGGCGACCGGAGCGCGCGGGAGAGGTTGCGGCGGCGTGCTCCTATTGGATCCTCTGCACCGGGTGCGTCCCCCTGTCTCTGCCGCCACCGCCCGGTCCTGTCTCTTCCCCGCGGTACCACCGGATTCGGCTCACGCGCCGGGAAGGCTCCCAGCGAAGTGCGAGCGAAGCCTCCGGCAAGGCTGGAAATAGCGCCGCGCCCGCCCGGCGCCCCGCCCCCAGTCCGGGCCCCGCCCCACGGTGGAGAGCGGCGATCCCGGTGGCAGGGCGGAGATGGGGGAAATCTCTTCCCCGATCGCTCAGCCCTCTCGGGAGCTCACGGGCGCCACGCCCACGCGTGCTCTGCGGCTCCCGCGGCCCCACTGGCCGCGCGCTCCGTAGGAGCTGCCGCTGGGCGCGGTCGGGCGGCAGCGGGGGGTGGGGTGGTATTGGTGCGGGCTGCGCCCAGCTCGGGGATCCCCGAGTGCTGGACTCTGATCTGCCGCTTGGCTCCACTCTGCAGCTTTTTGGCTGCCACCGCCCCCGTGGTGACACTAAGTAACCCTGCGCTGACCTAGGGAAAAAGAAAAGGCGCCAGCAAGCAGGGTCTTAGACCGAAAGCTGAGCGGCCGCAGGGCTTGGCAAAGGGATTGGTGCGCAGAAAAAATCAGGTAGGGTCCCAGACTACTGTCCGCGTGAGAATTTGGACAAGGCCTTGTCTCTTGTTGGCACTCACCCCCAAATGTCTGGCTCTCAGTTAACCACAAGTGCCCAGTGATCCGGATTCTCGCTTAAGAACTTCATCCTTAAGCGTCCGTCTGGCACCAGCTTGAGGCCTGAAGCAAGCAGCCCCTCCCTCCCCTCCATCCACACCCAGAAGTCTCCGACCCACAGCCGCACAGCACAAGTGTAGACCCGGGAGTCAGTTCCAGGGCTGTAGATTCAAATCTTGATTTCCCAGAGAAGAGGTAGCCCCGACCTGCAGGGGGCAATCAGACACTAGGAGGAAAGGCTGGGTTCACATCTAGTAACCATTCTCAGCTGTGTAAACCAGGAAACAAGCCTAGCCTTGAAGGGGCATACTGAATGAAATTAAACAAACAAAAACTGCAGAGACGCTTCCAGGAAAAACAGAGTGGAGGCTGTGGCCTCTCCCCTCCCTGAGTGGACTGGTTGCTTGGTTGACCCAACTTCATGCCAGACGGGTGATGAAGTTAAAGACTGACAGGGGCCTGTGGCCTTTGAGTGACCAGATAAGGGTGTGACAGCCCTGATAAGGAACAGAGCCACTAACACTGGAGATGTGGAGGGCGGGGAGCTTCTAGCAAGCTTGAAAGGCCTGAGTGGTCATGGGGTTTCTTTCAAGATCCCTGTGAACTCAGAGTATCCAAGGATCCTCTCATGCAGGTGAGATGGTGGCCTGCCTTCCATTGTTTTTGTTTTGGTTTCTGTTTTTGAGATGGGTTTTCTTTTTCTTGCTGTGTAGCCCAGGCTGGCCTCAAGCTTGCTGTGTAGCCCAGGCTGGCCACAAACATATGCTCTTCCTTTCTCAACCTCCAAGTGCCCAGCTACCTTTCAGCCCTTTTAGTTTTGCAACAGTGAAGTATGTGCTACTGCTTTCCCCTTACAAAGGAGGAAACTGAGGCGAGGTGCCAGTCAAGCGCTACTGTCAACAAATTCGGATGGCGGTGGAGCTGGGATTGGTCAGGTATCCCCGTTTCAGTGTGGAATGCCAGGGTACTGTCTCTGGGACTCAGGATGGTCCGAGGCTCGGGCTGTGCTGTGACCTATACAGATCTTCTGGCTGTACAAGTTACTCATGGGAAGGAAGGGGCAAGTATACGCCCCCTTAGTCAAGTTCAGTTGAACGTGATGGATTCAAGGGACGGGAGAGTCGGGAAGAATGGGGCTGCAGAAACCCCAACCTATATCCAAACACCGTCAGAGCAGAGTAGGAGAGATGGAGACGAAGGAGGGCGGGGGTAAAAAGCTACCCTGCCTTCCGGCCAACTGAGGCTGCAGTTCCCCCTCCCCCCCCTTTGTGGCCCCTCCACCTCCAGCATGCCACCCCACCGCAGCTGAACAGCTTACTAGTGGGGTCCACATCTGCAGCTAGGCCTGAGCCATCACAGGGATAAATTTGGTCTCAGAAGTCTGATGGTCAAGAGAACCTCTTGAGCACTGTGCACCCTTTGGAGGGTAAGTGCACACACACACACACACACACACACACACATACACATACACACACATACACAAGACATGCCTATTCATGGCGACCCTCGTGCACATGTTTGCGCACACTGACCAGTGGGAAGATAATGGGAACCTGCATCCGCAGCCCAGCGTCTTCGGGACAGCATAGAACAAGTTTCCACGGCTTTATTCTCTACAGCCAGTCCACACAGGCTTCCCTGTGACTGGAAAGCACAGATAGTCAGCCGGGCCATTGTAGCTGCCCCGTGTGCGGGCAATCCTCCTGGGAAGGGTGGTTGTTCCATTAGCTTCTCCAACTGTACTTATTAGCACTTATTTGCATCTAATATTCAGGCAGACACCGAGAGGAATCAACAATGCCCCATGCCTTCGACACTCCCCCCTCCCACATTTCTTGGCTTTTTTCCCCCTCACCCCTAGTTCCTTCTTATTTGCAGAGGCCCTTGGAGGAAATCCCCGAAGGAGAACTGGGGCCCCTGGCAGGGACAAGCGTGCGTTTTTTCCCTCTGGAGATTTGCTAAGGGCTGCAGTGCCCTTTTTTGAAAGTCAGGCTCAGCCTCTGCAGCGAGGGAGGTGGAGACACACTGCAAAACCCAGGCATGAAGCTCTGCGCGCGCTTGCGGGTTTTGATATGTGTGTCTCCACCGAAAGATTTGTGGCAAACACATCTCTTTGCATCCCAACTAAGGTACAAAGCCACTTTCATTGGATGGCCTGGTGAGTTCACAGTCTAAGCGCCCAGAGCCGCGCTGGAGGAGGAGGTCCAGAGCCTCTCGACAGAGAGGGGGGAGGGGGCTGGCCAGACTCCTTGCTCCAGTTCTGGGTTGACATCTTGCTTCCCACAGCCACCCTGTCTGCCAGTGGGGAGTCCTGTCTTCCTTTGCCTAGAACTGAAGGTGATAAAGCTAGGATGCCAGGACTGATGAGTCTCACTGTGTTTGTAAATTCATACGTAACACTGAGTGTTGAGTCCTAAATTCTATGCAGCGAGAACAGGGGCAAATGCTAAGGATATGTCTCAGTGGTAGAGCCCCTGCCTAGAATCCCCCAGGGAGGGGCTGGGGGCGTGGCTCAGTGGTAGAGCCCCTGCCTAGAATCCCCCAGGGAGGGGCTGGGGGGTGGCTCAGTGGTAGAGCCCCTGCCTAGAATCCCCCAGTGAGGGGGTTGAGGGTGTGGCTCAGTGGTAGAGCCCCTGCCTAGAATCCCCCAGTGAGGGGCTGGGGGTGTGTCTCAGTGGTAGAGCCCCTGCCTAGAATCCCCCAGTGAGGGGCTGGGGTGTGGCTCAGTGGTAGAACCCTGCCTAGAATCCCCCAGGGAAGAGCTGGGGGCATGGCCTTGGGCTAGAGCACTTGCATACCAAGCACAGGGTTTTGGGTTTGAACTCCCTCACAGCAAATAATAGTAATTGTCCTTATTAAAATTAATTGTAGTAAAACTATCTGCTGAGGTTGGTAACCCAGGCATATATAACCCCAGGCCTCTGAAGGTTGCAAGCCCATCTTGGACTATATGTTCACTTCTGAGCCAGCTTGGGCTACTTAATGAGGTTTTATATTAAAAATCACATAACAAGCCAGGTGGCAGTAGCACAAACCTTTAATTCCAGCACTCGGGAGGCAGAGGCAGGCAGATCTCTTTGAATTTTCAGCCAGCCTGGTCTACAAAGTGAGTTCCAGGACAGTTGTTATCCAGAGAAATCCTGTCTCAAAAAAAACAAAACAAAACAAAACAAAACAAACAAAAAAAAAACCAATGTGTGTAGGTATGTATGTGTATGTGTGTATGTGTGTGTATGAAGTAGTAACAACAAATCAGAAAAGAGACAGAAATCGTACTGTGCTGCGGACGGCTGAGGTTCTCTTTCCTGCTCCTGGTGAGCCATGGAAGAAAGAGAAAAATTGTTATGGTTCTCATGGTGCCAGTGTGAGCTGGGCAGTCTCCAAAAACTCCTTCACTCTTTCCAGTTTCCTGATCTATCTTTCTTTCTTTTTTCTTTCTTTCTTGTTTTTGTTTGTTTGTTTGTTTGTTTGTTTTGTTTTGTTTTCTGAGACAGGGTTTTTCTGTGTAGCCCTGGCTGTCTTGGAACTCACTCTGTAGACCAGGCTGGCCTCGAGCTCAGAAATCCACCTGCCTCTGCCTCCCAGGTGCTGGGATTACAGGCGTGCGCCACCACTGCCTGGCCTGTTTCCTGATTTCAAAGGCGTGGGGCACAGTAGGCCCTGCTCTGTAGAGTGGAGGTTGTGAGTGCACACTGGACACTAGTGTGCCTGGAATTATGTGCTGCTGTGGCTGGTCTGCCCTCAGCCACCCAAGGGCAGACCTCAGGGCATGGACGATCTCTGCCTCAAGCATGCGGCCCTGTGTGGCTTCTGATGACTTCCATGTTCCCCTAAAGTGAGTTCAGTGGGCAAACGGGCCAATGACATGCCCGTTGGTCAGGGATACTGAGCCAGGAAACGTGACTGGGGTCCGCAGCTGCATCTTCTGAGGTGCTAGCATGGACACCTGGCCATAGTCTTTTCTTCACAAACCTTGCCTTCCCTATTAACGAAGAGTAAGCTTGGGCCAGGCTCTTGACGGCTCTTTACTTGACTGAGAGCAGCTGGGCTAGGAAGAAAGCTCAGACTGGTTCTCTTAGCCACCTTATTGGGTGGGTGTTTATCCCAGGTCCTTTCCCGCCATTTCCCATGATTTCCTTGGGTATGCACGGACTTGGGGGTTGTGCTGTGTCCTTCGTGTTGCCTTGCCTGGAGTTTCCCAATGTCAGCACACCGGGAGTCCCTGTGTTAGTGTTGGTAGTGGGCGGGGAGCAATCCCACGCCCCACGTGCTTGTTATCCTTTGGCCTCATGCGTGGAGCCCATGGAGGTGGCGAAGACAGCCTGATCCATTACAGCGGGACGTGGGTGGCAGCCCCCTTGCATCTGAATGGATGGATCAGGAGGCAGATCAGGCCCAAAGGTCCCACCGCCCCTAAGAGCGCCACTAGCAGGAGACTAAGAGCTCAAACATGGGAGTCTGTGGAGGAACATCTTATAGTCAAACCTGAGCACCCGGATACCTGTTCGGATTCCCCAAACTTCTCCGTCATTCTGGGCATGGCGATAGATGCTCTTTGCGGAGCAGGTTTCCGGAGCCAGAGGAAAGCAGAAGAACCAGATACCTTGAGGGGGCATCCCTTTGGGTTTCTAGGAAAGGAAACATGGCAACCATTGCCATGATAGCCTGGGCCCTTCTCCCTCAATCTAAGGTGGGTAAGCATCCAGTGGGGGGGTGGGGTGGTGGACCCTATAGACCGAGAAGGATCTAGGCTCCATGTCTAGCCTCTCTATCTAAACAAGGCTCACAGCCAGCTGGCTCCTTTGTTCAGGTCTTGCCAAGTTCAAATCTATTTTGGTGCTTTAAAAACAACAACAACGCCGGGCAGTGGTGGTGCACACCTTTAATCCCAGCACTTGGGCAGGGATTAAAGAGGCAGGCGGATTTCTAAGTTTGAGGCCAGCGTGGTCTACAGAGTGAGTTCCAGGACAGCCAGGGCTACACAGAGAAACCCTGTCTCGAAAAACCAAAAAAAAAAAAAACAAACAAACAAACAAAACAAAACAACAACAACAAAAATGCTGTGTAGCCTAGGTTAGCTTTGAACCTGCTATCTTCCTGACCCGGCCTCCCAAGCACTGGCCACCTGCCTGGCTCAACGCCTCTTACTTAAACAAAACCACCACTGGGGCTGGCTCCACGGCTCAGCCTGTGAAAGCATCTGCTACACAAGCCGGATGTCTTGTACCCCACGGTGGGAAGAGAGAAATGACTTATGAAAGCTCTCCTCTCAGCTCCACAAGTGTGGCGGAGTGCACACGAATGAGTGCACACACACAAATAAGTAAAGAGACAGAGGACCATTGGGATGTCTGATGCTCGTCAGCCCTCCGGTTCCCGGGTCTGATAGGAGCTCAGCTGAGATCCCTTCCCTAGGTCTCTCCGTAGCAGGAAGAGGGGGCGGCTACAGGAAATATCCAGGGGCGCGGGGGGGGGGGGGCGAATCCAATACACCCTCCGTCCAAATGATATTATCTACTTTCAAGGCCGTTTACTCTGAGATAAAGAGTTTAAAATTTGAGAAATGCCTACCTGACACAATTCAGCAGATGCTGTTTGATTTGGACCACACCAGCTCAGTGGTCATGTCATGTAGAGCCCGGGCTCAAGTTTGCTTTTTTTTTTTTCTGCTGTCAGTCAAAGACGGTGTTCCCGGCTGGTAGACGGATGCCTTCCCCTGCCTGGTCTAGGCAATGGATTTTGACACCTCTTAACAGGGGGCTTATGTCTGTGCATCTGGCTGTGAATGAGCTCATTACAAATAGTTTTCTCTATTCAGTCAGGCTGACTTGGCGGCCCGGCTCTCTTTCCAGCCCGGATGTTGTTGGTCACAAACCAAGGTAAGCACTCCAGTGGGCAGACTAGTGTGTGACTCGAGGATGCGGCACTTGGTTCTAAAGGCTCTCTCTGATTTGGAGAGCTTGTTAGTTCTCTGGGCCGCCTTCCGGCTTAGCCTGGATTGGTGGACTCAGAGGCCTTTTATGCAGAAAAACCGCACGGGGCTCCAATTTCACCTGGATTTTCGGTGGGGGCTGAGGAGGAGGGTGGGGCCTCGTAGGACAGGATCCCATCCTCAGCAACACCAGCTCAGACAGCATTTCAGAACCACAACGTCCAGGCACTATGGCATAGGCCCATAATGCCAGCACTCGGGAGGCAGAAGCAGGAGGCACGTGAATTCAAGGCCACTCGGCTGCACGCAGGGACCTCATCTCAAATACACACATACACACCTCCTCCCACTCGCCAAGGACCTCTCCATTGTGAGGCAGGAAAGGAGTGGGGCTTAAGTATTCTCTAAGTTCCCAAGACAGCTAAAAGCAATTTTTTTCAATGCAAACTTGAATGCCGTTCTAAATTTAATGCTTAGTATTAAGCATCAGGCTTGGAGAGTTTTGAGAAGAAAAGATGGCTTTGAAAACGAAAAAAAAAATTTTTTTTCCCCAACGGAAAATTCCAGAAACATTTATCAGATGCCAGCAGGGACATGCCTTTGGGTAGGCTGCGCACACTGTGACATCCTTGCCTCAATGGTAAGAATAATGGCTTAGAACTGCACCATAAAGGAAGAGGACACGAGGCGGTGTCAAGGCCGGGGGTAGAAGGACCCCGGTCGTGGAGGCGTTTCAGACCCTAAGCCCTCAGAGCCAGCAAACAAAGTTAGGGTCGGACTCATCAATAACTCCTGCCTCCAAGCAGACACCAACGTGCTCCCCGGGGCGGTGGCTTGGTTGGTCTCCAGGTTTGTTCGGAGCCTTTAAGCACAGGCGAGCCGTGCCATAAAGCGTGTGGGCGGCCGCAGCGGCAGGTACGGCCCTGCGCCACGTGGTCTGAACGAGTGGTATTTTCACACTGTGCTCAGAGCCCACACAACACCTGGCGGCATGATTCGTTCACCGCAACAGAAAACAAAAGCCTTGGTGGAGGGAGGAAGGCATCCAAGGAGACGAGGCAGGGACAAACCCGTCGGCCGGGCCGAGTGGGCCTACAGGGGTCTCTAAGTCCAGCAGATCCGGGAACATTTGCCACACTGGGACAGCCCTTGTCATCTCCACGGGAGATGCCTTAGGGCGATGCCTGATACCTTATTCTAGAGGTCTGAAGAAAGCCTACATGGGTTTATTCCCTCAGATGTCCCAAGGTTTGTTTATTTATTTATTTTTTGCACTGAAGATGAGTAATGTAAAAACTTACCCGTCAGCCCCTTCCATCCTATGCCTGGCAATAGCCGAGAGGCCCCGCCACCTTCCCAAATGGCCTCTCAGCTTGCTAAACCAACCCCTGGTGTGAGGAAGGTGTCAAAGTCACCAGGCAGGTGATGGGACCCACAGATGATGGGTAGAAGAGAGGTCTCCAGTTTCCGAAGATCTCTGGGTATAGGGGTATTCTCGGGGGACACTCCTGTACCCCTTGAAAAATGGAACCCTGGCATTGAAAAAAATAATAATAAAGCAGTTGGCGCGGGAGCCAAAACACAGTTACTGTGTTGCTGCTGAGTTCTCCCCAAGCTCAGGAAACTTCATCCTGCAGGCAGAGCCCAGGCTGCCCGGAGTTCAGAACACTGCCCAGTGGCGTCCTGTCTGTCGCCATGGAAACAGGGAAGACAGTCGCCTTCCTGTCTGCTTTCGTTCAGGAGACATCTTGCTGTCAGCAGTATTTAAAGTTCGCTTTAGAAAGCAAGGCAGTCCACATCCCCTCTTCTGACACCAGGCAAAAAGCCTCATGGCGCGGAAGGCGGCTGTCTAGATCCCAGCGTGGAGCCTGTCGCGGGCTGCTCGCTGCTCGGCCACCCCCCATCCCTGTCCTCACTCAGATGGAGCACCCTCCCTGCTGGGGCTTTAGCAGTGGTGGCTAGGGTTCTCAGGAGTCCATCGTTAATGTTAATGCTTGCTTCTGTGTTCATACCCTATCTCAAGAATCAGGGGGCGGGGCTCGGGCCCAATGCAGCTTAGGTGGGCAGAGATGACCTCCAGGCCCATGTCCAAGCTAGAGCCAGGCTCTGTAGTGAGGCCCAGCTCCCTGCACAGGGGCCTGTATCATCTGTCCCCAGGCACAGACTGCCTAGCCAAGTCTTTGAGAACCTTCTAGAGACAGGATAGCAGGATGTCAAAGTAAAATGCCCACCATTAAGGAGGAAGACAGGCAGGCAGACAGGCAAGATTTCCAAGGAGGAGGTAAGACAGACTCTGATAGTGTTGGCTTAGCAGTGGCTAAGTTACATTCCCTGGGGTCAGGGTCCCAGTGTGGCATAGGCTGACCCATACTCATTCTCGACAGGACGCATGTCCCCAGAGAATGGGAGAGATGATAATAATATGCCTTTTGTGAAACACTAAGGATATTCTGGCAATGACAGACAAAAGAACTGTTGCTTCATACGCAGAAAAGAACAACACGCAAAAGCAAAAGCAAAAGCAAAACAAAACAAAACAAAAAACCAGAATCGGCAGCTAAACAATTGCCGAATTCTGGGAAACAAGCCTCAGTGCTAGAGAAGTCAAGGCCCAAGGAAAGGAGCTTGTCATCCAGGGCTTGAGAGGATAAGAACGTTGTAAACAAAGGGACAGACGTCACCCACGGCCATTCAGATGACTAAGCTCACATTATCCCGTTTTAAAAAGTCATCAGCAAGCCGGGCGGTGGTGGCGCATACCTGTAATCCCAGCACTTGGGAGGCAGAGGCAGGCGGATTTCTGAGTTCGAGGCCAGCCTGGTCTACAGAGTGAGTTCCAGCACAGCCAGGGCTACACAGAGAAACCCTGTCTCGAAAAACAAAAAACAAAACCAAAACAAAACAAAAAAGTCCTCAGCGGGTAGTTGGAGCAGGCCGATGATGTGGGAACACAGCTGGCGTGGTCTCCCCGGTGTAAGCATACCAGAGGCAAAGCTTCTGAGGGTGACCCCGAGCTTCGGCAGAGGCAGGGACAGCTCTCAGAAGAGAACTGTGCCCTGGCGCTGAACTCCAGTTGGCCGCAGGGATACAGGCAAACATCGGACTGATCCGCCTCAGAGTCCCAGTCAACGCACAACACTACCTCAAGGGCTCGATGTATTTTCTCCTTTAATGTGATTTTGTTTTTATAAAAAGCAGCCTGAATTCATGGTACGTTATGATTGGGGTGTTTTAAAAATAGACAGCAACAAAGTTAGGGGCATAGATTTGAATTGGCCTCTAACAAAGAGCAGACAGGCCGGCAAGATAGCCACACCGGAAACCTAAGGAAACACTTAAGCAAAGCCAGCAGGCAGCCAGCTGGGCGTGGCAGCAGCTGGGCGTGGCAGCACGCACCTGTCACTCTCACACAGGCGGCTGAGGCAGGCTCGGGAGCTGGAAACCACACTGGGCTGCATAACGAGTTCCCCGTTTCAAAGACCAATCTCTAGCAAAGCCCCTGTACTACTGTGCTGGCTAGTTGGATGTCAAGTTGACACAGGCTAGCGTCATCTGCGAAGAGGAAACTCCAGTTGAAAAAAAAAAAAATGACTCCATGAGATCGGGCTGTAGGTAAGCCTGTAGGACATTTTCTTAATTAGTGATTGATGCAGGAGGACCCAGGCCATTGTGGGCGGTGCTATCCCTGGGCAAGCAGGCTGAACAAGGAGCAAGCCAGTAAGCAGCACTCCTCCGTGGCCTCGGCATCAGCTCCTACCTCTGGCTTCCTGTCCTGATGTGCTGTGACTCTGAACTGTGATGTGGAAGCTTAAGGCAAATAAACTCCTCCTGCGTCGCTCTGGTCGTGGTGTTTCACCACAGCACTAGTAACCCAAACTGAGACTGTTACACATAAGGGAAGGAAGAGATGGTGCTTGCCGCCCTTAACATCGGGCCAGCTCTTCCTGGAATAGACCATAAATGTTTACCAAAAAGCACAAAGCCCTGCTTTGACAATGCCGGCTGGAGTCGTGGTTTTCTGGTTTTTGGTTTCTGGTTTGTTGGAGCTGCCGATCTGAGCCTAGATCTCACGCAAGGCGAGTACATCCCCAGCCCTCTAATTAGTTTCCATTTTAGTCTAAGCTTTCTAGGCAGGCTTTGAACTTGTGATCCCCGTGCCTCAGCCTCCAAAGCAGGTGGGATGGTAGGCCTGTACCACCAGATCTGGACATCCACCCAGGGCTTCTGCTTCATACAGCACTACACATGTGCGGTAGATCCTCAGTGGGGTGATCTGAAGAGGATGGATCGTCCCCCACCCATGAGTCTCAGTGCTGTCTGGGCAGACACTAGGAAGAAAGGACTGAATGAAGAATCACAATAGCTTTGGATGTAGCTCAATGGTAGGGCATCCTTAGCACAGGCTTGTCCCTGGGTTCAATTTGCCAGCATGGCAACGAATGGATAAATAAGTAAAACAGAAACAACAAAGGGGGGGAGAATATTCAGGTAACAGGAGATATTTTTGTTAGAGCCAGGAATCTCAGAAAGCAGGCTGCCATTTTTTTTTTTTAACCCTGCCAGAAAAAAAACAAACAAAAAAAAAAAAAAAACAGAGAAAGAAACAGGTGCTTTGTGAAGTAAAAAAAGGGTCTCTGGAACTCAACCTCCTTGCAAAAGTTCAGAAAAATTAATTTCACCTTTGCAGAAATGAGCAACAATAAAGGACTCAGACCCCCTCCCATGCAAGGTGATTTTAATGAAGAAGAGATGATAAAGAGTTGAACGGCATCCCTGGAGAGACTGAAAAGATGCAGGAGAGAAATCACACCTACAAAATAAAAGGCTGCAAGGGAGCATGTCAAGAATACACACAAAGAATTCAAGACAGTGACGTAAGGTCTGAAGGCCCAGCAGAACTCCACAGATGACCCAGAAGAACCCAGACATGGAACGACAAATCCAGGGAGGAGATGGTGTACGAGAAAAAAAAAAGTATTTTCTGAAATGGAACTGGGATAAGATACAAGAATGAATAAACGTGACGGATAAAGCCTTAGAAGAAATTAAAAAAAAAAAAAACAAGAGAGAGAGAGAGAGAAAAAGAGAGAGAGAGAGAGAGAGAAAGAGAGAGAGAGAGAGAGAGAGAGAGAAAGAGAGAGAAAGATATCAAAGAAACAGACATGACCCCAAAGATTAAAGAGAAAGATAGATACAAATTCTTGAGGAGGTCAAAGTGATTCAACACACAGACAATAGAAGTCCAGGAAGAAAGAAAATAAAAATGGAAAACCAAAGTAGGGAAGAGAACTCACTGGAAGCTGCCGTTCAAGAAAGCAGCCCAGAAACCAAAAGGAAAGCAAGGTTTGAAGCTACACATGGAAAGGTCATGTAGCATGTGCTCTGAGAATGCTGACCCAGAGTGACCCATGCCAGGTCACAGTCTCCTAAAATGATGGGACTTTAAGGAAAAAGAAAAATCTTAGCTGGGCAGTGGTGGCGCACGCCTTTAATCCCAGCACTTGGGAGGCAGAGGCAGGCAGATTTCTGAGTTTGAGGCCAGACTGGTCTATAGAGTAAGTTCCAGGACAGTCAGGGCAACACAGAGAACCCTGTCTCAAAAAACCAAATAAATAAATAAATAAATAAATAAATAAATAAATAAAATATAAATAATATAAATTTAAAAAAATCTTTTGAGTATCTTAGCATTAAACACAAACAAACAAACAAAAAACAAAACAAAGAACCACAAAGCACAGGAGCTGGGGAGAGGTAAGAAAAATGTTCGGGATATTTCTCATTACAATGCTATGCAAGAGGAAAGAGAGGGGCATACTTCTGAAGCCCAAGAAACCAAAGCACACGAGCTAACATAACTAGACAAATTCTTACAGGCATGTAGGGAAGAATTTTGGAAAGAGTGTTCTCATGAGTTCTTCCTGAGGAATTTTCTAGAAAATTAATTTCAGAGAGCCAAAGATGATTAGGACAGTATCAACATAAGGAGGCAAATATTCAATATGTAGTTCTAGAATTAAAAGTGAGGAATAGGGGGCTAGCAAGATGGCTCAGCGGAGAAAAGTGCTTGCCTGACCAAGATTGGTGACCTGGGTTTGAATCCCTGGGATCCACATGGTGAAAGGGAAAAAACTGACTCCCAAAA
The DNA here is from genome assembly GCA_964023405.1 of Apodemus agrarius. NCBI lineage: Eukaryota > Metazoa > Chordata > Mammalia > Rodentia > Muridae > Apodemus > Apodemus agrarius. The sequence continues at coordinate 22,332,303 of OZ030005.1, forward strand.
GTTGCCTTCCGACCTCGAGTGCACTGTGGCACATAGACACACACACACACACACACACACACACACACACACGTAGCTGCTTGTGTTGTGAATGCTAATTATGTTCCCTAAGAAAGTGTTTGCACAAGAGGGTCTACACATAGCTTCTGGGAACCCGCCCCCAGTTGGTTCTGATTGGTAAATAAAGATGCCAGCAGCCAGCTGGGCGGTGGTGGCGCACGCTTGTAATCCCAGCACTTGGGAGGCAGAGGCAGGCGGATTTCTGAGTTTGAGGCCAGCCTGGTCTACAGAGTGAGTTCCAGGACAGCCAGAGCTACAAAGAGAAACCCTGACTCAAAAAATCAAAAAAAAAAAAAAAAAAAGATGCCAGCAGCCAATAACTGGAGAGGAGAGACAGAGGCTGGATTTTAGGATTACCCAGGCTTGGGACCCGGAGGAGAGGAAGGAGGAGATCCACCATGGTTTAGGGGAGTGTGGAGAGGGTGAGACACAGAGGTTGTCATGGGGTAGAAAAGCAAAGAGAGCACCCCAGTCTCTGGGCCAAGGAAGTGTGACCCAGACAGCTGACTAAGAGCGGCCAAGACAGAACACAGAAATTAGTAAACTGTAACTCGGAATTATTGGCGGGAGGTAGATTCTAGCAGCGCGGAAGTTAGGCAGTCACCCGGCTATTGTGCTGCGTAAGGCGTGTTAAAATATAAAGATTGTGTGTGTCTTTCATTCTGGAACATAAACCACCGAGGTGGGTAGAACCCCGTGCCGGGGTTTACCAATTAATAACTAATACAACACACATTCCCAAGTGGAAATAGGAGTACCTGAGGGGTTTTGTTTTGTTTTGTTTTGTTTTGTTTTGTTTTGTTTTTGAGACAGGGTTTCTCTGTGTAGCCCTGGCTGTCCTAGAACTCACTCTGTAGACCAGGCTGGCCTCGAACTGAGAAATCCACCTGCCTCTGCCTCCCAAGTGCTGGGATTAAAGGCGTGTGCCATCACCGTCTGGCCAGGAGTACCTGAGGATTGACAAGAGAAAAGTATATACTGAATGTATACACTGTTAATGCAGATATGTAGCTATCCATAAATTGAGGGGCAAAAGAAGGAGAGGAGCAAAATTAACCATTTTCCATGATGCTGTTGCTTGACATAGCTTTCTTTCTGCTTTATAGTGACCCCTCTGGGTGATGGGGGTGAAGGCAGTGAGCTGGGCCTTCTGAGTCCGTTGTCTTGTGTGTGTGTGTGTGTGTGTGTGTGTGTGTGTGTGTGTGTGTGTGAATGCAGTACCCACAGAGGCCAGAAGATGGGGATCTTGTTCCCTGGAGTTAGAGTTGCAGCTGGTTATGAGCTGCCTGGAGAGGGCTGGGAATAAAATTCTGGTTCTCTGAAAGAGTAAGAAATGCATTTCTCTAGCCAAGCCCTTCATTAGGCATTTATTATTTATTTCCTTATTCACCTATCTTAATTTTTAAAAATTTTATATGTGTGGGTATTTTGCCTGCACGTACATCTGTACACCACATGCATGCAGTGCCTGTGAAGGCCAGAAGGGGGCAGCACCACATTACGGTCCGGGGTTATAAGGCACCACGTGAGTACTGGGAATCCAACCCAGGTCCTCTTCAAGAGCAGCCATTGCTCTTAACCCTAGGCCACCTCTCCTGACTCGTTAGGGTTTTGTCTTTTGTTTTAAATCCAATTGCATTGAACTTTTAGAGCAGCCTTAGGGTCTTAGCGAAGTTAACTGCAAAGTTTCCATGTGTCTTCTGCCACAGATTCACAGCACCTCCCACCACCAATTCCCCACAGCCGTGTGGTTTGCTCACTACAACCAACGTATCAGCATTGCCAGACATCAACCAAAGCCCATGGTTTACCCCGAGATTCACACTTTGTTGTATGTTTGTGGATTATGAAATGTAGATAAGAGTGTATATTCACGGTTATGATGTTGTTTCAGAATAGCTGTGTTGTTTTCCTCCCTTCCGCCTCTGCCTGCCCATCCCCCTCCACCACCAGAGACCCTGGCAACCCCGGGTCTTCTCTGTGTTCTATAACTTCGTCTTCTGTGGAACATCATATAGGTGGGACCCTATAGTCGATTCACTTTTCAGAACGGCTCTTTTCACTTAGCAATGTGCATTTTGATTTTTCATTTTTCTCTAAGACTTTCCTGAGCTTGCCGACTCATTTCTTTTTATGTCTTTGGATATTCTGGATAACAATCTATCATCAGATGCATTGATATTTTCTTCCAGTCTCTGCTTATCTTCTCATTATCTTTTTTTTTTTTTTTTTTAGTTTTTTTCGAGACAGGGTTTCTCTGTGTAGTCCTGGCTGTCCTAGAACTCACTCTGTAGACCAAGCTGGCCTCGAACTCAGAAATCTGCCTGCCTCTGCCTCCCAGAGTGCTGGGATTACAGGCGGCATGGGCCACCACTGCTTGACATCTTCTCATTATCTTGACACTTAAAAATTTGTGGAAAAAAAAAAAAGATAGTGGATGGATGGAACAGACAGATGGAGAGACGGACAGACAGATAGACAGACAGACAGACAGATTCTGCAACAATGCAAGGCAGGACATCTTACAGAGATGGAAAGGTTTGGAAGACACCCTAGCTCAGGCTAAAAGGTTGAATCCAAAAGGTATGATATGCTCAGCCCAGGGAGTGGCAGGATTAGAAGGTATGGTCTTGTCGGAGCCACTGTGAGTGTAGGCTATAAGAGTCTCATCCTAGCTGCCTGGAAGTCAGTATTCTGCTAGCAGCCTTCAGATGAAGATGTAGAACTCTCAGCTCCTCCTGCACCATGCCTGCCTGGATGCTGCCATGTTCCCGCCTTGATGATAATGGATTGAACCTCAAAACCTGTAAGCCAGCCCCAATTAGATGTTGTCCTTTATAAGACTTGTCTTGGTCATGGTGTCTGTTCACAGCAGTAAAACCCTCACTAAGACACATGAGAAGCACCCATAAGGCGTTCTCACTGGCCAGCCTGAGAGTCATCTGTACATCAGTAAAGACTTTAATTGTAGTGGATTGAGCCCCATCAGATATGACTCAATCTTTAATTCTTAAAAACACTCTCTAGCCAGGCGTGGTGGCGCACGCCTTTAATCCCAGCACTTGGGAGGCAGAGGCAGGCGGATTTCTGAGTTCGAGGCCAGCCTGGTCTACAGAGTGAGTTCCAGGACAGCCAGAGCTACACAGAGAAACCCTGTCTCGAAAAAAAACCAAAAAAAAAAAAAAAAAACCAAAAAAAAAAAAAAAAAAAACCACTCTTACCTGTCAGAGGATGAAGAACAAACTCATTCTTTCAAAACAGCTAAGTAAGGCTTGGGGACGCACACCTGTCATTCCAGGACAGTGGACTTGAAAACAGGAAAATTGTGAGTTCAAGGCCAGTCTGTGCTATATGGTGAGACCATGTCTCAAAGACAAAACTGGCATGTGGCAGAGAAGGAGGAAGAGGATTATACTGCCTTTAACATGTAAACCTTACTACTGGGTAACTCACTGGTGAACGGCAAAAAGTAGAAATGTTCTACTGAGTATTCAAGGTGCCTCGTGCCTCATGAATGTAGAAAAATCACCATTTGGATCTCCCCAGGGAATTAGTAGACTAATGCATTATGGGACATCAGGGAATCACATACATTATGAGGTGACCAGATCCTCTTGCCTCCCCACAAGACCACCCCACACCTGTAAGGACTTGATAAAAGGAGAGAGTCTGGTTCTGATGCAACCCCTGGATCCAGCACCACTTTGCAGGAAATTCAGATTCGTATCTTGAACCTCCCCCAAGTGTGTCGATCAGTCAGAGGAATCTGGACAGTAGAAACTCAGCATCAGAAAGGCTCAGATTCTTCAGCATCTGAGTTGTAAGAAAGGTTCGAGGGTGTACCTGTACACCGAGAGGGACTGGAAAGACTGTGGGTGCTGGAACATGATGAGAGGCCATGCTGGGTGGCTGGGGGGGGGGGAACTCTCAGGTGTGTGTGTGTGTGTGTGTGTGTGTGTGTGTGTGTGTGTGTGGTGTGTGTGAAACCATCAAAATAGAAGAGAGCAGGCACCCGGATCAGTCAGGAGAGCATCCGGAACGGTGGTGTGTGCCTGCCATCCCAACACATGGGCAGCTAAGGGAAGACAGTTGTGAGTTCGAGGCCATCTCGGGCTCAAAAACATTAGCAGAAAGTCAGGTGAGGGGCTTTGCCACGGGACCGTTGAGACTGGAAGGAGGACTTCAGGGGAGGGTGGAGACATCCTTGATCTGCATGGTTATTATTATCATTGCTCAATTACACCTCTGTTTGGCCTTTTTCTGTCTTAGCCTATGCTAAATGTATTTCTTTTTTGTTTTTACTAGTTGAGAGTTTCATATATTGTATTTTGATCATATTCACTGCCGTCCTTCAATAACGCCCAGAGCCACACATATCTATAGCCACCAAACTTTGTGTCCTCGGTGTTTTGTTTTGTTTTTGTTTTTGTTTTTTAATCCATTGTGTTGCCCTTATACTTTTGGGTGTGGGGCCGTCCAGTGGAGGGAGCATGGTCAAATTACCAAGGGCAATGCTTAAAAAAACCCACCTCTCCCACCAACTGGCAGTTGCCAATAGCTCCTCGGCTGTAGGTAGGGTGTTGTACCCTCCTCCCCTCTCCATGCTGGGGGCTTTGTCTGCATTGAGCTTGTACAGGTCATCGTGTACTGCTACGAATTCTTAGTTTTGTTTGTTTGGATTAGGGGTTTGTTTTCTTGTTTTGTCTGGGTTTGTTCATTTGCTTTTTGGTTCTTGAGGCAAACTCTCACTCTGTAGCACTGGCTGTCCAGGATTCATCGTCCAGGCTAGCCTCAGACCTCCAGAGATCCTCTTGCCTCTGCCTCCCAGGTGCTGGGATCAAAGGCAAGCACCGCCTGCCACGCCTGGCCCTGTTGTGTCTGGAAAACAGTTTTCTTCTGTGTAATCAATCACCACCTCTGGCTTTTTCAGTCTTCCCTCCATCTCTTCTGCAGTGACCCTCGAGCCTTGGGAGGAAGCAATGGATATAGCTGTCCCACTGAGGGCTGAGCGCCCCACAGTCTCTTATTGTTTGCACCTTGACCAGGATTCTGTGTTAAACTGCATCCAGCACCAAAGGAAGCTTTTTTGATGAGGGTTCAGAGATGCATAGACCTATGGGAGTAATGATAAATCATAACTCCTGATAATTTACTCATAAGTGTATTTCTTTTATAAAACAATTTCAAAGTATATTTTTGTTTTCTATGTATGAGTGTTTGCCCTTAGCTGTGCACCACACATGCTCAGGATCCAGGCAGGCCAGAGAGGGCGTCAGAGCCCGTGGAACTGGAGTTACAGAGGGTTGTGAGATACTATTCAGGTGCTGAGAACAGAACCTGAGTCGTCTGCAAGATCCTCTCACCCAGTGAGCCATCTCTCCGGCTGACAGTATTTCCTCACACGTGTTCTTCAGCTCATAGCCTATTCCTCATTCTGCACACACCCAGCAGCGACGGTGGCAACAGTGACTGAATTCCCAACATGGTGCCCTGGGCCACTTGAGATGCAGAGTTTCTACCAGAACTTAAGGTCTGGAGGCCACAGAACACACTTGCATGTTCGATGCTGAAGTCCCTAGCGGCTCAAGACGTGTTAGCTGAGTAACTATAATGCAGAAACCAGACTCAGGATTCTTCCCTATCTTCAGTGAAATGTTCGGTGTCCATCATACGAAAGTCTGTTTGACCCCACGATGAAGGTCTGGCTCCGATTTGTCTCTGAGCCAGTGACATTTGCATAGCTAAGGTCCATTTCATGGATCCTTGGGCCACCGCCCTTCCCATCATCTGGACCAGGTGAGAGAAGAGCCCAAGAACGTCTCTGTTCTTCACAACCCATCCATAAAGGATGTCTTAAAGTCTCCAAAGAAGACCAGATAGGAACTGGTTGAGTCACGGGTGGCACCGGTGGGGCTGTTGACACTTCTGTGATGCGTGGTACACAGTATGCTGGGATGTGTTTGTCTTTGTGGCCAGTCAAGGAATTCAGTGATGCCTGTGAGCTTTGATGCCCAGGACTCTTCTAAGAAAAGACACCAGGGAGAGATGGTACATGCTGGCTGTCTCTAGTGGGGGTTGGTAGGGAGTGTCTTTCATTTCTACCTCCCATCCAAGTCCTTAGACCCTGTCCTGGTTTGCTCTGTTGCTGTGATAAAACACTCCGACCAAAAGCAACTAGGGTTTGCCTTATCTGATTCTTCCAGGTCACAATCGGTCACCAAGGGCAGTCAGGGCTGGAACCCAAGGCAGGAACCCGGAGGATGCTCTCTACTGACTCACTCTCCAGCTTGCTCATTGGCTTATGCACAGATGACTTTCTTATTCAGCCCAGGACTACCCACCTAGGGATAGTGCCACCCTTAGTGGGCGGGGCCCTCCTGGATCAATTGATAATCAAGACAATCCCACATTCACATGTGGTCTCAGGTCCTTATGATCTAGGCGGTTCCTTAATTGGGGCTTCCCTCAGATGACTCATGGCTGGGTCAGTTTGACAAACCTGACCAAAACAGAGCCCAACACCATCGGGATTCTAGGAGTAACTTCAGACAAATACACAGTGCTCCCTTCATTCAAGGTGATCCAAATTTAGGGCGTGTCGGAAAGGCAGCATCCACAGGCTGAATCAGACGAGAGCCAGTTGCCGAGACTTTGCTGATCCCTGATGCCCCTTCCTTCCTGGTCTTAGACTATTCGGTAGGTGGGACACCTGAGAGCCAAAGGTCACTCTTATGCCACTAGGATAGACTAACAGGTTCCCATCTCTGTCTCCCATTTAACCAGCACTGGCTGAGTCCTTTAGGGCTGGGGTGGTCCTAATCTTGACCTGGAGCTCCTCAGCTTGGCTTCTCAAGCAAGGAATGTCGTGGGGCTGGAGAGATGGCTCAGCGGTTAAGAGCACTGACTGCTCTTCCGAAGGTCCTGAGTTCAAGTCCCAGCAACCACATGGTGGCTCACAACCATCCATAATGAGATCTGACACCCTCTTCTGGTGTGTCTGAAGGCAGTTACAGTGGACTCATACATAAAATAAATAAACAAATAAAACAAAAACAAATTAAAAAAAAAAAGAAAGGAATGTGGTTGGGTCAGGAGGCAGTTTCTCTCATGTAGTATTTGCTTGACAGTTTTCTTCCACAGATGCTGCCACCCCCCTAAACACCCATCTCTCTCCCCACTCCCAAAAGACAAACTCCACAAATCCCAACTCTAGCTGGCTACTTCTGTACCTCACTTCTTCCAGAGAGCCAGTCCCTGTGTGTCAATCATTAGTCTATTTCAGATCCTGTAACAGGACCTCCCCACCACCACCCCAGCCTGGATACTTTATAACTTAAAAAAAAAAAAAAAAAAGCCAACTGTTTTGGAAAGTCTATGGTCGAGCAGACCCATCTGTTTGGTCTCTGGTGAGGGTTTCCTTGTCTTCATCACTTCCGGGTGGACGGCATCATGGGGGTGGGGGGAGGACCATGCAGACGGGCAGATCATATGAGACATGAAGCCAGTGAGTAAGCAGGAAGGAACCAGCTCGCTGTCACACAGCCATCTCTTTGACAGAACAGTCCTGCATGGGTCGACCCCCACAGTGACCTAGCCAAGCACCACCAGACACCCATCTCCCAACAGCCACACGCTGGGGACCGAGCTTCTAATGCTCGAGGAGGAGAAGGAGCTACGTGATGTGATTCACTTAGTTTCAGGAAGCTGACAAGGATCCCTTTGACTCCATCATCCCATAATGCCAGACACAAAATGGCTCTTGTAGCCTGGCCAGTGGGCAGGGGAATAGCTGTGTTTATAGTTTATGGAAAAGGATAGAGGTTCCTTTATGGAGAGAGAAAGAGAAAGAGAGAGACAGAGACCGAGACACAGAGACAGAGACTGAGTGATGTTTCTCTTAGGTAACCCCTTCACCACCAGTTAAGTACAGTAAACCTACTTAAGAGTATCCCCCAGGAAGCATAAACTCCATTTCATTGTGCCGTATAATCCCCTCTAATGGGAAACCGGTAATGAGGGTACCAATGGCAGGTACAAAAGGCAGTTTTACATCAACAGAACGTTCAATTCTAATTAATCTCTTCACAGCCAACATAATTGAGTCATCATGGGGACCACCAGACTCACCCCCACACCCCACCTCACAGCCCGGCCTCCCCCTCTGCTGTGTCAGGATCCGTCAGGAAACAAAGGCTAACCCTTGTCGATAGCATCTCAGCGATGTGGGGTTGAGGAAGAGTCTCTTTATTTCCATCGCGGAGTTATTACTGACACGGAAGGCCCCTGGAGCCGGGTCTCAGAGGCCTCCCCTCTGTATGTAAATAGCATCCTGGTTTCTTATTTATTTCTTGCCTCCTCTCTTTCCTCCTCTGCCCCCAGGGTTGTTTTGCTTTTGTTTCTTTCTTTCTTTTTTTTAAAATTCTGAGGACATCACAAGGGTCGGCTCTCTCTCAGCTCTCACACCACTCTCCACTTGAGCAGCCTAAGAAAGAATTACGAGGCTGGCGTGGCTCGTAGCCCGAGTGTGGGTGTATGTCTTGTCGGCCTCTGTCCTCCCAGGTGAAGGGGATAATTCATGCACGGGTGACAGCCAGTTTAAAAGCGGTCCCCGTTGAAGCCTCAAGGAAATGCACAGACTTCATAAACTCCCAGGATTGCTTCGTCTGATCCATTTCCTTCGTAGCTTTCTTCCCCTGGTGCTAAACTGCAGTCATCGTCAGCATTGAGCAAAGTCGCGGCAGCCTAATGTTCGGAGCAGCTCGGTTAATTAAAACGCTCCTTCCATGCTGGTTTCCCGGGGCTTTACTCTCAGCAAATGTGAGCACACAGTCAAAATCAGATTTCAGACTCCGAACAAGCCAAGCGGAGACAGGATGGGGTCCTACCCACCAGCATTGTAGAGCTCCCTCAGTCCTTCTGAGGGTGCAGGAGGATGGTGTCCCCTGAGACCTTACTGACTCCCACTGGGCCCACTGGGCTCCACCTCTTGACCGTCTCGGCTCCTCACAACATCGCCACACTGAGACCAAGCGTCCAGCAGCCACGCCCCAGCCCCAGCATTGTGATTTACCCGGATCTGAAGAGTTGAGCGCTCTTCGGCTTCATCATCTCACTCGTTTGCCATGGAAAGTCCCGAATTTTAATCTGTACCTTGAAGTGGAGCCCATAATTTCAAAATAATAAATGAGCAGCATGGGGCAGGGCAGATGGCTCAGAGGTTAAGACTGTGTCCTGCTCCTGCAGAGGAACCCAAGTCCCTTCTCTGGAGCCACAGCTGGCTCACAATGTCCTGTAACGCCAGTGGATTCAGCGCCCTCTTCTGGCCTCTGGGGGCCCTGCACTCATGTGTGCATACTACTGTGCCGCCGACACATACTCATACTTAAAAATAAATATAAAATCTTTGAAAAAAGAAAGAATGAGCAATTTGTAGGATTCATCACCCGTTTGCTAGCTGCAGATGTAGCATGACCACCAATCCCAGTCTCCTGCTGCCATGACCTGCTCACTATGATGGACTGCACCCACGAACTGTGGGCCCAATAAACCTTTTTTCCCTGTGAATCGCTTTTGTTTGGATAGTTTATCACTGCAGCAGGAAAAGGATATATATATAGATATAGATATAGATATAGATATAGATATAGATATAGATATAGATATAGATATAGATATAGATATAGATACACACATACATATATATCACACACACATATATACTTATTTTATATATACTTATATATATACTTATTATACACACACACACACACACACATATATATATATATATATATATATATATATATATATGTATATATATAATGAGTAACTTTATACCAAGAACAATGTTTGGGTGTGGCCCTTCTAAGGAGAAAATTAAATTCTTTTTCCTGTGTAGATTTCATAGGGTTAGTATGTATATTGAGTATGGTTGTCAGGTAAGAGGCTGGACTCTGAAGAGGGCAGGGGATGCCAATATGTAATGCGAGACTCAGACAGGATGAACAGGTAAGTCCGTACAAATTGCTAAGTGGAAGGTGTCCAGGACAGGAACGGTGTGGGGTGTGGTGGAAGACATCTCATTAGCATGAGGCCCTGAGCCCCTGTGAACCTGGGCAATGCAGAGAAAAAGAAAGCACAGAAATGAGGCCGAATCAAGTACATTGTACAGACTTGGAAATATAACTAACTTGATTATATATGTATTATGTATATGTGTATTTTATATATTATATTAAACATGTATATAATCTGTTATATACATTATGTATACATATACATATATACATAATAATGAATGTGTGTGTTTTATTATATCACATATGTAGACACATATGTGTATATTATATATAATATGTGATATATACATAATATATTCTAATGCATATAATAATAAATGATTTATTATATACTATACAATATGATTATTCATTTATTACATATAATAATATATGTAATAAATATAATCATACATGTTGTATATGTTTTATATGTATATGCACATTACATGTTATATATACATGCATATTATATACAACATATAATATACATGTTATACATGTGTAATATATACATTTATTATGCATACATAATATATAATTAATAAAATAAATACTATGCATATATATTATATAAAATTACATTTCTTGTTTCACAATTCAAATAAAAAGGACAGTTTGCTGCTCTGAGCTTCCACCTTATTTGGGGGTCAGCCTCTTTCATTTTGGGGGGTAGATCTGAGTTTCTGAACTGCGTAGGTAAAGCTCTGAGTACGCCCAGGTAAGCACATCACCAGGTAGAGCCGCGACCATCGAGCTTGGGAGGAACAGCCCAGTCCACCCAGTAGCCTGCTGCCTGCATCACCAGTGACCTCCCCTCTGCTCTCTGCCAAGTCGGAAGTCCCCAGGCATAATCCAGGGCTGCGTTCGTATAGAACCGATCATAGACCCTGATGTACCAGAACTCGGTGTCCCTTTGCCTTGCCTCCAACCGTATAAACCAGTGGGGTTTGGAATACGGCCCAGAGAGGATCCACCACTTGAACTGGATTCCTTATGATCGGGGTTTATGGTAAGGATTATCGTATCCCTGGACATCGATTCCATTAAAATCATAGGAAAATCCTCATTTTTAAATGTGCGCCCCTCTGTCCAGATCCCCCACAGAGTCCCTGCGGCTGCTTCTCATCCACCTGGTCCCAGCCCTGCCCCCAGGCCTGGCTCTTTGTACGCCTGCACACCTCCTGCACACCTCCTGCACACCGCCTGCACAAGGCTGGTGGCTCCTGCTGGGAGCAGTGGGTGTCCTCGCTCAGGCTGGGCAGCTTCCCTCCTCTGCTCCTGACGGAGGCTGGGTCTTGCCTGCCTTGCCCTTCTGCTCCTGTGTGGAATGGACGTGACAGCGGTTCTGAGGGTGCGGTGGGCAGCAGAAGCGGTGGCACTCACTGTCTCCCCAGCCCTTGCCATCTCCAGCCTGTGGATGGGCACTGTGGTCCCAGGCCCACATAGGTCTGAGCCTGTGGAGGTCACATCCTGGAACAGGATGGGGAATCTTAACCAACCAAGGAGAAGGTCGAGCTGGGAGGTACATTATGCTGGAGGCCAGAGCCACAGTCCCTTGAGACCCGGGAAAGCTAGTTTACCTGGATCATTATTGATGTCGTGTGTAACGAACAACAGCAAGAACAAACATGTAAGGCCACGTGCTTCTTAGAAGAACGAGGACTGTGGACATCTACTGCGGGTGAGACAGGCAAGGGACAGGCTGCCTCATTGCTCAGTGATCCGGACAGGGCACTGACGTCAGACAGGGAACAGCTTGGTCTCCGGCTCACTTGAACCCTTCAGATGAAAGCAGGAACCTGCTAACCTGGACATAACATACAACTGACTATGAGACTGTCCTCCATAACCCGCCTACCTCGTTCCTGTCCCTACCGCCTCCCACTTGACAGTTTGTAAGGACTTGCCTGGACACCTCTTCCATCCCTCTGACGGGTCCTCTGCCTCTGCCTGAACCGTGTGACTCCGAGATGCATCTGGGCAAAGAAGTCAGATGCTCTGTGGTCTGGTAGCTACCCACTGCTTGCCAAACCTCCACACAGTCCTCACTCCGACCCGAGGCTTCTCCTTCCTTGCCCCTTTCCCTGGATGTGCGCTCTTCCTTCCTACTAGTGCCTGCCCACACTGATCCCCAGAAGCACCCCCCTCGCCATGCACCCCAAGCCCTCAGAAGCCCTCCCCGATCACCCATTAACTCCTATCCAGTACCCTTTGAGCATTTCAGCCTGTGCAATATGTCAAGAAAAAAGTATAGACACAAGGAAGAAAAGAAAGTAATTGTTTCGAAACACTCAATAAGCTAAAAAAGCAGAGTATCAAAACCAGAAATAGAACCGAGATCCACCATTGTCTATATGCAAATGGTAACCAATTACATAGGATGGGGGAAGGGATGCGCCATTCACCATAGCAACTAAAACATAAACTACCCAGGAATAATAAAGCAAAAGAGATTTATGGCATCTGATTTTTTTTTTAAAAAAATCTATAAAATGACTGTGGGATACAAAATATGAGTTTCATAAATGGAGAGACATGTTCTAGCCTACAGAGACTTGATAGTAAAAATATTTCAAACCCCTCCCTAAACCAATCTCTAACTGTATTTCCAATAAAGGTCCTAGCTGGATTCAGAAGGAAGAAGCTGGTTAAAAAAACAATGAGAAGGAAGCCAAATGACTGAGAGGAGCTCAGAGGAGGAGGAAGGGGAAGAAGAGGAGGAGGAAGAGGGCAGGAGGGGAGGAGGGAGGAGAGGAGGAGGGAGAAGAGGAGGGAGAGGAGGAGGAAAGAGAGGAGGAGGGAGAGGAGGAAGGAGAGGAGGAGGGAGAGGAGGAGGAGACTCTGGAGAGATGGCTGCGTGGCTAAGCTGCTCTTGCAGAGGCCCCAGGTTTGGTTCCCAGCCCCCACGCGGCAGCTCACAACCATCTGTAAGGCTGGCCTCATGGGATCCAGCACCCTCATCCTGCCTCCTTGGGTTTCTTTATGTGTCTGGTGCACTCAGGCACACACACACTCAGGCGCGCGCACACACACACACACACACACACACACACGCACATAAAACTTTTTTTTAAGTTAAAAAGGAACAGGTAAAGTAGATTTGTGTTGTGGAGATCACAGTGTGACAGAGAGATGCCCACTGGAGACAGCAATGGATAACTAAAATGATCCTCTCTCCCACGGAAGACCTGGGATTGCCAGGAGCCATAATGAAAGTCGGCCGAGGGATTCTCACCTGCCAGGCCTTGGGGCTAAGGACCTTGCATATTACCTCATGTAAATCTTGACAATACCCCATACAATGATCCCCAGCTTAGGAAGAAACTGAAGAAATTGAGGCCTCTGACGTTAATTAACTTGCCCGGGGGACACAGAACATTATAGTATTAGTAAGAAGATAAAGTCACGAGGTTTCTTATCATGTACAAAACTGAACCCAAATGTGGGTGGTATTTTATGATAAGAAAAATCAAGCCAGGGACGGTGGCATGTCCCTGCTACTCAGGCGGTTGAGGTGGAAACATTGAGAGTTCAAGGCTACCCTGGGCTGCACTGTCAGATCTTGTTTTAAAATAACAAATGGACAGAGATACCTCAGCAGGAGAACACTTCCTGAGCATATGCATGACTCTAGGTTCAATCCCCCCATACCCCATCACCCCAAGACCCAAAAAACCAGGCATGGTAGATATTCATAGCAGTTCTATTAGGGACAGCCAGACACAGACACAATGCAAATAACCACCAACTGGCAAAGAGCCCAGTGTGGTATGTTCACACCAGGGAGTCTTATTTGGCCAGGAAAAATGGATGGCATTCTAATATATGCTTCAACCCAGTAGATCTCGAAAACATCACATTAACCTGAAGACGCTGGAGCAAAGGAACCAGATGTCCCAAGATGCCATTCGCGTGAAATCTCCTTGAGAGAGAAATCTACAAAGGCGCGAGGCAGACTGTGGAGGGATGTGGTGGAAAATGGAGAGTGATTGCTTTAGGGGCCCAGGTTTTCCTTTGGGGGGGTGATAAAAATGCCTCAGAACTAGATAAAGAAGAAATGAATACACTAAATGCTCCAGTATCTATGTATGTGTGTATGCCTGAAGTCATTCTGCGATACAAATTTTACCTAAAAGAGAAATCCTGGATGCCACTGCAAAAAGACTGGTTCTAATTCTTTAGATTGCTGATTATTGTCGTGATGGCATCCAGTGAACCATACTTCCTGGCCCTGTGTCTGTCTGTCTGTCTGTCTGTCTGTCTGTCTGTCTGTGTGGCTTTGTGTCCTTTGCATCAAGGAGTGGACTCCACCTTTGAGCTAGATGGGCTTCCATACTTGATTCACAGAGAACAACCCCTCCACTGCCCCAGGCCCCCAGCTCCCGGACCCACACTGTTTGAGTCTTCCACCTCAAGAGACACTACAGGACACAAGCAAGATAGAGCATGCCTGTAAGCTCAGGAGGCTGAGGCAGGAGGATTAATGCAAGGCCAGCGCCCAAACTTCATAAGTGAGTTCCGGGATCACGGTTAATTACCTTCCTCTCAAAACAAGAAAAACAAATTGCAACTTTTGCTTTGCTAGCCTGGAGCCCTCAGACCACCCACTGTGCTGCGGTGGAGCCCGACGAAGAATCTCGAACCCCCAGCGGCCTCAGCCTTGTTTGTGTTCCCAGGTGAGTCCAACAGAAACGGCAGCCAGCTGAACTAGGTCCAAATGTCCTCCAGATAATTATATTTAAAAGTGCAAGGTCACTGTCATAAGCTACGGTGCTTTCCAGTGAGGACTGTTGGGCAGAAATAGATAACTGATATATTTAGTCTGTTGAGCACTAATCGCCCCCCCCCCCGCCCCTGACCCTAGTGCAGAAATAAGATAAATCTAACTATTTGAAAAGTGAAGATGTTGATGAGGTAAGTCACAGATAAACAAAACCCTTTTAACCAGTGGTGGCCATGGGGGCGGGGGTGGGGGGGGTGGGTTGTATCAAAATTGCCTGGAAAGTGAAAGCTCTCAGACAGGGTTGTGAGAGAGGCCCTGAGAAGCACTGTGGGGAGTCTGGCGTTCATTAGAGGGCTCTTACAGAGGCCTTGGATTCAGTTCCCAGCACCTTCCTAGCTGTGCTTCTAGTAACTCCAGATTTGGCGCCCCCTTCTGGCCTCTGTGGATATCGTACTCGTGTGCCCATACCTGTTACACAGACACACAAACACATAACTTAACAAAATGAACCTGTAAAAAGGAAGCACCAAACAGGTAGTGAACAACAACATACACACTTAGGATGTTCATGGAGGCCCTCTTCATGATCTGTTAAAATAACACAGATGCCAGTCAATGGAGATTCATAAAGTCACGGGTATTGAAAGACACTGGAGCGCGTTTGCAAGCATATAGACTCTGATTGGATCCACTTTTGGCAGATATTTATGCCCCATCTGGCAAAGGGGCAGGGTGGATTGCAGCATCAGAATATCCCATCGGGGGGCCAGGGGCTGAAGATCCAACTGAGCACATCAGCCTCATCAACCCAAGGCCGATTTCCTCTCCATCTGTCTGATTACTGTATTTTATTTTTCAAAACACGGCAGAGAGAAAAGGACATTGTTTATCACACACCTCAAACGCCAACAACCCGCTCATCTTCTCTTGTTCCTTCACAATAGGCCTGATTTGATGAACCTTTAAGCCCATCATTTAGCAACCAAAAACCTGGTTACCCTTTCTTTCCTCAAGGGCAGGAAGGGCTCACTAGGCAGACCCTCCCAGGAGGGGATGCGAGATCTTGCGTTCTGTCTCTCCGATGTAACAGGGAGGGCAAGACAGATCAGATCCTAGGAAGTCTCTGTTAAGTAGGCTGGATGTTCATACTTGGCTGCCGGGCAAATGTAAACTTTACCATAAATACAGCAATGGGGAAAGGGCGTCCGCTTTGACAGGGGTCCTTCTAAGACAGAAGCAGAGGAAGACGTGAGCAGGCGTGTAACAGCCATCGCCAGAGTGCATGAGAACAGCAAGCTTGGAATCCCTTGGTCATGCCCATTGCCAAACTGGTGAGGGGAAAGGGGGCAGCCTCGCTTGCAGCGGTGTGGTGCCAAGAGTCTGAGAAATAGCTTTGCTGAGGTCTGGGCTGGGGTTCTCTCTCTGGATCCTGCAAACTTAGAAAACGGCAACAGCCGAAAAACAAACCCCCAAATCCCCGCTTTTTAGCTGGCAGTCCTAGCAGTAAGGAGGAGGAAGAGGAGGAGGAGGAGGAGGAGCAGGAGGAGGAGGAGCAGGAGGAGGAGGAACAGGAGAAGAAGGAGGCAGGAGGATAGCTTAAACTCATCAGCTTGAGCTCAACCTGGATGACGTGGTGAAAGCCCAAGGGAAATCTTGTTGGACCAAGGCTATCGGGGAATGGGAACCCGTACTTTCCTCAGTGTGTCTATGATAGCATTCCCAGGGAAGATTAACTAAGCCAGAAAGACCCACTGAATGAATGAAGGCAGTGCTGTCCAATAAACGGGGGGCCCAGGGGGCAACTGAAGGGGGCAAAGGAGGAAACCTTGCCATTCTCTCCCTCTCTCCGCTTCCTTTTCACTATAGGGTGAGCAAGGTGATACATCCACACCCTTCCCCCATGGTGTGCCAGCTCGCCGCAACCCAGAAACGAGAAAGCCAGCTGGCTGGACTTTGAGGCCTCGGAAACCACAGGCTAAAATAAATCTTTGGAACTTTTAAGTTGACTGCCTAATGGCCGATACAACCACGTCAAAGCTGGCAAGCAAGCAAGCAAGCACGTACACAAACATGGTATGAAGCCTGCTCTGTTTGCATGATGTCACGAGATGCACTTTAACGGGCATCGAATTTGGTACCAGAAGTGGGGTTGTAAATTAGCAGTCTCTCCGAAGGACAGTGGTCTGACTGGGACAGTATGGGAGCAAGAAAGTTGGTGATGAGGACTTCCCAACCCATGCCGAGAAACCTCCCCAACGGATTTACATATTAGAGAAGTAATCATTGGTGCTCCTGGCTCTAAGAGTAGGAGCCCACAGAGAGCGAGGCTGTAGGAGGCACCGTAATCAGACGAATCAGGTTCTCATTAGAGGTGTGTTAGCGGAAAAAGAAAGAAACCTGGCCAAGAGGAACTTGTGATTCTGCATCCCTCAGGACACCCAGCTCCCTCTGGGTACCCTCCCCAGGGTTTCTTTGCAGGGTAATCCCACGGGACTCTGGGAAGAGCTTGCTCCCACGCCCAGCAGAAAACCCCAGGGTCAACATTTCAACAGCGAAAAATTGTGGAAGGACAGAAATCAATTTGTTCTCTTACTGCCTCATCCTCTCAGGGCAGGAAGTGATGTCACCAGCTTCAGCAGATGAGTAGACCGGAAATCTGTTCTGGAAGTTTCTTTCTTGTGATGCTTGGGATTGAATCCAGCGCCTTGAGCATGTTAATCAAGTGCTATACTGCTGAAATGACATCTCAGGCGATTCCAGACGCTTCTTCCTCCTCTCTTCCTCCTTAGTACTGGGGATCAAACTCAGTGTCGTGAGATTCCCAGGAAAGCCTGCTACCTCTACAACTGGAGTTACAGGAGGTTGTGAGAGGCCCATCGCGGGCATTCGAAACCAAATCTGGCTCCTCTGTAAGAGCACTGATGTCCCGCGCTACCGTCTCGCCAGCAAGAACGACGCGGCACACTCAAGATCCTTCTGCAGCAAAGCTTTAATGCTCTTGAGAGGGAGAGCATAAGCCTACAGAGCAGAGACCCAGATACCCAGAAACCCATCCCTTATATAGGCTGCAACCCCTGCCTCGGACGTGTCATCCCCTGATTGGCTGCAGCTCGGGAGAGGCGGAGACCAAGGGATGGTAAACTACCCAGCACCTGCGCACTGACTTGTTTACTTCATGCCGGCAGGATGTTTGGGCCGGCCATCAGCTCCCCACACACTGACTTTTTTTTTTTTTTTTTTTTTTTGGTTTTTTGAGACAGGGTTTCTCTGTGTAGTCCTGGCTGTCCTGGAACTCACTCTGTAGACCAGGCTGGCCTCGAACTCAGAAATCCGCCTGTCTCTGCCTCCCAAGTGCTGGGATTACAGGCGTGCACCACCACCGCCCGGCGAGCACTAACTCTTAACCACTGTGTCACCTCTCCTGTCCAACGCGACCTTTCTATAATAAAATTCACTATGTCCACAAAATATACTGAGATTTCATTACAACTTGACTTATATTTGGCATCATGGAGGCCACGCTCAGAGGAAGTGGGCAAGTGTTTCCCCCAAGGAGCTCTGTGCCCAGTAGGGTGGTCAGAGATGCTGAGTTTCAGACACTTTCCATCGACATCAAGTCAGAACAGGTAGATAGGCAAGAGGGGGGCACCCTGCAGGCTATATGTGTATATGTGTGTGTGTGTGTGTGTGTGTGTGTGTGTGTAGTCCTTGGACTCCCAAACACTGACCGTCCTTCTAGAATGGACTTCAGGATGACTTTCAAAATCATTCCAAAGGGCACCCCAGTCGGGTGTGGTGGCATCTGCCTGTAATCCCAGAACTCAGAAGATTGAGGGGAGAAGACCACAAAGCCAAGTGTCACACAGTGAAACGGAACACTCGATGCTGAAGTCCACCACCACCATCCATTGTTCCTCGTAACTTAAAGAGTCTTAGTTTTTTGTTTGTTTGTTTGTCTTTGTTGTTGTTTTCAGGACAGAGTTCCTCTGTGTAGCCCCAGCTGTCCTGGAATTCACTTTGTAGACCAGGCTGGTCTTGAACTCAACATCTGCCTGCCTTTGCCTCCAGGGTGCTGGCATTAAAGGGCTACAATGCCAGATGAATCTTGAAGTCTTTAATGAACTCATTTTTCACTAAAAGGTAATAATTGAACACCATAAAGAATTAAGGATTCTTTATGAACAATAGGCCTCCTGTCTACACCAGACCCCTGTACTATGATCTGGAGGCAAATGCTGTTAACACCTTTTATAAATCCTTTCAGAAACTGCCCTTGCACACAGAATCTCTTGTATACATGTATGTATGTACGTATGTATGTATATATGTATGTATCTGTCTGTATAGTATATGTATATGTGTGTGTATATATATAATATATATGTGTGTGTATGTGTGTTTATGTGTATGGTGTGTGTGTGTGTGTGTGATGGTTTGTATATTCTTGGCCCAAGGAGTGAAATTATTAGGAAATGTGGACTTGTTGGAGTAGATGTGTCATTATGGGTGTGCACTTTAAGACCCTTATCCTAGCTGCCTGGAAGCCACTATTCTCCTGTTTGCCTTCAGAACAAGATGTAGAGCTCTCAGCTTCTCCTGCACCATGCCTGCCTGGATGCTGCCATGCTCCCACCTTTATGATAGTGGACTGAACCTCTGAACCTGTAAGCCAGCCCCAACTAAATGTTGTCTCTTATAAGAGTTGCCTTGGTCATGGTGTCTGTTCATAGCAGTAAAACCCCAAGACAGTGTGTGTGTGTGTGTGTGTGTGTGTGTCTGTATGGTTTGTGTGTGTGTGTGTGTGTGTGTGTATGGTGTGTGTGTATGTATGTGTCTATGGTTTGTGTGTGTATATGGTATGTGTGTATATATATGTGTATAGTTTGTGTGTGTGTGTATATGGTGTGTGTGTATGTATGTGTCTATGGTTTGTATGTGTGTGTATATGTATGGTATGTGTGTATATATGTGTATAGTTTGTGTGTGTGTATGGTTTGTGTATGTGTGTATGGTGTGTGTGTATGTATGTGTCTATGGTTTGTGTGTGTGTGTGTGTGTGTGTATGGTGTGTGTGTATATGTATATAGTTTGTGTGTGTGTCATCTCTGTGTGTGTGTGTATATGGTGTGTGTATGTATGTGTCTATGGTTTGTGTGTGTGTGTATGGTATGTGTGTATATATGTGTATAGTTTGTGTGTGTGTGTGTGTATGGTTTGTGTATGTATGTATGGTGTGTGTATGTATGTGTCTATGGTTTGTGTGTGGGTGTGTATGGTGTGTGTGTATATGTACATAGTTTGTGTGTGTGTCGTGTGTGTGTGTGTGTGTGTGTGTGTGTGGTCAGCGGATAGCTCATGGGGGTTGGTTCTCTTTCACACTGAGGATGGAGCCCAGGTCCGCAGGCCCACAGGGTAGGCAGCAGGCGCCTTTCCCCACTGAATTGCCTCACCATCTACTCTGTGTGTATTTCTTGAAAATAAGAGCCCAGGAATGTGACTCACACCTACAATTCCAGCGCCTGAGAGGCTGGAACAAGAGGATCAACATCAGCCTGGGGTACACCGAGCTCCAGAGAGGGATCCTGCCTCAAGACGCCAACCAACTAAACGAGCAAACAGAGACCAGGCCAACAACAACAGCTCATTAAGCCCACTGTTCTGCCCTCTTGGTTTCCTTTTTACTTAATAATTTCTTGGGGATTATTTCATGTACTAATTTATTTTTAATTTAAAAATTACACAGATAAATAAATGGCGCTGTGATAATTAACCGTTTATGAAAAAAATATTAAATAGATTTTCCCCTTATATCATGTACCAAAAATGAATTTCAAGTTGTGGATTAAAGATCTCTCATGATAACAAATGGAGATCTCAGAAATAATGCAGGAACCTGTGAGTGCATGATCTTCGTGCTGCCGGACCTTGGGTGGGAGACACGTCTTCCAGGATGACAAATTAGAAGTTCCCCAAACCCAAAGGGATGAACGTGCACGTCTCAGGGCTCTTTGGACTCTTTTGTCTCCTGTTAAGTGAAGGGGCGGAGCCTCAGACGGAGCTTCCACAGGCAGGGCAGGGCAGGGCAAGGGACCACGCAAGAGTGAGATCCTGCAAAACTGTGGCCGTCCCCATGAGGCAGGGAAAATGGCTCTCTAACCCATCAGCTTTCTTTAAGTACCCGGGGGTGGGGGTGGGGGTGGGGGTGGGGGTTGGGGGGATGAGCTCCCAGCCTTCTCCACTCTGTGCCTCTGGAGGAGGGCGGGGGTGGGGCTCCCAGGACTGCAGAGAAGCAAAGACACCTGCGCGGCAAGCGAACCAGATCGGTTCTGGGACCCGAAGCCACACCATCCACTGGTGGCGGCTAATCTCTGTAACCCTGGTACCTGAGAGTCAGAGGTGGGAGGAACGTGTGTTGAGGCTGTGAGATGCTATCTGAAGACAGCGGGCTAGAGGAAAGCAGCCATCACAGAGTTCCCTGTAGGCGGGCTTCTTCATAAAGGTCACAGCTAAGGAGGCCTTAACAGCTCTGAGCTCACAGGAAAAAAATTCCTGAGCAGGCAAGCCCGTAAGTGCCTGGTACCTGCAACTGCCCAGTCCTCCCCTCCCCTGCACCCCAGTGCCCAAAGGTGTCTGAGGCTTGGCTCCATACATTCAAACTGAACTGGAGCACGATTACCCCTGCTCCAGGCTCCCGGGAGATATCCCCAGGAGGACGCATGAAAAGAGTGTTGTCCCCCACCCTCCACGCCCCCCAGCCTCACCCTCCAGTCAAAGCTGCCCAAACAGGAGCAAGAGGCAGGTCTTTTGTATTCTCATATAGGTCACCCCTGCCTGGTGAATTCAGCGACCACGCCAGCCCAGATCCAGGAATCTGAGCTGGCCCTCCCCAACTCCCCCACCTCTGAGCTGCTGGAGCAGGTGGAGGGGCTGGTCCTGCAAATCCAAAGCCTCAAGAGCTCCAGGACCCAGGGCAACAGCGGGATAGCCTGGAGGAGTCCCCGCCCCCGCAAGGGTCCAGGATTGATGGTGAAGCAGAGGCCCGAGGCCTTGAACCAGACCAGTCACTCGTCGCAATGAACTCGTTTGCAAGTAAAGCTGTTTGGACAAAGCTTCCACAGTGAAATCTTTTTGGTTTTGGTTTTGTTTCGTTATTTATTTCCGTTTCGTGGGAGGGGACAAGGGTGGAGGGCGGGTATGGAAGGATTGGGAAATGAGCAGCGTTGGGATGCATGGTGTGGAATTCACAACGAATCAATTAAAAAAAAAAAGAAAAAAAAAAGCAGGAAATTCCTAGCAACCCTAAGGACAGAGCTGTCAGCTTGTAAACGGAGGCCTGCTTCCTGACGCCCGTCTCCCGGATAGGATCAGTACTATAGAGTGTGGAGCTGGGTGGCCGGCCTGAGCAGGACAGATTTCTTCAGAACTCCTTGGCAAAGGAAGGCCCTGTATCACATTTCTTTCTCCAGAAGGGCAGAAGGGCCTGGCTGGAGAGTGAGCTGTGACTCCTCACCCAGTTCCTGTATCAGAAGAGCAGAGAAACACCCCACCCCACCCCACCTCCCCTACCCCCCTACCCTACCCACCCACCCCCACCCCCACCCTAACCCACTCCACCCACCCCCACCCCAAGAATATGAGTCAAGCTCCTGAGAGGCCAAGGCGGTTCATGTCTGGAAATTCTGCAGAACCCAAAGCCCCATCTGTCATCTCAACAGCTATTAAATAACTTTATAGGTAGCCAGGCCTGGCGACACCTGCCTGTCCTTTGAGACACTTGAGAGGCTGAGAGAGAGAGAGAGAAGCATCATAAGTTCAAGGTCAGCCTGAGCTAGTAAGATTGGGCCTCGGCTGGATGTAGCTCAGTGGTAGAGTTCGTGTTGGCCTTTAGATGGGTCAGGCCTCTCGTACAGCAAGGGTGCATGGGAGATGACTGGAGGTACAGTATCCCACACACGCTACAAATGAGAAACTAAGACTAAGTCAAGGGGTGTCCTCGGACCCCCAGGAAGACAACAAAGGAAGCCAGCACCTCTATAACAGCTCAGGGTCTGACGGGAAGGAACCCCTCAAGAAGTCGGCAGAACAATGAAAGCAAGTGTGTGCGGTGGCCATCCCTCCACCCCGCCCAGTGCTGGACCAGAGCAGGGATCTCAGGAGGACTTGGCTTTGGATCTGGTTGCCAGGATACGGCACGGCCATGCCTGAACATCCCTGGAAAGCCTGCTTCTGTGGAACACCCCCAACCAGAATAGGAATGGAAGGGCCGAGCCTCATTATGGGCTGAGCTGATGGTTCTTAACAAATTGTCTTCAGCAAGCTTGACAGACAGGGGCGTGAGGGCAGCTGCGCCATGAGAGATCAGCTCGGTTTAGGGACCTGAGACTCGGGGAGAAGAGCTCGCATCTATCAAGATCAGGGTGGCGGCTGCCGTCCTGCACGATAGGTCTGTATTTTTTTTTTCCTAGAACTAAACTGAAGCACATCAAACCTTGATTCCTGCCCTGACACTCCTCTCCCCAGCACCCTCTTGGCCCCCGTGGAACCCGGGAATGGGAGCTGAATTATAGATTACATCCCAAACCGGGAAGGACAACCAACAACTCAGGCCAAAGCTGTTTACACTGCTATCGATCGGACCTGGCGGTGACTTAGAGGCCGGAGAGAACCAGAGGGGCTGGTGGGAGGTGAGAGCTTCCTGACTGGTGGGATGTGTACAAATCCAATAACACGGAGATTGGCCTTAGGACAGCGTGACTTCCCCTGCTGCCCCACCCTGGTCAGAAACCACAGATTACATCACACTTGAAGCTCAAGCCCAGCCCCCAAGAATAAAGGGGTTCCACCAAGGACTCAAGGATCTCGGACGTGTCTTACAGCTTAGGAGAGAACCAGTTAGACTGCCTGGGTACATCCAGGGTTCTATCCTGGATAGAAGAAGGGAAGACGAGGGAGGGAGTATGACACCACCAGGACATGCCAGCCACATACCCCAATGTCCCTAATACGGGGTGCAAACCTACTATGCTCAAGGGCATCCAAGGGACAGATGCAATTGGCTTTTGGTATATCCACCCTCAGAGCCTTCCCCTCCCGTGGCCTGTAGGAAGGTTTCTAGAAGGGAGTCCTGGTCAAGTGGGCTGTTGGGAGTGGGATGGATAGAGAGTCTTCCTAATAATTCTAGTGACCTTAAGGGATTCATTCAGAAACCTGGATGGAAGAGGAAGGTTGTGTCTGCCTAGGTGACAGGTAAGCAGGCTCTGGAGAAAGCAGCAAGCAGTCCTGGGATGAGACTTCCAGGGGCCGGGCCACTATGATAAAGTGTGTGGAAGTGGGTTGGGCGCTGGAAGGACAGAACAGGCTCTCCAGGCCTAGAGGCGTCCTTGCCATTCAGGACTTCAGATGCTTCTGTCCTTCTAACGTGTCCTCTAAAGTCCTGAGGTGCTGTGGTATGAGCATGTGGTGTCCCCCCGCCCCTCCCCCCCGCATGTATGTGAACGCCCCCCCCCCCGCGCATGTATGTGAACGTCTAGTCCTCAGTTGTAGAACCTCTTTTTCGAAAATTATTTTAATTATTTGTATGTGCCTGTATGAGTCTGTGTTCTGTGTGTGCAGGAGCCTGAGGAGGCCAGAAGAGGGCGCCAGAGCTCCCGGGACTGGATCTACAGGCAGGTGTGAGTCGCCACGTGGGTGCTAGGAACTGAGCGCAGAACCACTACAAAGTCAGAAGGTGTTGTAACCACTGAGCCACCTCTCCATTCCCGGTTGCACAATCTTTTGAATGTGGAATCTAGCTGGAAGACATAGCATCATGGGGTGGGAGGCTTATGGGTTATATAGCCTGGATTCAGCCCTGGCCAGAGATTCCTACTTCTTTGTTGGCCGTGGAGATATGAATAAGCTGTCCCAAACAGGCACTCCTGTGGCCACCATAGCCAGAAGCCGCTGCTCCTGCTGCTATGAATATGACCATGAAACTACAAGCTAAAACAAACCCTTCTTCTCCTACATTGCTTCTGCCAGTGTTTTTGAATGATGAGAAAATTAAGTAATACAAGAGGAGGGCAGTGGGCGACACCTGGACTGGGGTGCTGGCATCAGTGGTCCCTGGGGGTATTTCCTAGGCAATGCTCTACCCAGTACGTTCTCTCCATCACCAGCATGGATTTGCTTTGTCACCGAGGCTGCCCTTCTCCCTAGTACCCTTCACAGACGTCTCTTTGCAGTGTCTGAGGGCACAGGCAAGTGGGTTGCAGACAGGAGTTATTTGAACACACAGCCCAAAAGCTGCAAGCATCTTAATTCCTTTCGGAAAGCTACCCTGTAAGATTCACGTCCAGGGGCCTCCAGAGCTAAGGCTCCATCCTGTGTCAACCAGCTGTACCTCTCCAGACCGCCTGTGTAGACAACGGGGCCGTACGAAGAGGGATTCCACCTCAGACGCCCACCCAGGCTGGAAAAAAAACCCACAGAAGTGGCTTTCCTCCTATTCATTTAGGCTAATGCAGCAGTGACAAGGCTGAAACTAGACTTCTTGGACCAACAAGACAAAGGAGCTTGGACTTCGAATCCAAAATAACCCCCGCCCCACCCCGACTCCTGCCCCAGCTCCAGGCTCATGTTTTGCGGCTTGCTGACCAGCAGGTGGCGCTACTCTGAGGCTACGGTACCTGCAGAAGGTGGGACCTCAGTCACTAGCCACACCAAATAAACCACAGGCTTGCACCACCACAGAGTCCGCCATGCCTCCCCTACTATGACAGACTGAAACCATGAGCCAAAACAAAATCTGTACCCTCATACTTCCCTTAGGCATTGTGGCCATAGCAACATTAAATAACTAGTATAAGGACTGACCTAAATGGTGCCCAGCACATAAAACCATTTGGCAAGAGGGTCCTGTCTGGAGCTTTCCCAGAGTCCTTTGGGGTTGCCGGAGCTGGGGTGGGGGTGGGGGCTCATCAAGGCGTCACTCCCATCCTACTGAGAAGGGTGGCGCCGCGAAGCTCGCTGATCAGACAGAGTGAGACGCCACCAGTTATGGGAATAGCTCTATGGTCACCAAAATGCAGACTGCCGGCTGGCTGTCGCCGTGAACCGTCTCCGAGGCTCTCATGGTCATCAGTGTGTAGAGAGAATGATGAACAGCGCAAGAATTGTAATGTAACCATCATTCTTTCTGAGAGGCGGAGCTGATTGAAGAAAAGGCCATTATAGGTCTTTACCGTAACGTTCTCAGAGAGCAAACTGGGGTATTTAAATATTTTTCCATACAATATATTTGATGATATTCATCCCGTCCCCTGGCTCCTTCCAGAGCCTCCCCCACTTTCCTACCCACCTAGCTTCCTGTCCTTTCCCTTTTCTTCTCTCTCAAAAAAGCAGAAACAAACAGCAACCAGACACTCTTGTAAGACAAAAGACACCAAAATAAAATTAAAAGTGTGCACAGAAAAGAGATGGAGACCATTTTGCGTTTGCCAGCTACTCCTGGGCACAAGCCTGCCCTGGAGTGTGGCGGATATACATGGTGACAGTCTGTTGGGAAAAAAAAAACAAAACTCTGATTTCCTCCCTTCTCGGTAGGTGTCAACTGCTAATAGCATCATGGTCAGGGGTGGGACTTTATATCTACCTCTCCCTCGGTGCTGGGGTTTTATCTGGCCAGGCCCTGTGCATGCCGCCACAGTCTCTGTGAGTCCATGCGGGCATCAGTCCCGTTGGGTCTGGCAGATGCTGCTTTCCTTGGAGTTAGCTGTCCGACTCTAACGACCTTCCCACACACATCCCCGAGGGCTTCGATGGAGACATCCCACTCACAGCTGAGAGTTCCGAAGTCTCTCGCTCTCTGGACATTGTCCAGCTGTGGGTCCCTGTGTTAATTTACCCCCTGCTGCAGGAAGGCTCTTCTCTAAAGGGGACGGAGAGAAGCTCTGAATCTTGTTTTGTGTTTTTGAGTTGGGGTCTCCCTGTGTAGATCTGACTGGCCCGGAACTCTCTCTCTCTCTAGTCCAGTCTGGCCTCGAACTCTGCACGCTGGGGCTACAGCACACACCACTCACCCAAGGGGCTCCTTTCTGTTTTCTTCTTCACCGGCCCTTATGCTATGTGTGTACGCCATACATGTCTGAGCTGGGAACTCCTGGAGGCGTCTTCCAGCACACAGCACAAGGGGTCAGTGGGCCCTGGCATCAGGTGGGAGCTGGGGCTAGATGTGGGGGAGGGGGTGCCCTGGTCAGATGTGGGGAGAGGGGTGCCCTGGTCAGATGTGGGGGGAGGGATGAAGGTCAGATGTGGGGAGAGGGATGCTGGTCAGATGGGGGGAGAGGGGTGCCCTGGTCAGATGTGGGGGGAGGGATGCTGGTCAGATGTGGGGGGAGGGGTGCCCTGGTCAGATGTGGGGGGAGGGATGCTGGTCAGATGTGGGGGGAGGGGTGCCCTGGTCAGATGTGGGGAGAGGGATGCTGGTTAGATGTGGGGGGAGGGATGCTGGTCAGATGTGGGGGGAGAGGGGTGCCCTGGTCAGATGTGGGGGGAGGGATGCTGGTCAGATGTGGGGGGAGGGAGTTGCCCAGCAAACAGCTCCTTGCAGACCAGTAACTCTCCTTTCCTAGTTGACTTGGAGAGGCTGGGCAAGGTATGACAAGTAAATCACAGAGGCGTGAGGCAGCAAAGAGGGTGGGAATTAGGCAGAGTCAGTGGCTGGGCCGGAAGGGCCATGAGAGAGCAATTCATCTCTGTCTGTCGGGCTCAGATCTGCAGGGCTTTTGCAGGGATTTGGGGTGCATGTGAAACAGTATGTAGATTGATACCTTTAATGTTGTTATCAAAGCCGTGCACACACACAGCCTGGAAAGCAGAGGACACACCACGGGGACAATAGTCCTGCCCTGTACGCCCCAGTAGTCCTTACAGACAACTCTCTTTTGGACGTCTGGATTGAGTTTTCCAGATGTCTTATCTTTCTGGCCTTCTGGGGATCTGAGTCTGAAACTGGTTGTGTGGCTTTTCTCCGGCATGCTTACACGGGAAGGCAGCTAAGTTCTAGCCCAGAGCTTGCAGTGTGTGTATACGGGGTGTGTACATACAGTGCATCAGTGTGGTTCATGATGTGTGTATGTGGGGATGATGTGGACATATGTATTGTGTGCAGTGTATGTATTGTGTGGACAGTGTATGCATGGTATAGTGAATGTTTTTAGTTTTGTCTATGTCATTGACTGTGGTGTAATGTGTGTGTGTGTGTGTGTGTGTGTATGCCTGTAGTGTGATGTGTGTGTACATATGCACGCGTGCACGTGCAGCGTAATGTATATGTGTGGACATGGTATATGTTTGGATGTTTTTAAGTGTGTAGAGATGGGCATTTGTGTATGGCTGTTTCGTGTGTTTGAGTGTGGCCTATGGATATACCGTGTGTGGACATGTATGGTTTGGCATATGAGTATGATGTGCATATATATACATGTGGGGGAGTTGTGTGTGCGTATTGTGTGAGTGTATTGATGTGGCCTGTGGGTGTGGCATGCATGTATTATATGTGTACACAATTATAGTATGTGGATGTGGTGTGGTGTGGGTATGGCACAGTCTATGTGTGGGTTCCGTGTGTGGATGGATTGTATATGTGGTGTCTTAGTTAGGGTTGCTATTGCTGTGATAAAACACCATATCTAAGAGCAACTTGGAGAGTAAAGGGTTTATTTCACTCACACTTCTGTATAGCAGTTCATCATCGAAAGCAGCGAGGCCAGGAACTCAGCAGTACGGGAACCTGGAGGCGGAGGCTGATGCAGAGGCCATGGAGGGGTGCTGCTCACTGGCCTGTTCCTCAGGGCTTGCTCAGCCTGCGTTCTTATAGAACCCAGGACCACCAGCCCAGGGAAAATACTCAATGGTCTGGGCCTTTCCCATCAGTCACTCATTAAGAAAACGCCCTATAGGTTTGCCTACAGCTTGGCCTTACAGGAGGCAGTCTCTAAGTTTAGGTTTGCTCCTGCCACTTGACTACAGTTTGTGTCAAATTGACATAAAACTAGCCAGAATGGCGTGTGTGTATATATACGGGAACCTCCAGGTTCCCGTACTGCTGAGTTCCTGGCCTCGCTGCTTTCGATGATGAACTGCTATACAGAAGTGTGAGTGAAATAAACCCTTTACTCTCCAAGTTGCTCTTAGATATGGTGTTTTATCACAGCAATAGCAACCCTAACTAAGACACCACATATACAATCCATCCACACACGGAACCCACACATAGACTGTGCCATACCCACACCACACCACATCCACATACTATATATATATATATATATATATATATATATATATATAGTCAGTATGTATATATGTACATAGTGGGTTAGCATGTGTGTATATGTTCATAGTGGGTCAGCATGTGTGCATATGTCAATAGTGGGTCGGTATGTGTGCATATGTACATAGTAGGTCTGCATGTGTGCACATGTACATAGTGGGTCAGCATGTGTGTTGTGGGTGGGTATGAGGTTGTGGATGGATGACATCCCATCTCTGGCCAGTTGAAAGTCTGGCCATCCTCACTGTCCACAGGCCCCTCCTCTGTCTGATAAGTTGAAGTTCATCTCCTTGGTTCAATTCCTAACAAAATGAATCTCTAGCCTTCCATTTCCTGGCTGGAATGCTAGAGGAGAGGTTTCCTCAGCACTTTAACTGTAGCTTTCATCGATTCTTGTTTTTTTTGTTTGTTTGTTTGTTTTTTTAACTTCTATTTGCTTTTTAAATTTTTGGCTAAATGCACAACTCACCTCTTTCTTCGTTTCTTCCTGCATTTCTTTCATTCTTGCTTCCTTCCTTTCCTTCTCCTCCTCCTTCCCCTCCCCTCCACCCTCCTCCTCTTCCTCCTCCTCCTCCTCCTCCTCCTCCTCCTCCTCCTCCTCCTCCTCCTCCTTGTCTCCTTGTTTTTGGCTTTTCTTTTTTCAAGACAAGGTTTCTCTGTGTAGTCCTGGCTGTCCTGGAACTCACTCTGTAGACTAGGCTGACCTTGAACTCAGAAATCCGCCTGCCTCTGCCTCCCAAGTGCAGGGATTACAGGCGTGTACCACCACGCCCGGCTTTGTTTTTTGCTTTTTAAGACAGGGTTTCTTTGTGTAGCCCTGGTATAGAAAGTAGGGATTTGGGCATCGGATTATAAAGTGAGGACATGACCACTCTAAAGTGTGGCTGAGGAGAAGGGTTTTATTCTAGATATGAGGGAGAGCACAGCCAGAGGCATCTGGAAGAATCCAGAGCAGGGAGAGAAAATAAACTGGATATGGCCATCAGACTGAATCTGTGCATGAGGGGAGGGCGGGGGAGCAAGACAGGAAGAGAAAGGCACGGGAGGTGAAAAAGAGAACCAAGAGCATGCACGCCTGGTCAAATGGCAGGGTTCCGTGGGATGGAGGAGGTGGGGGAAGGGAAGACCATAATGGAGACGTTTAGGGAAGGGGACAGGGCAAGAAGGGCTGAGAGGAGCCAGGACGCCAGCATGGTCTGTGAGATAGGCGCTTGCAATGCTGAGGGCCTGGAGGCGAGCATGTACGTTGGTGCTAATAGGCACCACAGTTAGTCATTTGTCCCCAGTTCTTTTAGGACCTGATACCTGGCTGTCCTGGAACTCACTCTGTAGACCAGGCTGGCCTCCAACTCAGAAATCCGACTGCCTCTGCCTCTCAAGTGCTGGCATTAAAGGCATATGCCCTGGCCACCTGGCTCATTTTCTATTTTTAAAAACTTTTTATTGATTATTTGTGAATTTCACATCATGCACCATAGTCCCCCTCATCTTCCAGTCCCTTTGAATCTGCCCTCCACCCTTGCGACCTTCCCACGAGATAAAACAAGATAGAAAAATCTTATTATGGAAGCTGCAGTGTGTCACAGTGTGTCCCACAGTACACCCTTTTGCCCACACATCTTTACTTTCAAACCTTCATCGCCATGAGTCATTGGTCTGTTCTGAGGCCTCTGGCTTCCGCTATGCCCTCTACACTGGATCCTCGCTGGGGTTCTTTTTGGATATCCCTTTGTTGCCCTGTGTCATGGAGATCGGATCTGCAGGACTGGCCCTTTCATTCCGGTGCTCCAGCAGTTCATAGATGGGACAGACGCTGGGGTGGGCCAACTCTAAGGCCTGAGTCTGAGCCTGGGAGGTGGCTGAGTTGGTCAGTCTGCCAGCTCGCCTGCACCTGCACCTGCACCACCAGGGTGAGCTCTCCAGCACTGCTCGGCTAGGTCACCCAATGACACAGCGGGCAAGGGGCAGCTCAGCGCCCCTGCTCTCCTGTCCGTGGGAGCAGCTCACCTGTGCCTTTGCTAGCAGGGGCGGATCTATTGTGCTACAGCCCGTGAGGAGTGGGGCCAGCTCTCCTGCTCTCATGATTTCGGGTCGTTTTCCATTTTCAACTGTACAGTTTAGTGGCTCTAAGTGTGCTCTCAATGTTCATAGCCCTCACTACTATCCATTTCGGTTGTGTGTAGAGCACATTATCTTTATCCGTTCACTTATTGACGGAGACCTGGGTTGCTTCCACCTTTCCCGCTGTTGTTGAACAATTGATACACAAATATCTACCTTCTCTATTTTTAGATATTGTAGATATATACCATAGAACAGAATCATTGGTCAATATAGGGGAACTGTGTTAAGCTTAAAAGGTTCCCCCCCCCCAGCTGGGCGGTGGTGGTGTACGCCTTTAATCCCAGCACTTGGGAGGCAGAGATAGGCACAACTCTGAGTTCAAGGCCAGCCTGGTCTACAGTGTGAGTTGCAGGACAGCCAGGACTACACAGAGAAACCCTGTCTCAGAAAACAACAACAACAACAACAACAAAACAACAGCGACAAAACAACTTTTTTTTTCATTTTCTGTGTATGAGAGTTTATCCTGCATACATGTCTGTGTACCATGTGTGTGCAGTGCCTGTGGATGCCAGAAGCCATTTGGATCCCATGAGGCTGGAGTAACAGAGGGTTGTGAGCTGCCCTGTGGGTGCTGGGAACCGAACTCCAGTTCTCTGTAAGAGCAGTCAGTACTCTTAACCACTGGACTACCTCTCTGGCCCCTCAACTTTTTTTTTTTTTTTTTTTTTGAGAAAGAGAAAAATTTCCAATTTTATGTTAATTGGAAGGAAAATGGATTTTAAAAAATGGAAACGAAGCTAGGCGTGGTGATGTCTGTCTGTGATCTATTGGCGCGGCCGAAGCTGGAGGATCACAGAGTTGAGGCTAGCCTAAGCTACAGGGTGAGATTCTATTTAAGAAGTGGGGAGGGGGTTGATTAGATGGTTCAGTGGGTAAAGGCGCCTCCTGCCTTACCAGGCAAGCTTGACAACCTCACCTTGCTCCTCAGAACCCCTGAAAAGGTAGGAAAGAGGAGTGACATCACAAAGTTGACCTCTGACCTCCACATGCATCCCACTCAACTATGATGATGAAGATGATGATGATGATGATGATGATGATGATGATATGATGATGATGAACACTAAATATTTTTTTAAAGTATATTGGTGGCATGACTAAGGAAACATTTATTTTATGTGTTTATAACCCAGGACACATTAAAACCAGTAATAAATATTCTACAGCTACTTCAATAGCACACTTATATATATGCATGAATGCAACATGGACTCTCTTGTGTCAACCCAACCCCTTGCTAACTTTTAAAGTTAGTTAAGTTCCAGGCTAGTTCCTACTGGCTTTCACACTACCGCTTTCCATGTTGTATTCTTACCAGGAATTACACATGGTTTTGATTTATTGACATCTCTGCCAACAGTTGTTATTTTCCATTTAAAAAAACCTCAGACTGGAGAGATGGTTCGGTGATTAAAAGCATTGGCTGCTCTTGCAGAGGACCTGGGATCGATTCCCTGCACCCACGTGGTGGCTCACAGCCACCTGTAACTTCATATCCAAGTGACCTGACGTCCTCTTCTGGCCTCCGAGAGCACCTGCGTGCATGGGATGCATTTATTTATTTTATACGCACCGGTTTCTTGCCTGCATGTATGTCTACACAAGGGCATCAGATCCTGGAGTTACAGAGAGCTGTGAGATGCCACGTGGGTTCTGGGAACTGAACCCGGGTCCTCTGGAAGAGCAGTCAGTGCCCTTAACCACTGAGCTGTCTCTCCAGCCCAGTAAGTATCTCCTGCCTCTGCCTCCCAAGGGCTGGGATTACAGGCATGCACCACCACTAAGCCGGGCATGGTGGCGCACACCTGTAATCCCAGCACTTGGGAGACAGAGGCAGGCAGATTTCTGAGTTTGAGGCCAGCCTGGTCTACAGAGTGAGTTCCAGGACAGCCAGGACTACACAGAAAAACCCTGTCTCGAAAAACCAAAAACCAAAAACCAAAAACCAAAAACCAAAAAAAAAAAAAAAAAAAAAAAAAAAAAAAAAAGATGTTTGTGTCTGATGTTCTCCACAGCATGAGGAAAATAAGCAATAAAATCAGCGTTTCTGTCACGCTTGAATCCTGCAAGTGTAGAACATGGCGGAGTTCCACACAATTGCTTCAGACAGCTGTTGCCAGCTCAACAAAGGTTTGAGTGGGAGACAGGCCCCTGTGGCTGCCGACACTGTCACTGCCTATGACATCACTCATGTCTCCTGTTTGTCACCTTTTGCGACTTCACTTCTCTCTGTTTGTCATCCTCCCAACCCTTTCTCTATGCTCCGGCTTCCAGAACCTTCCAAGCCCTCAGTCAGAGCCTAGGCACCTGTGACCAAGATGCTCCCACCTCCCGTTCCTCCCTGAGTTCCCTCAAATGCCACTTCCCCCGCTCCAGTCAGCCAGTCTGCATTCCGCCCTCCTCCTCTGCCTCCCGCGGTCCAGCGAAGGCTGTCATTGCTGTTAATGACCTCATCTGGTCCTTGTTAACTTATACCTTTCTAAAGGACTTCTCTTTCATGGCGACAAGATTGGACAGAGAGGCTATCAGAGATCTATCCATGAGACCCTAAAGGGGAATACCTGGGGTACCTGTTTGTTTTACCACTTTAAGAGTCCTTTGTGAGCCGCAGCCATTGTGTTCCTCTGTACACTGGCTCTCACAGTCAGAAGCAGTGGAGTCCTGAGTTTGGAAGGGTTTTTGCACACCATTGTGGCCACATCATTGCAAGAGGGTCAAGCTATGGCCTGCATCTCTGGGAATCTGCTTCAAAATGGGGTGCCTTGGGCTCCCAGGCAGGAGGGAATGCTGGGTTTTCACACAGGGCAGAATTCAGTCCCACAGAACTCTGGAGCAGTCTGCTTCTGGATCTTTTCTCCACGTTAAAAAATATTCTTAAACCAAGTGTGTGACTATCTAGTCCCACACAGATGTGGGGGAGAAACCTGAGCCTTCTGGGTCCAGAAATGGTGCAGTCTCTTCTCCATCTAATTGCAAACAGGTGCCAGTCACTCTCACATGCCGAGGGAAGGCATCTCTTTCTTCTGTCCTTTAGCGTTTAATATTGCGTTTCAGCCCAGCTTATGATCTCAGCTGCTGTCAAAGGACCCACAGCAAAATCCGTTTTTATTGAGGCAGAAAAGGTCAGCTTTCTTGGGCGTCTCCATGGTGAGAATAATAAATGCAACACATTCATACCCTTATGACATTTAGGCACTCCTGCTGCAGCGACCCCTTGGAAAAAAGGTATTGGAGTTTTTAATTATGTCTTTGCAGAAGAGATTGGGTAGTGGGCTATTTCCTTCCCGTGTCAGGGAATTCATCCCACCATGTGGCATTTGGCTTAGCCTGGATGAGTTGACAGTGTACCATCTGGCTCAAGAGCATGGGGTACCCGCTTGGTGTGTGTGCTGCACCCATTTGGAAAGCGTGTGGGGTCTCAAACGTGCCCCCGAAGCTATGTGGCTCCTTCTATTGGAGGCTTGTCCATCATTGGCATGAGTCTGTAGGATGGGCCCCTTCTCTCTGCCCTTCTCTCTGCCCTCCAGAGGGACTGCTGGAGTGGGGTGGCCAGCTGAGGCTAAGCTTACAGAACATGGCCAGCCTGTGCTCCCAGGGGGCTCACTCGCTGCCTGAGGCAGATAAGAAGCCCCAATTTCCCGATGACAGGCCCAAGACAAATGCAGTGCGCAGAGATTAAAACGTCGAGGAAGTTGCTGAAAGGGCAAGGAAAGGCCATGCCAGAAAACCAGGAGCACAGAGAGGCGGGGAAGAAACCCAGAGCCAGCATGTGTCAACAGCTTGGTGACTACTCTTTGCTCAATAACCTGGGAGGTTTGACGGTTCCATCGGCCAATGCGACATTTGTGGGTTGTCTTGATCGACTTGTGTTGCTATAACACAATACCTGAGACGAGGCTGTTGTTTCCTCCTCTTCTCTCTCCTCTCTCCCTTCTTTCTCCATTTCCTCCTCCTCCCCCAGGGAGGGGCTAAGGGCGTGGCTCAGTGGTAGAGTTCCTGCCTAGAATCCCCCAAGGAGGGGGCTGGGGGTGTGGCTCAGTGGTAGAGCCCCTGCCTAGAATCCCCCAGGGAGGGGGCTGGGGGCGTGGCTCAGTGGTAGGGCACATGTCTAGTGCATTCAAGCCCAGAGTTTGAACTCTTTATCTAGCCCCTGATGGCCACAAATTGACTATCCTCTAATCTCAGCTTCTTCGGTGCTGGGATTACCTGCATGGACCACCATGCCCTCAGGATTTGGTAATTTATAGGACTATAAATTAATTTGGCTTATGCTTCTAGAGCCACAGAAAGACCAAGATCCTTGTGTTAGCGCCTGCTTGCCTCCTAGTCAGTGTCTATATCTTAACCACTACATTGGGTATCACATGGTAAGACAGGCTACTTATGGTAACTCCAATCTCTCTCACTCTGCCCCCACATGTGTTTCTGTGTGCGCATGAACATGAGCAAATGTATGTGCTTATACATGCAGGCTAGAGGTGGAAATCAGGTGTCTTTCTGTATTGTTCTCCACTATATTTTGACATAGAGTCTATCATGAAAGCTGGAGCCCACTAAGTCAGCCAGACTGTCTGGCCAGCCAGCTCGGGAGAGCTTTTTGTAGCCATTCACTCCAGACTAGGAGTGCAGGTTCATACCACTACCCCTTGTAGGCTTAGACTTTGTCAAAATGTAATTTAAAAGTTTCGACCTCCCTTCTAGACCACCGACCAGAGATAGCAGAAGAAGATGTCTAATAAGGCGAGGGGGATATGGACCTGTTCAGAAGTTCTCTGGGGGTGATTCCAACCTTCGTTGTCAGGATATCAGCAGTCCAGTCCAAAACATCAAACATGAATCAGTAGCAGCAACCCAGTCCAATCAGCAAATACCAAACTCGAATCAGTGGTAGCAGGTCAATCCAGAAGAAACTGCAAGGCTCCACTGAACCAGCCTAAGTCTGAGGAAGCAGCAAGACACGGCCAAAATACCATGAGAAGTTCTCTGGTGCAATTCTCTCTACAAAGTCACAACAAGTGAAGATCAGTGAAGACCAGCAGAGCGTTGCAAGGTGAACCAGTACGAAAGTGTCCTCTCACTATCTGTGGGGTTATATTTATATGCTTTCTTTTTCTTTTCTTTTTTTTTCTTTTTCTTTTCTTTTCTTTCTTTCTTTTTTTTTTTTTTTTGTTTTTTGTTTTGTTGTTGTTGTTTTCGAGACAGGGTTTCTCTGTGTAGCCCTGGCTGTCCTGGAACTCACTCTGTAGACCAGGCTGGCCTCGAACTCAGAAATATTTATATGCTTTCTAAACATCACATGTCCTCTCAAGCATCTGCTCCAGCAAAATATCACATGCCCTTTCACAAGACAGCTTCCAGAAAGACATTATGTGTCTGCTTCTTCAAAACATCCTCTCATTAGACAGCTTCCAGAAAAATGTCACAAGACACAACCAAGTCCCCAAACAAACCTGAAATTTCCACGTCAACCCCTCCCCCTTCACATCCATGCTGGGGATTCAAACTCAGCTCCTCACTCTTGCGCCACAGTCACTTTTCCAACGGAGCCATCCTGCCTGCCCCTTGTCCACTTTTACAAAGCCACCGATACATGTTAGCCCCGCCCTCAGGACCTCTTCTAATTATTTGCCTCTCCCAAACAATTTTTTACATGGAGTTTGGGATTAGTTTTGTAACACATGAGTCTGGGCACATTCACACCCGAGAAAATTTATTAGTTCTGCCTGTTATTCAGAGAGCTCTGGCACCTCCAGAAGGAGATCTCTAGTTCAACACAGTTTTCATCTCTTTATAATTTTTGATGCTTGCTTTTTACCTGTTATACTATTCTTTACTAAAACTCCTTATTTTGATTGGGTTTCCAATGTGTTTCCTTCAGATGTGTTACCTTCTCCTTACTTCTCTCATTTTTTTGGAGATTTTGACATATCGGTGTCCTCGCGGCTTCTCTATATACTCGCGATCAGGAGGGGTCTTTGTTTTGCTTTTTGTTTTTGTTTGCTTGTTTTTTGTTTTGTTTTGTTTGTTTCTTGTTTTGTTTTGTTTTGTTTTTTGGTTTTTCGAGACAGGGTTTCTCTGTGTAGCTCTGGCTGTCCTGGAACTCACTCTGTAGACCAGGCTGGCCTCGAACTCAGAAATCCGCCTGCCTCTGCCTCCCAAGTGCTGGGATTACAGGCGTGCGCCACCACCGCCCGGCTGTTTGTTTGTTTTTAAGAGCTATTTAGGATCAAGTATAATTCAATAGTGCCACACTTCCCTAGAATCCTCCAGTGAGTAGGGTAGAGGGAGGTGTGGCTCAGTAGTAGAGCACCTGCCTAGAATCCTCCAGTGAGAGGGGTGGGGGTGTGGCTTAATGGAGGAGCCCCTGCCTAGAATCCCCCAGAGAGGAGCTGGGGCGTGACTCAGTGGTAGAGCCCCTGCCTACATCCCCCAGGGAGGGGCTGGGGGCGTGGCTCATTGGTGAAGCACTAGTCTAGAGCATTCAAGCCCGTACTTTGATTCTTTCAGCACAAGCAATAAAAATAAAGCAAACATAACAAAATTCGGCGGTTTTTCTTTGGATTATTTACATAGCTTCCAGCTTCATTTCGGTCACAGCTTGTTTTCATCTTCTCTTGTCTTTTGATTTTCAGAGTCAATTACCATATGAAACCAAACAAGGAGAACCCTGTGTTTTGCCAGGTGTGGTAACACACACCTGTAATATCAGCAAGCAGCAGGCTGAGGCAGGAGGATGATGAGTTCCAGGCCAGCCTTAACTCCCCAGTGGGACTGTCTCAAAACAACAATGACAAAATCTGTTTCCTGGAGTAAATATTTTTGGGAT
Source organism: Apodemus agrarius (assembly GCA_964023405.1). Classification (NCBI taxonomy): domain Eukaryota; kingdom Metazoa; phylum Chordata; class Mammalia; order Rodentia; family Muridae; genus Apodemus; species Apodemus agrarius. The sequence goes on from OZ030005.1 coordinate 22,370,414, forward strand.
TTTGTTCTTTTTCTTTTCTTAATATTGTTGCAGCGCAGTTTTCTGCTCCATCTGCCTTCTCTTCAGGTGCTGGATGGCTGAGTTCACTCTCATACTCAGGTTTCAGCCTATCAAAGTGGATTGTCTACGCCGTTTGTGAGGCTGCTCCCCTCTCTTTCAGGAAAGGACTCCGAGGTCAGGCTGAACTCAGTGTAGTAGTAAAGGGCAGTCTAAGAAGAACCTGGCCACAGAGTCGACCTGAGGATACTGGGCCTTCTCAGGCCAGCAGCTTCCTTGTGGCAAGAGGGTCTCATGTAAAGGGCCCGCCCCCCCGCCCCCACCTCCCCCACCCCCCGCTGTGCGCATGCTCGGGTTTGCATGTTCACACCTGTGCATGTGTTATGGCAATGGAACTCAGGGACTTCTGGCAGGCCGGGCTAGGCAAGTACTGCTAAGTGACACTTGAACCCCTCCCTGGGGGATACTAGGCAGGGGCTCTACCACTGAGCCACACCCCAGCCTTCCCCCCCCCCCATTCTAGGTAGGGGCTCTACCACTGAGCCACGCCCCCAGCCCCTCCCTGGGGGATTCTAGGTAGGGGCTCTACCACTGAGCCACGCCCCCAGCCCCCCACCACCACCAGGGGATTCTAGGCAGGGGCTCTACCACTGAGCCATACCCTTTTCTTTTTAGTAAGATACATGGTCATACTAAATTGCCTAGAAAAGATATAAACTCACTCTGTAACCCATCAAGGTCTTGAACTTGTGGTTCTCCAGTCTCAGCCTCAAGAGAACCTGGGCATACAAGCCTGCCACATCGACAGCACTGTCAAAGACTCCACTGTATCTTTATCACCTCTCTGAGGTAAAAAAAAAAAAAAAAAAAAAGGTACACCCATGAATTCCTGGACCTAAGGAAATACTCAGTCAGGTAAACTTTCTATCACCTCAAGCTTTGGGTCAGCAGAGCCTGTCTGTAATCCTGGGGTACTAGCCTCAGGAATTCTTGAACCGAGGCAGTTTGTGGCCACACTACTCCCTGGGATGGTGCTCAGTGACTCACCGGGGCAAGAAGGGATGTGTGTGGTGTTCCTCATGTCCTGTCTGCCTGTCCAGGACACTGTGCTGCCTCTAGGTAAAAGGGATCTAGAACAACTTCAACCACCCATCTCCGCTCTGGTGTCTGCTGTCCTGCGCCCAGGAAGACTCCTCGAGGTCCACTGTTAGAGTTTGGCTATGAAGGGTCCCCAAAAGACTCTCACACTTGCAGCGTGGTCCACCAATCAACGCTGTCTTAGTTGGTCCACCAATCAACGCTGTCTTAGTTGGCATCGGAAGCGTTGAGAGGTTGGGCTTAGCAGAAGGAAGCAGGTCTTGGTTGTAGCTTGACCTTTATCTCTGCCTTATTTGTTTTTGGTTTTTGTTTGTCTGCTTGTTTTTGTCTCTCTGTCTCCATCTTGGTTTCATGCTGTACTTCCTGTTGGTTATGAGGTATAGAAGGTCCTCTTACTGTGCATGGGCTTTTAATCCCAGCACTCGGGCACCAGTGGCAGGCAGATTGAGGCACATACATACATACGTACGTACATACATATGTACATTCGTAGAGAGCCTCCTTTACATAGTAAGTTCTCTTGGTAGAGCCAGGTCTACATAGAGAGAGACCCTGTTTTCAAAAGAGAACAAATGGAAACAAAACAGAACAAATGGAAACAAAACAAAGCTTTCTCTGTCACACTCCCATCGCCATAATGTTCTACTCAGATGTGTGATATTAGCAACCATGGACAGAAGCCTCTGTGAGAGTCAAAATCCATCTCCATATGCACCCTTCCCCCTTCTCCAGTTTTTCCTCTTTTAAGTTGTATGTGTCAACTATTTTTGGTCACATTTGCACAAAAAAGTAATGTGACTGTAAACTGGAGTCAGTGCTGACGCTTTAGTTAAGTTTCCAACCTGTTTTTCCCTCCCCCCAATTATTCTCATTTTAGAGAGGAGAGGAGAGGCCTTTTCTTGACACTACCGTCTTCATTTACACACCTCATGCCTGATAATTGGCACGCCATGTCAACCATGGCTAAGAAACCTAAGTGAGTCATTTTTCCCACTGAGACTTTAGGAAGGGACAAAAATACTTTGTGTGCGTGATAAAAGGCTGATGACATGTTTGGGGAAAGAGGGAGGTTGGCTTGCTCTGAAGATGGGGAAAATAATAGGATGTACTCCAGGTTCTCTGGCTGAAGGTAATTAAGAGAGCCTGTGCCTACAAAGCTACAAAGGGCTTGGCTCAGTGCCCTGCATGGGGAGATGGGTAAGCAGGTCTTAGGTGTGTTATTTACTCTATTAAAAAAATGATCGCTTTTATTCCGGTCGCAACTCACTCTCTCAGGTCAAATCGCTACACTGCGATCGAATCACATTCTGTATTTTTCAGCGACAGGCAGAGCAAATCTCTAAAATATAAAAGGGCTGTAAGGTTGGGATCATCCTCTGGCCCCACGTTCAAAGGCCAAACAACTTTGACTATAGACCACTGCTGGGGGCCGGGGGCAGCCACTGCTGAGAGGACAGAGAAACTGCTGGGCTGGTTTGGTTTATCCCATTGCATGAATCTTGTCCCAGACAGGAGACATACACGTTTGTGACTGTGCTGTGCAGTGATATTTCCATCCACAAGTGACCGTGAATGTGACAATGGGCTCTAAAGGTTTTAATGGAGCTGCTATTTTCTGTCACCCGAGGATGGTGTAACTGTCACATCGCAGCAAGATGCATTGGGCGCTTGTCATCTGTGGTCATTTTGGTGTGAACCATTTTTTAAAAGCCCCTGCCTGCTGTTTAAAAATATGGCAATATGGCAATGTTTGTGGGGATTTTTTTTTCTTTAAAAAATATTCTTACTGGGCGGTGGTGGCGCACGCCTTTAATCCCAGCACTTGGGAGGCAGAGGCAGGTGGATTTCTGAGTTCGAGGCCAGCCTGGTCTACAGAGTGAGTTCCAGGACAGCCGGAGCTACACAGAGAAACCCTGTCTCAAAAAAAAAATATTCTTATATGTATGTGTGTTCTGCCTTGTGTAGCTCTGTGTGCCATGAGCATACAGTGTTTCTACAGACCAGAAGAGAGCCTGGGTGCCCTGGAATCAGAGTTACAGATGATTGTGAGCTACCACATGGGTGCTAAGAACCGAACCTGGGTCCTCTGGAAGAGCAGCCAGTGCTCTTAACTGCTAAGCCATGTCTCTAGCCATGTTTTTCTTTTCCCTGTTAGTTTTAATTAGTGTGTAAATATTGGACTCCTTTCTGATGTTTATATATGTGCGTATATGTACTTTATACATATGTATCATGCACTGTCATTTTTCTCTGAGATGGAGTTCTCATTATCTTATGCAGACTGGCCATGAACTCCTGGATTCAAGCTATCCTCCTGCCTCAGCTTCTCCATCAGCTAATCCAATAGGCCCCAGCATTGCACTTGTTTGCTTCCTATCCTTCCATGAGTTTCTGTTGTTGCTTTTGGAAACAGGGTCTTGCTGTGTGGTCCAGGCTGGCCTCAAGGTGACAATCCTCCTGCCTGAGAATACAGGTGTGTACCTCCACACATACCTTATTTTATGTATTTTTTTAAAGATTTTTTTTTTTGTGTGCAAGCACAAGTAGTTCTAATGTTTTATAGTAAATAAGAGTGAAGTTTAAATCCATTAGGGGGAAATGAAAATTACAAGCATTTCTATAGAAGAAAGTACAATCTCAAGTGTTAAAAGCTTAACATAAACCATCTGCATAAAAATCAGCATTGAGAGAGCACTCAGAAATTGTAATACTACTAGGGAGGAGAAAAATAAAATAAGAGAGATGGGGGTGGGAAGAAAGAAAATGAAACGTGAACAGGAACCCTCAAAGGCATTTTAAGAAACCGGGAATCGTGGCAAGAGACACAAATCTCACCAGGAATGAGACCCTAGGTGCAACAGAGAGCAATGCGAGAGTCGAAATAAAAATAAAATAAAATACGGGGCAATCCAACGCACTCCCACCCCTGTTCCTAAATGACTTTGTCCAGATGTTACCCTGCCCTCCAGATTCAGGATGAAATATGAGGCAGGCACACGTAAGGGCTGTAGATGTTCAGAACTGTTCAGCCCGGAAAGCCAGTGACATTTTGTGCACATACCTGTTGACATGCCAAAGCGGCATGTCGAAGGATTTATGCAAGGCGTGGTTTCAGATGATCGGCAGACTCAAGACTTTCCTAGTACGTGGATCTTGAGATGATGAGTTTCCCAGCCTCCTGCTGTTCTGAGTTAGGGCAGTTCTACCCAGTGGCTGTCAAGCTGCCCTGCTAACGTTTCTTTATTTTTATTGTATGTATATGGGTGTTTTGCCTGCCTGTATGTGCGTGTGCTATGTATGGCTGGCACCCATGGCTGTCAAATCCCACGGAACTGTAGTTACAGAAGTTGTGGGCTGCCGTGCTAGGGATGGAACCCAGATCCTCTGAGTCACCTGTCCAGCCCCTTCTTTCGTATTTTAATCATTGTTTTAGAATATCCTCTTCTACGTATTAAAAGAATATTTCCTACAAACCATTGGCCAAGCTATGCCAGCTATAGATGCGTGCATCTCTTGGGACAACAAGGAGCGTCAAGTGGACCTAGACCATCTGGCTTTGGTGTTTGTGTCCCCAAGCCACCAGATGACACACTTCTTGGAATGCGGTTCCCAACTTTAAAGGTTGCCTGTCTGCGACACACATGCACACATGCAAAGGAATGTCTCGGCCTTCACGGTGACAGCCAGAGAGATGTTCACCTTTAATCTCCGCAACATCCACCAAGATGGGATTCTGCCTTGGGAGTAAGAATCGGGCTCTTCTCCTGCTCAGACCTCTGAGTCCCCGAATGCAGCCTCACAACCCACATACAAGCGCACTTTCCAAACATTCAAAATAAGAGCTTCCCCCTCAAAGGACAATTGGCAAATGGGCATGACTTTGGCAAGGAGTCCTGTATCTTGTGGATGAGAGGAAGAGAGACCACGCGTGTGTTCTTGAGCATCACGGTGGTCCAGTGTCTGTGTCAAGGATGAAATCGCACCGCTGCAGGTGATCCCTGATACTCCCTTCTCTACGGGTGTCTGGGTCGGTGCCTGTGTGTATGCATGTGCCCCACGTGTGTGCCTGGTGCACACAGGCCACACCTTTTCACTTGGCTACGTTCTATCCTGCACTTCTGCTCTTGTTTTCCGAGAGGTGGCAGAGGCGGGCTGCATGGAGCAGTCAACACCGTGGGCTCCTGTGACCTTAGTGCTGGCTATGCTCTGGCCATACCTGGTGATTGGCCCTAGGCAGCTTCTCGACTTCTCTGAGCTGTCATTTGTGGGTCTGAAAAATTGGGTATCTGTAGGGAAGGGCACCACGCAGAATCCACTAAATATCCCCTGTTTCCTGTGGCCCAGTGGCTTGTCTAGCTGTCAAATCTTTTCTCTACTTAACTGTCATTATAGACACTCCTGCTTAATTCAGACAGGTTTCTCCACCAGGCCTGTTCTGGCCCAGGGATTGACCTCAGCTGGCAATTTCCACTCATGTAGTCACCAAATCCTCCTGATGCTACCCAGGCATCAGCCTCCTCCATCTCTCGCCCCATCAGCCTGGAGGAGGGGAAACAGAACTCTGGTTCTTTCGGAAACCCAAGAATCTTCCAGAGACCCAATTATGATCCCTGTACTGCCTGCCTGCCATCAGCCAAACCCCAAGTAAGCCATTAAGAAGGGACAGGCACCCTGCTGATGGTTAAGTTCCTATCCCACTGTAGTGCAGTGTAGTGAGCCCCGGAGAATGTCCTGTAACAACTGGGCACTCTCTAGAGCCACTAGCACAGACTGTCCCCTGATGGTGCCAGCCCTGGAACGTCTGAGCTAGTGTGAGGGGTATCAAAAGCAAGATGCCTGCCCCGCTGCCCTGTGCCCACCAACTTCAATGCACTTCTGGGCTACATGAGTTAATAAGATGGTTGTTTCTGGAGGAGGGAACATAGGATACATTATACACATGGAGAATAGCTACAACCTGGATCCATGCTTACCCAGATAGGCACACACACATGTTCACACACATTGCACATACACACCCTGCACACACACACACCCATGTGCATGTCCTCTTAAATGCTATATGCTATATTCAAATACCTTTCTCATCCTCAAGTCTCCCCCTGGCCAAGTGTCGCCCTGGCTCTAGAGAGTCCTGCTAGCAAGAACAGACTAGCTATCATTAGATGCCTGCTTGTCCCAGTGCCCTGGGCTTGGCCTGGGCTGTTCCGGGAGGCAGACGCTGCTGTTTAATTTCCCATTTTCTTCTCTTCGCCAAGGAGACCTGGAAACCTGGGCTGCCTGAGGGCGTGAGCTGTGCGTGGAGCTGTATGGGATTCATTTCAGATTCTCCAGCGGTGGTGTCAGACTGCGTCAATTCCTGAGTGTCAGACTTTATTAAAAAAATGAAAAAACAAAACAAAAAACCCACAGTCTGGTTTGGTGTAGACTCTCAGATAAATGCAGGTGTCTGTGCTCACACTCAAATCTGCAAAGCCACACATCTTTAAAGTCATGTGATACACATCCACCCCAGCATTCCTGTTCACATGCGAAAGATTCACACAAAGAGACCCACATACACACATGTAAACATGCTACACACGTTTTCCACAAACACTAATACAGAGACACATGCTTGCATAGTACAAACACACATAGGTAGGCATATGTGCACAAAGCATGCACAGGTACACATATGTACAGAGGTATATACCTGCAACAAACTGTCATGCATGTAGACTTGTGTGAGGTCACTACTCTCATTCTACCTGCTGGAAACCCCACTCACTCTCCTTCTGAGCCCCTCCTGCAGGAAAGTACCCCATTATAATTTCCTTTCTGTGGCTATGATAAAAATACCCTGACCAAAAGCAACTTAGGGAAGAAAGGGTTTATTTGGCTTACAAGTCCAGATTACGGTTGCAGAAGAGTCACGGTGGTAGGAGCTTGTGATGGTTGGGCAAAACACATTCACAGTGGAAAACAGAGAGAAAGGAATACGCCCACGCTGCCTGCCTGCTTGCCTCTGGCTTCTCCTTTTCTATATAGTTCGCGGGGAGGTGGGGGGTCACCTTCTCCCGCCCCACCCCAAACACACAGGGAAAGGTGCCGCCCACAGTGGGATAGATATCCCTACACCAATTAACAATCAAGTCCCCACAGACATGCCCACAGGCCAAGCTGATCTGGACAGTTCCCCATCTGGGTTCCCCCTCCCTCCCCACCACCAGGGGATTTTTCAGTTGTGACAAGTTGACATTTCGAAACTAGCTAGCCTAGACCCTTTGCCGAGAGCCGACTAGAGACCTCGGAAAGGGGAGTAGACTCAAGGACTGACCTTCCTTCTAGCTGCCTGCTGGCTACACCGCCCCCCGCCCATCCGTGATCTGAGCTGCAGAGAGCACCTCAACGGGGAGAGAGCGGTCCATCTCACCCCAGCCTTCAAACCAACAGCCCCGGCTGGACCGGAAGTCAGCAGCTTGTATTCCACGCGCCCAGAGTTGCTCGCCTCCTGCCAGCTTTTAGCTTTCTAACTTCTTCTAGATTCCCCCTTTCCTTTATATATAGTTCAGGATCACCACAAGCTAGGAGCCGATTGGGAGGGACACTTCAGACTCAAACCACAATACTGTCCTTGTCATGCCGAAGATGAGTGAGACTTGGTTGTGTCTCCCTTGCCTCGACTATCTCTTCATCTGAGCATGCAGGGAACCTGGCTCAGAGTAAGCCCTTTGTGCACATATGTCGGCAGGACCAAGGTGCTAATACATCCACCACCGGTGTTCAGTCGGACTTGATTCTCTTCAGTTTGGAGATGAGGACCTGGGCAGTTCTCCCCTCTGCTACTCGAGTTTTTTAAATTCAACCACATCCCAGGGAGCAGGATCTGTCTAGAGACCTCATCGAGGGAGTGGTAGCACCTCCCAACTCCCGTTCATTACCAGGTGCTTCAGCAGGAGGCTCCAGTTACTAAGCAAAAGGGGAAATCAAAGCAGATGTTCTGTGTTCAAGTCTGTACAACTCAGAGAGCCAAATTGAAACTGTGGCTCGGATGGAATTTCCAGCTGCAGGGGCATGGGAAAGTTCGGTAACGGGAGAAGCATTCTTGTGGGTAGAGTCTCATCCCTTAGTAGGTCCCCAGAAGCCAAACTGGTACTCCGTGGGCACAAACTCCCTACCAACATGGCCTGTCAGCCATTCATTGGTATTTCGGGAGCCTTAACGTACAAACCTCTCTCCCCCACCCTCAACCGTGTCCACTCATTCCAATACAAATATGAGCTTCTCACCTTATAAGGACGGTTCAGATATTTTGGGCCTAAGTTCCCACATTTATCATTAAAGCAATTATCAGCTAAAGATTCTTGGCTCTCTAAAACAAAGCAATCAGAGAGCAGGAGGGAGTTGAGTTATAAATAGCTCCCCCCCCAGCCCCCTCTTCGTTTGTGGTGCTATATAAATCTTAGGTGTATGAATTGCATCATTACTAATGCTCTTTAGAATGTAATACAACTTTCCTCATTAAACGCAGCCAGCCAATCAAAAGACGCCGCACCTCACATTCATTCCCTCCGCCCCGAGGAGTTTGCGGCATTTGCATTGCAGAAAAACTGTAATTTTATTCATGGGTTGGCGTCAGCCTCAGCCCATCAGTAATTAAACACAGAACAGCTGTCACTCTGAGGCGTCCTAGGCAGGCAGGATGGAATAATGAGCTAGCATCGATGGGGACAGCGGTAGGGGGCTGGCATGGCTGGGGGCGGGCGTGAAGAGTGCTTCTGAGGGACTGGGGCGGGCAGGGGCTGACATGGGGAGGGAGTCCCAGGCCTGAGCTCGGGGCTGTCTTGGGCTCATCTGTGCCCTCTCCCTAATCCTCTAGAAAGAGTGACTGATGATGTGTAGGGGGAGATGGGACTCTGATAGGGGATTTGTTCAAGCAGAAACACACATCCTGGAGGCCACATTGGACCTAGTAGAGGTAGGCCTGGGAGGGTAGGAGACACTTCTGGCTTCTCCTTGGTATTTTTCTTTTACTGGTTGAAGTATGTTAACAAGCAAGCAGGCATTTCCCTCTGTAATTCAGGAGACTAATTTATTTAAAAAAAAATCAACGTTGGGGACTGAATCAGACCCCTGCCTATGCTAGGCGGGTACTCTGCCATGGAGCTATATCTCAGAGCCTCGTGAAGCCAATTTAATTTAATTAAATTTTTTTTTCTGCATTTCTTTGTAGATCTGTGGGGGGTGGGGTGCACACGCCATGGCGTACATGTGAAGCCCAGAGGACACTTTCTGGGAGCCACTTCTCTCCTTCCACCACGTGAATGTGTGAGATTGAACTCGGGGCCTCAGGCTGGGCAGCAAGCACCTTTAGCCCCATTTCCCTGGCCTAACCCAGAGCTAATGCTTTAAAACAGTGGCTCTCAACTCTGTGGGTCCCTGCTTGGGAGTCGACCGGCCTTTTCACAGGGGTCACATATCAACTATCCCGAATATCGGATATTTACACTATGACTCATGACAGTTGCAAAATTACAGTTATGAAGATGCAACTAAAATAATTTTATGGTTGCGGGTCACCACAACTGTATTAAGGGTCCAGGGCATTAGGAAGGCTGAGAGCCACTGTTTTAAAAGGTCTGTGTGCTGAGCACCAGGGGCAGAGGGAGGAAGGGAAGCTACTGCTCTCTCCCAGGCTTGCAATGCTGGGATCTGAAGCGGATATCCCAGTGCATATCCCAGCCACAATGTGCACTAAAGGTCTTGCGAGCCAGGTCTAGTTAGCCTTCTCGTTGCTTCGGCAAAATAACGGACAAGAAGCAACTGATGCAATGGAAAGGAAGAGGAGTTTATTCTGGGTCTTAGTTGGAGGGGTCCATCACAGGTGAAGCGTCACGGCAGCAGGAGCCTGAGGCAGCTGGCCCCATGGCCTCTCCAGCCCGGAAGCTCACTTGCCTTCTTTCCGTTCAGCCGAGGACGGCAGCCTAGGGAATTCTATCGCCCACAGTGACGGTGAACCATTCCACCTCAGCCGACCTAATCTAGATAATCCCTCACGGGTATGCCGCTAGGCTTGTCCCGGAGGCAACTCTAATCCTATTAGGTTGGAAAAAAAAAATATTAAGCAAGGTGTGACCCAAGGCCTCATTTTGCTTATGAGGAAAACTGTGGGCTGAAGATGGAAGTGATTTGGGGCTGTGGTTCAAGAAGCTAGCATGCCCAGAGAGAGGCCTGGGTTCTGGACTCTCGTGGTGGAATCTCAAGCAGACACAACACCTCTGGACTTCAGCACCTCCTCCAGACCAGGAGTAGGGGAGAGGAGTCTTTAGGAGCACCACCTCAGAGGTCCTAGGAGCAGTCTTCTGGAGTCCTGTCAGGGGTTAACCCATCCATGACCATGGGGGCACAGGCTTGACTGTTCTCTTCCTGCCCATCTATCGGCCTCTGCCTGCTGGGTACCCATGGGATCTCCCCAAGTTCCAGACTACAGAAAATGTATCTGCATACCAAACTCCCTCCCTCCCTTTTCCTTCTGCATATTTCCAGGTTATCTGGACCAGCCCAGCAGCACCTGCAGGGGACAGAAACAATGTTTCCCAAAGTTCCACCTGGCGAGCCCAGAAGCAATACCTTAAGGCTCTGTATTCCTGCAGGCCTGGCTGCATGTCCACCCTTAAGGTCACAATGTAGCAATGTCCCCTTAGAGGACCTTCTGTCCCAATCCAGGCATCCTGCCAAGAGGAGGGTCAGGGATGTGGTCTTCCTCAGTAAGGTCCTTGGCTTTTCTGGGCTCTCCAGGTATCTTGTCTTCCTTTGAATCCTGTCACTCCGGAATTTGGAAAGGGCACAGAATCCCGGCTAAGGTGAGAAGATCCAAGGGCCCCTCAGTGGGGTCGTGTTGTCCCAGTGACACTAGAGTGGCGAGGTTGCCAAGGAGTGCACTGGTATGTGCCTAGGATGCTGCCAAGGTCTGTTAGATACATGCCCTGTAGCCACAGTGACAATGAGAAGGAGAGACCCTCCAGTACCACCTATCCTGAGTGTGCAGACAGTGCAGGCATGCTACTTACCTTGCACATCACTGTGATAAAATACTCAACAGAAAAGCCTCAAGGGAAGAAGGGTTTATTTTGACTCAGGACCATCTTGGTAGAGAAAGACTGCTGGAGTTCATGGTGGCACAAACCCTGGGCTGGGATGCTTCACATCTCAGTGGCTCAGGAGACACAAAAGGCTGGCCGTAGCCCTCAAGGTAGCCCCCATCCCCACCCATCTCCTACAGAGAGGGCCTTTTTAAAGGTTCCACAATCTTCCCAAACTGCTCCATTAGCTGAGGACCAAATGTTCAAATGCATGGGTCTGTAAGACATTCTAGCAACCAGATAAAAATTGTCTGGGTCTGTGGGAGGCTGGGCAGAGGGTGGGGGGTGATGCCTGGTGACCTGTTGGGTTATCATCACTGGGGAAGAGGTATTCAGGTCATTGCTAAAAGACAGTAAGGGGTGCCCACAGCCAGGCTGTCTCCTCTGGGATCCTATCATGTAACCCAGGGAACAGCATGTGACCCTTACATTCCATCAAGGGGCGTGGCCTAGGCTTTTCCACTCTGCTACTAGCAAGAACAGCCAGCATTTTGGAATGTGTGCGATTGTGCTGGTGTGCATGAGAATGTGCATACGTGTTGGTCTGTGCATATATGAAACTGTAAACACATGTGAGAATGTGAGTACACTTGCATTGTGCATATACAACAGCATGTATGTGCACATGTGAATTGAGAGTGTTTGTGCATGTGTGATGGTATGAGTGTAACCATAGGTTAGTATGTATAAGTGTACCTGTGAGAATGTCCATGTGTACATTTGAAGGTCACATGTATGGTGCATGGATGTGTAAAAGTGTGTGTGTGTGTAGGTGAGGATGTGCATGCATGCATATTTGATCAATGTATTGTGTACATGTGTGCATAATGTGTGTGCACATGCATATGAGTATACATGTTTATGGTGTACATGTGTATGTGAGATGTTGATATGTGGGTACATGTGTAGTCATGAGTGGATATGTATATGTACATGTGAGAGTGTTCATTTGTATGAACATGTCCGTATGCGTGCACATATATGTGTATGATTGTGCTTATGTGCATGTGAGAAATATTGCTTGTGTGCATATATGAATGTATATATGTATATAGAAATGTAAGCATGCTTATATATGCACCTGATAATGTACATGTGCACATGTATGAACATGTGTAAGTGTATTGTGAGCACGTATGCTGTGTATCTGTAAGAATGTGTATATGTGTACACATTTGAATGTATGCATTTGTGGGTAAGGTATGTGTGCTCCTGTGATGGTATGCATATATAAGTAGTCGCCTGTACATGCAAAGGTATACATGTGTCTGTTTATGCCTGTGTGGGAGCATGCTTGTATACACGCTTCCATGTCTGCACTAAAGCATACATTTGGGAGAGCTTGGGGCTCTGAGAGCTGGCGGGAGTTCTAGCTCCAGCTGGATGGGGGATGTGTCAGATAAACTAGCGGGACTAGAGGTGTCATTCCCACATGTGGACAGAAGTGGCCGTCCCTGAGACCCTCATCAGCAAGAAGAACAGGGTTTGAAACCAATGAGGCAGCTTTCTTGGGGCAGCCCTGTTAGTGGCTTTGACTGATGTGGCTTCCACGGCCAAGGCAGAGAGCATCTGCTCAGAGCGGTGGGAGTTTGCATGTCCTTCTGGCCTGCTGCGCCTGGTAGTTCTAGGTGGCGGATGGGCATGCAGGCTCCACACCTCTCAGCCGTGTGCGCAGGAGCCCGGGTATTTGCAGACTCATGAGTTTACAGAGCACAGAGTGCAGTGGTTGCTAAAGAGGCACAGGACATAAGCCAGCACCTCCCACTGTGACCAAAGCCCCAGATGGTCCACTATCCAAAGTGAGATCCAACTATGGTGGGGTGTGCCCCTCTTCCCACTGCTCCAGGCATTCCTTTTAGCCTGTGCTTTGTACAAAGGATCAATGCAGAATTGACTTGGGCACAGTAAGGGGCCTTGGCTGAGTGCAATCAATAAGCTGAGGCCTGTGGAAAAGTACTCCTGCCCACTGGGGGTCTGCTGGGATGGGGCCTTTTCCTGGACTGTGGTATCTCCTCGCATCCCCCCCCACACACACACACTGTAACCCAGCCCCTATGGAAAGTCAGGGTCACTGCGTATCGCACAGTTCCTCCCATCAAGCACTGTGCTTGGTGACTTGCACGGGTGACCTCCTTGTGCAGCCATTACAAGTCCATCCTCTCTCTCTGTGCTGCCGCAGAAATGGACAGTTGCCCAAGTCATAGCAATAGATGTCCGATGTGGTGGCAAAAACCGCGCTTCAACAGGCTGAACCAGAAGGGGTGGCGTTGTTGCGGCAACAGCCAAGCCTCCAGGTCCCAGTGCCCAAACAGTCCATCAGGACTTTCTCTGCACCAGGTCTCTCTGCCAAGCTCTTCTCTGTGTCAGCGCCACGTTAGGACAAAATGTCCGTCCCTAGTTCTAGATTGTCATTGACTCCAAAGTAAATGGGATGGAAGGAACAGCCGCTGTTTCATTGGCTCAGAATGAGTCACATGGTTAGGTCTGATCCAATCACCTTGACTGGGGAATGCGATGCTCTGATTGGCTTACTTCAGAGTTGAGTCCCTACAGGGGCTGCAGAAGCAGAGAGACCTGGAATGAGGGAATGAGGGTGGGGGAATGCGGTGAAGAGAAAACGGAAGATTCTGGGTTGAGTGGTAAAGTACAGATGTCCGCCGTGAAGGCCGGAGGTCTAGGGGTGTTCCCCAGTGCCCCCTCTTGTCCATTATTCTAAAGCATTCCAGGCTCACTGGGCAGTCGTGGCCGCCCTTGTTTTACTACATGCTCCCAGCAAGAACCCCGACTACGCCTCAGACCTTAGGGCCCTATATCAATCAACATCCCTTCTGCTTAAGATAGTTGGGGAGCTTGCAGGACACCGAAGACCAGATGAGGGTCCCCCAGCATAGGCCCTTTAAGCTAGGGACCCTGGGGAGCCCAACTAAATTGCCACTGCCGTTATATAACTTCAATATATATGGGACATAATTATTTTAAGAATATACCCATAAAATTGTCTCTGATTATTTTAGTCACAATACAAATAGCCTCAATTAGAGCAGAAATAGGGCGCGGGTTTATGGCGCCCATGAATCTGCGAGTAACCTCGGCTCTAAGGCGAACAAGCCTGCAGCTCCTTGCCGGCCCTGCCATGAATTCTGCGACAAAGTGAAGCCAGATCTAGCATGGAGGCAGCAGGCAGGAGGAGCCAAGTTTCTGGGTCATTTGTTGTCTGGATTTAGAGCTGTCTGTCCTTACCTCTGTGGTAGGTCAGTGGCCAGACACCCTTAGCACGCAGGGAAGACCCCTATGGCACAGAATGTTTTTTTTTTCCTCTCTTGGGCCTTCAGTCTCTGGTCTGGTCCACACAGCCCTCTTGAGAAAATGGGCTTCCAGGTTCCCTTTTTGAAGTCGGTAGTGGCCCTAGACAAACTTCCAAAGACAAGTGAAGAAATCCGAGAATGGCAGGGAAGCGTGCCTTCCGGGTTCCTTCAGGGTTAGGGTAGGGCGGGATCTTTTGGGGGAGGAGCTGTCCTCCCTAGGCTGAGGCACACAGGTCACCAGTAAGTTAACAACACATCGGTGTGGCTGTGGCCATGCCCCTCAGCCCAGTGGCGTCTGCTTTGTCTGATGAACTTCAGCATTTCCTTCAATCTCCCATGGAAATATTTTTTGGGACTTTAAGGATTTGAAATGACAATTTAAAAAAAAAAGACATTGATAATTTTAGAAAAAAAACCTAGTATCTTCAATAGGGAGTTATTTCGGGGTGCATCTCTTTAACGAGGTACGTCTTTTGGTCCTTTGAAAGCAGTGTTTGTTAGTTGTTTGCTTTCTTTCATATGTGTCTCTTATGTTACATCTGTGTGTAGCTTCATTCTAGTTTCGTCTCTGTTACTGTGGTAAAATACCCCAACTAACAGCAATATGGGAGAGGGGTGTAAAGGTGTTTATTTGGCTTATAGTTTCAACGTTCAGTCCTTACTGCGGGAACTTGAGACAGGCTGGTCACACCACACTCACCATCCAGAGCAGAGAGAAACGGTCTGTCTGTTTGCTCCTCTGCTTGTGATCTCTACTCTCCTACAGCCCTAGGACCATGACTAACAATCAAGACAACCCCCCACTCACCCACCCCGACACACAGACATACTCATAGGCCAGTCTGATCAATGTGATCCCCCCACTTAGGCTGTCTGTGTTAGCTTACACGAGATTCCGCTAGGCTCCTCCCAGGGACCCAGCAACCGCCTATGTCATCATCATCCACCGCCTGCTGTGATTACCTGCCCGGCCAGGTGGGGTTGGGGTCAGCATGACTGCTTACCACCCCAGCTCGCTCTCTTTCTTCTCACGTGTTCCTGGCCAGTCACATTCCCTCTCTCCCCCTGTCTGTCCTTCTCTGTCCCCACTTCTCTGCCCTCATGGTTCTGTTCCTGTCTGTCTATCTCTACCCCTTCTCCAGGCCCTCACTCCCTTCTCTTCCCCCAAATCAATCCTCTTTGTACCAGTTCTGTCGCATGACGTAATTTCTCAGGGGGACACCTTGGTATGGGCCCGCCATATAACACTCAGCGTCTGTGATTGGCGTGTGGGTGATGGTTTTGTTTTCCTTTATATCTAGCAGCCCAGTAGCCAGCACTTCCTCGGCACACAGTAAAGCTATGGATCTCTGGGTTATTATTATTATTATTTGATTGGTTTTTGTTGTTTTGGTTTGGTTTCGGGTTTTGGAGACTTCCTTGTTATATAGCCCAGGGTGGCTTAAAATCCTCACACCTTGGCCTTCCTAAGTGCTAACTAGTATCAAGGCGTGAGACGCCCCCACCACTAAGCCTAAGATGCTTTTTCTACCTGATAGTTTTGCAATTAATTCTCTTGGATTTTCTAAATAAATACGAACATATTATCTGCCGAGAATGATAATTTCCCTTTTAAATCTCTGCCTTGTGGTTTTTGTTGTTGTCGTCGCTGTGTTAGTTTTTATAGTTTATCCTGTCTTACTATACCAGGCCCTCGCTTTTAAAGTCTGGACAAGAGGTGTCACCTGCAGTTTCTCAGTGAGGCCACGGAGATGAACCCTGAGGGCTCTGGAGTCTTGTCCAAGCCTCCCACTGCAGCAATCCTGGAAGTGCCAGACGCTTCTGTCTGAAGTGCAGGCATGATTCTAGAAGACACCCAGGACTGAGAGAATCCTCCAGGGCTAGGATCTTACTCAGGCTCGTGCTGGGGCGGAAGGAAGAGCCAACTTCCGTTAAGTGTTAAGTGATTCCTGCTGCCAGGGGAGGTTTTCTTGGCTTTGTTCTCAAATTCTCCACGAGCTTGTGCTTTTTTGGTCTGGCCTTGTTTGTTTACTGATTTGTTCTGAGAAGCTGTGTAGACCAAGCTGACCTTGAACCCGTGAGCCTCCTGATTCTGTCTCCTGGGTGCTGTATTACAGCCGCATACCGCATACCGCCACACTCAGCAACTAAGGACTTCCATCCTGTGAGTGTTGGCAGCCATAAAAGATGAACCTGTTTCCTGACGTCAGAGCCTAACAAGAGCTGGGAGGAATCTTGGTCCCGTTTTGCAGTGGATTCCATACATCGCCCAGCTCACCGACTGCTGCTCTGCTCCCAGGGCAGCCACTGAGCCTAGAGAGACGGAGCTGAGCGACTGAGAGTCAGAGTCAGGTAGCACGGCCAGATCAGCACGTGCCCATGGAGCCAGGAGAACTGCGGGGAGGTGGGTGCTGAGGCCGCAGTAGCCACCTCTGCTCTGCTTGTATCGTGGAAGAGGCAATGTGGGGGGCGTGCAGGTATCTAGGTAGACAGGATGGGAAGAGAAAGCCTGAGAATCAGGCAGCCTGGAAATGTCAAGGAACACCATTGCGACCCAGGCTCTGGGTGGCTCAGAAGTCAAGGGTGAAAAGGCACAAGCCGGAGGGATCCAATGGTCTCTGGAGGATCTTACACTGAGCCTAAGAAGCATTCCTAGTGTGGTGTGGTGGAACACACACACCTGTCTTCCTAGCACTGGGGAGGCTGAAGCAAGATCAGCAAGTTGAGGCCAGCCTGGGCTACATAGTAAGACCTTGACTCAAAAGACAAATGAATTGCAGGGCAGTGGTGGTGCATACCTTTAACCTCAGCACTTAAGAGGCAGGTCAGGAGGCTGTCTACGTGGGCAGGGGACTCCACTGCAGCTGCCAGTGACGCTTCCTCCCCATGCAACCACGAACTCTGCCTATAGCTCCTCAGGCAAGCATGTATTATTTTGTTTAAGGGTAGAAAAAGGAAATACAAATGTATTTACAGACAGGCTAGCTGTAAACATGGGAGAAAGGAAGCATGGGAGTAAAAATGTGCCTAGATACGAGAAACTCAGATGGGATCCATGTGAACGTGGCCAATCGGCTGGAACCCAGAGACAGCTCAAGGCGTAGGACAGGCAAGGGGCAGCGCTGCACACGACTGGGCCGAGTAGGTTCTGCTTTCTAGAGGAACGGAGAGGCTCTGCTGAGAGGAAGGCAAGAACAACAGGGAAGAGGGAAGGAGCCCTGAGAAGTGGGACCAGCCTGAGGCCACCTGAGATGAAAGCTGGCCAGGGACTGTCATGAAAGCAGAGGTGACACTGTGAAGAGACAGGCATGTTGCCACTGCCCTCTGTGAGTCCTCAGTGGGGAGCAAGGACCAGAGAGGTCATCATGTGCATTTCAAGGCTGAGCACTTTGAACTTGACATCCAGGGTGTATAAGATTTCCTTTGGAGCAGAACCTGATGGTTTAGGCCTATAATTCCAGCTACTCTAAAGGCTGAGGCAGGAAGACTCCAAGTTCACTACTCAAGTTCATATGCAAGTTGAAGACTAGCCTAGGAGATGTAAGGAGACCCTATCTCACCACGTAAAAAGAGGGCTGGTAATATAGTTCAGAGGGAGAGCATTTGGGTGCCATCCACCAGCAAGAGCTTTGGGGCATGGCTCAGTGATAGGACATTTGCGTGGGTCCCCCTGGCGAGTGGCTGGCAGTGGGACTCGGCTGAACAAAGCTTGCCTTGCAACTGCCAGACCCCTAAGTTCAATCCCTAGTGCCACAGAGGGGGATAAAAAATGATTTACTTCAGATGGGTGGTCATTGATTTCATTTCTGACAGGTGCACTATTCTGGAACCTGACAAAGAGAAACATTAAATCCAGACGTCCCCATTCTGCATGAAGCAATCACATTTCTCTCCGCCTGGTCAACTCTCCAGCCTGAGCACTTTTGTCCCCTCGAGGGAGTGAGGATGGATTTGAATTAGCCAGGAAATTCCTTGATTGCTATTTTAAAACTTCTCTGTGGTACCTGGCCTGACATCATAATTATCTGCCTATGATTTATCTCAGGCAGATTATGAGTGATGATGGGTTTTTGGGGTGCTAATTGAGCGGATCCAACACCTCCCCTCCTCCCAGTCATTCACCCCGAAGCAGCTGATGTCCCCCTTGAACACGGGCACACACTGCTGTACAGTGGAGAAGGTGACATGGTGAGCTTTGCGACTGCAGCCTGCTATGGCTGGTCCCAGGCGTCTTGGCCTTGACACTTAGAAGTCATCCCACAGACACAGTCACAACCCAGATGTTAAACTTGGCCTAGGCTTGTTCCTTGCCAGTTAGTGACTGGATCCCACCGGTGGCCACTCTCATCCAAGAGGACAGAGAGTGTTCTCCCTGCAGCCTGCTCAGTGTGGAGGGTGGAGGGGTGGAATGGCCACGATCAAATCAACAGAAAGGGTCACTTCAATGGGGACAACTGGAAGACAGCACAAGAGAGTTAGGAATGACTGATTACATAGACTGCTCAAGCACAGAGTTCAGGAGGTCCCTCTGAGAGGGGCCATTGGAGGTGATAGCAGAATAAGTCACCATGGACAATTCTGGAAAGTCTGGTCCATACAAAGAGAGGTAGATGGAGTTAGGAGGATGACCAAGGCTCTGACAGGTCCAGAGGAAAAGTAAATTCAGAGGGATCGACACATTGGAGGGGGGCCCTTCCATGGGCTTCGTGTTAGGTCATGTTATCTCCTTAAAACATTCTCTTGTCCAACAAGAAAAGTTGGCCAGGTGTGGTCTTACACAGCCGTCATCCCAGCACTCAGAAGCCAGAATTAGGAAGACTGCCACAGCCTGCTCTGGGAGTTCTAGGCTAGCCAGAACTGCACAGTGGGACCCTGGCTGTAAAGAAATTCCCAATATCTGGGCTCCATGCCAGACAAATCTCGAGACAGAGCCTATGGCGTTATAATTTGTTTAGATGTGCAGCCATTTCTAGGGAGGTAGAATCTATCTTCTTTAGGGATGGGCTCCTGGATAGTCGGACCACGCTCTAGAGAGTAGCTCCACATTAATGCATACATGTGCAGACGTAGAAATTTCTGGTTTCTTTGGAAATTCAGTTGTGTATCGTGAGGTTTTTCTCTGGAAGCTGTCTTGTGAGAGGATGTTTTGCTGAAGCAAACACTTGAGAGGACACACGATGTTTGGAAAAAGTATAAATGTAACCCAGCAGGCAGTGAACATCGCTCTTGCATTGGTTCACCTTGCAACTCTTTGCTGGTATTTGTTCCTTGTTCTGACTTTGGTGAGAAACATGCCGGGGGAACTTCTCATTGCTTCTTACCGCTTCTGCGGACTCATGACTGATTCATCAAGGCCTCACGGTCAAGCTGCTGCTACTGATTTGTGTTTGTGTTTTGGATTGGACTGCTGATATCCTGACAATGAAGACTGGAATTACCCCCCAAAGAACTACAAAGGTCCGCAACCCCCATTTCCTCCTATTAACCTTTCTTTCCTCCTACTTCTGGTTGGTGGGCTAGAAGAGAGGTTGAAGCATTTAAGAACCCTTATTAACGTAGGTTTTGAAAAGTCTAAGCCTCCAGGCGGTGGTGGCGCACGCCTTTAATACCAGCACTTGGGAGGCAGAGGCAGGCGGATTTCTGAGTTTGAGGCCAGCCTGGTCTACAGAATGAGTTCCAGGACAGCCGGAACTACACAGAGAAACCCTGTCTCAAAAAAACAAAAACAAAAACAAAAACAAAAACAAAAACAAAAGTCTAAGCCCACACACGTACAGCACCAATTACACTCAGTGAATTATTTTTAAGAATAGGATATGAAGTTGGGAGAGGGACAGGAGGATCTGGGAAGAGTCAGAAGAGAGGAAGGTGTAAATCTAATTGAAATATATTGTATGCATGTGTGAGATTCTCAAAGAATAGATTTAAAATCATGTATAAAATATATATAGCCAAGGTGGAGACCCAGTGATGCTGGGCTGCTCTCACTGAGTGCTGGGGACATGGGATGGCGAGGAGATGAGGAACTATAAACCATGACAGCAGCTCTCCAATTTGGGGTGGAGAGTGGTCACATGGGTAGTTGTTCGGTCCCAGCAGGCAGGCCATCCACCTAGAGGTGTCAGGGAACCCTTGCGTTGTCTGGCTGCTCTCCGCCTAGGTGGAGGACAGGGATCCGTTGTGCATGCCACAGATCTGGGGAAGGCAGGGAGGTAGGCCTGACCTCTGAGACTCGAGAGGTGCAATGGCAGGAGAATGGGGTCCTTGCTGGAAAGGTGGAAAGCGGGAGAGGGCATCCAGCGCAGTCTGGGGTGGGAAGGTCTCTCAGATATGCTGGCTTTTTAAGAAATTTTAGTTAACTCTGTTGGGGGGGGGCACGCATGCATGACTTGTCTGTCATGTGCAAGTCAGAGGACAACGTGAGAGAGTCAGTTCTCTCCTAACAGTGTGTCCGTCCCAGAGGCTGGACGCAGACCATCAGGCTTGCCAGCAAGTGAGCCCTCTCACCTGCATCCGGCTTCTTTGGCCTTCCATCGCAGGACACAGCAACACTCCGACTTCCTCATAGCAGGGTCTTACAACTTAGCGTAGTTGGTCTTCAACGTGCCCTTCCCATCTTTGCCTCCTGGGTATTGGGACCATCACACCTGGCTCTTCAGACCCCGAAACCTAAACCCAGAATTCTACTGCTGGGACATAATGGAGCTGACCATTAGGAAGAGCTCATTGAGATCACAGCCACCAATGACCCCTTAAGCTTGTCTCTAAGGTACACAGGCAGATGGAGCAAGTGTGTGGGAATGAGGAGGGACATCCCGTGGTGACAGAGAGGTGCCCATGATGGAAGGGACAAATGGAAAGGCTATGGGCTTTTTAATCAAACAGCGCTCTCACTGCACAGGAATTCTGTGATAGTATGAAGACTAGGGTGTGATGTCTATAATCTCAGTAGACTAGAGGCTGAGTCAGGAGGATCATGAGTTCAAGGCTACCTGGGTTACAAATATCCTCTCTGACAGAAAGAGAGAGGTGTTAAAGCAAACATGGTCTTTCTGATTATTTTAGCCCAGGCCCAGCATGGACACCGGCATCTTCCAGTCTCTTATCTCAGAGAGCTACTTATTGTTATCCCTTGTGGATTGTCTAAATTTGGGTTTTATTGCTGTGAAGACATGCCATGATCAAGGCAACTCTTATAAAGACAAACATTTCATCGGGGCTGGCTTACAGGTTCAGAGGTTTAGTCCATTATCATCACGGCAGGAAGCATGGCAGCGTGCAGACAGAGATGGTGCTGGAGAAGAAGCTGAGAGTTCTACACCTTGATCTGAAGGCAACCTGGAGAGACTGACCTCTGCAGACAGCTAGAAAGAGGGTCCCTTCCGCACTGGGTGGAGCTTGAGTGCTAGAGCCCTCGAAGCCTACACAGTGACACAGTTTCTCCAAGGCCACACCTATTCCAACATTATTCCTCCTAATAATACCACTTCCCATGGGTCAAGCATAGGCAAACCAGCACAAGGATAAAGGGACAATGCCACCCTAGAGTTGTGACTGGCAGGGGGCATAGCATCTCAGCAGCTGAGAATCCGGTACTGCTAGGGTTGGGTTGAGCAGGGTGTTAGGGCTGACCCCTCCCCATACCTCCTGGCTCAGGCTGAAGGCAATGTGTCCTTTGAGGGAGTCCTCAAGTCCCTTGGGCACTGGGGTCTATCTGTATGGATGAGGCACACACGTGTCCCTTTCAAACACCACTGCTGAATTCATGGAGCTGTCCTGTTGTATTAGTCAACCCTGACTAGAACTCTCTCTAGAGTCACAGAACGTACAGGTAATCTTTATATAGTAAGGGACTTTGTTGATGACTTATGGTCTGTAGTCCAACTCCCCAACAATGGCTAGCAGCAACTGTGGATGGAAGTCCAAGGATCTCGCAGTTGCTCAGTCCCACGAGGCAAGCAGGCAAAGAGTGAGGGAGTCTTCCTTCTTCCAATGTCCTTATGTAGGTCTCCAGCAGAGGGTGTGGCCCAAATTAAAGGTGTGTGCCACCACGCCTTTAATCCCAGATGACCTTGAACGCAGAGATCTCCCTGTCTTAATCTTTTGGAACTCATGGCCACTTGGGCTTCAAGATCTCCATGCCAAGATCCAGGTCTGAAACTTGTATCTCCCAGCCTCCAGATTAGGATCCCAGGTGAGCCTTCCAATTCTGGATTGTAGTTCATTCCAGATATAGTCAAGTTGACAACCAGGAAGAGCCACTACGCCTGCTAAGCTGGACTATTCCGCCATCCAGCCATTGGAGGAGCAAGGCAAGGGCTCAGAGCTGGTCTTCCCTTGTGAGCCTTTGGCTGCAGAGCTCCACAGGAGCCTGGCTGTGACAGCATCCGGTCTTAATAGAGCCCACAGCTTTCCCCGCCTGATGGCTCCCACTGGTCTTCTTCACAGAAGTCACCTCTGATGAACCTGTTGAGTGTCTAAATCCATCATCATGGCTGCTTCCTGGGAGGTCTGCAACGAGGAAGAAATGAGACAACTCAAGAGCGAATACAGAAGCCTAACGCGCTGCCATCCACCCAGAGCAGAGTCTACTGCCTGGGGTGCTTGACCTCAGGCAGCCTGAGCTGGGGTGGTCTCTGGGCCACGTGTTGCCCTTCTGAATTAAAGCCACAAGCCTGCTTGGCCCCCGCTATGACTAGTCCTAGCTCGAGGATTTCCAAACTCGGGTCAAGGAGTGTCCTGCTTGAGGAGAGTCACCTACACACACACCACATCAGGATGCTATGCCAGTGCCTGCAACCTGGCCAGGTAACAGAAACTCCTGGAACCTGGTGCCCAGGAAGGACACTCTCTGGAAGCGGCCACGGAGTCCCTGAACACACAGAGGCCTTGCTGAGGCTCCTACTCTGCCGGGGGAGCCCCGTGTCCCCAAGCCATGGACTTGGGCTCTGTCTGACCGGACGAGCAACTCGGGAAGAAGTGTTTGGTTCGTGAGTGGCCGTGGTCTCTGCCTGCGTTGGACCACCTGCTTCTTCCCGGTATGACCCTGAGGATCCTCGAGGCCAGTGAGATGGCTCGACCCATTGAGTCACCACCTGCAGCTAAGCTGATGGTCGGAGTTCTAACCCAGGGCTCACGTGGTAGAAGGAAGGACGATTCCCTCAAGCGGCAGCACATACACACAACCCCAACATTTGGGCATCGGAGGCAAGAGGAGTGTTCACTTGCGATCGACCTGGGTCTCATAGCAAGATCTTATCCCCAAAGCAAAAAAGGCATTGTTTGGGCCGGGGAGATGGCTCAGCAGTTTGAAGATGCTTGCTACTTCCTACAAGCCTGGAGATTTGAGTTTGATCCTTTGAACCCATGTAAATGTGGGGGGAAAGGACTGTCTCTACAGAATTGTCCTCTGACCTCCACTCACGTGCTATGAAGAATGTACCTACATATACGGTGGGTGAGGAGACAACAAGAGGAAATAAAATAAAATTCTTTTTTTTAATATTTTGTGTTCTTATTTATTTATTGTGAGATTTCTTTCTTTCTATTTATTTATTTATTTATTATATTTAAGTATACTGTAGCTGTCTTTAGACACACTAGAAGAGGGTGTCAGATCTTGTTTCAGATGGTTGTGAACCACCATGTGGTTGCTGGGATTTGAACTCAGGACCTTCAGAAGAGCAGTAGTGCTCTTAACCGCTGAGCCATCTCACCAGCCCAATAAAATTCCTTTTAAAGTAGAAAAAAGATATCATTAGTTCGGCCGAGCCTCAATATATTTAGCTGTAAAATGGGCGTGATACCTTCTCCTCGGTGTCACTCCAGAGCTGTGGGGAGAGTTGGAGGACTTGGATCAAGCAGTTGCTGGGCTGGATGAGGTTGGACTCTTGGGTGGATGGTTCTAGTGGCCTCGGGTTTCCGTGTAACCTTCTGGTTCTAGAGGCACGGTCATGGAGGATTGTGCAAAGCATCGAGGTGAAAAATTGAAGTTTGGACGGGGCAAAAACATAGGTACAGTTCAACAGGCCCTCCAGAGCTCTTAGGAGTAGGTTGTGAGTGAAAGCAGTTAACTCCGCCCCCTCAGTTCTGGGGTGGGACTTGACCACATCTGGCCAATGAGATGAACTCATTCCTGAGTAGCCTTGTGGTGGGCCTGTGGTCTAATCAGAGTCCTGCCTGGGCCTTGGGCAATGAGATGCTTCAGTTTATCTGAACTGAGGAGGTGATAGGCGGAGAGTGACTGTGGAAAAGAACGTGACTGGCCACCACAGGAAGTCTGTCTTCCTGAGAATGGAGCCCATAACACAAGAAAGCGGAGCCCAGAGGGCTCCTCCTGGCCGTGTGCTGGATCTATCCCTGAAGTAAAAACCTATTTGGACTCTCAGTTGTGCAAGTCAATAAATCCCCTCTTTTCTCACTCAACAAATGATAGTTTGAGCACTTGTTTAAGGCTTGGGAATTTATCAGACTTTGTGAAACAACATGAGGGAAAGCAGCCATGGTTAAACACTTCAGGAGCGCGCGGGTTGATCAAGAGAGTGTTCCCCCCAGCTACGAAGCCAACGGGAGTTTGTCAATTGGATCCTTGCAAGGCGTGTGAGGAACACGGCAGATGGTGCCTGCCTGCGCTGCTTTAAGAAAAAAGGCAGAGAAAGTCTTCATGCGAACATTTTGTCTATTGATCCTTGGCAGAGGCTGGGAGCAGAAAATGGGGCTCGGTTTAAAAAAAAAAAAAAAAAGCCAGCTCTGTATGAAAGCTGCCAGCCTTTCTGGCAGTCCGACTTGAAACAGGAGAAGCACTGCTTGGAGCGCCTTGAATAGTTAGTTTGTCCCCCTAAGCGGGCACTCCTGAATGACAATTATCCTAGCGTTCTTGACGGAAGCGACTAGGGAGATACATGTTTAAATGTTTAGATATTTTAAAAAAAAACAAAACAAAACTAATGCAGACAACAAAAGCACATTAACAAATGTTTGGAAAAAGAGGAGACTGTGCCGTTGGACTCTGAAAACCTTGTACTAGCGTTGTTGAAATATCCGATTCTTTTCGGTCTCTGTACAATGACCTGTGTGATGTACGTTTTTTTCTGTTCTTGGCTCGCGGGGGATCTGGCCTCACGTGTGAGGAAAAGATGTCCAAGAGAAATAAGAGCCCCGTTCTTCTAAGAACTGTGTGACCTGGGACAACTTACTCAGCCTTTCTGAGCCCCTGTTTCTCCATCTATAAAACGGAAACAGCTCTTATCCCCCCCCACTCCCACAGGCTGAGCACAGACACTGTGGGCGGTTTTCCTCAAGGCTGAAGTGCTTTAGCTGACAGAAGCTAATTAAGTTCCGAGGGTTTTCTGTCGGCTCACAGTTCACAGGGTACAGTAGTACATCATGGTGGAGAAAACATGGGGCAGCCAGAGCAGGTAGGTTATCTTGGAGCAATGGAAGACTGCGGTTGTTGGTATCCCAACCTCCGAAACCTACCGCACCACGCAGGTGACAGCGTGACCTGCACACCTGTTGCCAAGGCAACAGCCACCATATTCCCAGAATCCATCTGGCTGGCTGACCTCCCACCTTTACCTGTGCTTATGTCACCATCTGTATACAAAGAAAGATTTCTCTCTCTCTCTCTCTCTCTCTGTCTCTCTCTCTCTCTGTGTCTGTCTTGTTCATAAGGATGACATGTATTCTGAGAAGTAGAGACCTGGTCACATACAACCTTGTGGGTTTTCACAGCCGAATACACTACAAGAACATTAGAACGAGCTAAACTCACTGTCCTCGATCATGAAAGTCCCTTTGTGCCCCTCTCCCAGCCCCTCTACTCACCAAGGGTGGCCATTCTTCTGACTTTCAGTGGTTTCCATTATTGTTATCTGTGTTCTTCCTTAACTTTAAACAGATAGAATTTCTGAGTGCGGTGGTGCCTGTTTGTAACCCTAACGCTTGGGAGGTGGAAGAAGGAGGAACAGATGATCAAGGTCATCCTTGGCTACATAGTGTGCTGAAGGGCTAGCCTGGCCTACATGAGACAGACAAATAAACAAACAACAACAACAAGAACACAAATGTATGAGCTGGCGAGAAAGTCGGTGGTAAAGGCAATTCACTGTTCTTGCAAAGTATTGGAATTTGGTTCCTAGCACTCAAGGTGGGATGCTCTCAATCCCCTCTCTAACTCCAGCTCCAGAGGATCTGATGCTCTCTTCTGGTTTCTGTGGGTAATTGCATTCCTGGGCACATACCTCCACATAGACACACAAGTATGCACATAATTAAAAATAAAATCTTGGGCTGGAGAGATGGCTCAATGGTTATATCACTTACTGTTCTTCTAAATTCTATTCCTAGCACCCACAAGGTGGCTCACAATGCACCCTAACTCTAGTTCCAGGGACCCTCTTCTGGACTCCATGGGTTCCTGTTTCATTAACTGTCTGCCGTGAATGGAATTTGAGCTATTAATCCCTAAAATAGGAGCAGAAAGACCACCAACCCAAGGCATTATTGTTAGGTTTCCCTGCCCTGCCGTTGAACCCATTGAAGATGAACCAGAGGAACAAAGGCAGGTTTATTGAGAGGCAGTGCCTGGGCAAGTTCACTGATCTCACAGGGTGTGGTCAGAGAAGTCACTTGCCTGGGCTAAAGCAAGGGGGTTTATGGGGTTTGGAGGTGTGGGGTGATAACCTATGAGCTAGGGGTTGGGATTTTACCCGTATAAGGTACAGTAGCTGAGCCCCTGGACAGCACTCATGGGGTGGTAGACAAATGCTGATACAGGGAGGGATGACATGCCAGCCTGAAGTTTTCTTGTAAGAGGAGTTGGCAGAAGAAGGGCAAATGGAGTTTTTTAGCTTGTGCAGTGGATAAGCAGGGGTTCCAACCAAGAACTCATGGCCAAATTAATTAAAGCAAGCTATTAATTAAAGCAAGGGTTGAGGTTTGGTCTTTTGCTATGTATTGCATTGCTAAACACTGGCCCCTGAGGCCTGGTTGCCCCCAGGGATGAGAGAATCTGCACACACATAAAGTAATGTTATGCAACCTCGCTCCTTAATTTAAAACTATTGATTACATAAAGATGCCAACAGCCTGTAGCTGGGCAGAAGAGAGACAGGTGGAGGTTTGGTTCCCAAATTTAGGGTTTGAGGAGGACCATAAGGGGAGAAGAGAAGAAGGAGAGAGAGAAGACACCATGAAGTAGGTAAGTCACGAAAGGGTCCATGACTTGATGAAGAATGATAGATACCCTGGACTCAAGTAGTATGTAAAAGCAAAGAGCATTTTGTTCTCCTGGGCTCTACCATCTTCCAAGATGGAGACACCACCGTGAGCTCACGGGCCCAATTAAGGCACATTAGGAGAATTCTGGAGAGCGGTAGGTGACCTCTATCTTAATCTTGGCTCGATCTCCAGGGACAGTCTAGAACCATTGCGGCGGCTTGAGAGGCTGGAAACTGTTTCTGTGGAAGTCTGGAAACTGCTGCTGGCCCATTGTCCTTGCTTTAAGCCAGGTTGCCAGGCCTGGACTTGCACAGTTCTTGGAAACAGAGATTTAGGCCTACTCTCCTGAACTGCCGGTTTGAAACCTGTAGTGGAGACAGCCTAGCATGTCTCAGCCAGGGGGGTTTAAGAGCTGCTCTGATGGAATATGGCACATCATAACTCAGGGTTATTGACAGGGAAGTAACCAAATTAGCTTAGAGGGTTGATACCTGCCCAGATCTGATGCTGTAAAGGCTGATTACCAATATCAAAGTTGCATTTCTCTTACCTGGGAACTGAATGATCAAAGGTGGGGTAGAAACCCCCAATTGAGATTAATAATTAATAAAAGCAAACTTTTAAAATTCACCTTAGGGGCTGCCTCCCCCGAAAGTGGGGTTGGAGAGGTCAGCATTGGATGTGAGGAAGACAAGACTTTTACAACTCAGGGGTAAGGGGTTTCCAAATGGGGCATTTATTTGGTGGGCAAAATAGGTGGGATTATAGAAGCGGAACATAAGCATAACAAGTTAGTTCTCCCCGGGCTGCTGAAGAAAAGACATGGTTGCAAGGTGAGCAGGCCAACAGGCAGCCATGACAAAGTATCCATAACAACCCTTTTGAAACAAAAGTAGGATTGCAAGATGGTTACAAGCATCTTTTTCGAAACAAAGATGTGATTGTCATTCCTGGAACAGGCAGTACAGAACCATTTGCAGTTAAGGTTACAGGTAGGGCATGGCCCAATTCTTGAGAAGCAGAGGGTTAATCATAAACAGGAATGAATCTAGTTTGTCTTTACTATATGATAGCTTTTAAGCCTAAGATGGAGGCAGGCTGGTTCTTCGAGGTACTTTCCAACTTAGGGCTCTTTGACTGGCTTAGTTAGGAGCTCTGTTGCCTATCTCTTGGTGCTGGATACATGCCCACGAGTCTCTTGGGTGTTTAGCCAGGAGTATAGTTTGTGAGTTGAGCCATGCTTTGTTTGAAGGCTACAAATGGATGATTGATTTGGGTCTTTGAGTCCTCCAGTTTGCGTGTGAAGTCTATGGTTGGATTTGGGTAGGGTATTGAAGGGACATGAAGGGAAGGGATGGCAGGGACCCTGGAGCAGCCCTCAATGAGACACTGGTCATGTGGCTGGTCAAAGCTGAGATTCATCTCCTTAAAGCTCCATAGCCTTCAAAACAGTGCCACAAGCCCGGACTATAGGGGACATTTCAGAGTTGTAGAGTGGGGTGGGCCCAGAGGCAGCCCTGTACCACTCTCCTCCAATAAATCTCTTGTGTGCGGTCTGTTTGCATGGTGTGACTTTGTGCTGTTTCTTGGCTCCTCGTCTGTCAAAACCTGCCTGGAAACCCTAAGACCCAGGGGAGGCTTGTAGTGTCACTTTTAGAATTTTGGTTCCTTTACAAAAAACAGAAATATTATGGGAATATGTTTTCATTTTAATCCCAGGTGTGGGACATGGGGCCGCTTCAGACTGTCCACAGCAGCTGACTATGATTTGCCTCGTGCTCTAGCAGGGGTGTGATTTTGCCAGCTTCGATTGCATGATGTTTGGAATTCTGGGAGTTTTCATAGGCTATATAAATGCTAGGGCCCCGGGAGGCAGGGTGGGTTTTTGGTTGCTCCTGGTTGCAGTTTGTTAAGTAGTCCTACACAAAACAACAACAACAACAACAACAACAACAACAAATTAGATATCCTAATGGCAAAGATCAAACTTGCCCCAAGGAACTTGATGCCTGATTACAGGAAGTAATCTAAGGGTAAAGTCGACCCCTTTTCTTACTGTCCCTTCTTTTCCTCCTATTTAGTGTTAGGGGGTTAAAAGGGGTGGAAAAGGGCAGAAGAAAGAAGAACCCACAAGATAAGCCATGGTAAGCTGCAAAGGTTGGCTAGCGAGGGTTGGCGAGCTAGTTCAGCCTAAGACCTTGACTGATTACAGAATGTGGAGGGCAACTGTGGACGACCTCTGACATGCTCCCACATGCAAGTGCATGTGCACCAACAGGCATGTATATGAGCACCTACAGGCATGTACATCTGCACTCACATGCATGTACGTGTGCACCCACACATACAGAGGGACCCACCCACAGGCTAATTTGTGTACATCACACCCACAAACACATGTCACAGAGAGAGAGAGAGAGAGAGAGAGAGAGAGAGAGAGAGAGAGACCCATAAGGAAAACACCCACCCCTTCTCTTTTCACTGAGCATGTACCAGAGGCTCAGGCAAAGTGGGGGGTGGGGAGAGGAGACAGCTAGTAATAACCTAGTTGCTCTTGCTGGGGCTACACTGTGCAGGCTGAACACGCCCAAATAGACAGTGGCCACACCTTCCCCTCATTCTCTTCAATGGACCTGTTAGTTTTACAGATTACACCGGAGCCTCAGAAACAAAGGACCCATAAAGTTCTGATCCTTCCTGGGAAGGATTAGAAATGACCCAATAATGTCCTTGGCCTCTTCTCTGACCTGTTTCCATATAGTCTACTGAACGTTGGAACCCAGAACTGTCTGGACCCAGGTCTTAGGATTTGGAACGTAACAGGGTCAGAGGCTAAGGACAATGGAAGGAGTTGAGGCGGCTCTTTCAGCCAGCACACAGTTTAGACAGTGTCCCTCTTGTGGTGCTCTGCCTGTCCTGCAGTGAGTTCCTTTGATGTTGGGTATCAGCAGGGAGCAGTCTTTCCTGGAGTTCTTTCATCCCCACCCCCAGAGGGAAGTAAGATGCGTTGGGCACCAGAAAGTCCCCAACACCTCCTGGGAGGGTCTCTAGAGGCTGGGTCGGTGAAAGTGTGGGACAGATTCAAAGCTTCTCCCCTCCCCCTCCTCTAGCCACTGGACCACTCCCTCCTTCATTTCCTCCCCGCTCCCTTGGGACTCAGGTGCTAGGAGCAAATCTCTGAATCCATGGAAACCAAGAGAAGGCAGGAAACCAGGAAGGGGGAGGGGCTGAGAGCTGTCTTGCAAATCTTGGGCAAGACAGGGAGGACATTCCCTTCTGAAAAGCCAAAAATACCATTTTCTCTCTCATTGGCAGAAACCCCACTAAAAGGCTGGCTCCTTTCCTGAGGCGTTAGCAGGCCCTGGCTGGAGAGTAAGGTCAGGGGAGAGGCAGGTGTGAAGGGTAGCCCTTGAGAGACTGGAGGGTCACAGATAGTCTGTAGGAGAATGGAGGTGCGGGTCAGAGGTTAGAGTTCAGGAGTTGAGATTAGAGCTGGAGTTCAGAGAAGGGGCTCTCTGTAGTAAAGGCTAATTAGAATTTGGTAGGTGTCAGCGCGAGTGTGAAAGGCTGGCGGGGTGGGTAGAGGACAGGAGTGGAAGATTGGAGTGGGTACATAGGGGCAGAATGCATATCAGACAACGCAGGTCCACTCCTCAGAAACTCAGCCATGCCTCTGGGGTCAGCCCTAGACCTTTAAGTGCTTTAAGCACGTAAACCCGGGTCTGTGAAGAATCCTGTCTCTTGCTCTGAGGACCTGGCACACACGCTTGCTGCATGCTTGCCTTGCCTGTCATCACAGCTGTGTAGCCAGCCAGCCAGGCAGCTCCCATTCGGGCACCTGCATGCAGATCTAGGACGGACCTCTAGGTCTCGCCTATGTCCCACGTGACAGACGGGAGTTCACTTATCAGAGACATAGCCTCCACTTTTCTTCCATCACAACCACAGGCTGTTTCTTTCGAGCTCCTTGCATGAAGAGGCATTTCTTTACTGGTGATAATGAGAATTGAAATCACAAGGTCAGAGGTTTAGCTTCTCCCCCCTTCCTTCCTTCCTTCCTTCCTTTTATTTTTTTTTCCCCTCCACTCACTTTGGCTTCAACAGATATTTCCAAAACGCCCTTCATTCAGAGTGGCTGTTTTAGTTGATTTCTCCGTGTCCTGACACAATATCCAGTCTCAGTGAACTTTCAATTGGTGCCCATCTTGGGGTAGGAACAACAGTCTAATGAGCTCTCTAGGCAGCAGGAGCTGGGCCCCAGCCATACATACTCCATATACCCCTAAATAAGGCCTTCTCGCTTTTGAAATTTATTTCATATGTATGAGCCTGGGTGTATGTGTGTACAAAGCGTGCTTGTGTGAGCCCTGGGAGGCCAGACAACCTGTGCTGGGGGTACAGGCAGTTGTGAGACATCATGTAGGTGCTGGGAAACAAACCCAGACCCTCTGCAAGAACAAGAAGTGCTCTTAAACCCTGGGTCATCTCCCCACCCTTAGTCCTAGCCTGCCTTCTTACCTGGGGTATTGGGAAGGCATAGGAGAAGGTGTTGGGGGATGCTGGATGAAGAGTTTCTTCCCAGAGGAAGATAAGGGATTAACTAGGAGGAGTAATGAACTTGGAGTTGATGTCCACTGCCCAGGCTTCCCTCCCCCCTCTCCCAGAGAAGGAACCTCAGCATGATCCTGTCCACACAGACTCGGAGCACAAGTACCGACAGTTTCCTTGGGTAGCTGCCGTGACAGCATACCCAGAATCTGGTCAGAAACTACAGAATCCGGGCGCACAGGATGGACCCCAGCTCTGTGTGTCAGGACTGCCGGCGGTGGGCAGCCGAGCCCCCTTCCTCAGCAATGGTCACAGAAGGAGCATGGAGCTCTGCTCTTTGGATAGCTTCCGAAAAGGCCCTTACTTTTCATGCAGCCTTGTGGTTTGACTGTGAACTGTCCTTCTCTGTGTCATGGGCTGAACACGTGGTCTCCAGATGAGGGTGCTGCCGCCAGGGGGCTGCAACTTCGGGAGGCAGATCCTAGTTGTAGGTGTACCTTTAAAGGTTAGACTTTTTTTGTCTCTACTTTTTGTAGTATTGGAGTAGAGAAGCCTCCAACACACACACACACACACACACACACACACACACATTCATAATACACATTATACATGCACACACGTACATGCACATACCACATGTACACGCACATACTACATGTACATGCACACACGTACATGCACATACATGTGAGCACACACATGCACATATACATGCACACATACACACATAGACACCACACACATGCATACACACATACATGCATATACACATTCACACACACATACACACACACACACACATATATACGTGCACATATATACACACAGGCACACAATATACACATGCACATACCACATATACACATACACGCATACACATGCACACACACAAACACAGACATAAACCTGCGTACACCACACACACACACACACACACACACACACATACACACACGACGTTCTTCTGCCAAAACATGTTGGGTCAAACAGTCATGGATTAAACTCTGTAAAACTGTGAGCTAAAATAACTTTCCTCTTTTTAAGTTATTTCTGTCAGGCATTTGATCACAGCAGCAATAAAACCCAGGCACCAGCAGGTGGTCCCTGGTGATAGCAAGGATGAGGTCTGCTCTGGACACAAGAGACAGAGAGTTTTCCGCAGTGTGGAGTTCAAGAAACATCCACATAGATTAAGTGAGAGAGCTCTTCTCAGCCTGGCTTTGGCTAACCCCCTCTTTTCAAACATAGGTGGTATGTGGTAGAGATTTTAGGTCAGTTCCCCCAGGTCCCTGTGAACAAAGACTTGGCTGCCCACCTCCACCGCCCTCTGTGCTGGGAGGCTCGGAGAATCCCATTAGTCAGGCGAGAAAGCTCGGAGCGGCCTGATGCTGAGGAGACAGCTGGCTCTGCAGGTGGATCTGTGGACCGGGCACCACGATCAGAGGTCTCTTTGGAGAGCCACCTGTGCTGGGGCCCCCGCCTCCGGCCTTCGCACTGTCAGACAAGCCTCAGTCCATTCTCCCTCAAGCCCGAAATAGAGAGTGTGATATTGATCTTTGAGATCCGGATAAAAATCGTGATTTTCCCACAGGCTGTTTGACCTGAATGTCCGGAGAGAACAAAGAAGGCGGTAAGGATATTGCTAGCTTGCCCTGCAGCCTGTGAACTTGGCTTCTGATTCTGAGGCTGTACTGCTGTCGGAACTGAACTGGCCAGTGGCGAGTTCTTCTCAAGCATCTGCGGATTTGGCTGAATGATGATTGGTGTGTAATAGCCTATATTCTGCGTAGGGTGAAGCCCCACCCACCCCAGCCCCTGGGAAGAAGGAACCTCACTTGAGGTTTCTCCAGCACGGTGGCCTATGGGAAGTCTGGGGGCGGGGGGTGTGCATTTCTTGGTTAAGAACGTGGACAGTGCCACTTCTGAGCAGACAGGCTGTATACAAAAGCAGGCTGAGCAAGCCATGAGAGGCAGCATTTCTCCACCGCCTCTGCTTCAGCTCCTGCCTCAAGTTCCCTCAGTGACAGCATGCGACAGGGAAATAGAAAACAGATTCTGGTTACCTAAGTGCCGCCAGGTGCAGGCGGTCTGGCAGCTTGTAAGAGGATTACTTGCTATCCTGGCTCTCTCTCTCTTTTTCTCTGTTCTCCCATCTCCCAGCTGGCCTCTCTTCCTCTCCTTCTGTCCTTCTTTCTGTTCTCTGTCCCCTCTTCTCTGCCCTCATAACTCTGTCTGCCTCTACCCCTTCTCCAGGTCCTCACTCCCCTCCCTACCTCCCACCAAACAAACCCCCCTTATACCTGGTCTGTCCCATGGCCTGATTTTTCAGGGGGCGCCTTGGCATGGGTCTGCCAGGTAACCCCTTACCCCCACCCACCAAGGCATTATATTTCATAACACCTAGAATGGAAGTATATGATTACGGATAGAGTCTATTAATGAAGGATGCAAAGTACATGTGATCCCTTTCATAGGGGTGAGTTCTAGTCACAGAGAGACAAATCCCAGGAT
This sequence comes from Apodemus agrarius, assembly GCA_964023405.1. Classification (NCBI taxonomy): domain Eukaryota; kingdom Metazoa; phylum Chordata; class Mammalia; order Rodentia; family Muridae; genus Apodemus; species Apodemus agrarius. The sequence continues at coordinate 22,405,221 of OZ030005.1, forward strand.
TAGGGCCAGAATGATGCTCAGGACATTGGGGGCGGGAGGGGATTGAGGTGGAGGCCGGCCCTAATAGAATAGCAAAGGATCACTAGGTTGTTTGTCTACTTTCCCTGGCATTCCAGGTGACCAGGTTACTTTGAAGAAAATAGGCCCGAGTGGTTGACAATCCTGCTTTCGCCAATACTTACTCTAAGCTGTGCTTCCTACATCTAAGTGATGGTGCTCTTTGGGGAGGGTCTGGAAACAAGGACATAAGGTAGGGAGAGGAGGGTGCCCAGAGGTCTGTTATCTCTATTTCCTGTCTCACTCTCTGCTTCCTTGTCTGTCATGACCTGACGGTCTCTGCCACATGCTCCCGCCATTATGACGTAAGCAGGTCCACCATGCCTTTCCTTCTGTGCTGGACTGAAATGCTCTGGAACCACGAGGGGAAAGAAATCTTTCATCCCTTAAGTTGTTGTTGTTGTTGTTGTTGTTGTTGTTGTTTTCTGCCAGGCACTTGTGGTCACGGCACACAAAAGCATCTAATGTACCTACTCTGTGTACCCCACACCAGTCTCTTTTTGTACCCCCCTCTGTGTAGGTGGAGTCCCCACGCTTGTTTGTTTCTGTGACTTTTTATGCTCCTTTCTCTAACACAGAGCTCGCTCAGTCGTAAAACCCTTCTAAGTATCCCTGGTGGTCCCAGGAGTGCTTTTTCTAGAAGCTCACAGAATCCTGATGTGTTTCAAGTCTATTGCCCGGGAAACGCCATCTGGAATGTTCCCTTCCTGAATGGCCACTGCCTGACCCCTATAACACTGCAGAGATCTATGTAGGGGTGCCGCCTTCTGGACCCCCCAACGCAGCCCAACTATCGAGTGCCCATGTTAGTTACTCTTACAATCTCCTTGACCTCCAAAGGGGGAATTACTTAATGTGGCTCACTGTCTCTGAGTTCTCAGTCCTTCAGGGAGGGGTGGGCCTGGGGGGTGGGGTGGGCAGAGTAGCTCACATCATGGCGGCCAGACAGCAGAGAAAAGGGAAATGGTATTGTAGAGCTTGGGTGGTTTTCCCCTTCCTCCTTTTATTCCACCCAGGACCCTAAGCCTATGAGATGGCGATGCTCACATTCAGGGTGGATCTTCCCTCCCCAGTTGATCTTCTATGGCAACACTCTCCTGCCTCACCACCCAGGTGATTCTAAGTCCAGCTAGGTGAGCAATGAATCATTATGGTGTCCAAATAGATTTGGGACCACGAAGCCTTTTGCGCGCTACGATTGGGGTTGAGGTCAGGTGAAGAGCGTGTTTTGTCCCACGTGCTGCAGAGACCTGCCCCTCCCAGACTGGCTCCATTGCAAAATAGCCCTTTGCATCATCTCTGCCCCAGGAACCTCTCTGGGACAATATTCTAGGCTCTCTTCTTTCTGATTTGGGTCATATGTGATTTTGAAATTATCCCCTTCCCCATAGAGTGGCTAGATGTCACCCATAAATCGGGAGCTTACTTAGCTGCTCTCCACAGGAGTTATCTATGGCTCTGAGACTGCTGTGGGGCTGACTGGAGGATAAGTACTTTAAGATGGCCTCGTTCTTGTGTCTGATAGCCATGTGCATTACCCTCCGTCAGGTTAGCTAGCACATCTTCCTATCATTGATTGGCAGGGCTTCCAGGAATGGCATGAGACTAGACCTGATGGGTAAGCACACACCTTCTAAGGCCTCTGCTTTTGGGAACATTTCAGTATTTAAAGCAAATCCCCCTACTCTCTGCTTTCCAGAGTCTGGAACTGGTAAAAATAGATGCCATATTGGGATGAGAGGACCCAGGAAACCAATGCAAGGGCATGGCTACAGCCAAGAAAAACTGTGATGTAAACTTTGGAATCTATTTCCTGACCGTAACCCTCTTAGAGATCTTATAAAGCCACCTTGGAGACACTCCCTCCCCAAATACCAAAACCATGCTTATATAAGTAGCATTCTGTAGACTGACGCTTCAGGCTGGGCTAGAGAGAGGTGTGGTACAGAAGGATCCCCCTCACCATCCCTGGATTCCTTCAGCATCTCTGGCTAGACTGACATCCCACAGGCTTGGGATGGTTGTGTAGCTCTCAGGCCCATTTAGCCCTTGGAGGAGCTATGAACTGGCCACTTTGGTTTAAGGGGGTAGACTTGCCCCTTTCAACCAAGGTTGCTTTGTATGTGGACTGAACTGGAAGCGTGGCTTGCCCACTGTGATGGGTAGTTTTAATTATTGACTTGATACAACCTACAATTACCTGAGAAGATAGTATCAGCGAAGGGCTGTCTAAATCAAGTTAGCCTGTGGAAGTATTTTCATTAAGTCAGTTGCTGTGGAAAGATAACTCCACAGGAGTTATCTATGGCTCTGAGACTGCTGTGGGGCTGACTGGAGGATAAGTACTTTAAGATGGCCTCGTTCTTGTGTGGCACTGTGATGCCCACTGTGGGTGGCACCATTCCCTAGGCGAGAGGCCCCAGAGTGTATCAGAGTGGAGAAATCATGCTGACCACAAGCGAGCCGTCACAGGCATTCATTCCTCTCTGTTCTTGACTGCAGATGTGACTTGACTGTTGTAAGTTCTTGTCTTGTAGCTACTTGTATTCTAATACTAACTGGGTCCCCCGAAACTGTTTACACGAGAGGGTCTGCACATATCTTCTGGGAACCTGCCCCTACTTAATTTTGATTGGTAAATAAAGATGCCAGCAGCTAATAACTGGGGAGGAGAGACATAGGCGGGGCTTTTAGGTTTCCCCGGGCTTGAGACCATGAAGGAGGAGGTTGCCTCCATGCCCTAGGAGTGTGTGCAGGAGAGGAGAGAAGCCAGCTGCCATGGAGGGGTAAGAACACACAGAAGGGAGAACCAGAGTAAAGGGGTCAAGAGAACGCAGCCCAGAAGGCTGCTTAACTGGGTCAAGAGCAGCCAAGGTGGAACATAGAAAGTGGTAATACCTCTGAGTTATCCGTGGGAGGGAGATTCTGACAGCATGGAGGTTAGGCAGTTGGCGAGCTATTGTGCTGTTTAAGGCATATTAAAATATAAAGGCTATGTGTTTGTCTTTCATTTAGGAACATAAACCACTGAGGTAATAACAACCCTGTGATGGGATTATTAAAATAATACTTGTCTCCTTGACTTATACACAATGGTGGACTGTAACCTTGAAATCCTGAGTTGAAATAAACCCCTTTCTCTTTGAAGTTGCCTTCATCAGGGTATTATACCACACAGTGGAAATGAAAGGGGAACATCCGCCCTCACACCTTGAGGATATGGTGCTAGCTCCTTGTTGTTCCCCCACTTCTCAAATGACCATTTGCATAATAATGACCTCACCATAGACTGACATAGGGATTGGACTGGAGGATCTTCTGGGTCCAGCCAATGTGATCTCATCGATCCTCTGAGCTAAAGCCTGCCATTTTCATTTTGCCTATGAGGAAATGGAGACTCAGAGAGGTTGGGTACGTTCCCTAATGTTAGACAGTGAGTAAACAGTGAAGCCAGGATACAGGGTCTTACATTCATGCGTGTGATAGCTATTTTGGGGGTTAACTTGACTACATCTAGAATTAACTAAAACCCATGTGACTGGGTACAACTGAGAGGGATTTTTTTTTCTCGGTTTAACTATTTGAAGTAGAAAAAATCTAGGCCTTTGGAGGTGGAAAGATCCATTTTAAATCTGGGTCACACCTCTTTCTGGTCGTGGCCTATATACAGGAAGAAGGAAGCCTTTGCTCTTTGCTTGTTTGTCCTTACTCCTGCGGCACTGGCATTGGAGCCCACGTCTTGGGGATTCTGACATACACTGAAGACCGGATGAGACATCCAGCGTGTGGAGTGAACAGTTGCTGGATTCTTGAATTTGACAAGCCATTGTTGGACTAGCTGGGACAAAGTCTATAATAAATCTAATAAAATAATAATTCTGTCTATATTAAATATATACTCAATATATTTATATATTATATAATACATAAATAATTAAAATACATATCATATATATTTAACAAATATATTTATATATTATTGTTAATATTATATATGTCAATATATATTTAATATATATGGGCTATTTACCCAATAAAGATATATTTATTTTTATTTATAAATAATATTATATATAGATTAATATATTTATATAAATGCATATTTATATATGAAATATATTTCATATATTAATATATATTTGTGTATAATAAATATATAAATATATTTACATATGAATCATTATATACCCAATAAATGCCATGTATATGTGTGTGTATGTGTATGTATGTGTATGTGTATGTATATGTATGTGTATATATTCATATTCATTCTATCAGTTCTGTTCCTCTAGAATCCTTAATACAGTGTTCCTCTTTACTGTCCATGTTCTTTCATAATATTTAATGTCACACTAAGGAAAATACCTCATTTGTATAATTTTAAACTATCTTCCAAGAGCCCAGGTATTCAAAACTTTGTCTTACCCTAGGACGTTTCCTCCATAGACTTCTTGGCTTCAAAAGGGGAACATGAAGACCAGATGTTCCCTGCCTGGACTCACGACAGGCTTGCCCATTTTGTAGTCCACACCTTCTCTCTCGCTACAGTTTCAAGTGGGCATTCGTGACTGGGGAATCTTTGCCTAGCGTGTCTAATGTGGAGGCAGAGCCTCAGAAGAACTTCAGAGCCAATTAAGAGACAAGCATGTATCGCCACACACAAACTGAAGTTAAAAATCATACCAAACTGTGAATCAAGAGTCTCGTGCTTAGCTGAAATGAAAATAGCTGAGCTTGGGACTTTGCAACTGCAACATTTAGTTTAAGATTATGGGTAAAGGTTCTTCAATATTTTATGTGGAGGGATGCTTTTGCCCCAAACTGATCCATCACTATGAAGTTGGGCTTTGTGTATATCTGTCAACATCTTATTTGGAGACTAGAACACAGTGAAGTGCTATAACAGTTCAAATTTGAAATGTCCCCAGCAGGCTTTCATATGCTGAGTCCCCAGCTAAGGGCTCTGTATGGTGAGGGCATCTAGACACAAGGATTCGAGGGTCTGCCTTGAGGACATAGGCCGTTAGGGTGGGCCCTTTCCGGTGTTGTGTCTCCAGCCTCTTCCTTCTCCTTCTCCTTCTCCTTCTCCTTCTCCTTCTCCTCCTCCTCCTCCTCCTCCTCCTCCTCCTCCTCCTCCTCCTCCTCTTCCTCCTCTTCTTCCATTTGTTGTTTGTTTGTTTGAGACAGGGTTTCTCTGTGTAGCCCGGCTGTCTTGGAACTCACTCTGCAGACCAGGCTAGCCTCGAACTCAGAAATCTGACAGCCTCTGTCTCCTGAGTGCTGGGATTAAAGGCATAAGCCACCACCAGGGGCCTCTTCCTTTTTTTTTTTTTTTTTTTTTCTGTGTTTTACATCCACCATGAGCTGAAGAAGATCCCCGCCACATTCTGCTGCTATGTTCTGCCCAAGCACACGAAGCCAAGCAACTAGGGACCGAATCCTTTAAAACCATGGGACATTTTGTTTCTCCTCATTTTTTTTTTCTGTATGTTTTGTCTCAGCAACGCCAACGCTAACAAACAGATGCCACACACTCCCCTCACCTCCATCCTCACCAGAGGCTAAGTGGGAGAAGACAGACAAGGTGTTTGCCAGCTCCTCCAAGAACTCTGGCCATGAAGAGAGTGAAGCCAGGAGGCAGTGTTAGTGCAATGTCGTACCCAGGGGCAGAGGTGGGGGCAACAGTCTTGGCAGCAGTAACAGCTGCTGTGGTCCCCAAGAGTATGGCCTAAGGACAGACACATTTGGTTATCATCCTTCCCAGGTCATGTCTGGTTGCTTGCTTTTCCTTTTTTCCTTCCCTTCATGTGTGTGTGTGTGTGTGTGTGTGTGTGTGTGTGTGTGAATTGTGTGTGATGTGTACAAAGGCCAGAGGTCAATATTGGGCAGCCTCCTCAATCACTCCCTACTTATCTTTGGAGACATGGTCTTTGAACCCTGAGCTCATCAATTCCCCTAGGCAGGCCAGGCAATGAATGACCTATTGGACTCTACCAACCTTGACCTTCCCACTCAACACTGGGGTTATAGATATATAACATACCTAGCTTTTACCCGGATATTAGGGATCTGAATGTAAGTCCTAGTTCTTACATAGCAAGTCTTACCAACTGAGCTATCTCCCCAACCCCTCCCCATCTGTTTCTTAAGCCTGCCTTAGTTCTGTGCTATGTGATGTGCCTCTGGCCCTCCTGATGCATCTTTCTCCTGAGTGGGGGAGCAAATTGAAGGTCTTTCTGCTGCTGAAAACTCTGGTGAATGTGAGGCCTTGAGATAAGCAGAGATACAGCTACGTGGTCAGGTAGCCAGGGGGACTTGGTGGTCATACAGGGAAGCCACAGAAGCGATGGGACATTGAATTGAGGGGTCATAGAAGGGAAAGATGATAGAAGGCAGAGATCATGGAAGGCAGAGGTTATGGAAGTAGAGGTCATGAAAAAAGAGGTCATGGAAGGAAGAGGTCATTGAAAGGAGAGGTCATGGGAAGGAGAGGTCATGGAAGGAAAAGGTCACAGAAGGGAGAAGTCAAAGAAGGTGGAGCTTAGGGAAGGGGGAGGTCACGGAAGGGAGATGCCATGGCAGAAAGAGGTCATGGAAGAGAGACTTTATGGAGTAGAGTAGGTCCTTAAAGACAGAGGTCACAGGGAGGAGAGACAAGCCCTGAGGAGGAAGAGTGGATGGTGTTAAGGGAGCACCAACTCCAGCCAGAGAGGGAGGAGACCCAGGTATCGCCTCTCCCTCTTCATCATCACCATTGTTTACACAGACCCTGGCTTTGTAGCTGTGGTGGTTTGAGCAAGAATGGTCCCATAGGCTCACATATTTGAATGTTTAGTCATCAGGGAGTGGAACTCTTGGAAAGGATTAGAAGGATTAGGAGGTGTGGCCTTGTTGGAGGAAGTGTATCACTGGGTGTGGGCTTTGGAGTTTCAAAAAGTCTCTCTCTTTCTGCTGCCTACAGATAAGGTATACTCTTTCAGCTACTTCTCCAGCACCATGTCTGCCTGTGGGTCACCACACTCCCTGCCATGATGATAATGGACCAAGTCTCTATTAAGCAAGCCCCCACTGAATGCTTTCTTTTATAAGAGTTGCCTTGGCCATGGTGTCTCTTCACAGCGACAGAACACCGACTAAGACAGTAGACCAGGTTTGCCTTGAATCTGTGATCCTCCTGCCTCAGCCTCCTGAGTGCTGGGATTACAGGTGTGCCTCACCAAACCTGTGTCATAGATGATGATCTAGTCTTGATATTGGCACAGACAAAGGGATTAATGATTTCTGAGTACACAGTACATAGGGGCTTTCCCACAGGGCTACTTTAATGGGAGTCCTCGAATGGCACACCTTCTGAATACCATCAGAGACCCTCTTACTGTCCAACAAAGACATTGGTGACTTAGGTCTTGGCAGAAAGAGAGCACATCCTTCAGGAGTTTCTCTCCAGTATCTCCCCTACAGAACCTTCCTACCCTAGAACTTAGCAGTCTTACCTTTTAAAAATTAGGAATTACATTAGTTTTTAATCGAGATCTTAAAATAGAATAATGGAGTTACGCCAACGAATAGCCCAGCACAACATGGGCAGTGCAATAAAGGGGAGGAAATAGAGTGGCCCTCCAGTCCCTCCACACTGATTCAGCTCATTTTAAGAAATAAAAGTAATTATCACCTGTGCAGCCTGGTCAGCCAGCTCTGTACATGGGGAGGAAAACAATTTCAGAACTTTATTTCCTATATTGAATGTCGATAATTGGATGTATTTATAAGTCTCGCTGGAAGAAAGCAGCTTGTGATTTCAAGACGAGAAAACAGTCTTCCAAACACTGAAAAACAATATATTCCCCATTTTCACACACACACAAAAAGAGCTTGTTTCTCCGAGGTGTTGAAGGGGCTGCCGGAATGATTTGCTTTTCTGAAGCTACCGTTCCATTTCTCATCTGGAATTGCCTCGTAGACCCTGGCAAAGCACCCAGCAGGGACCACTTCATCTGACGCAGTGACGGGGGGCTTCCCGGGGAAGGCCCCGCAGCGCTCCCTACCTCTTTTCTTCAGGAAGATGGATGCCCAGATGAGCTGGGCTAGGGAAGGAGGGCAAGAGGATCGGGATGTGATGAAGGGCCTTCCTGGGGCACATGGCGTGGTCCTGGAGAACATTGCAGGCCACACTGGCCTTAGAGATAGGGACCCTAAGGTGAGCCCAGCCATTATCACAATGACCTGCTAGTACCATGATAGGACAACCAACCTCGGTGTGTGCTGTGGTTTGAAGGAGAAATGCTCTCTGTAGGCACATGTCTGGCCACTTGGTCTCCAGAAAATGGCGCTGTTTTGGGAGATGGTTGAACCTTTGGACTGTGGCCTAGTTTACAGAAGCAGGTCTGGGGGGGGGGAGGAGGGGGAATGTTTGAAGGTGGTGCCTACTTCTGTTTCTGGCCTGAGATTTCTGCTTCCTGACCCACTACTCTGTTAGCTGTAGCCCTGCGCTCCTGCTGCTATAGATGGAGCCATGCAGTCCCTGCGGTGGTGATCTACGGCCCCTTGCTCTAGTTTTGTTTCCGATGCCGTGATGAGTACTCTGGCAGGAGGCAGCTTTAGTGGAGAAAGAGGCTTATTTCTGTTCATGATTCTAGGTTGTGATCCACGGCTTTGGGGAAGTCAAGGCAGGGACGTCACACAGCTAGTGGCGTCACATAGCTAGTGACATCACACAGTGAGCGACATCACATTCACACACAGTCAAGGGCAAAGAGGCATGAATGCACGCACGCTCGCTTGCTGTCTGCCTGTGCTCACATTCTCTATGTCATATAGGTCAGGACCCCCAGCCTAGGGGATGGAACCACCTACAGTGGGCTGGGCCTTCCCACACCAATAAACTTAATTCAGACAATCCCTTCCTGTGAGGCATAACTCAAGTTAAAGTCCCTCCCTGAGACTCTCCATGTGATTCTGGGTGCGTCAAATTGACAACTCCAGAGAACCATCACAGCCTCTGGAAACATGATCCCCAATGAACTGTTCCTCTTTTAAGTTGCTTCTGTCCGGTTTGGGGCCACAGTGACTTTGGGGTAAAGTAACTAATATATCATGTCCTGTCTACTGCATGCCTTCCTGTCCCACCTGGCAGAAATGAGTATGGAACATATCCTCCTGTCCCCTACCTGGCCGCGCATGCCCCATGTTGACATGAATCAATACGAGTCAGAGACCTGGTGGACGGCAATGTCCACTGAGCTGTCGGAGAGTGGAGGCTTAGGCAGTCGGGCTGGGTAGGGCAGGACCCGCTGGTCTAACACAGGGCCACAGGGAGAAGGGAGGGTCTTGGCCAGAACGGAGCTCCTGCAGGGATAGCTAGGGCAGGGTACTTCTGGAGAGTAATATTGCTTTGGAACCTGGGCTAATGAAGCAGGTACTTCTCGGCCACCCGTAGGCCATCGTGAGGCCAGACCTTGTCTCCGAGGGCCCGTGACCTGAGAGGTGAGGCACAGTGTGAGGTGTGGAGCGCACTGCCTGGCTCGCTTCCTCAGCTGATTTACACACTCCCACGCTGACTCTCTAAAATCAATCTTTCCCCAATTGCCTCCTGGCTCCCAGCAGCGTCTAGGTCTGCCCTGCATGAGTAACTCAAAAAAAAAAAAAAAAAAGTCTCCCACACTCTGAGCAGCTTCTCCTGGAGTCCCTGCCAGAGCCTCTGGTGGGCAGGAACAGGGGAGGAAGAGCCTCTGCCTCAGCCTTTGATGGGGAGTTGTGATATGAGGCAGGGGCATGATGGAGTCTGATAGGGAGCAGGGAGGGATGTGGTTGGGCTTGCTCTGCTCAGAAGGGTCTTGAGCAAGAGTAGGGGAGGGGCCGTCCCGCTGGAGCCTCCGATGGGGGTGGGGTGGGGGGGGAGAGGCAGCAGGTGCCTGACATAGAAAACCACTGTCAGAGCAGACCCTGCCTCGAGGCCCACTGTGCAGATGGGCCTGGGTGGGCAGGAGCCGTGGGCAGTGCTTCCGTGTAACAGCTACAGAAAGAGTGCTCTGTTCAGTGGCGGGGTGTTTCCCTGCCTCTCTTTTGTAAATATTTAGGATAATTACTTCTTTTACACATTAATAAGCATTGAGCTGGCAGTTGGCTTAATTTTGACATATTTTATGTCAGAAGAAGTGGGGCTGTGATTAGCTGGGGGCAGGTTTTCCTACTACAAACTGACACGGATAGCTCTCTGCTCCTCCTCTGCTATTTTCTAAAAAAGTGTCCCTTATTAGGGAGTCGAGACTCTTGCGCTGAAGACGGAGCTAATGCACTGTGTGTGTGTGTGTGTGTGTGTGTGTGTGTGTATGTGTGTGTGTGTTTCCACGTTCTCAAGAACCTGTGTGAGCTCAGGCACGTTACTTATCCTTCTGGACCTTAGTCTCCTCCTCTGTAAGATGGTGCTAAGACAGTACCTTCTGCAAGTGGCGCTAACATCTGCAAAGCATTTGAACCAGTGCCTCTAAGTGCTGAGAATAGGGAGGCCAGTATCTGCCTTCTGATGCTCCTTTCTCTGGAGGAGCATCAGGCTCACCAGGGCTCAGTTCTGCTATTCCTCACGTCTTCCTCCCCTCCCTCCTCCACCCCGTGCCTGCTTCTCTTTCTTCAGCTCCCCCACTCTACACTTGAGGATGTTTAGACTACATCCTGTTAGATTTAACCCCCCAACTTATATACAAGGCCCAGAAGGTCTTGCTTATCTCTCAGCCAGAGACTTTCTCCCCAGACTCCCTTTGCTGAATGCCGAAGGCTTCTATTACTCCCGTTGTCCCAGCTCTCCCGCATCCTTAGCCCTCCTCCCCACTGGCCCTGGGGGTGGGGGTGGGGGCTGCCTTGGAGCCCAGGGTGTGGCGGCCTCACCAAGTGTGGCCAAAGCGGGAGCTTCATAAATCTGTTCACTGCCACGCCCCTCCGATGGGGTGGCCAGCGTGGCGAGGGCGCCAGGTTTCCAGGCGCTTCCCCAAAAAGGGAGAGAAAGTGTGAGTAGTAGTTGAAGTGGTCGTGGAATATCCAGCACTTTCCTGATTCTTTCCTGGCCCAAATGTGGAGCTTTATTGCAGAGGGCCGCGCTCTTTATTTCTGTGTGTTCTTCCAGCGCGTGGGCTGCTACATACACATAAGGTCAGGGGTTAACCTAGAATCAATCGATCTCCTGTCTCAGGACACTTCTTCCCAAGAGGGAAAGCCTTCTAGATTGCTGATCAAGTTCCTTCTAGTTCCTTGCGGAAACTTGAGATGCCTAATCTGCTCCAGGGCTCCTTCACTTAAGGGTGTGCAATCCCGAGCCGGAGTGGGAGGGACCGAAGCCACCCCGCCCGTTTAAAACCCCGCCCTTGGCCCCGCCCCGCCCGCCTTAGAGGACCCCTGGCAGGTTCAGCTGACGCTGCACTCCACGTGACGCGAGCGCCGAGTGAACATGGCGTCCAACGCGCGGTGAGTGCTGAGCTTGTCCCTTGATCTGCCTGCGGCCCGCGTAGAGGTGACCTGCCTCGGTGTTCCTAGTTGAGCAGTGGGTGACATCCCCCGAACTCTGACTGGACTTGCTGTGTGGCCGCGGGCCGCGTTCTTCTCCGGGGCACCGGAATCGAGAGCCGGGCCGGGCGAGTGGTACCTGCAGTGCAGAGCCCCTTGCACGCTCGCGGCTGCCCACTGGCCCTGGGGGTGCGGGGTGGGGGCTGCCTTGGAGCCCAGGGTGTGGCGGCCTCACCGTGTGTGGCCGAAGCGGGAGCTTCACAAATCTGTTCACTGCCACGCCCCTCCGATGGGGTGGCCAGCGTGGCGAGGGCGCCAGGCTCCCAGGCGCTTCCCCAAAAAGGGAGAGAAAGTGTGAGTAGTAGTTGAAGTGGTCGTGGAATATCCAGCACTTTCCTGATTCTTTCCCGGCCCAAATGTCAGCTTCTCCAAGACACCTTCCCTTAACGATCTGATCAACTCTATACTGCCTGATTTTCTAGGTGTCAGTTGTCTTCTCTCTAGCTCCATTGCATTGGTCGGCTTAGGCTCAATTCTTAATTAATTACCATAATTCTGTATGATTAAAGGGTCAGTGGTCCTGTTGGGAGGAAGTTGGACAGTGTTGTGGAAGCACAGGTGATCAAAGGTTAAGAGAGAGACTGAGAGAGTAGGGTGCATCACTGAGCTAGTAGGTGTGGTTCTAGTGACTTCTCTAGACTTTGTCCTGGGGGAGCATGAAGGATTGTCATCTGGAATCTGCTTTTTAAGAATTTTAGACAGCCTCTCACTATGTAGTACAGACCAGCCTGGGACTCTGAATCCTCCTGCTTTGCTCTTTAGAGTGCTGACATTACCGGCCCTATAGCACGACACCCTGCTTGAGATCTGTTCTGTTTTGTTTTGCTTTGTTTCAAGACAGGGTTTCTCTGTGTAGTCCTGGCTGTCCCGAAACTCACTCTGTGTAGTCCAGACTGGCCTCGAATTTGGAGGTCCACCTACCTCTGCCTACCAAGTGCTGGGATTAAAGGTGTGTGTCACCACCGCTTGGCTTCTTAAAGAACCCAATAGCATGAACTGTGGCTTCAGTGGGGGAGGGGGTGGACCTGTGGTAGTGGGTATTAGGAAGGGTAGGGGTAGAAGAAGGCAGTTCTCCACAGACTGAGTTAGGAACTGAGACGAGTATGGTAAAACTAGTGGAGCAAATGCATCTCTGTCTTAAATGAGGGCAGTGGAAACAGTGGCCATCTCAGTTGGCTTCCACGGTTGGGAGAGCTTTGAACCTAGCAATCATTTAGTGACTGCCTGCAGTTTTCTGGGAGCAACACTGGGCGGTTAAAGCTGATGGACAGGTGGGATCTGTCACCTAATTCTGTGCCATCTAACTCTGTCATCTAACTTTGATCTTGGTCTGTGCCAGCAAGAGGCGTGAGTTCTAAGATCATGGGAGGATCTTTGCGCTTAGTGATCTTTGGGTGAACTTTAAACACTGAGACACACTTCAGGTGGAGAACTGTGTAGACAAAGTCCTGGTAGGTCTCCAGGAGGCCAGGACCAGAACTGTGAGCCCAGCCTTTGGCCCTCCATTAAGAAGCACAGTCAGCAGTAAGTGTGAGCAGGTTTCTGTCTGTGGGATTTCATTTGTCTGTCTGTCTAGGCTGGCCAGGTGGTCACAGGCAGGTCCAGCAGCTGTGTTTGGGTTTGAGACTCCAGGCTGGCTCAAGGCTTGCTTCTTTCTGGAAGATTCCCAGTCTGGGATAGGAACTAGTCAGATCCTCAAAGGAAGCCTCTCGTAGCCAAACTGATTCTCTGAGGTCATCACACAAGATAATTGAGAAGTGACACAAGTCGGGTGGTGGTGGTGCACGCCTTTAATTCTAGCACTTGGGAGGCAGAGGCAGGAGGAGTTCTGAGTTTGAGACCAGCCTGGTTTATGGAGTGAGTTCCAGGACAGCCGGGGCTACACAGAGAAACCTTGTCTCAAAAAACAAAACAAAACAAAACAAAAAACAAAAACAGAAAAAACAAAACAAAACAAAAAACAAAAAAAAGTGACACAAATGGGGGAGCATATTTATTAAGAAAGCTGACAGACATGGGGGTTTTCCACAGTTGGCCAGGGCCTCCTTGGGAAGAGCCATCTCAGAAATGTTGAGCCTGTGTTGAGTCCTGTAAGGCCTTAAGGGGACAAGATTGACGTAGTTCCATAGAAGGCCTGACTCTCTGTTGCTGCATTCCTGTGACAGATAGGCATGCTACTTGTCTTCCGTTTTTGGGACGTGCTGAGGTTGTAACCCAAGCCTCGCTGTGCCAAGCCAAGTGTTCTGCCACCAAACTTTATTCCCAACTTTTTTTTTATTAATTAATTAATTTTTTTCAGGTAGGGACTTGCCGTATGTAGGTCTTGAACTCACGATCCTTCTGTATAAGCCTCCAGGGTAATGGGATGACAGGCTTACATCACCATGCCCAACTAAGAGTGTCTGATGTAATGAGCCTCAACTCAAAGCCAAGGGCGTCCAAGGAATCTGAGTTGGTTTCCAACAGAGTCCTAGTAAAACATAGGAGCAGTAGGCTACTGAGAATCTCAGGTGTGCCTCTTATGAATGGAGGAGCGTCCTAAATCTGTGCACGGGTGGGAGGTAGCACCCCTCACCCGTTTTCTCCTTGAGCCATGCGCTGAGTTTTCTATGTACAGGTCTAGGCCATAGCCGGACCGGTCTGCATTTGTTGCCCTCTGTCCTCCGTGTCCTGGACCTTGCTCAGCTGATGGCCCTGGGATGCTCTTGGCTTCTAGCATGATTGAAAGATTGTTCACAGATTTGCAGGTCCAGCCCAGATGGCTCCTCCTCCCATAAACAGGCCTCCCATTGAATCTGCTCAGACCCCCAGAGAACCCCAGTTTGTGTTAGTAGCACACACCTTCGCATCTCCTCATCTTGACTAGCTGAGGGCTTGGTTTCTGGCATTCCTTTCCTGGCATCCCTGGAGCCCAGGGAGCTAGTGGGTTTGTCTCCCTGGGGCCACCAACCCGACATGAAACGGTGCCATTCAAATGAAAGAGACGGTTACCATATGAATTACTCCAGAATGCTGTTCTGCGTTCTTGGGAGACAGCAGTGGCCAAAGGGGGAGGAGTTGTGGATAGGAAGGGGCACAGAATTCCAAAAGAGTAGGATGAAGAACTGATTCTCATTCCTCATCTGAGCGGCACTCCAGGAGCTCTGCACACCACCAAGGAGCATCTCACGAGCCGCCCTGGGTGTGTGTGTCTCATGAGCTACCCGCTGTGCTGGAATAAGCATTCGGGACACAAAATGTTGTCAGGGTCAAAAGCTGTCACACCCTTATGTGAACCTTGTGCTTCTGAGCAGAGTCCTCGTGCTTACTCTGGAAAATGGTGAGTCTGGGGAAGCCAGGCCCACCCAGGTGCCCTTTGACCTCTCTGGTTCTTCCCTGGGCTTGGTCCCGTCTCGACTCAGTCCTTTGTCCCTAGATGTGTGTGCTTGTTCTCCAGTCCTTGTCAGGAGAGAGGAGAGCGGGCGGCTACATGGCACTTGCCCCCTGCCCAAAGTCCCTTTAGTCAGGGATATTGTTCTGTAGTTAGGTAGCCAGTGGCTGCTGAATATCTCAATGCCTGGTCATCCTTGGCCAGCCTCTTTCTCATGTGGTAGCACAGGGATCTTGCTACAGCCTGTGCCGTGGAGTGAGTCCTGGCGAAGCCTATATGCTTGTCTTAGTCTGTTTTCCGATGCTGTATCTCAGTACCCAAGACTGGTACCTTATAAAGAAAATAACTTTATTTTGGCTCACAGTTCTGGAAGCTATGTCACCCGACAGCCAGCCTCGGGTGAGACCCTCACTTGATGTTAGAACTTGGTGGGTGACCTGGCGTGGAAGGAATACATATGAAAGGGACGTGTACCTTGTGCATAAAAGAGAGGTCCCTTGGCAAGATGGCCAGCTGACCTCACCTTGTGACAACTCACTGCCTCAGTAGCTGTAGTGGTCCCAGGAGACCTAACTCACTCCCTTGAGACAGTATTAATTCCTAATCATCTCCCAGAAAGCCCCAGACCTCTTAAAAGTCCACGACTAACGTTACACCGGAGACTAAGCCTCTTTATGAACCTTAGCGACAGACCGAGGGGCAACAATCTCCTTTAATGCCATTCACTTATTAGCTCGGTACATTGTGTAAGGGTTGCAGTTGTGTAGCCCAGGCTGGCCTCTGAGTTTCCATCCTCCTGCCTCGACCTCCGAAGTGCTAGGATGCCTCCACATCGAGCTGGGCATAATGCTTGAAAATGCCTTAAATAAATAAGGGATCACAAGGAAAACAAATTACACGGGAACGCGAGCCGTCAGGATGTTAAGTGAATCTGTGATGTGGTCACGTGCGCTTTTATTGACACATTAATTAGATAACAGGAGCCTGGAGCAGGTCTAACAGGCACCTTGATTTTGAAGTCTTGGCAGATGAGAAAGTCCCCGCGGTGCTGTGATGTGATAGCGCCCGTGAGCTCTGTGGGAGGCAGAGTCCTTGGCGTGGCTGATACTCAGGCTAGTTGCTTGCACCAATAGTGAATCAAATGTAAATTTGAATTATAAGTTAGGAAGAAAAACAAAGAAATTATTTTTTCACCCAGAAGATAAGGTGTTAATATTCCATGCATGGGCCTTCGATCAGAAACCTGTAGGGAGCCATTGTTGGCAAAGGAGAGGGTGGTTGTGCTGGCTAGTTTTAGGTCAACTTGACTCGAGCTAGAGTCGTTTGGAAGAGGGCACCTCATTAGAAAAAATGATCTACCAGATTTGTCTGTAGGCAAGCCTGGGGTGCATTTTCTTGGTTGATGATTGCTGAGGGAGGGCCCAGCTCACTGTGCATGGCTCCACCCTGGGCTGGTGGTCCTGGGTTCAGCAGGCTGAGCAAGCCATGGAGAACAAGCCAGTAAGCAGCACGCCTCCATGGCCTCTGAATCAGCTCCTGCCTCCAGGAGCTCCAGCCAGGTTCCTGCCCTGTTTGCATGCCTGTCCTGACTTCCTAGGTGATGACCAGTGGTGTGGAAGTGTAAGCTAACTTGCTTTTTGTTCAAGGTCTTTATCACAGTAATAGAAACCCGGAGACAGCAGCATAGGGTGGGTTGCAGGAGCTGTGGCATTGCACACTCCCTGGGGTCTGGCTCTGTTATTAGTCAGTCTGCTGTTTTCTAGTCTGCCTCTCTGGTGTTGGTGGTTGGGTCTGTCCTGTGAATGTCTTTAGCCCTGAGCTGGTCCACCACCCAGTTCATTCCCCTCAGCTGTATCTATGCCCAGGCTGCCTGTAGTGGATTGTACTTTGTTTGTTCCGGGACTCAGGAATGACATGCTTGTGGATTTGAAATTCCAAGGGTCAATTAACAAGCAACCAACCAACTAACGAACAAACAAAACCCTTCACCAGAAACCAGTTGGACAGCCAGGCCTAGAGGAGGCCTCGGGAGTCTGAGCGGGACAATTGCAAGTTCAAGAACTTCATGGCTGACCGAACAAGTTCAAGGCCGGTCTGTCTCAAAATAAAATTTTAAAAAAAGGGGGACTGCCTGGGGACATAGCCCAGGGGCGGGGTGCTTGCCTAGGGTGTGCCAGATGCTGAGTTCAGTTCCCAGGATCACAAAAGAAATGAGCCGAGGATGTTTTATTGGTACTACATTAGATGAATTTACAGAGAGAAGCCACTCTCTGCTCTGGCCCTGACTATCCCTTTGAGGGTTTCCTATCTCTGTAATCTTTGATCCTGAGAGTGTCCTTGAGTTCGACTAGAGCATGTGGCCTTGCCTGGTGGCTCTGGCTGAACTGGCTTTCTTTAACCCAGATAAGGTGGGTGGTGGTGTGACCTAGCCTTGTGGAGAGATAAGTGACTATCCCGGGGCTTGTTCCGAGGAGCCCCCTCAAATACTAGCATGCTCAGATGCTCAAGTCCCCTATATGAAACAGGCAGGAGGCCCCAAGTCTGGGTGTCCAAACGGACTTTAGACCTTTGTGACAGGAGGTCAAGAACCTTCTAGATGGGATGATCACATGCCAGGGACAGGCGTCCCTTGTTAGGCTTAATGAGTGGGTCGAGTAGAGGGGAGCCGTAGGAGGCAGGGAAGCCCCTGAGTCCATCGCAGGAATCCTTAACGCATTTGCTCATGAGTGCCCCCCCCACGCTGTGCTAACCCCCTTCCATGGGTGGCACCCAGTGGGTAGGGGCGGGGTGGGAGTTCCCTGAGTGTGGGTGCTAGAGGGTGCACTTTCAGTTCCTGTCAGCCAGACCAGCTGGGAGCCATGCGTACAAGCTGTTACTAGGATACTCCTGGCCTCTCGTCCTCGTGATCGAGAACGGCAGATATGAACCCCAGCTCTTGTGGAGGCCCCGGCTACTTGTGCCCTCCAAACCTCCTACTCACTCTCCTGGGAGGAAGGAAGGGCAGGTGCTGGGGGGAGGAGTGAGCACCTAGAGCACCAGCTTGTGGAGGTGCTCCCCGCTCCTCTCCTCCACCCTTCCTGCCTCCCAGCTCAGCTCATGAATGGAGCCGTCTCGGCACCTTCAAATCTGCACGGTTAATGTGTACCCCCCGCACCCCCTGCAACAAGCACTTGCTGTGTGTCAGGCATTGTGCTAGGCACAGGGCACAGTGACTCAGACAGAGCTAGGTCTCACTCCTGGAGGGCCTGTCTCAGTTAGGGCCCTGGTTGGTGCCAGGAGTTGGCTGCAACGATGGTTTCACAGAACTGTAGGAATGTGAAGAGAGCCTGAAGGAGGGGAGGGCCCGCCGCTCCGCTCCGAGAGACAGGCACAGGCTTTTGGTTTTATGGCCCTCGGTGGAGGGAGTCCAGGGAGCTCTATGCTCATGTTTTGCCCCTCCCCTCCCCCACCTCTCATAGGCTCAGCCTACCTGGAATCCAGAGGCTGGGTGCAGGCCAATGGACCCAAGGCACTATGGGTGGGCGGGATCTGGGGAGCAAGCTGGGAGACTGGCCTAGTGCTGTGTGGGGTGAGTGGTGGTGGGCGGTCAGAAATGAGTCTAGGAATGCTTACCAGGTGGCATTGGGGCCAAGGTATGCAGGAGGTGTGTGTGGGGTGTGGGGGTCACTGAGGCCTCTTCACGGCTCCCCTACAGTGTGATGGGAGGCCCAGTATGGTCCTCGGGCAGCGCCTACTCTGCTGCCGTAGCTGTGGCTTAAGCCTGCTCTCTCGAACTCTGCCCCCAGGACGGGAGACTTCAGGGGCTCCCTGTTGCCTCCCCACCCTTGTCTGACTGCGAGCTGCTTTGCATGGTCTGCCTGCCTTCCTTCCAGGGTATCATTACCAGACATGGATACCAGTTCTGTCTTTGTCTTGCCGTGTCGCGTGTTACCTGGAGAGACAGCCACACATTAAGTCTGTTCTTTGCACAGCGGAGGAGGCTGCGGAAGGGTGGGGAGCTCAGACCGAGAAAGCAGTGGAGAGTTTCTTAAAGCTGTTGAGGTGGGGGTGGATCTGGGCCACGTGGGCTACTCCCCTCATAGGTATGTGAGGGTGAGGGCCAGAGGTGGAATGAGAAGGCAGGGATGGCTTGAGCACCATCAGAGCACAGCGCCCTCTAGTGGCAGGAGGAGGCAAGGCTCAAGTCTTTGTCATATCAGAGGGCCAGGGGCCTCGGCATGTAGAGGGACATCATTGGCCTGTGGCAGCAGATGGTACTTAATGAAACATTGAGTCCACCGGTGTCAGGAAGAGTATGGACCTAGACTTAGGGTTCCAGTACAAGGCTGGCTTGGACATGATGGGGAAAACACAGAGGATGGAGGAGCCGTTTCAGGGCGTTCAGCAGTATGGCCTACCAGTGTCACGGCTACAGAAAGGCCTGGTGAGGACTAGAGCAGGACCCAGTGTGGCTTTCGGAGCATAGGGTCGTTGTGGTCAGATGTACTGTTTGTTAGTGGGGCGATGAGTGGGCCTCGGGATAAACTGGGGAGCGTGTGTTGTCAGGAGTGCCAGGGCTTTGGCTTCTCTTTAGAATATTAACAGCAAAGTGGAGGAAGAGAGGGATTGCTGGGAGGGCTGAGGAAATGGTTTTCCCTTTTTTAGGGTCAGGTCATGAAGGTTGAAGGTGCCCCAGTAGGGGAGAAACTTGTTGCAGAAGCAGCCTGTGGATGGGTATGCGGGTGGGGAGGCTGTGCACAGTCTGTGGGTGTGGCGTGGGACCTGGCATGGGCTAGCTTAGAAATCTAGGGTGGCACATCTTCCCCGGGAAGGCAGACCTGGCCCTTCCCAGCACCTGTGGACTCCCCAGAACACCGGCCTTGCTATCCTTGAAGGCTGCACTCGGCAGCTGCTGGTCACAGGGCCATGGCGCTGTGGGGCTGCACTGTTTGTGCATACTGAGCGGTTGGGCACTGTGGAGCACGGGAACAGGCTGTAAGGCTGGGAGCGGATGAGGAAGGGGGCGGGATGGGGAGCGCGTGCGCGGTACTGTGCCCGTCACTGTGCGGGTCAGAGCTCAGCCTTCCCACCTGTTCTTGAAAACCCAAAGCAGATGGCAGGCCCTTGGAGGGTGGCACATGAGTGCTCTCTCCCCTGTAGAGGCTTTCCCACATAAGCCTTGTCCGCCTACCAGCTGAGCGGGTACAGTCGCCCCTCATCCCCAGGTAAGCCAGGCGCCCAGGAGCAGAAGGGTAGAGAGAGTGATAGACAAGCCTCTGTAGCCTCGGTTGGCCCAATGAAGGGTTGTCTCTCGGTCCCAACAGGCTAAGCATAGGCCGGCTCACCACAAGTTGGCCAGAGTCCCTCTGAGGCCCAGACCACAGGTAATGGACACATGTGGGAGGCACTCACCGGCCTGTGCTCATGTCTCTGCAGCCCGTCCTTCTCTCTGGGGAATGAGACCCTGAAGGTGCCCCTGGCACTCTTCGCCCTGAACAGGCAGCGCCTGTGTGAGAGGCTGAGGAAGAATGGAGCTGTGCAGGCCGGCTCAGCTGTCCTGTTGCAGGGTGGGGAAGAGATGCAGCGATACTGCACCGATACCTCCATCGTCTTCCGCCAGGTGAGTCGCACCCCGCTGTCACCGGCCTGCCAGGCAAGGGGCTCAGGGCTGGGCAGGGCTTGGTTCCAAGGGCCCCTCGAGGCAGCATGGGAGCAGGGATCCACATCTGGGGTCAGCACCTCCAGCCTCACCTGTTGGGCAGACATGTCAGGATATGGAAAGATGTCCTTGGGGTGCAAACAGGCTAGACTTCGTGGAGGAGTTGGTGTTTGGAGTGAGCCAGGGTGAATCTGGACGAGCGAGAGGACAGTGCCGAGGAGTGGGTAAAACAGAGGGTGGTCTGGGCCACTGGCTACAGTTTGGGGGGACAGCAGAAGCTATAGAGGAGGGATTGAGTTCCTGGGACCAGATGCTGGCAGGGAGGAGAACGCAGGGTTGTGTGACCTGCCTGTTCAGAGGCCTCAGCCTTCATCTGGTTTGGCCAGTGCTCACCCTTGGCACCCTAACTGGGCTTTGGTCATGTCCCCCTCCCCCCCTATATGTATTAGACGCTCACTGAGGTTCTAGAACTATGGTATACAGCCCAGACATCCTGTACTTGGCTAAGAATTACTGCAACACAAAGTCCTCAGGAATAACACTTGCCCAGGAAGCGAGGGTGACCCAGAGCTGGGCCTATACTCATTGATGCATCATACCCACTTTATAGAGGAGGAAACTGAGGCCTAGGGGAACTACCTTGCCAAGAGGTAGACCTGGAGTTAGAACCCTATCTTCTAGCTGGGCCTGGTGAAGGCCTGTAATTCCAGTCCTCGAGCGGATTAATTAGTTAGATCACTAGTTCAAAGCCAGCATAGGAAACTTAGGGACACCCTACCTGAAAACCAAACCAAACCAAAACAAAACCAAGTAAAAACAACAACAAAAAATTCCTGAGAATGTTGTTCATTGTTGGAGACCTTGCCTAGAATCCTCCAGTGAGGGGCTGTGTGTGTGGCTCAGTGGTAGAGCCCCTGCCTAGAATCCCCCAGTGAGAGGCTGGAGGCGTGGCTCAGTGGTAGAGCCCTGCCTGGGATCCCCCAGTGAGGGGCTGGGGTCATGGCTCAGTGGTAGAGCCCTGCCTAGAAACCCCCAGGGAGGGACTGGGGGTGTGGCTCAGTGGTAGAGCCCCTGCCTAGAATCCTCCAGTGAGGGATCTAGGGGCGTGGCTCAGTGGTAGAGCCCCTGCCTGGAATCCCCCAGGGAGGGGCTGGGGGCATGGCTCAGTGGTAGAGCCCCTGCCTGGACTCCCCCAGGGAGGGGCTGGGGGCGTGGCTCAGTGGTAGACCCCCTGCCTAGAATCCTCCAGTGAGGATCTGGGGGCGTGGCTCAGTGGTAGAGCCCCTGCCTGGAATCCCTCAGAGAGGGGCTGGGGGCGTGGCTCAGTGGTAGAGCCCCTGCCTAGAATCCTCCAGTGAGGATCTAGGAGCGTGGCTCAGTGGTAGAGCCCCTGCCTGGAATCCCCCCAGGGAGGGGCTAGGGGCGTGGCTCAGTGGTAGAGCACATGCCAAGCACATCGTAGGCTCTAGCTTCAGTGTCCCGTACAGCCATTCTGACACGCACACATGCACGCACAAAGTCCACCTCCACAGCTGTGATTATTTTCTCCCTCAGCTTTCAGACCTAGAACTGTGACTAGAACTTTACTTAGAGTGGGAGGTGCGGGCACAGAGGAATGTGAAGGGCAGGTTGTAAGGGAAGGTCTGGCTATGAGCATGGCCCGTTGTCCTCACAGCCACAAGCTTGCAATCCCCAGCTGCCAAGTATCATGGAGGTCTCAGGCTTTTTCTGCCTAATCTCGAAGCTTTTAGAGCTTTATATATTTGTAGCTTAAAAAAAAAATCATCACTTTTCTAAGTTCAGCTCTGGGCTCCCTGATTGATGTCCTTCTGGGTTCATCTGAGAAGAGCCCCTCCCCCACTTCCTAGCTTGGTGACCCCAGCTCAGTGCTTACTGCTGAGCGTAGGGGCGGGGATGTGGGGTGTGGGGTGGGGGAGGAGGGACCGAGCATCCCCATTTGGGTAGAAAGATTCTGTGTGGGTTTCTGAATTGAGCTTGTGCTTGGTGCTGTTGGCCTCTGGCCGCCACGGTTCTGGGAGTGACCTGCAGGAGGACGAGGTAGGGACACGCAGGAAACCCAAATGGTTAAAAATAAAAGACCCGAGTTTGGCTGGGAAATGGCTCAATGGATAAAAGTGCTTCCTGCGTGTGCGCGCGCGAAGCGGACAACCTGAGTTCCATCCCCAGGACCCAGAAGGTAGAAGGAAAGAACCAGTTCTTACAGGTTATCCTCTTAGGTCCACGCACACACACACACACACACACACACACACACACACACAAATAGTAATAGATCAATGTCATTAAGAGAGGGTAGAGGGGGTCAGAGGGGCCCCTGACCAACAGCAACGTGGCAGGGTGGACAGCTGGTGTGGATGAACTGGGAATCAGACTGTGCAGGACTGAAGCCACTTCCTAAGAGGAGGCCTGAGTGGAGAAGGGAGGCCCCAGCCTCTGCTCCCCTGCCTCCGGTACTCCCCACTTCCGCTCTGGTCATTGGGTAACAAGGCCCCCTCGCTCCCTCCACAGGAGTCCTTCTTTCACTGGGCCTTCGGTGTCATCGAGTCAGGCTGCTATGGTGTCATCGATGTGGACACTGGAAAGTCAACCCTGTTCGTGCCCAGGCTCCCTGCTAGCTACGCCACCTGGATGGGAAAGTAAGGAGCGGTCCCTGCCTTGGTACCCAGCCTGCTGAGGAGAATGACGGGCTAGGGACAGGAGGAAGGGCCTTTGCGGCAAGCTCTGAATCACAGTTGGGAGGAGGGTCAGATCCACCTATGGTTAGAGGCATGGCTTATTAGAAAGCCCAGATTCCCTGAATACTAAAGATAGCTGTGGCTTTTGGACCAGCCAGTGGTGGCTTGCATGGGCGTGCTGGAGGCGTGTGTGTTGTCCCCAGGCTCCCTTTCTGAGGCTCGTTACTTACATTTAGAGGTGTTTCTAATGCCTACCTCTAGCCACAGATGCTCTGTCCTTCCCTGGCTTCTCTGTGAGAGATGGTAGAGGATTAGGGCTGTCCATCTGAGGAGTTTGGGACCAGAGGCCGGGCTGTAAGCTCCCTGGGAGAGGCCGGCCCACTTCTATTCTCCAGGATACCTGCCAGCGCTCTGGCCTGCTTACAGCACTAAGGCAGATGCGGTGTGACCAGGGATGTTTGAAGTAATCAGAGAATCTTGTCTTCCAGTCTGTCATTTCTGCCTGGAGAGTGATTATTCCAGGCTAATGTGTAAATTGCAGCCTTTGCTACCCGGTGCCCCGTTGCGCTCATTACCAGGTGGGCTGCTGAGTCTGTGGCTGTTTGAGTGACATGGCACCTGGCTGCCACAGGGACTCTGAGCTCTTTGCCGAGGGCCAGAGCCCCTAAAGGGCTGTCCTCCATCCTCCCTCTGCTTCGCGCGCTGTCCCTCCTGCTCCACGCAGACCGCACAGCATCCGTCAGTGCTCCTGGCATCTCACTCTCTGCTGTCTTGTGTGTGTGCGGGGGTGGGGTCAGCTCCACAAATTGGCATTGGTTCTGCTTCTAGGTCACTTGGCAGCCTCCCAGGCTGGCCCCGGGTCATCAGCTTTGCTGTGGAGATGCAGCTGAGGCAGAGTTGGCAGCCGGAGAGACGCAAGCTCTGGTTTCCCTGCGAAGCTTTCTTGACTCTCGGGAGGGACTGAGGCAGGGTGGGGGTAGACATGTCTTGCTTAGCTGCCTTTGGGGTAGACAGCTGGGCTGCCGGGGAGAGGCCAGGCCGGATCCCTCCCTAGCTTGTATTCCATCTGCAGCCAAAACCCTACCACTTCCCTATTTTAAAGAGGAAACAGGTCCAGTGTGCTAGGGAGGCCTGTTCAGCACTGTGGCCTGTTCTTGGGGGAGCTGTGATTAGAAGTAAGGATTGCCTGTGGGCTGTCATGGCCTCTACGTGGTGGCATGGGGCACCAGTGAGTGAGTCTAACCACTGCTCTGACTCCTTCCTAGGATCCACAGAACCATTACAGTGGTGTGTTGGTGGGTTGGTTACATTCGAGAGGCCAGCATGAGGTGATGATGTTGCTAGGAATGCAGTAATATTGTCCACAAATGACTGTCCCTGTGCTGTCCCAGGTTGTCAGTGAGCTTGTAATCTTCTGTCTAGCTAGAGAGGTGGAATCTCTCTCACTCCTGCTTGACCCTGGTCAGGACCACGACACAGTATGTTGCTGTGGTTCTCTCTAGTGGGACGCTCTCCTCTGGAACGCAGCTGTTCTACCATGTGTGGAGAGCCTCTGCTGGTGCGGCACCAGCCATCAATCCGCGTGAATGAGCCTTCAGATGACTCGAGGCTTCTGCCGAGATCATGGTGTCATGGAGGTCAGAGGAGCTGCCTAGGCTCCGCCTCACTTCCTGGCCTTGAGATTCCACACACTAGTGACCTTTCTCATTTCAACAAAGTTTTTGACAAAAGCACCCTAAGGGAGGAAGGATGTATCTTGGTTTAGTGTCTCAGAAGGCATGGCTCATCACGGTAGGGAAGGCTTGACAACTGGAGCGACTCAGGACCTGTCACCAGGAGTGTGACGTCATGTCATGGCAGCACTCAGGAAGCAGAGAATGGGACCACACTCGTGGTCAGGTTATAACTCTCACAGCTTGCCCCCAGTGCCCAGCTAATAAAAGTTCTGCAACCTTCCAGGATAGCACCTAGCTAGAGACTGGATGTTCAGTCACATGATCCTCTGGGGGACAGCCCAGATTCAAACCACAGCAAGAAAAATAGTCTTTTAGCTTTTTGTTCCACTCAGTTTTGGGGAACTGTAGTCTATAAGTCAGGTTTTCACTGCTATGACAAAGTACCTGAAAAAAACAAGTTCAAAAGAGGAATGGTTTATTTTGGCTCACGGTTTCAGAGGTTTCACTCCGTGGCTTGCAGGTTTCATCACTGTGGGTCTGACATAAGGCAGAATACTATGGTAGTGGGAGCATGTTGCGCAGTTACCCTCGTGGTAGCTAGAAAAGAAGGGGTAGGAGAAGACAGACAGACAGATGGATGGACAAGGGCTCTAAAATACAGTTTTAAGGATATACCTCCCAGTGCCTTACTTACTTCAGTTAGGCTTGGCCTCCTAAAAGCCCACTGAGCTATTAGTCTGTCAATAGTTACTCTATTGATGAAGTTAATACCATAATAAGCCTCTCCTGAGCATTGCCTCACAGGGAAGCAAGCTTTCAACTTGCAAGTCTTTGTGGGACCCTTCTTATCCAACCATAACATCTAAACACTTGAACAGCCATGAGGAAGTGTATGTCTCATCTCCATAAGATGCTTCCAGAATGCCTCCTGCACCCCAAGCTGTCCTTGTGAACAGAACTGTGGCTGTCTGTGGTGGTTCAAGTGAAAATGGCCCCCATAGGCTCTAGGGAGTAGAACCGTGGCCTTGTTGGAGTAGGTGCGACCTTACTGGAGGAAGTGTGTCACTAGGGGGTGGGCTTTGAGGTCTGAGATGCCCAAGCCAGGCCCAGTGTCTCACTCTCTTCTTCTTGTCTGCTGATCGAGCGCCGTGTCTGCCCGCATGCCACCATGATTCCTGTCATGATGAGAATGGACTGAACCTCTGAACTTTTAGTCACCCCCAGTTAAATGTTTTCCTTTATAAGAGTTGCTGTGGTAATGGTGTCTCTTCACAGCAATGGAAACCCTAAGACAGAAATTGGTACCTGAGACTGAGGTATGGTTGTAATGGTCCTGACCACACTTTTTTTCTGGAGAAATATAGAACACTTTGAGACTTTGGACTAGGAAAACAATTGGACACTTTAAACAGGGCTTAATGCGCCATCCTAGCAGGAGCATGGAAGACAGTGGCGCTGAGGGTGGTTCGTACTGTGGGGGCCTGGATGAAGAGGTTTCAGAGGAGAATATTATTAATATGTGGCCTGGAGATATCATTCTTGTGATATTTTGGTGAAGAATGTGGCTGCTTTCTGCCCTTGTCCAAAAACTTCTAACTGATTGGTGGAGGAGATTTCAAAACAGCCTAGTGTTGACTGTGCTGTGTGGTTAGGAGTGGCCAGTCTCATGGAGCTATAATGATAAGGAACAGACTGAGCAAGGAAAAATTCAGAATGTATAGTTGGTAGAGAAAGGGGGCACCAGGAGGAGGTGTAAACAGGTTAAAAGAAAGCCTGATGCCAAGTGGAATCCGGTGACGGCAGAGCGAGACCCCACCCAGCTGAGCTTCCAGCCCGTGCAAAGGAATTAAAAGCTTGGTAGCAAATGCCTTTAATCCCAGCACCCTGGAGGCAGTTGGATCTTAAGTCTGAGGCTAGCCTGGTCTACAGAGAGAGTTGCAGGACAGCCATGCTTAGGCAGTCAAGAAAGCATGGAAAACAGCTGGTGAAAGTGTGTTTGAATGAGGGTGCCATGTTCCAGGCCTATCGAGCTGGAGAACATGGCAACTCCAACCACATAGTTCTGGCTTTAGAGTCAAGAACAGAAGAAAGGGGTTATGGAATCTGCCTCTGTGACTCAGGAAGGTCTCTGTGGTCAGGCGTGTGGCAGGGTGTCCCAGCATGGAGGCCCAGAGAGGCCACTGCATGAGGCTGTGAAGGTGAAGCCTGGATGGCCTCGGAGACCCCAAGACGTTAAGATTTGCCAGAGCCATGGGATACCTGCTGAGGATCGCTGCAAATGGGTGGGAGTGGAACGGTCCGAGAGAGAGAGAGAGAGAGAGAGAGAGAGAGAGAGAGAGAGAGAGAGAGAGAGGTGCTGCAGTCAGCAAAGCTGCAAGGAGCTGGAGCTCTGAAGGGGGTTTCGATATCAGGCATGGAGAGGCAGAGTTTGGAGTTTGCCCAGCCGGTTTTCAGTCTCGCTTTGGTCCACTATTTCCCCACTATGCCCCCTTTCCCCCCTTTTGGAATGGTAATGTATCTCCTGCGCATGTTGGAAGTATGTGATCTTCTTTTTCATTTGATTTTACAGGGGGTTACAATTAGGAGATTGCCATGGGTCTCAGGAGAGTCTTTGAAGTTTAGACTTCATTCAGTGTGGAGGCCGTGATAGACCATGGATGCGGACTTTTGATGTTGGACGGAATGCATTTTGTATTATGATATGACTATATAATGATGTGGCCTATGGGGATCAGGGAGTGGAATGTGGTGGTTTGAATAAAAATGGCCTCCCTAGGCACGTAGGGAGTGGCACTATTAGGTGTGGCTGTGTTGGAGGAAGAGTTTCCTGGGGATGGGCTTTGAGGTCTCAGATGTTTAGGCCAGACCCACTGTCTCACTCTCTTCCTGCTGCCTGCCAGTCCTGCACCATGTCTGCCTGCATGCTGCCATGCTTCCCGCCCTGATGATAATGGACCAAACCTCTGAAACTGTAAACCAGCCCCAATGAAATGTTGTCCTTTATAAGAGTTGCTGTGGCATGGTGTCTCTTCACAGCAATGGAAACCCTTCCTAAGATACACTGTTCTTTCAGCATCCCCTTGGCCCTACGTCCTCGCTCAAGCCGAGCTTGCTGAGATGAGAGAGAGCTCAGAAGCCGGTGGATGCTTTCAACTGTGAGCTGTAGGGATGGCCAGTGGCGGGCCAGTTCCAGGTCAGCTGGCCCCACCTGGTGTGAGCGCTTTCTCTCTTTCTTTATCCTGAGATAAAATGACACTTTGTGGCGTAGGCTGGCCTCAGACTCATATCCACCTTCTCCTCCCCAAGTGCTGGGATCATAGGTGACCATTACCACCATTACCATGCCCCACCAAAAGAATTATGGGGGTAATCGCACGCAAGCAGGTGTGTGTGTGTGTGTGTGTGTGTGTGTGTGTGTGTGTGTTGCTGGGGCTGCGTAACCTAGGCAAGCACTCTACCACTGCGCCGTTCACCTAGATATTTCCCTATGAAGAATTGGCTCTAGCAAGAAAGGACGGCCGCTGCCTGGGAGCTGGCGGCAGGCCCCTGCAGCTGGTACACTGGAGGGCTCTACCCCAGTTACCGAACCCGTGTAAATGCCGCATGTCTCCTACAGTTACATCCTGGGAGTTAATTGCCCTTGACTGAAGGGCTTAAAGCCCAGGACCGTGGTTGGTCAAGTGTCAGCTGTTCGCAGTCTGCTTTCCTCACGCACATCCAGTCTTCAAGAATACGGCAGGTCTGTGGCCGAGTCGGAGACTATTAGAGTGCTGCTTTGCTGGGGCAGCTCGTTGTCTGGTGCGGAGTAGATCCTCGAGTAGCCTTGAGGGTAGATTCATGGCTGCAGGGTGGGTTCCCCCGGTGTGTGAGGCTGTGTGAGCCTGACACCATGGCTGAGACAGTTCCCAGCAGGCCTTTCTCTTCTGTGCTCTGGGCTGAGTGCCGGGGAGGGAAGGCCTGGTTGTAACAGGCAGGTGACAAAGGGGCCGGTTGTCTGGGCTCGAGCTGGGAAGCGGCCAGATCTGAGTGCACGGCTGCTTCCAGACGCTGCGGTAATCAATAGGTCGCCGGGAGCGAGGCTGACGGGATTACCTGGCCTTTGCAATCAAAACCCACCAGACTGAACATTTGACCTTAAGCTCCTCAGCTTCCTTTGGAGTCTCTATCTGATGGCTTTTGAAAATCCACCTGGCAGGTTCTACAATCCAAAGTCACTCAGGAAACCTGAGGTCCGCTGTAGGATCCACAGTTTCCCTGGGTACAGCCTTGCTGTCGGGGTCGCAGATGCTGGGGGAGGAACTGGAAGTCTGAGGCTGGCCTGTGCCTCACCCTAGACCCCTACTGAAGCAGGAGCGTGGCAGGCAGTGCCTGATCTATCCCAAAGGAGATTATCCGACAGTGGCTCTGGCTTGGGCATCTGGAAGTTTCTTCTGTGACATGCCACACTAAGTAGCTTCAGGAACGTGGAGAGTGAGCAGCTTGGGGTATGGATAGGAGATCTCTACATTCCTTCCTGTCCCTGACCAAACCCAGATCGGGTGCCTAGCCTAGGTTTGCAGGGAGGTGGTGATTGGCCTCTCTGGGACCTGTCTGGCCTCAGGCTACCCAGGAATGTGGCTTGTGGAAGAGTGCACATGGGGTGGCTTTTGTTGTTTGAGACCGGGTCTTGCAATGTACCTCAGGATGACCTTGAATTCAAGATCCTTCTATCTCAGCTTCCTGAATACTGGAGTCCTGCCGTGTGCCATCAGACTTGGTTTTATGTGGGCCACTTGTGTGTGGGACTCGGGTCTCTTTTATGGCTCTGCCGCACCTCATCTTGAGTCACAGGAGGGAGGCCTTCCTGAGCCCCTCTGGGGCAGTACTCTGGCTCAGGCTGGATGCACTCTTTGAGGGAATCTTAAGGAGGGCGAATGGGTTCTTTCCGACTCCTCCTGAGCACCCGCACCTGACTCCCAGCACCGAGGGACTAGCTTTCATGGGTGCATGGGCCGGTTTGTCCCAGTCACCGAGCCTTGCAGTGTGACCTTCCTCTGCCTGGCTGCTCTGGGTCGGGATAATCTCAGAGGCTGCGCTGTGGCCGCCCCGGCTCACGCAGAGGAGCAGTCTCCAGGTTCAGACGCTGCTCTGATTTGCAGAGGGCTACGTCCCTCTCTGACAACTTAATGACATCTTGACATGGCTGCTGACTTCCGCTCCGCGCGCACCGTGTTGTGCCAGTAGTGCAGTAAAAGGCAGCGGCATTGTGTGGAGCTGGAGGCCGGCGCCCGCCCAGCGCTGGAGACGGATGGTGGTTGCTGTCATTTGGCCTTTTTACTTATTCATTAACCACACGCGGGTGCTCAGCTAGCCACTAAGACCTACCCTTTAAAATTCCATTTGCTGGAGGGTTCAGTCATGTCTGCATCATGTGGCATTAATTTAATGGCTCCTTCTCACTCGAGAACTCACGTAGGGCTTTGGGGCCCATGGTACTGTGGCCAAGCACCCTGTTAAGGGAGGCGACCTCTCTCTTCCACCAGAACTGCACTGGGTACTGGAAGGAGTATCGGAGTGAGCTCAGCTCCTCTCCTGATTTGTCCCTTCAGTCTGGATCTTTCTGTTGGGATCCCCCATGTGATGGGGCCAGGCACGAGCTGTGCCTGCTCGTCGCCACACGCCAGCTAGGTGTAGATCCTCCAAGAGGCCGCTTTGTACCCTATCAGCGCCCCCTCAGTGCATTCCGAGATTCCCCGTGACCCTCCCCGCCGGCAGGCATGTCACCCCTTTTCCCATCAGCTCCACCAAGTTGTGGCTGCCAAGGTTTCCATGGCCGGTTTGATCATGCAGCCTGGCACGCATGCCCCTCCAGGTAATGTCTAAATGATTTTTATTGTAATTAACCCACAAACACGAAAAAAGCAAGTACTATTCAAACTTAATTATCTCTGTCCTTTCTAAGAATGTAATGTGCAGAGTACCAGACAAATGCCCACAGCTCTTCTTATTTTCTGTGTTGGTGGTTATTCCCGGCAAGGCAACGCATGGGAGGTGCAGTAAGACCCAGTCTGCACTCAGCTGGGCAAAGGGTACTTGGGGTGCCTTTACTTGTGCCCACCTCTTCCTGTTGGGGCTCTTCTGGGGGCCAGCCTTCCTCTGCTCCACCATCCATAGACAGCTGTCCCCCATAAGGTCATGCATTGAATGCTTGGTTTTCCTGCCTGATGCTGCTGTTAGGAAGGCTCTGGAGGAAATAGGTCACTGGGATGTGTCCTCAGGTGCCATCTTGTCTCAGGCCCCTCCCTCCATCTCTGTTGTCCCTTGCTCCTCCACTGCGAATGGCGCAGCCCTAGCTGTACTTGCCCTCCCACAGTGCCCTGCCTCCCCATGCACGCAGTGGAGCCGAGCAACCCCACGCTGAGCCTCTGAAACCGAGAACCCAGACCAAAATAAATAGCTCCTTTCTCAGGTTGCCCTGCACGGCATTTCATCACAGAGATGTAAAAGTGAGTTGTGTAAGCACCTCGTGGGAGTTTGGAGGTGAGCACGCAGGAGGGACACCCAGTGTTCACATCCCATTGCTGTCACCTCCTCTTTGTTGCCGCACCCCCTGGCTCCATGGGATCAGGCTCTTGACCCGGGGCTTACGCCGGGCTTCTCTGGTTTGGCAAGTCTCTGATGAACCCTAATTTGTAAGACTCCAGGAGAGAAGGGCAGGGAGCTGTTTCCTGGTGGCTTCCTTCAAAAGGACACTTTTCTTTGGAAAGAGGTTTCAGGTGCCCTATGGTAGTGGCTGTGAGGAGATTAGGGCCCGTACCTTAGTGGCTGGCCTGACATCCTGGGCAGAGTCCTGGAGGCTGAATCCGATCTTTGTGCTTCTGAATCTGTAGGGAGTTTGCTTTTCGTGCTTGCCACAACTGGTGTTTACAAAGTGACTGGGGCCGGAGGTAGGGCGGGGCTGTGCTGGCACAGCTGGAGAGGGAGTGGGGGAAGATAGTCTAGCAGCTGTCTTGCTGGTGGTCCTATCTACCCTTGGCTTTCCCAGTCTGCACCTGGGACTCCCAGGACCCAGTTGAAGTGACAGCTCCTGCCTCAGCTCTTGAGGCCTTTCGCTAAGAGGTGTCAGATCTTGGCCAGTTAACTCCTGAGCCCCGTCTCATGGCAGAAGCTAATGTGACTGAATTGTGCAAATTTAATTAATGGCAAGAGCTCGATGCCCAGTGAGTTTTTCAGAGGCCAAAGGAGAGGAAAAAAGAAAAGCAGAGGCCATTCCAAGAGACCACAGTGAGATCAGAGTTCTCAGCCTGAAGTGGGTTTTCACACTCATGCACTCACGCACACACACACACACACACACACACACACGCACGCACACACACGCACACACACGCACACACACACACGCACACACACGCACGCACACACACGCACACACACGCACACACACACACGCACACACACGCACATGCACCATGCACGCATGCACTCGGGCACTGCTGGTTCCACTACCCTCCCCTGTCCCCTGGTCCTATAATCTGAAACTCTGATAACAAGCTTTACTTGTTTGGGTAGAAAGAGATCGATTTATAGACTCCTAGTCCCCAAGCAGTGCTGTGCTATAGGACATAGGCCATGGAGCTCAGAGTGCCTGTGAACTCGCAGGAATACTGCCTCCATCCACACATCCCTTATGGCCCTGGGAGGTGTAGAGACCCCCTGTTGTGCTGTACTGACCTGCTGGATGGGGCACCTTCTGTGAGACAACAGTAGGATGGGAAGGGGTGGGTATGTCCCCTTAGCAACCAGGTGTGCAGTAGTGCAGGTGGCATATACGCACGTCACTGGTGGTGGCGCTCGGCTGGTGACTCCCCCCCCCCAATGTAGTGACTGTTCTTCCATATGGGAGCCCACTGCCCCCAACAGCATTGACTGATCCGGGTGGCGCTGCAGCCTGCTGAATCCAGGGAGAGCACCAAGCGTCGGGTGAGGGCTGTCTCACCTCATCCACTCCTGCGTTCTCCGTGGCTAATTGTTCTAAAGTTTGATGACTCAGCTTAGATTCTTCTCATCACACTGAGAAACACTGATACTGACTTCTTTAAAGCGTTCATATATTAACCTTCCTTATAAGAGGTCCAGCCGGGATGTCACTTATTCCACACCCCTAAAGGCGAGGCGCGCTGGCTGGCGGCCTAGAGGGTCAGTGATTTGGAGGGAAAGAGTGGAAGCAGGGACCGTATTCTCCCACCGCTTGCTGCAGGCAGCCAGGGGCAGAGTGGACTGAATCAGAGGTCCCCGGGCGGCAGAGGTGGTTCAGCACCCTTTACCACCATCAGCTGCTGGCTGTACCTGCCTGGTGCTGGATCTCCACACTATGGCAGGGCTGGGCCAGGGTTCATGGCCAGGATTTGGTACTGGAGGTGACCAGGCTGGAGCATTGCCAGGCCCTGACAGTGGTTTCATTGTGCTTTTCAGGATCCATTCCAAGGAGTATTTCAAGGAGAAGTACGCTGTGGATGAGGTCCAGTACACGGATGAGGTGCGTAGCTGAGCCCTGAGGGTCCTACGAAAGGATGCCTCTGAGAGGTAGCCTGCCTGCCAACAGGACGCTGCTCTAATCAAAACTGCCAGTGGGCTCGGCCTGGGCCTTTGTGTGATGAGGGGTCTGTTTGTAAGAAGAGCCCCCGGTTGTGAATGATGGCCAGCGAATGTACAGGAATTGGGGAGTACCTTGACTTAAATCTACCTTCTAGCCTGTCACCCAGCCAGTGTTGGGTAGTGTGGGTAAATAAGTCAGTATTGCCCTGAGGCTGTGAATCTGACCCTCTCGAAGGCAGATAAAAGGAGCCCTTTCAACTTCCACTGCTGACCGTGCCTAAGGCAGAGATGGGAGCACAGCTCGGAGGGAGCTCCAAGGTCCGAGTGAGCAAAGTCTTCCGATACCGTGGCCACTGCCTAGCACACAGGAGGCCACTGTGTTCCATCCCTGCATGCCGTCACCGCTCCATGTTCTAACCCCACCCCATTCTTTTGATAAAGCTCTCCAAGCGAGAGCTGGATAGAAGTCAGCATCTACCACTGGCCATCCAACCTGGACCTGGCTGGTTCATCTGGACAGGGCACCATGGCTGCCCCGCCCTAGACAGCGCTCGAAAGCGCACACATGCTAAGAGCTGGGGCTGCCGAGCTCTGGAAGCTGCTTAGAGGCCCGTCAGTGGGTGAACGGAGAGGAGAAATGTGCTGGCTGTCCACGGCACACCGTTATTCATTCACGACGTCATTTGCAGGAGGATGGATGGCACTGGGATCTTCATGTGACTGGAAAGCAGCCAGATGCCCTGCGTTTGCCCTCATATGTAGTCTAGATAAACCTGTCCGTCTCCCTGTCTGCCTGTGTGCAGGGGTTGGGGGGAGGCAGAGGCACTGTTTGGGAAGGGGGGGGATGGGGAGGAGGGGTGGGGAGGAAGGAGACAAGAAAGGAGAATGGAGAATAAGATCAGCGGCCTGGGAGGTCACACATGAATACCTCCTATTGAAGCACAATCTTGTGCTGTGAATGTACACTAATAATTTCTTTGGTGAGACTTTGATGAAGAAGAGGAGGCAGAGTCAGGAGAGGGGACCTTTGAGGCCCAGGACTGGGGTTGCAGGGTAGAGGTGGGTCCTAAGATCCAACCAGCGGAGATTAAGCAGAAACCTGTCCCCCTGGGCAGCACACAGCTATGTTGGGGTAACAGCACCAGGTGAAGAAGCCGGTTTTGAGGGACCCTGGCCAAATGCATTGCACTGTGAGGAGCCTGCCTGTCTCTGCCTAGCGTTTTGTGCCTGGCCCACTGGCTCTGGGATAGACAACTCTCCTTGACCTTGGGCAGCTCAGCTTCAGCCTCATCCTGTCCAGGGGCAGCATGGTCCTGCCTTGAGTTCTGCAGCCCTGGAGTGCTACAGCCCCATCCGACCCCCGCTCCCCATCCATCAAGGCCTGGCAGTGGCCCACACTGGTGCTCTTGGGATAGCTTGCGAACCCTGACCTCTGCTCTAGCCTGTTGTTGTCCCGTCTCCATCTTGACACCCTGATTGTTTGCCTTGCCATGACTCTCCTGCATTCTCCATCCTACTCCCAGAGATTGACAGGGTATCAGAGGTGCTTAGATCCAGGGCTCCACCTAGCAGCCCAGGGTGTGGGCCAGCCCAGGATGAAGTCAGTAAAGCAAAGTAGAACCCTGTCAGGGTCCCAGGAAAACCTCAGTGAAGGCAAACACTCACATACTGGGGCCTGAGTCCATGTCTTCTGTACCTTCTGCCCTCTTGGACCACGGGGAGATAGGCAGTGGATTCTTTTTTTTTTTTTTTTTGAGACAGGGTTTCTCTGTGTAGTCCTGGCTATCCTGGAACTCACTCTGTAGACCAGGCTGGCCTCGAACTCAGAAATCCGCCTACCTCTGCCTCCCAAGTGCTGGGATTAAAGGCATGCGCCACCACCGCCCGGTGGATTTTTTTCTGAAAGGTTTAAAATAATTATTAGTGTATGCATTTAAAAGATAATGTATAAGTATGTATACATGTTTGTGTATATGTCCATGTGCATACAATACCATGGAGGCTAGAAGAGGGCATCATTTCCTGGGGTCATGAGTTCCAGGGGGTTGTGAGCCGCCCAGTATGGGTACTGGGAACTGCACTCTGGTCCTCTGAAAGAACAGCAAGTGTACTTAACCGCAGAACCGTCTCTCCAGCCCCATAGTGTATGTACATTGTAGAGCAGAATGAACTTTCTTGTTACGTTTTATATATGTGCACTGTGCACTTTGGTCGGAAGTCCGTGTTTGTCCTGCCCAACGCTGACCCGCTTCTCCTCATGTAGTTCCCTTTCTACTGTCTACTCTTTTCTTCTTTCAACTGTAGATTCTGCAAGTGAGAGGAAACCTACCATGTTTGTCCTTCTGAATCTGGCTTAGCCCAGATGATCTCTGCAGGAGATGGCACAGTCTCATTCCTTGTGTGGCCAGATAACACCCCATTGTGTATACACACCACACCTTCATTCTCTGTTTGTCTATTGATGGACACTAGGCCGATCGCACATCGCTGGTGTGAATTGTACTACAGTAAATGTGGGTATCCGAGCGTCTCTGCAGTAAGCTGATTCTGCTTCTTTTGGCTGTATACCTAGGAGTGGTGTAGCGGGCTCATTTTGTGAAGACCTTCATACTGATTTCCTCGTTGGATGCACTCATTTAAAGTCCTACTTGTAGCGTATAGGGCTCCTTTTCCCATACATCGAGAAGCAGCTTTTGATGGATCCTTATGTCACCCTGCTTCCAGTTTTTAAGAGAGACTGAATGTTTGTTTATATGCTCCTAATGAGGCCATTTGCTGCATTGTATCTCTAAGCATTAGAGGAGATCGTTCCCCCCTCCCCCTGACTTTGGCCCTGATGCTGTCCTTTGGCGGGCATATCTCCACTACCCTCACATCTCAATGTCATTGCTCTTTTGGGCCTTGACCTTGGGAATCTCCCACCATCGAATCTGGAGAGAGAGCGAGGCTAGGCTAGGCTCTGTGGCAGGGCTGTGAGATTCCTGCCTTCGGCTGGCCTTCCCCTTCTGCTGAGTAAGATCCCTCTCTGGGCTGCAGCCTGAAGAATTGTCAGAACGGGAGGGAGGGGAGAACTCAGCTCCCGTTTACTCTGTGATTTCTTGGGAAAGGAAGGAGCCCTGCAGATCCAGGGCAGTAGAGGAAGTATCCAGGCAGGGAAGGCCTTAGTGAAGGTGTAGACAGGCCAGCTTGCTCTTAATCTTTGAAGGCAGGATGTTAAATGGAGGCGTCGGTAGAGGTCAAAGGGCAGAGCCTCTTTAGGGTTCTGAAGTACTCTGTAGGAGCAATATAATCATTGCCATCATTGATCAGATCTGTTGATCAGCATGACTGCTGGTCCATGTTTTTATTTCTCTGAGGAAGAGAAGTGAGGGCCTCGGACGCACCAGGCGGTCCCGCTGAACCACACCCCAGCTTTAACTGCTGTTCTGAGTAGGACAGGTGCTTCGCTCTGGGGCTGGCTGCTTGTAATCCCTGCCACCCTGCCCCACAGTGAACCACAGATCCAGCCCTGTTTATAGACAAGGAGGGCAGGACTGAGAGGCAGAAGGCCTCCTCCAGGGCCCCACAGCTGGGGTGTGGCAGCATGGTGGTGACTTGAAGACTTCCAGGTTCCAGAGGCTGCCTCCAGCTCTACACTTGCCTGACAGAGCGAAAGGCCGGCTTGCTTGTGCAGAGGTGACCCAGACTCCCGAGTCCCTGCGATTTCCTGAAGCTGGGAATGAGTCCCGCCAAAAGGAGCAAACTGCGGCTTTGAGCCCCGTGGGCCGGAAGCATTTCCTGATGTGGGCAGCACGCAGGGCCCAGGCTTAGTCCATCCTGGATGGTGACAGGACGCTCCTTCGGCAGGTAATCCCAGGCCAGTTCTGCAGTGCTCAGCCCTGTCTAGCCTTGGTCGTCCTTGCCCATCTTTATAAGCCGGACAGCCAGCTGTAGGTGCACGTTTGCGCTGAAGGAGGGTGGGAGTGGCCCAGGGCAAAGCTGATCCCTTAATGTCTTATATGCATATATATGTAAAATGCATGTATCTATGTATGTATATATAAAATGCATGTATCAGAGGATGGCAGGCAGGAAGCCCTGAGTTCAATGCCCAGAACAAATTAGTGAAACATAGTGGTGCATGCCTGTGATCCTAGCCTGCAGGAGGTGGAGGCAGGAGGCTCAGAGGATCAAGATCATCCTCCCCTAGTTAATGCATTCGAAGCCCTGGGCTACATGAGACAGACCTGGTTCCCCTCCTCCTCCTGCTCCTCCTCACAGAAGAGCCAGAGCTTAATTCCTGGGAAGGGGTTACTCAGGGGACCCCTGGGCAGGGGGCTCCACAACACTGCTGTGTACACTTGGTGTAGAAGCCCGTGCCCGACTGACTGGGCGCTGGCAGGGTGGAGGATGCGTTGTGTTGCTTTATGGCAGATGTGTGAAGGTCGCAGGGTCAGTTAGGCAGGCAGAATGTAAGAGAAACAGCCGCAGCTGCCCAGGGACAGACGCCGCCTGCTTCTTAGCCTCAGTGGGGGAGGGGAGGCCTCAGGAAAGGGGGTCTGTGATGGGACCGAGGTTGCCGCCTTGCTCTGAAGGGGCTGCATACTCTGATTGCTCAAGAATAGTCAGACGGCCATATTGTTGGTGCTATTTTGATTTTAAAAGCAGATTCAAAAATTTAAGGGCATTTCAGGCCACTGGTGTGCGCTGGTGTTTTGGGAGACTGCCATGAGTAATGGCTTGTTTTCAAGAGTTCCAGTGCTGGTGGGGCAGAGAGCCCTGCACACTGGGGCCCGCATGGGCTTTTCTCAGCAGCACAGTTGAAGCGCGCCGGATTCCTTTGTTAAGAGTGACTCACTGGCCTGGTCGGAGTCCTGGTTCGGAGCCTGTGTAAAGTTCCCTCGGGCAGCTTCCGGATTTTCCCCGGGGGCAGGATCTGGGCTCCCAGGGCTCTGATAATTCTTCTGGTGCCTGTCCACCTAGTCAAGGCTGCCTGGGAGATGGATGCTGGCTATGACCTGCAGCCAGACAGGACCATTTAACAGCCCCACTAGGGAGAGCAGATGGGTCCCCTGTGGCACGCGCGCCTGGAAAGTAGGCCTGGGGTTGTTAAAGCTGTGCTGTCTGCTCCTAGGGCTACATTCAGAGCCCGCGACACAAAACCGCATCTTGTTCCCTTAATTTTTGAGGCACAGCCTCCAATCGGTGTGCTGATGAGTGTAGCACTAATGGGTCTCCACGGGGAAGGCAGATGGAGCTGCTGGGCTAGGAGAGGTTCTGCAGCCATAGAGGTAACCAGGGCCCACTCAAGCAGCTGTGATCAATAAAAGACGTTACTCTGCCAGGACTCACCGACGCCTGGCCGGCTCCATCCGGCCTCCACGCATCTGAGCGTCAGGCTTGCAGCGAGGGGGGCTTCTCCTCCATTATTCCTAACCAGCATGTCCAGAGAGTCATTGTGGAGAGAAAAACCATCAGCCCGCACATTTGTTATCCAGCTCCTCTCTCCGAAGGACAATAGCAGATACAATCCCCAAGTGCCTCCTCGCTCTCTGATTCTGCCGCTGTAATTGACGGCGTCGGTGTGCGCTGATGAATGTAGACCCTTCATGTCAACCAAACAACACACCCAGGGCCTGACACACTCTGCTCTGTTGGTTTTAATGAGCCTCTCTCCCCTCCAGGAGAGCAGGCAGGAGGAAGGGACTCTCCGCGTGCCTTCATTTGTGAAGCACAGAGGGGCTCAGGCATTCTCCAGTCACTGAGTGAGGGACGCACAGGCTGCTCCCCGGAGCCAGTGCCCCAGCCCAGTTGGCCAGACCGTGGTTGGTCTGGAACACGGGCCTTTGACCCCATATTTAACTAGGTCACGTAATTTGTAATTTTTTCATTTTATTATTACCCCTCTTTCCCTTGGTTCTTACCTTCCTTTTAAGGAAGGGCCCGGGGACTCTATGCTGGCCCTGAGCTTATGATCTCGCACCTCTGCCTTCCAAGTTCTCGTTTAATTTTCTTTTAAGTAAACTGCCCCCCCCCTAGGAAATAGGGTCTCTGTATTCCAAACTGACCTTTAGACTCACAGTTCTCCTGCCTTAGCGTCCCAAATGCTGGAATTATAGATGTGAGGCACCACACTGTATCAGGAAATAAACCCAAAGTACATAAATATATAAAAAACTATGTATACCAGGATGCTCACACAGCATTATGTATAATAATTCATCATCAGAAATAATTTACATGTCTAGCAGAGGGAAGGATCAAGTAAATGATGCATAGTCCATTAAGACTGTTCTATAACCACACATTAAAGCTGGGCTTTGTTAATTTCTTTTTAAAGGTGTGTGTGCATGTGTGGGTATGTGTGTTTCTCTCTCTCTCTCTCTCTCTCTCTCTCTCTCTCTCTGTCTCTCTCTCTCTGTGTGTGTGTGTGTGTGTGTGTGTGTGTGTGTGTGTGTGCGCGCGCGCGCGCGCGCGCTTGCTTGCCTGCTCATGGAGGCCATAAGAGGGTGTTGATTCCCTGGGAGCTAGAATTATAGGTGGTTGTAAGGCAACTGATGGGGGTTTTAGAGACCAACTTGGATCTCCCAGAAGAGCTCTTAATCCTTGTGCCGTCTCTTCTGTCCTGGCTCTGCTATTTCTTCAGTGTGCACTTAGGCGGTTCTGTAGCCCTCACACAAGCCGCTTGGTCCGCGAGTCCTGGACGTTTGCAGCGGAGCCTTCGTGGGTGGCTAAGAGGTGGTGTGTGTAAGATGACTGACACGGGCCATAATCAAAGACTTATTGAGCGCTTACCATCCCCAGCAGTAGTGACTGCTAAAAATTATGTGTTTGAAGAATATTTAATGACAGGAAATAAGCGAAGCATGTAATTTCATATGATCCGAATGTCATTACAGTTCTCTGTTTCTGTGCACAGAGCCGAACTGTCTCTGGGGATGGGATGGCAGGTGCGTTTTTTCTCTTTCGCGGCTTCCAGTATGTCCCAGCTTTTCTCCAGAAACCTTTTAGTATTGAAAAGTGTATATGCTGTGTCAAAACCTATCAAAATATCCACCTTAAATGCGTGCGGTGTGGAGTGTCTCAGCAGTAGCTCAGCCAGCCAGTTGGAACAGCCCATCCTCCTCTTCCGTCATGAGGGTATCAGAGAGCTTAGGGTGGGGTTGAGGAGCATGACAGACAGTCCTCAGAGGACCTGATTGCTCCCAGCAATGTGGTCAGCACTCTGGTGCGCTGTTTCCTGGTTGGCATATGACAGGTGCTTTGTTAGGGGGTGGGTGAAGGCCGGCTGGGGGTGGGTAGAGAAGGGAGTGACTAAATCTGCTTGCTGGGCTGGGCTGGTGTTCAGGCCCGAATAGGATGTGGTGGTGGGAATGTGATGGAGCCATAGGTGAGCCTATGTCTGCTCACACAAGGTAGGGGAAGGGAGCATTCAGCTTGTAGGGGCCGGAGGCCGAGGGCCCAGGGTGGAAGCCAGTGAGTGGAGGTGCTAACTTCCTTCAGTTTAGCCCAGGAGATCAGTGGGGGTGGGGCGGGGAGGGAAGCCATCTACTATAAGGATGGGCAGCCACTGGGGCTTGTGTCTGATAGGACCAGATCTTTCAGGAAGAGCAGGAACCCCTCACACAGGTGCTGGCCTTGGGGAGTGGGCAGGTCTGGCTCTTTGGAGCCAGGGATCTTTGTGGTGCCTGGAGGCAGGCCACAAGGTGAGGTGGGTGCCGGGTTTACCCTCTACTGTTTTGACAGCTGTAGCGCTTCCTGGAGTCCTTCTGCCTCTCTGAGTCTGTTTCTTCATCTTAAGGGCAGGGTGGCAGTGCTGTCTGCCTTGTGGGGACCTGCTCCATGGATGAGTGCTGTAATCCTCAGGTTGTGATTGCGTATCATCTCCATTCCACGTCTCTGGTGGGCTAGTCACTTGATGCTGTGACTGCCACCTGACAGAAACTTGAGAAAGGAAAAGCTTCAGTCCACAGTGGGTGCAGTTGGTGATGGCAGGAGCTTGTGGTGGAGCACAGGGGCTCCCGTCACAGCAGACCTGGGATCGAGGCAGAGATCAGGGGCTGTCAGACCCTACCTCCTGAAGGACTCGCAGCCTTCAAAATAGTGCCGCAAACTGGCCACTTCACACCAGTCTGTCTGAGACATTTCAGATTCAAACCGGAACACTGCTCTAAAGTGGGTCTCCCTTTCGATTTTCAGATTGCCAGTGTCCTGACTTCACGGAGTCCCTCTGTCCTCCTCACCTTGGTAAGTGGCTGGTCTCAGGAGCCATGCAGTACTTGGCACTGCTACGCAGTCGGGGCGTGTGGATTAAGAGACTGAAAAGAAGCTAGGCACAGAGGTATGCAGGCTTGGGATGCTGAGGCAGGAGGATGGGAGTTAGAGGCCAGCCTGAGCTACATAAGTGATCACAAAAGAGAAGCTGAGAACTGGTCACCTGTGGTGAGGAGGGACACCTGTTTTGTGCTGATGGCTGACCGTGGGATGTGCTGTGTCTGATCTTGGGGCCACGGTGGGCAAGGTACCACCTGCAGTCCTCGGACTTAAAACCAGACTTGGACATAAAACTGTGTCCATCTTAAGCTCGTGGCATTTCAGGTACAGATTGTCACTCTTTATTCTCATCCTAATGCCCTATGATAATACAATTTGGAAATCAGACTCTTGACACCTTAAGG
This sequence comes from Apodemus agrarius, assembly GCA_964023405.1. Lineage (NCBI taxonomy): Eukaryota > Metazoa > Chordata > Mammalia > Rodentia > Muridae > Apodemus > Apodemus agrarius. The sequence goes on from OZ030005.1 coordinate 22,447,445, forward strand.
GGGTGCAAAGCCTGTGGGGGTGGGGGGGGGCAGGGCCGGGCTGTTGTACATTCTTGCGCCTTGTCCTCAGGGCCCACTCTGTCTGTCTGTCTGTCTATTTATCTCTCTGTCTTTCTCTGTTTTTGTCTGTCTGTCTCTGTCTCTGTCTCTGTCTCTGTCTCTGTCTCTGTCTCTCTCTCTCTCTCTCTCTCTCTCTCTCTCTCTCTCTCTCACACACACACACACACACACACACACACACACACACACACGCACAGCCCTTCATCCTTACAGAATGGCCCTTCTCTCCTTTGTTACCGATTCACATAGGACTAGCCCTCCTCCCACATGTTCTCCTTGCTGTGCTGCTGCTGTGGCCAGCTAAGCAGGCACGGTAGCTGTGGTGGGTGCAGTCAGAGATGGCCCTGGTTTTTTGTTTGTTTGTTTGTTTAACTTTTTAATGGTTCTTTGTGAATTTCCCATCATGCACCGTAATCCCACTCATCTTCCCCTCCCCTCATACCTGCCCTCCGCCCCTTGGGGACAGCCTAGACCAGGGATGCCCACCGTTGGTGGTAACAGACCCCTGCTGCTGCAGAGCCACAGGCCCAGACATAGTCCTGGTGGCAGCCCAGGCCAGGACCCCACCATGTCGCAGATGGCATCCCCAGCTACTCACATCAGGCTGCTCCTCACTGCCCTCGGGTCCCCAGCTCTGCCTCTCTTCACTGTGCCCACACCCCTCTGTTCGTCTTCTCTTCCATCTCTCCACCACTTCCTTGCTCCTCTTAGTGGCACCTGGGGTCTCTGAGTGTCTGGCCTTGTCTCAGGAACACTATGCATTATGGCTCAGGACAGGGTCAGCTCGGGCCTGTGCTGCACTGGGCTGGTGGTCACCTCTGGCTAACCCCCTGTCTGGACCCCAAGGTGATGGACTGGTGGTCATCTGGGCTTCACTTTTTTCAGGCAATGTTAGGCTTTTAATCATTCCGATGTTCATAGGTCAGAACACAGAATAGCCTCTCTCCTCTCTGCCACTGCTGACACACACGTGACACAGCACCCACACCTCCAGTGCCTCTAGGGACTGGATGGCCCAGTGTGTTATCTAGGATCAAAGTTGGACAGGGATTAGCCTGAGATTCTTGAGAAAGTTGTAGCTGCTGAGAATGTCTTCCCTCTCTGAGGCAGTTCTCTTTTCTCTGAACCCCTCCTTTAATCTCAGCGTATGACTGAGCTCCTGTTGGAGATGGATGGAGGTGGATTAGGGCTGAGTCTATAGTTGTCCCTGGGTATCCATGGAGGGTTGGTTTCCAGACCCCTGGGATCCCAACACTACAGATTCAGGAGTCCCTTTTATAATATCAGCCCACGCACACCCTCCCGTGTCTAGCAAATCATCTGCAAGTTACCTGCAACACTTAGTACCATGCAAAGTGCCTGTTCCTTAGGGTTTCTGTTGCTGTGATAAAAACCGTGAGCTAAGCTACTTGGGGAGGAAAGGTTTTATTTCATCTTATACCTTGGGGTCCATCATTCAGGGAAGTCAGAGCAGGAATTCAAGGAAGACAAGGGCCTGGAGCTGGTGCGGGGGCTCTTGGAGGGGTGTGGAGGGGTGCTGCTTACTGGCTTGCTCCCCACAGCTTGCCCAGCCTGCTTTCTTAGGCCATATAGAAACCCCTGCCCAGGGATGGCCCCACTCACAATGGGCTGGGCCTTTCCACATCAATCATAATCAAGAAAATGCCCTCCAGGTTTGCCTATAGATTAGTCTGGTGGGAGCATTTTCTCAACCATGGTCCCCTCCTCTCAGAGGACTCTAATGTATGTTGGTGGGGAACGCGTCTCAGGTTCTTGTTATTCTTGCCCTGCCCCTGCCTGGACCTGAGTGTTTGAGCAGTGTGAGCAGAGCACTCCAACCCATCAGACCCAGCCCCTGCTGTGTACCTGGGATGCTCTGACCCATCAGACCCACCCCCTGCTGTGTACCTGGGATGCTCTGACCCATCAGACCCACCCCCTGCTGTGTACCTGGGATGTTCTGACCCATCAGACCCACCCCCTGCTGTGTACCTGGGATGTTCTGACCCATCAGACCCACCCCCTGCTGTGTACCTGGGATGCTCTGACCCATCAGACCCACCCCCTGCTGTGTACCTGGGATGCACTGACCCATCAGACCCACCCCCTGCTGTGTACCTGGGATGCTCTGACCCATCAGACCCAGCCCCTGCTGTGTACCTGGGATGCTGTGACCCATCAGACCCACCCCCTGCTGTGTACCTGGGATGCTCTGACCCATCAGACCCACCCCCTGCTGTGTACCTGGGATGCTCTGACCCATCCAGACCCACCCCCTGCTGTGTACCTGGGATGCTCTGACCCATCAGACCCAGCCCCTGCTGTGTACCTGGGATGTTCTGACCCATCAGACCCAGCCCCTGCTGTGTACCTGGGATGCTCTGACCCATCCAGACCCACCCCCTGCTGTGTACCTGGGATGCTCTGACCCATCAGACCCAGCCCCTGCTGTGTACCTGGGATGCTCTGACCCATCAGACCCACCCCCTGCTGTGTACCTGGGATGCTCTGACCCATCAGACCCACCCCCTGCTGTGTACCTGGGATGTTCTGACCCATCCAGGCTAGTCTTGAGCTGGTGATTTCCCCTTTCCTCAGTCTCCCCAGTGCTAGGATCCCAAGCATGTGCCATTATCGCTGGATCTCTCTGCTTTTCACATTGTACTAGGAAAAAAACAACCCTGTCTTTGTTCTGGGGCCCAGCTTAGAGCTACCTGGGGGAAGGGCATGCTGGGCTGTGCTTCCATTTGAGTCTGTCTGGAAGAGGCAGACCCTCCTCCTAGGCAGGCCCTGGGGATGCTTGTGGCCCTTGCATGACACACACCTGTTCTCATACCTCCTCTCTTCTCTCTACAGCGTGGGGTCAACACGGACAGTGGCAGTGTCTGCCGGGAGGCCTCCTTCGAGGGCATTAGCAAGTGAGTCTGCCTGCCCTGCGCGCAGCCCTCCCTACCTTCACCAGCTGATCTCCTCCAGACTGGCCACACAAGACAGGAGTTACGGGTTGGATCAAGTGTTTGAAGGAACTGTGTAGTGAAATAATTTGGGAAAAACCACTTCCTCTTTTACTTTAAGGAAGACACCCTTCCGTGATGGGCTCCCTCTCGGAAGAGCCCTGGGGCCCTGGCCACTGTGTGGCAAGAGTAGCTGTTTTCTTTGCCTTTTTTGTTGTTTTAACATTGGCTGATTGATTATGTGTATATGTGGGGGTGAGTGTACATGCTGTGGTATGTGTGGACGGCAGAGACAGCCTTCGGGGGCTGGTTCTGTTCTCCTCCCACTGTGCAGATCCCGGAAATCGAACTGATGGTGGCAGAGCAAGTTTACGTTGTTCGTGTAACCAGCCTTGTTTTTCCATTTTCTATTTAGCCCAGGCTGTCCTAAGAATGGCCTTTGCCTTGGATGGTTTCTCTGATTCCCCAATTCCCCTCCCCCTTCACTGTTCTTCCTCCCCGCCCCCCCCCCCCAAGTCCTGGCCCAGCCCAGTTCTCAGGAACTCCCTGGTCTCCATTAGCCTACTGAGCCCCTTAATCCCTACCCAGGAAACTCTGGGCTATCTTTAGTGAGTAAATAGGTCTGTCTCTTTGTCACCCATGCCCCCAGAGAGCGCTGCCTGCTAGCTGTGGCCAGGCCAGGCTGTGTCCTGGGAGGTCTGGGCTGGAGTGACTGGGCTGTTACAGACCGGTCCGAGCCAGCACACAGCCCTTGCTGTGCTCCTGCACCTGAGCCCCAGTGACCTCGCAACCACAGGCTCTCTGTAGACACCCTGTCCTCTGTGGTCTCCTTGTAGACTGAGGTGGTGCAGGAAGAGGCTCCTTATGATTATGTATGAGTCTGAGCCCCGGAGGGAGGGGATCTGTGTGTGTTCGATGGAAGGGTGATTAGAAAGGATTATGAGCTCATGAATATGTATGTTTTCTCCAGTGATAAGAGCTGTGGGGCAGGGAGCCGGGGTATCTAGTTTGGTTCTTTCCTGGCACACACTGCTGCATCCTCTTGAGATGTTGCCCTAAGCAGCCTGCTGGTGGGCAGCCCAGCTTGCTGAAATGCCGCCTGCTAAGTCTGGGGTCCCCTTGCAGCTCCCCAGCACTGCCAGGTGCCTGTGCCCTCGTCACCTTTCTCCACACATACCATCTGCAGCCTCTGCGTGGGCTTCAGCCATGTGGGAGTGGGTGCCTCGGTGGGTACCTCACTGGCAGGCTCTGTGACTTTGGTCACCAGAACTAACACAGCACTGCTTGGATGGTGGGGACCAAGGCCTTGGTCTCCCCGCCTGTGCTGTAGCCAAGTGGACCCAGCATGTTCAGCGGCCAGATTCGCGCATGGCTATAAGCTGCGGCCTCTGGCCTCTGCCCCAGAGGATGCTGAGTTTCTCCTAGAATGGAATCCGGTGGATTATGCGACTGGTGAGGTCCTGGGGTGAAACTGCCGAGGCTGATCTCCGCTACACTGGGAAGGTTTACTGAGAAAGGTCATCATGGTCACTGGGACCCAGAAGTGGAGGCCTTATCCTGCCTCACTGAGAGGACTCCAGCCTTGCTCTCCTCTGAGTAGACCCCAGCCTCCACCCCTCGCTCCTCCCCTGAGTCTTTTCAGACTTTCTCGGGACCTCAGGGAGCTTGTCCACTGCAGTTCTCCACCCAGTTGACATCTTTGGACTTGTGTGGTTTTGTTTTTGAGACCGGTCTTGCTCTGTAGCCTGGGCAGGCCTGGGAGCACAAGTCTCCCACTGCACATGTACACCAGCATGTCCAGCGGGGATCTTTTTTCCTGAGACCCAGGGATTGTTTTTTCCACCGTTTGTCTCATTCATGGGATGCATATGATACATGGGATGCCATGGTGCTCCCCAGGCCCTCGGCAGCTGAGCAGGGCTGGGGCCAGCTCTCCATGCTGGGTGTGGGCTGGCTTTGTTTCTGTGCCCACGTGATAGCCAGAGTCAGACTCCTGACCTCTGCTTCGGAACGTCTGCCCTGTGTATGGACCCATATTCTCTCCCCTCAGGTCCACGGCTGGTTTGTCCCTTACTCTCCTCTTCTCGGGGCCTCTCCTCTCACTCTGTCAGCCTTTGTGGAATTTTCCAGTGTTCCTGTGCCGGGACACGAGCCTTCATCAGGTATCCTCTACCCTACATTCAGTGAGCACTAACTTGGGGTCCTAACCATTGGCTCAAGTGTCCCTAGTTCCTCCCTGTTCAAAGCCATGTCTGTGTTCTTGGACTCTGGGCTGTAAGCACCTCAGGACTCGGGGCCAGGCTGGGGAGGAACCTTGTCCTTAGGGGCCACCGTGACACTGGGCTGCACTTACCTGCCTGCCGGGAGTCTCCAGCTGGCTGCTGGATAATAATAGCCTCTTCCTAAGCAAGATGAGTCTTCGTGTTGTCCTAGTTTCCAGTGTGGAACGGATCTGTCCCCAGTCACCTCTCACTGCCTGCACTCCTGGGATTTCTGCTTTGACCCCTTTAAATGTCTCTGAGATGTCCCCACCTTGGATCTCTGTTCTACCTAGACTGGTACGGTGATTTGGCCCTCTCTGTCCTGAGGGCCTCCTGGGCTGCCTTTTCTTGACCTCCATGAAGGAGGGGCTGGCAGTGGCCTCAGTAGTCTACCCATCCCCGACCCTCTGAGCTGTGGTCCAGCCAGGTGTTGGCTTGTGACTTTCCCTTCAGAATGTGGCTACGGGGCATCACCTACCTGGTGTACTGTCCCATATGTGTGGAGCCTTAGCCTCCTGAAGCCCACAGCAGGGTGGGCACCAGGTCAGAGAGTGGTGGGATCAGTAGAGGAGCAGAGGGAAGAGGGAGGCGGAGGTGAGGGAGGTGGTAGACATGTCAGAGGTCAGAGAGATCCTGCTGGAGCCACAGGCTACTGGGCGTCCAAGAGGCTATGGCTTCTGATTTACTTTGTGATGTTTGTGTTGAGTGTGGGATCTGGCCCAGCCCGCAGAGCCATATTAGGCCCTGCTGCATCAGACACAAGTTCCGGGGAACATTTAGAAGAAGGCCTCTCCATAGTCTGGTAGGCGTATGGTGGACGGACGCAGGGGTCAGGTTCACTGCCAGGCTCTGCTGTGGGGGCCCGGGCTGCTCCGTAGGCTGGAGCTGGGAGAGGCAGAGATAGGGGGACAGACCTGCAGTGAAGAGGACTTGAGACCCGTCTTCTGGACTCCGGGGACCCAGGGCTCCTTGAAAACTTGGCCCTAGCAGCCCATGACCAAGCCAGACGCCGTGCCTCTTTGTCAGGGCCTGAGGAGGTAGATGCCGGGGCAGTTCCCTGAGATAGGGAAGCTGACCACGACGGCTCTATGACATGGCTGAGAGCCACCTGTTCGTCCAGAGAGGTGGTGGGGACACTTCCCTGGGACGAGCCCATCGCCCTTCCAGACAGGCAGAACCTGTGCACATGAATTCTGGGTGGAGACAGCCAATTACAGAGTTTGCCGTTTCACGCCGTCGTCTGGGAGAGAAATATGGTCCTTATTTCACATCAGCTGGCTATTGAGAACAAGCATATTTCTTATCTTTTGGCATTTAGTTAAATTGCCTTGCATATTTGAAGACAATTGGTTACAAATTAATTCCATTTAAATAAGCAGTTAAATGTGAAATGCTGAATTTGGGACTTGCTAATGCAAGGATATTAATATTCAATGATGTGAATTTTAAAACCTAGGAAGTTAGAGGGACATTATTAAAACTTGACGATTTACAGCAAAATGCCAATTTGTGGTTTGGGGACCCTGACTTTTGGGTAACGGTTAACTTGCATATCAAGTTAATATTTAGGATTGAGTTTCAAATTATGGCCCATTGAAATCTCCATGAAGGGAGACCTTCCCTAACACCCTGTTAGGAAATGTGTGTGTGTGTGTGTGTGTGTCTGTCTGTCTGTCTGTCTGTCTGTCTGTGTCTGTGTGTGTCTGTATGTGTTTGTGTGCCTGCCTCCTTTAGTAGATTAGAAACTCCAGGCCCGGGGTGTAATGTGAAAGAGTCCTGGCTCAGAGACTAGGCTGCCCTGTTCACTTTCCATTCTCCACCGTCCACTCCTAGGGTACCCTCTCACCCCCACAGACATGGTAGGTTCTTGTTGTTTTTGCATAATGAACATATTCTCGTCAGTGAAAGTGCTACTGGTGCCTACGTCACAGTGTAGACTATCTGAACGTCGTCACTTAAACCATCCACATAGTCCTTTGGACTCTTCTGTGTATCTGAGTGTGTTTCTCTGTCTGGAATTCAATGTGTCTCTGTGTATATGCCTTGGTCTATGTGTGTCATTTGTGTCTGTCCATGTTTATGTGGTTGTGGGTCTTTCTATATGTATGTGTGCTGGCTGTCTGGATGTGTGTACATGTCTGGATGACCCTGTGCCTCGTAAGCGCATGTGCTATTAATGTCTTTCGGTGTCTGGGCACGTAGAATAAACCCCTCCTTTGTAGTTTTGATTTTTACCATCTCACAGTCAACCACAATCTGAAAGCGTGACATGGAAAATTCTAGAAATATGTAATTCATAAGGAACCCGAGTCGGTACTTATAGCATCCAAGGTAGAACACCCTTTGAAGGCTCCCGTCACAGCAGAGGAGCCCCTGGAAACTATACATCGAGGTGACAGAGGGGGAGGCCCAGGCAAAGGAGGCTCCAGGGGACAGACATGGGAGAGGATGGGAATGTGAGACACAGGCCAGGCTCTCCACAGCGTTCCCACTGCTGAGCTCTGCTCTGGGCCCTCACTCACTCCCTGCAGTTTGGGATAGGGTCTCACTTTGTACCCCAGTCCCCTGCATGGCTCAGGTTGCATGCACTACCGTGCTTGGCCAGTTCATGACTTCATGCTGTTCTGCAAAGCATGATCCCATCTTGTATCGTTTACTTGAGTCATGAAATATCCGTGGTACATATGACACCCACCCATTAGTTTCTCAGTAGCTGTCTCTCTTATCACATCAGCCACGTGGTATCCCAGCACTTGTGTTCAGATAGCCTTTCTTTTATTTAATAATTTTTTCAAAGCACAAGTCTAGTGATGCAATTTTATTATAGCATGTTGTAATTGTTCTATTTTATTATTACTTATTACTAGCTTCCTACTGTGCCTAATTTATAAATTAAATTTTACCATAGCTATTCGTGCTTGAGGAGAGAACTGTGGTATACCCACCGTTCAGTACTGTGTTCTCAGGCGCCCACTGGGGGTCTAGGAATGTGTCCTTCTTAGGACACAGGGGATATCTCTGTCCATTTGTGTGTGTCTCTGGGGTCTCTTATGTGCATGTCTGTTTGTCTTCTGTCTAGTCTGCTGTCTTTGTATGTGTGTGTGTTTCTGCAGCTGTGTTTGTATGCCGTCATATCAACCCTGTTTCACCTTGCTGCTTCTGCATGTATGTGTGTGTGACTGTGTGTGTGTGTGTGTGTGTGTGTGTGTGTGTGTGTGTGTGTGTATTGTGTAAAATGAGATGCAGCCAGCTGTTGAGTGCTTCCTCCAAGGTCCCAGTGACAGTTGGTAAGATGGGAGAGTCTTGCTTTATGTGAGCTGCTGCTCTGGTCTTTGTTCTGAGCCACACAGCTGTCTGTAATCTCTTTGATACACCACAGGTAGGGCTTTGATTCTTTTGTTCTTAGATTTGTTTATTTTTATTTTATGACTATGAATGTTTGTTTGCATGTATGTCTGTGTACCATGTGCGAGCAGTGCCCTCAGAGGCCAGAAGAGAGCCCTGAATCCCAAGCACAAATGATTGTGTGTTTATAGGTACTGGGAACTGAAGCCAGGCCCTCCATAAGAGCAGCAAGTGACTTAACCACTGAGCTGTCCCTCCAGCCCCACTTTGACTCTAAAGTATTTAAGTTGATTTAGAACCAAGAAGCTTTGTTTGTGTACTTCAGAATCTCCAAAGCTTCAGAAATGAATCCTCTAAGAAAGCTGGTACCTTTTTGTAAAGGTATCTTTTATTTGTGTGATTTAATTTTCTTCTTCAAGGCTTCCCGCTTCCATCTGCTGAGCTAGGCCTAGTCCTGGAAGCTTCTAGACTCTGCAGTGTTTCCAGCCTCGGAGACTCACTGCCGAATAAGTTCACCTCTTCCAGCTCTTTCTGAACTCTGGCCTCTCTCTCTCTCCTCTTTTTCTGAGTGAATTGCTCTTTTTGGCCTCAAACTAACTCTAGCAACCTGTTTAAATCTTCTGGCTTCTTCTCATTCTCTCTGGCTTGTTCTTTCTTCAACCTGTCTCTGTAATACTCTCCCAGTAAAACTGACAGAACAGAGTTGACTAGCCCTCAGAGATCTGCGTGCCCTTCTCCTGAGTGCTGGGATTAAAGGTGTATACGCCCATGCCTCAACCTAAGCTTCTTTTTTACCTGAAACTTGCTCTGTACCAGGCTGGTTTTGAACTCAGAGATCTGCTTGCCTCTGTCTCCTGGGATTAAAGGCGTGTCTATATTCCAGCCAGATCACATCGACCTAGAAGGTCTTTGGATGTGATCTCTTGCAAGAGCAGCCATGTTCTGAATTAAATTCCTTTATGCCTTTTCCTGACCACCCTGTTCCTTGATTAAAGTAAGTTGCCCTACAACCATGGGATTGGGTCAGTTCAAACTCCATGGAGAGTCTGAGCTGTGTGATGTCAGGAGCTCATAGCTCTGCCTGAGCCTCCAGAAGATCATGGAATCCAGAAGGCCAAGGGCTTACCCAAGGCTTCTGCTGGTTCTCCTAAACAGGGTTGTTGGTATGCTTTCTGAGTTTATAACCACCTATCATTGTCAGTTTCATCACCTAAAAGAAGGCAGTGCCCTTTCTCCAGGCCCCTCACCCTACACAGTTCCTGACCGCCTGTCTCTCTCTCCACTGATTGATGCCTGATGTCAGATGGAGTCATCCCATTTGTGGGCTTTTGCATCTGGCTTCTTCTGTCTGTGTGTGTGTGTGTGTGTGTGTGTGTGTGTGTGTGTGTGTTGTGCAGGAGTGGAGATAGTGTTTGTAATATGTTTGCATATGTATGGGCATGTATGTGTGCATACATATTTACATGTGTGTGTGCATGCACATTCACATGTGTATGTGTACATGTGTCTGTTGGTAATTTTTAAGGAGTTATAAGAAAAAGCTACATTTCCACTGTCTCCATATTTGCCTATATGATCATCTTTACTAGTGCCCTCCCCTTCAAGATTTATTTTTATTCATATCCGATGTGTATGTCTGTGTGAGTGTATACACGTGTGTTCAGCACCTGCAGAGGCCAGAAGAGGGCATTAGAGCCCCTGGAACTGGAATTACAGGAAGTTGTGAGTCAACCAAAATGGGTGCTGGGAATTAAACTCCTTTCCTCTGGAACCTAGACATTTCTATTTCACCAAGCACTGCTTTAAAAAAACAAACAAGAGTTGGTTCTCTTCCACCATGTGGGTCCCAGGAATCGAGCTTGAGTGCGTCTCAAGTAATCACTCGTACAGCAAGTGCCTTCACCCCGAGCCTTCTCGCTGGCCCATCGGTGCTTGTTTCTTCATGTAGGCTTGCATCGCTCT